>CM054180.1:67269100-67894100 GCA_028829895.1 Sinotaia quadrata | reverse complement strand
AGAGTGTGGATGTTACCGTTGGTTAGTTTCTTAAGATGTGCACGATATATTTGAGAAGTTTCTCTTGATAATAATCAGATTGAATCTTAGAGACGAAAGCACGGTAAGTCGAGGCAGTTTTCTAAAGTAACTTAAAGAGAGATCCGCGACTGGATTTGGGCAGATTACTAATACCATTAAAAGATCAATTACTAATACCATTAAAAGATCAATTACTAATACCGTTAAAAGATCAATTACTAATACCGTTAAAAGATCAATTACTAATACCGTTAAAAGATCAGTTCTTCAAGACGAATAGTAAATCTGAGTAGTCTCCTATAGATTTTATTATATATTAAATTGTTGGCGGGGTCAAATATGCTATCAATATACCTTTAAAACACACATACATGTATCAGTTGGCTAATGTCTATACTTAATCATGAAATTGTGTATTGAATGTCTAATAATAGCATGCCTCAATACTGTCACCAAAGCTTTCACTGGATTTACTCTTTGTTTCTTTCGACAGCTTTCCTGTGCAGTAAGTGTGTGCAACAATTATACCTGTGAGGACTCGCGTGGTCCACTTACTGTTGCTGAGATCTATACAGCCGAAATCAAGGTGAACTGAAGTTGTGTTCGATTGATTGATTGATTGATTGAATATCTGTTGGCCTAATTTCTGTTTAGCGTCTACATTGTTTTCGTTAATTTTATGCATGCTGAATAAAATAGAGAATATTAATATACCATTAAATTCAGCGGAATATAAAATGGAATTTCAACAATTCATTGCAAAATGTAGGAATTTCAGGAAAAGATAAGTAGAAGGTACAAAATGTTAATATTATAATAAATGAAGTGTGTGTGTGTATGTGTGTGTGTGTGTGTGTGTGTGTGTGTGTGTGTGTGTGTGTGTGTGTGTGTGTAGGCTTCAATCGTAAAATTTTATCGAAGTCGCACATATGGAGTTTGCTATGATAAATATAAATCTATCTTGACTTAACGTTCTTTTCGCTACAAAGAAAACTAGATGACTTACCTAAAAATTGTAGAGTTGCTTATTATGTCAGTCTTTCGTTGACTTTCATTACAGTAATTACATATTTTAATAAACCTAACGTATGCATAAGGTACATTTCACAAGAGATTTACTACATTCTAAACTTCCGTCATTGCCTTGGTTCTCCTGAATAGTAGCAGCTACCTGGCCAAAAAGGTGCTTGACTGTAATCAAATGGACACCTAAAATCATGTGTATGCACACATTTTCTGGTTTAAGAAAGCTCTTGAAGTGCTGTAAAAATATTGTACCATTTGATAAAGCACAATATAAATGACAGAATAAATATAGAATTATAAAAGCTTTCTTAATCACTGCTACAGGTAAAAGGCGAAACCTCCATGGCGCTTACTGAAGGGGACCAAGGACATCTAGTGACGTTTCAAGCAACAGCTCCACCCTACGTCTTGTGTCGAGGCAAAGTCAATTCATCAGACACTTGCACAATACAGATAAAGGTACTGTACTCATATCAACTGTGTCAACTACAACGATTACTTGTAAATTCAATTAAATATATTCCATTGGGATTTCCAGACTTCGATCTATTCTAGACAGATTAGATTAGATTAGACGTGATGAGGTACATATAAAGATAGAGATAAGATAAGATAAGATAACTAAAGAAAGTACATCATACTTACATCATACTTACAAAGTACATCATACTTACAAAGTCATACTAACTGTTAGTCACTTGAATTAAACTTTTATTTACTTATGTATGATTTTTACAGTGCTTTTAATTTCGTTCCAGGTCAGTGTCGATGAGGTAAATCCGCCTGTGATCTGTCCTTCTGGTTCCCATCTGAGTCAGACAGTGGTGCAGTTGACTCGCGGTATGGAACAGTTGCCAGTGTGTGACGTTACCTTGACCAGAGTAGCATGGAATGACACGTATACAGTGCTTGTCAAGGCCACCACCGACCAACTGTATGACGGTAACCACAAAACCAATCTCACCATTCATCGACGTTACGCATCGCAGAACAATACGTTACAGAATCACCTCTTCACGTCCGCGGTCAGTACACAGTGACAATCTAACTGCATGTCTATGCTGCAGTATAATTATTTCACCTCTGTTATGTAGCTTTGAAAGTGTATGATGCTACCTTTACTGAAATTTGCATATTTTAATTCAAATATATTGAACTTAGAGTAATTGTAAATGCATTTTCTGAACATTGGTCAACAGTCACCAACTAAATCACAAAAACATGCGGTGTAAATAAAATGTTTGTATAATAGTTTCCTGCAGTACAGTTTTATTCATTCCCAGAACTGAATGTGTTATTAGAGTTATTTTTATGATTACAAATAGGTCAGCATATATATTGTTCTTTATTCCAGATGACTGTGGTGGACGGAGACACAGATGCACTCTGTATTTCTATTAATGATCCTCATTTGACAACATTCGACGGCAGGTGTGTAACATATTCTTTCTTTCTTTCTTTCTTTCTTTCAACATTTCCTTCGGTCATTCATTCTTTCTTTCTTTCTTTCTAAATTTCCTCTCTTTCGATTGCTTGCTTGCTTTCTTTCCTTTTCTGTCTGTTTTCTTCTTTGCTGGCTTTTTTCTTTCTCTCTAATATGATTATTTTGTCCTCTCTTCTTTCTATTCTTTGTGTCTTGGACTCTCTCTTCATTTCATAGTTTGTTCATTCCTTCATTATTTTTCTTTCTTTCAATTATTATTTCTGTTCTTTCCATTGTTCTTTATCTGTATTTCTTTGTTATCTTCCTTCGTTTCTTTTTGTCAGATAGATAGATGGATAGACAGACAGACACACAGATAGATAGATAGATGGATGGATGGATGGATGGATGGATGGATGGATGGATGGATGGATGGATGGATGGATATGTGTATAAGCGTGTGTGTCTTGCATATAGTTCCTGAAAGTATCGGATAGTTTTCTCAATTCTAAGACAACATTTACGATTGATAAATAAAAATATCTCTTTTTGTTTAGCTATTACCATAACTATCTGGAAGGAGAGTTTGTTTTGTATTACAACCCAGCACTTAATCAAGAGGTTAGTATGATCATTTTCAGTGTTAAAATTCTCACAAGATTAATGTACAATTTGTTTTTAAAGTAATAATTTGTTTCACTGTTAATGCAATGCTAGTTTCCAATGATATATATGCAAAAAGTAAATATTCACTGTTGAATTTTTATAATATATTTTGTAGGTTTAAAAGAAAGAATAAAACAAACTTGCATTAGAGTAGATACAGTTTGTGCAATTTCGTTCGTGTTAGCATTATATGGAAACATTTAATAGGGAGCAAGAATTATTTTGTTTCTAAGAGACTAAATTAAAATGTGACCATAAGCCAGTTGTCCTGCTTCTGGTAATCCTTACTCATGTACGAACTGTCATTTCTTTTTATAGCTTCGTGTGTTTTACCGGAAGTGTGCTGGTATTGCGTCATGCAACTGTGCCGTAGCAGCACGTGCAGGCAATGACGTGTTTGTCATAGACAAGTGCGGGCCGTTTGCAAACAACTCTTTTGACTTCTACCCGATGACAGTGAAACTGTTCCGTAATGGAATCCTCACCCCCGGTTTTCGAGTCCTCAGTCTGTACGAAGGGAGAGAATACAAGGTACTGGAGTCATTGATGTTCTGGAATGCCTAAAAGTCTCTTAATGTAGCATATAATCCATTGCTTATTAATAACTTTAATTCAATGAGGCAAGAACTGCTACAAGGCAATATAACAATAAATATACACGATTTTTAAATTTTTATTTCAGTTCAGTCATTTTGCTTTTGCTTTTGTTGTTTATTGACCTGTTTATGATGTGCTTACTGTTTTGCTGACATAACCAAAAAGCACTGTTTTAAAAAATAAATTTACATAAATAAAATTTTTAAAGTCATTGACTTCTCAGCTTAGCAGCATTAGAATTAGATCACTAAACATTTCCATATTGCCCGCCATGTGCTTCGACATTATCTAATCTAGCAATCCATTTCACTTCGCCTGCCACTAGATATTCCCATCACAATTTACTAAACTCCCATCTCAACCCACCAGACATTTCCAACACAATTTACTAAACTCCCATCTCAACCCACCAGACATTTCCAACACAATTTACTAAACTCCCATCTCAACCCACCAGACATTTCCAACACAATTTACTAAACTTCCATCTCAACCCACCAGACATTTCCAACACAATTTACTAAACTCCCATCTCAACCCACCAGACATTTCCAACACAATTTACTAAACTCCCATCTCAACCCACCAGACATTTCCAACACAATTTACTAAACTCCCATCTCAACCCACCAGACATTTCCAACACAATTTACTAAACTCCCATCTCAACCCACCAGACATTTCCAACACAATTTACTAAACTCCCATCTCAACCCACCAGACATTTCCAACACAATTTACTAAACTCCCATCTCAACCCACCAGACATTTCCAACACAATTTACTAAACTCCCATCTCAACCCACCAGACATTTCCAACACAATTTACTAAACTCCCATCGCAACCCACCAGACATTTCCAACATATCACAACTCATCGAACACATTCATCTTATTTCACATGTACTCCCGTCAAAATTCACCGAACTCACTAAACATTTTCATCCCTGTTTATCAAACACTTCTATCCTTGTACGTAGACATTTTCATAAATGAAACTTTGAATACTCCCCACCCCATCTGGTCAAACATTTCCATTTCAACTCACTAATATTTCTATTTCATTTCACCAAACGCTCCCAAATGAGTTCATCATGAGCTCCATCTCAGTTCACCTAACTTTCCATAACAGTTCACCTAACTTTCCATCTCAGTTCACCTAACTTTCCATCTCAGTTCACCTAACACTCCATCTCAATTCACCTAACATTCCATCTTAGTTCACCTAACATTCCATCTCAGTTCACCTAAACTTCCATCTAATTTCATCTAATAAAATTCCATCTCAGTTCACCTAGCACTCCATCTCAGCACACTACATACATTTCTACTTCAGTGCGCCAACATTCCAGTCTCAGTTCCACCCAACATTTCCTTCTCACTTCACTAATCGTTCATGCATTATTTCCCCGACCATTTGGCCTTCAGGTTGACACACTTCTCCAATCATCCGACAACATTCACAGCACCACAGATTTTTCTTTTCTTTATTAACATCTATATCTATTCTTTATTAACATCTATAACTTTTCTTTATTAAATTCTATATCTTTTCTTTATTAACATCTTTATCTTTTCTTTATTAACATCTATATCTTTTCTTTATTAACATCTTTATCGTTTCTTTCTTAACATCTATATCTTTTCTTTGTCGTAGATCATATTTCCGTCTGGTGCCATTGCTTTTGTGAGGCGAAGCGTCATCAAGGGAAACAACTTTCTAAATGTGTGGATGAAACCCACAGCGGCCGACTTCAACAACACCCAAGGTTATTGTTTCATTCTTGTCCTTTTTGTTCAATTTTTTATCTCGAATACACGCTTAAAACCATGTTTTTCAATAAAATTTACTCTAGTTAATTGATTTATCATAGTTTACTGATAATTAAACTCGTTCGAAGCTTTTTCCCTCTCGTCAAGCTAAAATAGCCTTTGATGCACTTAGTGGATCGATCATCTCTGGGTGCAGTTTCTGGGTAGGTCTTCGTAGGTGATCATAACGTGTTGATATAAACGCAATTTTGTTTTTACAATTCCTGAGTGATTATGATCGTGACTTGTCACAATAAACAATAAAACATTCACCTACTTGCCATTGTTGTTTTAGTAAACATGATACATGTTAGGAACTAATCTGTATATATTTTATTTAGCACGTAGCAAGTATTTCTTCATACCATTGCGCATTTTTAAATAGCAATTTTTATCTCTGCATCTTGAGCTTTGAGCTGTACAAGAAATTACTTACCTTCCTATCAGAAAAATGACTTTAACACTAATTTAGTATGTCAAAACAGTATTTCTATATATTTAATTATAGGACTCTGTGGGAGATATGACAAGAACAAAGCAAATGATTTGATTCTGCCTAATGGATCTCTCAGCATTGAAAACTCAAGTCGACCTGATTCCTTTTCGTCCAGCTGGAGGTGAGTGCTAAGTACTTTGTTAAAAATAGGAAGCAAGCACTCTAAGTTAATCATATTGAATTTAAAACTGAACTACACAGTATTTGGAATGAGTTAGCTACTTATGTTTATACTTCTAATGAATTATACTTCTAACTAAAATTATACTTCTAATGAATTAAACACTGACTATACTATTCGACCCTTTTGTCTTAAATATTTGCATTTTCAGCTTTTCAGTACAGCATTGTTGTACAGTTTTTGTTGAAAATCCAATGTATATCATGGTACAACACTGACCTTTCCATGTACAATTCACACACACACACACACATTGATGTATTGTCTCGTCCATAATTCTACAAGTAAATATCCATCACATATATACAATTATTTTGTCTTTAAGTCTGCAAGTAAATATACTTTATACATGTACAATTTTCTCCATACGTTTGGAAGTAAATATACATCATACATGTGCAATTTTCTCCGTAAGTCTACAAGTAAATATACTTCACACATGTTTAATTTTCTTCATAAGTTTACAAGTAAATATACATCACATAATTACAATGTTCTCCAAAGGTTTGGAAGTGAATATACATCACATAATTTTACAATTATCATTAGCGGTTAATTTTTTAAAAATAAACTTCCGCAAGTTCTCAATAAACTGTTTACAATGGATTTTTGTACACCACAAGTAACACTTTTAAACGCGCTGTAAGTGTAATAGAGATCAATCTGTAAATGTTTACTGTTTAAAGTATCAGGCATTTCATCTTTGTATATTATTTGTGTTGTTACTTTTCTTTTTGATATCAGAGTGCCAGTGAACAAGACTCTGTTTACTGGTTCTTGTATGAGTGATGAAGAGCAAACAGCTGTTATCACACAACCTACATTTTGCACGTGTCTCACCACAGGGGGTTCTGATTGCCAGTCTGGACACGATATTGTCACGTGTCCTTTTATGACTATAGGTACGTTTGATATTAGTGACTTTCTACGGTCAACGAGGCATTGTTTTCTTGTTTACTCGTTTTTTTCTCAAGACGTTGCTTTCTTTCTTATTATTATGGTGTTAACCGTTTAGTATATTTGTATTATGTTACTTAGCAGTGTTATATTTTATTTCTCTGGTCGAATTTTGGTGGGTCTCGTTAGATTGTTACGAGTATTCCATTTCTATATCATGTAGGCAGTCAGTATTTCTATACATTGTGTCTGTTAACAGTGCTTCTATATTGTATCTGTTATTTGCAATATATTTTATTTGTCTTCGCTTTCGTCTTTTTATTTTTCCATCATGAATTTTAAGTTACCGTCTTCACTGTTAGAGTCCACGAGGACTTTCGTACCACAAACTAGCCATGTCCGAGCCATGGTCTACTTATCCAAAGCCAAGGAGAGATAATTGAAGTGAAAAGAAATAATTAAAAATAAAATTATCCCTTCCCCCTTTTCAACGGTCTGAGTCCCAATAGCTATCCCAAGATTCAGTCCTAACACCCTCCAGTCTCTTCCTTGATATTTTTGTGCGTGCCGTCTGCTTTTACCTCCAATTTATTTTATTGTCAGTCATCACTGTTTTCTCAATTTAGTTAGAATCGATAGATTTCTACTATCGGCTGTTGAAAGCGTTTTGATTTTCAGAGTTAGTGATTTCGTATTTTGTAATCAAGGTATTTATTTCTGCATAAACTAAAAGCACCTTAAGAGCTAACGTAGAGTGAACACTTTACTGAACACTGAGTCCAGAAATAAAGTTTGGCGTAACTTGTCTGTGTTCTGTTTAGTGTTTTATATTTAACAAGAGGTAATGGAAACAAAGTGAAATTCACATCTCGTTAACCTTTGAATGACAGGTAGGATGGAAGGTAGCTGAACTATAATTAGTTTTCTCCTTCTCAAAGCATTGCGAGGTAGTCTAAGGGCTGTTACATAATACATACATACATGTGTGTGTGAATGTGCGTCTGTGTGGATATATGTGTGTATGTGTATGTTCACACACATAAATTCACTACTGCTTATTTTACTGAAATACAGTACACATTTATATATTAATTATATTTCTGTGTTCACAGATGACACTGACATACAACAGTACACATTTATATATGAATTAATTATATTTCTGTGTTCACAGATGACACTGACATACAACAGTACACATTTATATATTAATTAATTATATTTCTGTGTTCACAGATGACACTGACATAACGCCAGTTCTGCAAGAGGAATCGTTGTATCCAGTCAAGTGCGGAAATGATCTGAGTGGATTTTCTTATCCAGACTTCGAGTACAACCCGTCGTTTAACCCCCCGGTAAGTACAATTGCTTCAAAGTACGCTGCCGGATATATTCCGCAAAAGGTGTAGTTATAATTTATTTTTTTCATTCTAAAGATTACCATAATCGACCGGATTTAGGCAACAAAGATGGAAATGGATAGTAGTACATGTATAATATAAATCACGAAACTGATATGTACTGTTAGAGATTATCATTGGCACGGTTATACTTGTAAATAATAATAACAACATTAAGTGTATGAAAGTGAATTGGTACATCTATAGTACACAAACATAGCTATAATACGTAAAAGGGGCGATAAAAGTGAATGAAAGTTTATAAAGTTCAGCAAAAATTAACATACGTTCCAGAGACTTCAATCTTTCAGGGGGTCAGGATATAAGTTACCCCTGATAATTGTTTGTTCTCTATATAAATCAACTTTGCAAATATATTAAAAGACTCGGGATAGGATCAGTATAAAAAGAAGTATAAAACAAGCTCAATAAATCTATTATACTCAAAACCAATTTTATAATACAGTATGTTAAAAGACTCGGAATAAAATATGTATGATTAAATTACAATTCAAAACTGAAATGCATTCAAATAATATTGATGTCAGTTTAAATAAAACTCAAAACTGAAATGCATTGAAATAATATTGATGTCAATATAAAATACAACTCAAAACTGAAATGCACTGAAATAATATTGCGAAATGGGGGAGGGGAGAAATGTCGTAATCTGCAGAACACTACACTGACGTCATTGTTACCGTAATCTGGCTAATCAGGGGAAAAGGTAAATAATACGGCACTTGTTCTCCCAAAAACCTATCAAAATAACAATTATATGAACTAGAGAAATAGTCAAAGAGGCTATATATAGGAAATGTTCCTACCTTTAAAAGACTGTAAAAATATCACCACATAGGAGACACGACATGACAATATCAAGCCTTGTCACATTCACTATGGCCGTATGATGTAGAAATAGCGACATTAAGTCCAAAGCACGTGACTCTCTTGGAAAGAGTTTTGATGCTTATTACATATGATGGAAAAGAGAAAACCAAATCTGAATTCATTTTGTTTCAGTTTTAAACCATTAAGCTCTATGTTTGTTTCTCCGCAGTCTGTAGTGAATGCCCTGGTACTATCAAATCAACAAATACTAGTGGTTTTAATTGCAATTGTGAAATGCACTCATCTAGTGTATAACTCGAAAATACGTCAGTGCCTTGTGAATACGAGTTACGGGCCTTTTGTTTCTCGCAGGAATCATTTACCTCATCATTTACAAGGGAGTACGTCAAGAGTATTTGCGAGGCGTACCTGTCAATCACAAATGCTGCCATCAAGTGCAGAAGTGTTGCAGGCGTAGACGTTCTTCATACTGTTGAGTCTTGCACTTTGGATGTCTTGGTGAGAGCTAGGTTTTACATTTCATTTTTAAAAGCGAAATATAAAGTAACAAAGCAGGCGTAAATGTTAAAATTATAACTAGAAAATTAAACACGATGCTGAGTGACAAATATATATTATGAAAATATATTAATTTGAACTTTTTCTTCTCTTCTCAATATTTTATTTTTTTACCGCACCCACTCTTGTATTTATCTATCTGTAGATTATATTATTTTCAACTTCATATATGTTTGCTTAGAGAGAGATGGTATTTAGTGGGTTCACTTAAGTACCTCAATATTCACTCTTGTATTTATCTATCTGTAGATTATATTATTTTCAACTTCATATATGTTTGCTTAGAGAGATGGTGTTTAGTGGGTTCATTTATTTATCTCAATATTCACTCTTGTATTTATCTATTTTTAGATTATATTATTTTCAACTTCATATATGTTTGCTCAGAGAGATGATGTTTAGTGGAGTCACTTATTTACTTCAATATTCACTATGTGCAGATGACCGACGCCCTGTCCTGGCAAATTGCAGCCTTAGACAATCTGCTGACTCAGTGCGAAATACAAACAGATAGAAACGTCACGAACTGGATTTTAAATACTACCAGTGGTTTTTCAGAGCCTGACCCTGCTATTATTGACAATATCTGCATTGCTAATTGTGGTGGCACTTTTGGCAAGTGTGTCAAAGGTACGTTTTCCGTTACAATTTACATCGAACGTATATTTTTTAAATTTTATAAAAGCACAGTCAACATTGTTGCTGACTCTCTTGAAATGTGTATGTATAATTTCCCGGAAACTTATAAGAGTGTTATATCTGTTTGGAAATGAGTCTGGTAGAGTAGTTGATAATTATACCAATATATATTATGTAGGTCAGTTTTGTACGTTGGGTCGATCAGCTCTTATAATGTTAGTAGTTATTGTTGATTTATTTTTTGTGTTAATTAATTAAAACTAAAAATGTGATTTGGTGTCTAGAGTGTTCTAGCTACACTCAGTAAAACAGTTTTATGACAATAAATTATAAGTTTGTATTAATTAAATACAGTAATTTTGAAATGTATTTAAGCTCATTTAAATGTTAAGAATGTTTGCTGACAATCAATTTTATAATAACTGTTATAATTATTTATCTTGTATTATATGATTTCGTGTGTACACAAAAAGCAACAAAAATAAATGCCAAACAAAACCGTGTGCATACTTTACCAGTAATGTGTCTCTTTAATTTTTAATTGAATTTATTTCTAGGTTCTGTAAATAAAGCACATACATTTTGCGTAAGTTTTTAAACGGATTTATCATGCCCTTTTAGTAGCACAAATCATTCTGTCTACTTTTCATTATATTGACTCTTGGATACTATGGCGTGGCTGTCCAAGTCAGAAAAGTTATATGGGTCTTTTGGATTTGAGATCTAACTGAGAAATATGTATTTATTTAGTTAATAATCAGTCCTTTGTGTCATTTATGGTAGGTTAAATACGACAATAGCTCTCTTGTTCAAGTATAAAATATATGTACATTATGTTGTTCAATATCTTGATACCAAGGTACTGAACAGCATAATGTACATTTAATATATACATGGACAAGAGAGATCTCACATATTAAAACAGTTGTACTTCGTATAATTAAATTCATTGGTGAATGAGTTCGAATACCACTAGCAGCTCATGACGGGAACGAATTAAATCGATTTTTCTCTTTTTGAACAGGCGAATGTCAGTGCAAGGATGGCAGTGGAGGAGCCGACTGTTTTCTGGACACGAGATTACCTCCAAATTTGTTCTTCCTGGCCAACAGCGGTCTGTGTGACGTCAGCCGTGATGCATGCAACAGCATCTCAGTCTACAACAACAACACTCTGAACACTGAAACTCTCACCTGTGCATTTCAGTCTGCCATTGTAAGTCAGGGTGACGTCAATCAAATGAAACAGTGTTTGTATGTAAGAGAGAGTGGAGAAAGAAAGAAAGAAAGAAAGAAAGAAAGAAAGAAAGAAAGAAAGAAAGAAAGAAAGAATGAAAGAAAGAAAGAAAGAAAGTGGGGAAGGAATGAAATATCGTTACATCATTTTAGGATTCCATATTGTTATCCTTTCCCAAACTATTACTTCCTATTACATATATCAAGATTTTGTTCAGTCCAATTACAGTTTTTAGTAGTGATTCTGATATCTTTTCCTGTTCTAGTTTTATAATACGGTGAAATATTAAGAGTACTGTATCTTTCACTCTACTCTAGAGTGTCTTTTTATGAAAGAACACTCTTTTCCAACTTAAATTTAGGATAACGTGACTTGCATGAGACCGCTCTATCACAATGTATTTTGAGTAGCTCCCTCAGATGACAAAGCATGTATACTTTTTGGTATTCAAACACGAGTCTAATCCAAAACTCGAGTTCCAAATTCTAAACCCTGCAATATTAATTATTACAGTTTTAAATATAATGTTACAAATCTTACAGAACTAATCCCTGGGTTACATACTCACTATTCTAGAACCCTGAAAAGAAAACGAAGTTAGGATAAAACAATATCACATCTTAAAATTATATTCTCTCGCACTTTAACAATATCCTCAAGGACCTTCCTGCAAACAAAAAAATATGAAACGCTCTCTATTTTGAAGTCTTAGATTTCTGTCATTAGCACCCCTTCTCTTTGTGTAAGTCAGTTTGTCTTCTTAAATACTCAGAATTTTTCTCGATATCTTCAACTGGAATATAACTCCGAGAGATGTCTTCCAGGTGCGGTTTCTTGAAATAAACCAAGACCGCTGATGAAGTGTCACTTATCCTATAATTATAAATGTCAATCTTTATCCACTTCCATTACGCAGACCAATGAGACCGGGACCTACGAAGAAACGAAAGAGAACGTCACAGTAAAGGCAATTTTCCGTGGTGTAAATGAGCTTAAGTGTCCTTTGCCGCCTACTGGAGCAGGAAGTTACTACGTTAGCATCAGCAGTAACAACGTTACCTTCAGCTCGGCAGATATACTGATTGTGTACGACTCGCGCTGTTTTGACTGCTCTTCTACAACCTATGCGTGTCAGCAGAAGGTAAGAGGAGTCCAAAGACATTCTTTGTTTTCAGTCCTTCGATAATCAAATATTCACACACACACAGAATATCAATCATAGAATTTTTTCGACCTATTTTGTACGCTGTGTTTTGAAAATAATTCATTTTATTTCATACGTTCAGGGAAATAGTAATGATCCTTTTAACAGTACCTAGAAAATTTGAAAAAAGTAAATGTTTACCTACAGTGAGAATTAGTCATTTAAGCTTTCAAGGAATAAAAATTAATTAATATCCAGGAAATTTTGAAACAAATTTTACAGTGTTTGGTGCCCATTAAAACTTCTTATCAAGTCCTATCTTGATTTTTGTAATTCTGAAGTATGCGAATATTTTGTATTAAAAAGTATTTATAGTAATAAGTTTTACATTTACCTGTATAATTATTGTGGTAATTATTATTTTATTTTTAAAGCTATCAGTTGAAACAATTTCTTTTTTATTACGTAAGATAGGCGATTAACTGGAAATGGTGGGGGGAAAATGAAAGCAAAGCATATATATATACAATTCGTATGCTTCATTTTCATATGCTGGGATGTTTACTGTTGAAGCGAGACCTGATTACGTATGGAATGTAGAAGTCACTTGAGGTGAGCACATAGACTATGAATCTAATTGTGGACATTTTTTTTCTTTATTAGAATACATCGTGCCTTATAGAAGGAGTGTGCTACGAGAAAGAAGAGTTCAACCCCCTGAATCCACGAGAGTATTGTTATCCTGCTATCAACACAAGCAGTTGGCAGCGAGCCAGCGGTAAGGAAGTCTGAAAGTGAAATAAAAATAGTGTGTGTGTGTGTGTGTGTGTGTGTGTGTTTTGGGGGGTATTTTCGTTTGGTTTTGTCATCCTCTTTATTTATAAAGTGTTCATGCTTCTACTCCTTACTATTACTTACCTTTGCATATTATTCTCGATTGTCATCGCTATTCAGCGTTTTATTCCAACGTATAAATCATTTAATATCATCACTATCCAACGTTTTCATCCAAAATATGAATCGTTTAATGTCATCACTATCCAACGTTTTCATCCAAAGTATAAATCGTTTAATGTCATCACTTCAAACTTTTTATCCGACGTATAAATAATATAAATCCTTCACGCTGAAGAGCTGAAATTGTTAAATTAGTTATCTTTAGCAGAAAAGAAAATAATTTACTGACATCGCATCAACATGATAATTATAAGGTTGGATAGTAGTCAATTATATTTATATGTCACTAAGAAATATTTTTAGACTAGCAATTATGTAATCATCATGGCGCACACGCCAACATTGCGGAGCGTTCGTTTTCTTTCGAGATTATTTCTCTTATGTGAGAATTTTGAAAAGATCAAGACCACAGAACTGTAGAAGTGACATTATTTTTCACATAAACTGCATGGTTCTGTCTGATAATTTAATCTAATAATTTTTATATTGTGTACGATATGGCATTTTCTAAAACTGTTGAAAGCCAAAGTTGGGTGCGAATACATGCAAGGAATGGTGTTTATTTGACAATGCTGGTTTGTGTGCGTGTTTATTTGACAATGATGGTTTGTTTGCGTGTTTATTTGACAAAGCTGGTTTGTGTGCGTGTTTATTTGACAATGCTGGTTTGTGTGCGTGTTTATTTGACAATGATGGTTTGTATGCGTGTTTATTTGACAATGCTGGTTTGTGTGCGTGTTTATTTGACAATGATGGTTTGTATGCGTGTTTATTTGACAATGATGGTTTGTGTGCGTGTTTATGTTTGGGGTGTTCAATTTTTCTTTCGGTTTTCACCTGTTTATTACTTTCTCGTAGTATGGATGCTTGGTTAAGATAGAAGAAAAATAGTTGAAATGTAAATACTAAAATACATTTGTTTTTATTATTGAGTAATTAATAAATGTTAAATACATTTGTTTTTATTATTGAGTAATTAATAAATGTTAAATACATTTGTTTTTATTATTGATTAATTAATAAATGTTAAATACATTTGTTTTTATTATTGATTAATTAATAAATGTTAAATACATCTGTTTTTATTATTGATTAATTAATAAATGTTAAATACATTTGTTTTTATTATTGATTAATTAATAAATGTTAAATACATTTGTTTTTATTATTGATTAATTAATAAATGTTAAATACATTTGTTTTTATTATTGATTAATTAATAAATGTTAAATACATTTGTTTTTATTATTGATTAATTAATAAATGTTAAATACATTTGTTTTTAATATTGATTAATTAATAAATGTTAAATACATTTGTTGCAATTTATTACTTAAGGAATGTAAATACATTTGCTATTATTAAGTACTTGATGAATGTAAATTACATTCATCATTAGTAATTACTTAATGAATATAAACTACATTTGCTATTACTAACTACTTAATGAATGTAAATTACATTTAATATTAGTAATTACTTAATTAATATAAACTACATTTGTTATTATTAATTACTTAATAAATGATTTTTTCCCTTGAATTCATCTACATTTTAAAAATTATTTAATCAGATAATTTTTTTTAAAACTTATTTAGCGATTACGTGTTAGTAAAGTTTTATACTCACGGGGTGTCATCAGGTTTGACCACAGTTAAATGGAATTCATTAAGATTTATCAACTATGTAATAACAGGTATTATTACAGTGTAAATATATTCTTTATGAACAACAATACATATTATTTTACTTGCAGATTCCTGCGAGACTTTGGATCTTGTGTGGTTCAAACGGCCAAACTATGTCATGTCACCGTTGAACGAGACAGAAGTTGCCTTCAACACTAACGTAACAAGCTGTCAGCAGTCTTGTCTGTCTACAATTGGCTCACCATATGAGTGTTCGTCCTTCACCTTTAACACCAGTCTCAGTCGCTGTGTATTAGCCAGTCAAGATAAGCGCCAGGCGCCATCGAAATTTCTGGCATCCTCTACTTCAGACTATTACGAATGGCAATGTAACAACAGTAAGTGACGTCATTTTAGCTATTTATACAGCTATACTTTGCTCGCGTATAGAATGGTATAAGTGAATTCTTTTGTGACGTCATTTCATCTATTTATACAGCTATACTTTGCTCGCGTGTAGAATGGTATAGATAAACTTACAAGTGAACTCTTTTGTGGGCACAGAAAAGCCCTGCTTTTCCTTTCCTTTTGTACTCGGAATATTTTTCTTTGAATATCTTTTTAATTTGATTTTCTTTTATCTTGATGACGTACTCAAATACATATGAATGTGACATTTGAATACGTCATCATTATATAATTATTATAACAGTACGTGAGAGATTCCTTTCTTCTGCAATCCTTTTTCACTTTAGTCATCTAGTAAGACACATCTTCACCCGCCTCAGTTATGTGATTTGGACTTAATGAGTTTATATTTTATATTAGTGGATGTAGTTCAAAGGGCGTTGCAGATGGCCTATGTTTCTTTCTACCTTCATGAAAAATATTTCTTTTTTTTATCTACATTCTTTTTTCATCATAGAGAAATACTAATATTCTGTATCTATGACGTCACGTGATGCAATCTTTCATCATAGGGAGAAATACTAATATTCTATATCTGTGACGTCACTTGATGCAACCTTTCATCATAGGAGAAATACTAATATTATATATATGTGACGTCACTTGATGCAATCTTTTATCATAGGGAGAAATACTAATATTCTGTATCTGTGACGTCACCTAATGCAATTCAGCATTGCGTACGTATATCGCGTTTAGCAGAGTTTGGTTTCAGACTATCGTCCAGTAATTATGTCGTTGTAATCATTATTATGCTACTAATCACCTGCTTTGTGTAACTCATACAGAGGTTACTAGGAACGGAGGGATGGTTTAGTTTATTTTGCGCATTGTTACATAGTACTTGGTACTCAGATGCACTTCATCCAATTATCTTTGTATCCATCTGCAACGTTCCTTCCTGGAACTTTTTCTATTCAAATTTAGTTTAGGGATTTCTTTTAAGTAAAATTGCAATCAGTTTATATATATTGATTAAATTACCTGTACTGCTTTAGAGTTTAGTTTCTCATTGTAACTACTCGAATCAGGTAGATATCCATGCTAAACTGGTTGTGGAAAGAGAGGTAAACATATTTGACAAGTCAATTTCGGTTTTCACATCTCTTCCATCTTGTCTTGTGCCTAGACCCCTGTGGCAAGCGAGGGATCAAGTGGTCAAGGCAACCAGGTTTCGCCATCTTGGGACCAGCCAACCGAACCAAAAGTGCCAACACCCGCACAGAATGTCGGCTCCTGTGTCTCAAAGAGACACAATTCCTGTGCCGATCTTTTCAATTCCTTCCAGCGGCAGGCCTGTGCTATCTGTTCTCCCTAACCAGTCTGCAAGGAGAGGATAATTTTGTCCGGCTGCCTGGATATGTGTTTGAAGAGTGGGCGTGCAAAACAGGTTTGTGTTGCCTGTTTATATATGCGTGTACACTACGAAGTAGGACATTGTTATGAAGTAGTTTCTATTTAATTTTGAGAGATTTCTCGCTGTGTCATAACATATAGATTATAGTACATAATCGTATAATATGTATTCTGTAAGCATGAAACAATAAAGGAATCTAAAATAGGAAACATTCTGTAACTGTTCTCTTGAGAAATAGGTTTTGTAACACAACTGTTTCAATACATTGTTTTCTAAACAAACATAACAAAGTTGCGTATACAATTCTGTATCTTGGGTACTGTTCAATTTGACTTCTAAATTTTATAAAGTATATTATTTAATTGCATATTCCTTTCTATATGCAAGTAGGAAATGATCTACCATTATTGACTAAAAATCCTGTGGTGAGCATCGTACGGGATCCTAATGCTGGTGAGCAGGATTACACACTACTGTGCAGCTGGAACACTGTGGATAGCAACTACACCTTACAATACCACGTGGAGTGGATCATTAATGACGTCATCGTTCAGGAACAAGCTTTGGACAACAGGAGCACACAGGCTTTCATCAATCGAACGCTACTGACACCACTTGCCTATGGTTCTCGGGTATGTAAACATTTTATGTTTTAATATTTTGAAATAGTTTAAATTGTGTGTCACCCTCTCCTCGGTATACTAAGAGCTTTGGACTTTGCTTTTTTGGTTTGATTGTGAATATTATTAATTTTCCTTATAGCAGACATCACCAAGACTGACACAAACTGTCTTAACACACTATTTTTAAAATTCTGTGTCGTTGTGGTGTTACACGACTCTTACAGTGATGGTTAAATGAATCCAACGTTTGCTAAGAGAAGTATTTAGAGCAAGGGGGAAATTACAGACTTTATAATTGTGGCGTTTTGTTACCTGTGAGTGCAGGAGGGGGGAAAGACGAGAAAAATAGTGTTGGTTAATTGCTCCCTTGCCTGCTCACTGGAAACTAACCCCATCTCCCAGCCACATGCGCAGTCAATTAGGAAATTGACGTAAGAACGCACACGAAAATGACACGACACGAACTGTCTAGTCTTAGGGTAATCACATAAGTATTGATAACAAGCTCTATGATGAATGCACTAAGATTTTATGTACTCGCATCAGCCAGAGTGGACAACAAGCTCGACCAGGAATTACATAACTAGCTAGACGCAAAGTCTGATTAAAGTGTCGGGACTTCACACTGGAAACTGTTTACAAAGATTTAAAGTAACAAAGCCAAAACTATTAAGAGTATTTAAATTAATTATTATTATTATGATTAGAATATTATTATGAATCAAGATATTTTTATCTTACAATCACTTAATAACAGTGCGAGTAGGTGGGCAGTTACACCACAATCAATTAGGAGAGATAACACAATTTAGTTGTCGTGGCTTTTAAAACAGCTCAGTTGTCCACACTTAAAACAATTCAGTCATCCTGGCTATTTTAGCAATTCAGTTGTCATAGTTGTTAAAACAATTCAGTTGTCCTGGTTATTAAAACAATTCACTTTAAAACAATTCAGTTGTCCAGATTTTTAAAACAATTTAATTTTCCAGACTGTTAATACAATTCAGCTGTCCAGATTGTTAAAACAATTCAATTGTACTGAATGTTAAAACCATTCAGTTGTCCAGACTGCTGAAAAATTTCCGTTTTCCAGACTATTAAAACAATTCAATTGTCTGACTCTTAAAACAGTTTGGCTGTTCTGACTGTTAAAACAGTTCAGTTTTTCTGACTTGGAACAATTCAGTTGTCCTCACTGTTTGGGATTTGTCTTTTATTTAGACTTGTAAAGCGTGAATCACACTGTCAGTTTTTTCATTCCTTACGTACAATCACAGTTTGTGCCTAAAATGTGTGTACTTGTGAAAATATCTTTAATCAGGCAAATATTGTTTAAAACTATGTATTGCATATGTGTTTAACTAATATTGTACTATTTTAAATAAATTTCATGATTCATTCCGAGTTTAGATAGAACTCTTCTTGATATATTACCATTTATTATATAAATGCTTTCATAAACCGATAAATATTTTGAATATTGAGATATTATCAGAATATAATAGTCGTAGGTGTCATTATGTGCAGTTGTCCTGTGGGGTCAGTCTGTGTGTAGCTGCTGTATGCAACATTACCGCTGGAACTTTCCGCCCCAGCAATCAAATCCTGGCCATTACTGAGGTATGTTTTCCGTGTTGTTTAGACTTGGGCTATTTACTGAGTATGTCTATCATATATAGGCTTGTCATGAAGATACAATCGTCATTTTGTTTAGATATTCTCTGTTTACAAAGGCAAAAGTGGCTGATGATACAATCGTCATTACTTTCAGATATACTCTGTTTACAGGGGTAAAGTGGCTGTTTATGAACATAAATTTAACTTACTATAACTCGCTACTTCTCCTTTAATTGAATTTCAAAATAATATATAATATAGATTAGGGGTAACAAACGAACTGATTTGTAGCTTGACAATAATCCGCTTCTTTTAATTAATCTCACCAAGTAATATTTAATTAAAAGAGTAGTTTGGAATATCTTTTAGTAGTTAAAACGTCGTTAAATACCAAAGGCAACTTTTAAATTAACAATTTGTTCAGTTATCTTTCAAAGAATATTCTTTGTGTTTTTCATTCACGTATTCAGACAATTTGAGTGAAATATGAAAAAAATATTGATTGTTAATTTCTTTCAGGTGCTGAACTCTACTAGCATTGTTCTCCAAGAAGGATCTGGACCACTCAACATCCACATTAAATCGAACGTGCCTCCTTCCTTTTACTGTAATTCATCAGCCTCGCCCGGTGACTGTACACTTTTCATACTCACGAGAGTTGTATCAGAACCTAAGGATGTTTCATGTCCAACAGGTGGCCAGGTAATAACGCAGGTGGTTTTGGGGCCACCCGCTTCTTTTGGCACAGCATTCTGTGGTCTTACCATCAACGTGTCCAACTGGCAGACAACGCAGCTACTTCGGATTTTGGCCAGGCAGGATGGAATTGTGGATGGCGACCAGATCCGTAATCTGGACATTGCAGTTAACCTGACGTCTTCTACAAATTCAATAAACATCCAGATCCCAGTGACCACAATTCAGGTAACCAGGTTATGAATGTGTTTCATGTGTTTAATCACGATGTTTCTAGAAGGAATATTAGAACTATAAAGGAGACTGTCGATTCAAAATGAGTAATGCAACAGATGGTAAATATTGTTTCTATTAATAGCTTTGGAGAGGTTTCCTATTATTATGACCTTGAACTACTATTAATGTCTTCATTGTGAACAATTTAAAATTTCAGTACACAGTTTTACTCCACCACCACACCACCAACCAAAAAAAAAATTTCATTATCTCTGGACGTTTGTGACTGAGCTCAAACGTTATCACAAACATTTTACGTTTTTAATTATATATGTATATAGACGTTATGACAAACGTTTTACGTTTTTAATTATATATGTATATAGACGTTATGACAAACTTTTTGCCTTATTAATTTTATGTATATAGACGTTATCACAAACTTTTTACCTTATTAATTATATTTGTATATAGTCGTTATCACAAAGTATTTGCCTTATTAATTATGTATATATAAACCATTTATCACACAGGCGTTCGTGTGCAGTGAGCACTTTACTCTATGTTAGCACCTGACAAACGTATGATTAACATTCGACTGATTTCAATATAATATTGTTTACTCCGACAATCCTGTCTCAGCTTCTGTCGTTCCCTAGATTGTAAGCTGAGAGTCAATTCAAACTACCACAGCCAAAACATTGATTCTTAGTTCTTCATTAGTGCCCGATAAAATGTATGTGTTCTTGGCCGTTTAAAAAAATATCTTGTTTACGTTGTTTACACGCTTAATTGCGACAGTTTTAATTGATTGGGTTTGGTTGTTTTGGGTTTTTTAGCTGGAAGTGAAAGACAAGGATACAATCGCCCAGTGTTCCTCCATTAATGATCCTCACATGACCTCGTTTGATGGCAGGTATGTTCTAAAAATAGCAGTGAAACTACGGATACGAAATCCAATACCAAATGTTACTGAGTAAAGAAGACACATTGCCAGTATGTATATTACTAAGGCTGAAAAGTGTTCCTTGATTTGCATAAATAGATGCGTATTTATACTGATCTATTTTTAGTTTTGCATGAGTTGTCTTTAAGGATGTTGTCGTAGAGCAATCTGTATGAAGTACGCAGAGTAAATGAAAAATAAACTGTGTTCACTATTGTTCTGTATCCAGGTATTACAATAACTTCCTGGAGGGTGAATTCATTCTGTACCAACATTCCACCGGTATTGCTGAGGTATGTATTGAGGACGCTGAGTAATATTTTTACACACATTTCTGAAGTTATTTATTATTTTTCCTATAAAGATATCATAGTAATATTTTTACACTGGTATTTCTTGAGTTATTTATTATTTTTTCCTTTAAAGATGATATAAAAGTATTCTTTTATATATCATGACATTTTGGATCAGTGACCTTATTATACATGTTTATTTTGTAATAGCCTCACTTTTAACACTATTTAAACTGATTTCCATCCATTGGTTGTCTTCGTGGAAAATTCAACGCATGATTTCTTGTGGTTTTAAACTTGACTTGTCAGAAAGAAATGTTCTGTACTTTAGTATTGATTCTCTTTATATTTTTTCCACTAGCATCAATCTTAGTTTACATTGCCTCTTTACAGATTCGAGCCTTGTATCGTAAATGTAACGGAGGCATAGCGTCATGTAACACTGCAGTTATCGTTCGTGCCAACAACACTGTTCTCGTAATTGATGTGGGGGGACCACTCGCTAATCCAACAGCCTCTGTGCCTCTTAGTGTCCGGCTCTATGGGAAAAGCCTAGTGACCAGTGGCCTGATCGTCCACCGCATTGCAGGAGGTCTCAAATACCAGGTCTGCATTACTTTGTGTCTGAAGCGGCAACTCTTTTGTGACTGGCTGAAAATGTGGACAATATTTACTTAGTGCACTTAGCAGTCTCGCAATTCTGTATCTACTTTAAATATTATTGATAATGATTAATTGTAGAGTTCTTCATGGCATTAATTTTGTTACAACTCTAATGTCGTGTGATTAATTGTAGAGTTCTTCATGGCATTAATTTTGTTACAACTCTAATGTCGTGTGATTAATTGTAGAGTTCTTCGTGACATTTGTTACAACTCTAATGTCGTGTGATGAATTTTGTAGCAGCACGAAAGTGTGGAAATGATTGATAGTTTGCTCTTACTTTATGCTGATGGGTCTTTTAATACTGGTCTGGGTTTTTTTCTGGTGCAGGTGACCCTTCCAACAGGCACAGTTTTGAAAGCTGAGGTGAATGGAAAATACATGAATGTTCATATTATTCCATCTGCAGCTGACTTTAATAAAACACAAGGCAAGTTTTGACACTTTTCTCATTTTTGTTTGGGTCTCATCTTCTGTTTCTTCGTAACGCTAAATACATTTATTTTCTACAGGGCACGGCTTCTTTCTTTTTTGTTATTTATTTTGAGAAATTTTTTTTCTTATTCTTCTATGTTTTGTTCCTGTATTTCTGTATGCTTATTGATAATTATCGCCCTTTGCAAGCAAAACTGGATAAAGAGTGCCGAAATCTTCATTGGTATTTTGTAGCAGGAACTTATGATACTGATGCAAAATTTTGAAGAAAGCAATATGGTTTTACTGTGTATCAATCATCTGTCAAATGTAATAATATGGTTTTACTGTGCATCAATCATCTGTCAACTGTAATAATGATTACGGTTAAACTGTCATACGCAAAGACATATTCTATCCTTGCCCCCTTGCCCCCACTCCTCAATCGTTCTTTCTCTCTCACGTTAACTATTGCTTTTATTCTTTATCTCTGTTCCATAAACTGAATAGTCAAAGAATTCCTGGTATTCTGAATTTTATTTTTACATTTCTACAAACAGTATCATTAACAGTATATGCTAGTACAGTTATAACTGTTATTTATGTATTGCTAACAACATGCGCAGTTTTCTTTAATTAGTAGTATTATTTAATTCCAGTTATGTGTTTGTTACTTAAGACGGCAGACCTGTTTGGGTATAATAACTTTGTTGATATTATTTTAACCATTTGTTCAGAATTCAGTGCCCTTGACCTGAACCAATACGGTTTTCATTCTATTGTATCTCTCTTTCTCGTCTCTCTTTATCCATCTCTCCCTCTTTCTCCGTCTCTCTCTCTCTCTCTCTCTCTCTTCTTCTTCTTCTTCTTCTTCTTCTTCTTCTTCTTCTTCTTCTTCTTCTTCTTCTTCTTGAATGTATTATCCTTGTTTGCGTATCTAGCTTTATTTAACTTCCTTAGTATTGTTTTCTGGACATCTTTTTTGAAACGTTAAAAATTGCAGTCGTGTTCTGGTGGAATTTTCAAGGTACTGTATAATGTTTTGTTTTATTATCAGAGCTGCACCTTATCTCATGCATATTATTGTATCTTAAGGTCTCTGTGGAATTTTCATTGTATTGTATAATGTTTTGTTTTATTATCAGAACTGCACCTTATCTCATGCATGCTATTGTATCTTCAGGTCTCTGTGGAACGTATGACGGCAACAGCCAAAATGACCTCCTTCAACGGGACGGTCATCTGTACGCGGCAACTGGGCTTCTGCCTGATCCATTTTCCTTGTCGTGGAGGTACGCAACTTAGTTCTGAAAATACATTAAGAAATTTGACCATATCTATGTTACGTTTTATCTCTAGATGTATACATTCTCACAACTTAATAACCGCACCACCAGATTACAACGTGTTACATTAAGAAATTTGACCACATCTATGTTAACGTTTTATCTCTAGATGTATACATTCTCAAAACAATAATCTCACGACCATAGTAAATCAAACGACAGCGGCGTATTCAATGGCTAATATCAGTGCCTCAATTGCAAGCTAATGAGTACCTCACTGGAATGTCATTGGTGCCTCAATACATATTGTTTGCCTCATGGAATCACATCGTTATTTATTTTAATATCTTTCTTTATCTATACAACATTTCGTTCATTTTAAATCTTTACAAATCGGATTTAATGTTTTATTGAATTCCGCATAACTTCTCACGCTTGCTTTTTGTGAAACAAGACAAAACATTTAATAACAACGGCAAAAAAAGTGTTCAGAACATTTACATACGCTGCAGAGATGTTCAGTCGTAATTGTTTCGTTTTTGTCTGAGGGTAAACAACCAAACTAGGATTTATGTTTCGTTTAACAAGAAAACTATTCATATTAAGAGAACCGTTTCGTCTTTATCTGAGGATTAACAACCAAACTAGGAGTTAAGTGTTGTTTAAAAAGAAAAATATTCATACTAAGAGAACCGTTTCGTCTTTCCCTCAGGGTTAAGAAAAACGAGAGTCTCTATGGAGGGCTGTGCAAAACTGGAGACGCTGTTGCCGACATTTCCACATACTGCAACTGTCCTTTTAGTGGCACTCAAGTCTGTAGACATTCTGGATTAGACATTCAGCCATGTCTAGCTGCTGGAAACAAGCGCAATTATTTCACAGGTAATTAAATTTAGGATTGGCGAGCATTTTTGTGCGTATGAAATGCGTCGATTGTGCTCAAATTTAATTTTAAATTTAAAAGGTTGACATTTTGTTGCCCTGCTAAACATATGCTGTTCCTATTCATTGGTTTTAAAATCAAGACAATTATACGTTTGCTAAAGTGTTTTAATTAACTTATTTCGTTTGCTGAATTAATCGCAATAGTATCGTCTCATTTGAATAATAATACGTACTTATAGCAGAGAATTCAGTCGTTCTTTACATTGATTGCACCCTTGAGATAAGAAAATGCTAATGCACAATACGAAAGCACGTGAGAATGGGAGTCCCATATAAATAAGAAATTCGCTGGAATGTTGTATAGAAGCGTGAAGCATAAAAATCTAATTATATTTAACTGAATTTTCAACTAAATTTTCACATACGCACAGCTGGCTTCAGTCACACATATTTATTTCATTTCACAGGTGAGGATATCACAGAGGTGTTACTTTCAAGGTTAGAGGTACCTCCAGCTTGTGACCCTGCAACCTTCACCGCGTTTGAATATGACGAGCTCCACAATGTGCCGGTAATTCGTTCACGCTGATAATTATCTGTCCTTGCTTCTGTAAAGTGCGTGAGACACTTGAATTGAATGTTCCGAATTTTAAGCATTAATAGTTTGAAAACATTTGTACTATTTTACTGTTAAATTTAAATTGCGAAATAATATCATTATGATTAGATGTTTTAAAATATATACTTAAATAAATAACTTTCATTAGAATTCATTGCATTAATAAATGTTAGCAAGAACGACTGTTGTTTACCTATGACCTATTTTCCAATAACTTAATAATATTGTTGTCGACCTGGTATGTACTTAAGGCTCTTGGCAATCCGTACCAATTAATTCTCGTCATCTCTACGGAATGACACTAATGATGACAAGTACATTACTTATCAATACATTCGCTTTACATTGGCTAAATGACTCTGCATTTGTTTAATAGTTTATTTTATGTACTTTTATGTACATGCAATTTGTATCTGCAGATCGCGGATGAGAAATTCCAGGTGGGTATACTGTGGGCAATCGAACAAATAAGTAGTATTTGCTTGACATTGAGTTTTAGAAACATTTCATTTTTGCTTCCTAACGTAATGGTGTTTGCTTATCACTAGGAAGTATAATGTGACAATTTTTTTTATTTTTTACTTTTGGGGTCGGGGTCACTGAGGATGATTTTGGACTCACACTTGTAGCTACCATTTTCTGCTTTTGGTAAATAATATAATCCTTTAATATTAGTAATTTTTTGTACATAGTTTATTGCATGTAGCGGATTCGAACCTTTTACTGAGATGCTGGGTGTAGGAGGTATGTTTAGCTTAACCAAAATCTGGCGAGTATGGCGTCATGTGATGGTTCCCAACTGTCATCGGTTCCATTCCAACGTTGTCTGTCTGTAAAGTGGCATTAACTGTCATACGTACCTAGGTAAACGTTTGTCTTTTTTCTCCAGTGTCAAGTATGTGGACATGCTTCATTGAGATGTACACATTATCTTGCCTATTTGGCAGAAGACTGTTGATATGTTAGCTGTAGTAATCTGGCGATTTTCTTTCTCACTCAAAGTATGTTTCTATTTGTCAGAAGACTGTTGGTATGTTAGCTGTAGTAATCTGGAAATTTTCTTTCATACTCAAAGTATATTCGTTCTGTGCTATACTAAAGCGGAGATGATAGTTGTAGATAGTTGTAAAAGCTTGTTTGCCTCAGTACTCTTTGCTGAGTGCTACAATTTCGAAATGAGCAAGAAAACAGACCCTTTTACCATAAATCCTTTGCTCTCTCGGGCACTCGCTGAGCTGAATCCTACGATTAGTAATATAACGCAGAGAGTTTAGGAGCAAGTTTTACAACCAATTAAAGAAGTGTTTAAAGTTTTGAGTTAAACTGCTACTGTGCCTATGTTCGCATTTAATCATGCGTTGGTAGACATTTATTGTCTAGGCCTGCTTGTGCCAGATGATGAACATTGATAGTAATATTTCCAGACTCCATTTCCGGTTACTTTTGTCTGCGTTGCCACTTTCATGTCTATATCTGTGCACTGGGTTTAATGTTTTACGTATACTGTCAGTGTATGTCTTCTTCTTGGCGAGTCATTTATTACGATACTGACAGCGTTTTCAAACGGATTAAAGAATTAAAAAATTTGCAGCACTAAAGAAAAAATGTGTAGCATGAATTTAACGATAGTCTTTTTGAAAGAAAATAGGAAAGTGTATTTAATCGCATTTGAATTGAACCCGAGGAGATTGTGTTCTTATGTCACAATTGCCGAAAGAGATTTTTAATTCTTGTCATCACATTATATCCATCTTGACTGGCAGGATGTCTGGGTGAATGCACGAATGTACGATGATGAATAGAAGTGTAGATAGATAGACGGGTAACAGCGGCGGGTATATATATATATATGTGTGTGTGTGTGTGTGTGTGTGTGTGTGTGTGTGTGTGTGTGTGTGTGTGTGTGTGTGTGTGTGTGTGTGTGTGTGTGTGTGTGTGTGTGTGTGTGTGTGTGTGTGTGTAAAATGAAATCTTAATGGAATTGGAAGAAATTTCATGTGTCGCCCATCAAACCTTTTTTTAATATTTAAATCGGGTTGAAACTTTAGTTGGTTGAATATATGATGTTCACTTTATAAAACAGCTATTATCCATTCGTGGTTTGCTTATATTGAAATATTGTAGTGTATTATAGCTTTGAAGGGTAGAATTATACACTAGACTGACAAAATCTAACTCACAGTACTGGACTGACTCAAACTCTAATTATAGTGTAATATAGCTTAGATGGGTATAGTGGACTGAAACAAAATCTAACTCTTAGCACTGGACTGACTCAAACCCTAACTAACCAAAATATCTGGTTTATTCTTTGGATTTGTTTAGTGCATGACATAATTTATATAGTTAAAAGCACGTTTATTTTTACAGTTGCACGGTTGAATAGAACTCGGCATTTGTATTTATAGGCAATTAATATTAACGATAATTTCTTTTTAGTTACTAGTTCAGTTATAGTTCCATTCCATAGCCATCAATATTTAGTTTTCTTTTTAGTTACTAGTTCAGTTATAGTTCTTTTTCATAGCCATCAATATTTAGTTTTAGAAACATTTTGTATATGACGGTTTATTGCATGTAAAAATTTCATTTTCATTTTCTTTCTTTGTAACTCTAGTTATTTAGTTAGTTATCTCTCCCTATATAGTCAAGTTGACATGACATCATTACGTATCTATCGAATGAGTGGTTTTGACGTCATGAACATTTAATTTAACATGTAATACATATATATTTATTTATATTCACATATGTTTTACCTTTGCATGCCTTAATCATTTTAATTAATTTATCTCAATCACATTTATTTTAAATGTTCATATAATGCTAAGGTTACAATTGTTGACTTACATTAAAATGAGTTACAATTAGCGACTAGTCGTTGCATATTATAGAACTATGATGGTGAGTGAATTTATCATTAACTCTCTTCAATGTGTTTCTTGTTTCGTTTTTTTTTAACAAATCGTATTCGATACACGGACGCAAAACTCGTGTGTGTGACCGTTTAATGAAAAGTGAGTTAGGTGTTTAATTGTAAAATTAAGTCGCAGTTACTGAATCGAGTCATACTGAATAAGTCATAATTACTGAATCGAGTCATACTGAATAAGTCATAGTTACTGAATCGAGTCATACTGAATAAGTCATAGTTACTGAATCGAGTCATACTGAATAAGTCATAGTTACTAAATCGAGTCATACTGAATAAGTCGTAATTACTGAATGTTTTTCGCTTGACACAAGCTCACGGATCATTCCTATGTACTTTCTGTTTTCACTTTTTCTTTAAATTTTATTTTTTTGTTTTTTGTTGTTTACTATTGTGATATATGCTAGAAGGGCAAATGTAATAAATGAAGTTTGCATCTTATGGCTTAGTAATATACGATTCCTTCTAACGAGCAATATAACATCATAGAGTAGTAGTACCATGCACTTTGTCTTGTCTTTCCTCTTATGTTTCATTAACGATCATAACTGTGTATTAGCCATATTTACACTTACAACATAAATGAATAAAGCGTTTGTAGTGAAGATACATTTATATTTTCGAGAGTGTACTATAAAGGATACGCATTGTGAAGAATAATTTAGTTATTTCGACTATGTTTGAAGGAAACACTGTTAAAAATATATCATTTGTTTTCCCTAGTTTTAGGGAAAAATTATAAAGGATAAATGAGTTGTCTTTTCCTTGTTGTAAAGAATTATTTTTCCGTATGTTTCAAGGCAACATTCTCGTGGCCTACTCCTTCCAACAAGAGCGAGACATATGTCCAGCAGTATTGCTCGGACATCCTGCAAGGAGACATCACATCGTCTCTATGTCGCAAAATCTCTCCCGCTGCCTTCTCGAATGCCAATCTGTCTTGTATTCTGGACATCCAGGTACTTTCTCCAGATCCTCTTTGACTGATTATAATTTTTAAAGTATATTATTGTTAAAATGTGTGCACTCCTTGGTTAACAATTTGGGAAACAGTTTTAAGTTACATACCAAACTGAGAATACCGGAGGCACGTTATTTTGCGAACCCAGAGAGTTATCTTCTGTGTCTTTGGTACTGTGATTTCACATGTGATATTTAAAGCAAAAACGTTTTTTTGATACTGTACTGTGTTGTACATAATTGTTGACAGGAAGCATAGGTTGAGGAGTGTTTTATTTTCTAGAAGTTATGCTGAACATAGTTTATTATAAAGTAAAGTATCTGAGTTTCCTCAAATATTTTAATCGGTTATTTATAATCCTCTTAACTAGTCAATCCTCATAATAGTATTCCTTAATCTTGGGTGCGTGCCAAAGATTTCCTTTTCGTTAATTTATAATTAAAATCCCAAGAAATAGTGTATATATATATATATATTATTTCTGACAGTTTCTTTTGTTCATACATTAAAAATATATTTCTATGTCCTATACAGTATTCTGTCGCACTCATCGACTTTAGTAAAATTTTGCTTTAAATCTCTTTATATACGCCAAATAGTATTCTGCTTAAAACAATACTCTGCAGGGCTAGGTAGTATTCTGTTTTAAATCTCACAGTATTTTACTGTACACGTAACTACGTAGACTAGACAGTACTCTGCTGTACACGTCACTTCGTAGACTAGACAATAATCTACTGTACGTCACGACGTAGGCTAGGCAGTACTCTACTGCAATCGTCACGACGTATGCTAGACAGTAGTCTACTGTAAACGTCACGACGTATGCTAGACAGTAGTCTGCTGTAAACGTCACGACGTAGGCTAGGCAGTACTCTACTGTAAACGTCACGACGTATGCTAGATAGTACTCTATTGAAAACGTCACGACATAGGCTAGACAGTTCTCTACTGTAAACCTCATGCCGTAGGCGTAGGTAATTCTCTACTTTAAACATTATTAGATGTGTGGGTGGACAGAGGGATAACACAAAGCAGTGGTGTATATGTACAAGAGCAGGTTAAGTGAGTATGAATAAAATCCACACTGAACACATCCTGAACAAAACTTCGTTTGTTTTAAAATAATAAAATTGTGCGGAGGTTTTATTTAGCAGTTCCGGCTTTGTTGTGCGCAGATGGCTGATGATCTAAGTTGGGCTACCACAGCACTAGCCAGCTTCAAGGACCAGTGCCTGCAAGCGTTACTGCAGAATACAGCACTCTACGTCAACTCATCAAGTGGACTCTTGCCTGACAGCAACAACCTTGATATGTTCTGCTTTTCAAATTGTTCTGGCCATGGAAAATGCAATAAAGGTTTGAAACATTGCAATCCACAAGACATTAGCATTAATCAAACTAAACAATAAAAGTAATTTCACCTCAATTCAATAAATTAAATATTAGCGTTAGAGAGCGACACACGTGATTTGTAGCACGTCATGCCAACAAATAAAACCTCAGGAGCCATTCTCAGTATTAAATACATTATAAATTTAAACATTTACAAACATTGTTTAAAGTGTTGTCTTGTATTTGCAGGTGAATGTGCGTGTGAAAACGATCACGGCCTACCCGATTGCTCAGTCCAGCTCTCTCAGCCACCTCGGTTATATGACCTGAAAGGTCAGAAAGTGTGTGATGTGCTCAAGTTCCCTTGTAACGTCATCAGTGTTGTGGGGTCTACGTTTGTTGATTCTCAGAATCTCATTTGCCACCTACAAAGGGTTCAGGTGAATGCACTATGCTGTCTTGCATTTCCTTTGTTTAAGCTAATTAAACTTTATCGTCTCCTTACATCCTTGTATAATTAGTAACTAAATGCAACTTCTATTTCCTGCAGATCAAAGAAAATGGAGAGTACACCAAACTAGGACAGGTGGCGCTTGTGGCCGCAGAATATTTTTCTTTTAATGAAATCGTGTGCCGCCTACCGAATACTGATAGTTACCTGGTGTCAGTGTCCAACAACCGCGTCAATGTCAGTCAGCAACTGGTGTTTACCACTTACAGTTCAAAGTGCCAGACATGTTCATCGACTGGCAACTGCAAGTTCTCGGTCAGTGTTCTTTCCTTGAATTGTGTTTGCAAGTTCTCGGTCAGTGTTCTTTCCTTGAATTGTATTTGCAAGTTCTCGGTCGGCGTTTTTTCCCTTGATTTAGTTTAATAATTTATTTTTTGTGTTTCATTACATCTATAATAGATTTTAATTAATAAAAATTTGCTTGTTTCATTTGCAGTGCAACTATTATGAATGAATATGCGATATTTGTCACATTTTGCAAATATTAGAGGTGTTCACAGTAATCCTAGAAGCAAGACCAATTTTTGTGTCTCTGTTGTGTTTCAGAATGTTTATATTCCTGTTTACATGGATGAATATATATATATATATATATATATATATGTGTGTGTGTGTGTGTGTGTGCGTGTGTGTGTGCGTGCGTGTGTGTGTGTGTGTGTGTGTGTGTGTGTGTGTGTGTGTGTGTGTGTGTGTGTGTGTGTGTGTGTGTGTGTGTGTGTGTGTATGTGTGTAAGTATTTGTTTATACGAAATTAATAAAGCATTATTCCGTAACGCTTTTCATGAAATGACACCATTAAGACAAGAATGTCCACACATTTTCAGCCCGAGACGTGCTACATTAACAACACTTGCTACGACTACGGTGAACCGAATCCAAACAACGCCACCCAGGTGTGCGACTCCTTTGAAAACTACTACCAGTGGAGTAGTGCAAAAGGTAAACTAGAAGCTTGTATTGTATAAGAATTTTGTTTTGCAACTGTTTAATTAACTTGCTTCATTCTTTAATGAACATTCTTCTGTGGAAGGAAAAATATCTCAAAGCTTACAATCTGTTTCTCGTACACGGCTTCGTCTTGTTGTAAAGTAAATATTAATATTTTTATCGTAAACCAGATTACCCGTATGTGCGTGGAGAACCACACCTGACAACCAGATACAACCAGACAAGCATGAATTTCTCCTTCATCTGCAGCTACAACACCACCTACCGTAATGACGTCTTCTACTCCATTGCCTGGCTCCACGGTAACGTGACACTAAGATCCAGTAACGTCACGGGAATGGGGACCGAAGAGCTGGACGCCATTGACATCGCCACATTTGCTTTCGGATCAAAGGTCAGGTGCTTCGGGAAATAAAAGTAATAATTGTACATGTATTTTTTTTTATTGATGACGTGTATACTGCGCTGCTCCCACTAACTCGTGGACTTGTCTGTGTATTCAGACGCACTCACCAGAAAGTGGCGTGGGAGATATGTTTCTTTTTATGATTTGGGAAGTTTGGAGCGTATTGTGATTGCTGATAATGATTTTGGAGCTTTGTCAGCTATACTACCCTCTTTCTCGGAACTTATGGAGTTTTTGAGCTTATTGAGTTTTGAACGATCGAATAATGTATTTCGGTCAGGAATTTGAAATTATCTTTTTATACCCGCATTTCACTTGTGTTCATTACTAGTATCAATTTATGTTTGTTGGGTTTTATTTATATAAAATATATTTGCAGATTTCGTGCGCTCTGAGTGCATGTTACAAACTCAACTGTAACGTAACTAGAAGTCCACTAAAGATCAGTAATATCTTCACTGCTGAGGCACAGGTGAGGGATTTTTACAGTCAAGCCGAACTATTATCTAGCAAACAAATTTCATGTCAATCACATTTCGTATACGCCATGCCTGTTATGTAATACTTCTTATGTTGCACTTCACTTTAATTTTTGTCCGGTTTTAAAAATGTATGTCTTTTTGTGTTTGTGAGAGTGACAATTTGAACAGTACAATCATCACTTTGTAAGCTAAGTACTTACCTCAACATCTGCAGATTTTGACTGAGAGTTTGGAGGTCATTGAGGGCGATCTGCCTGGCTACTTGGAAATAGTCCTCACGGCACCACCGGACCTCATGTGTGCTGTAGACATAGCCTGTCACGTGACCGTCAACGTTGTGCTGCCTCCATCACAAGATGACACGATCTGTCCTTCCAGTGGATCAAAACTTCCGCAAATAGCTTTGGTTCCACCCAGTGCGCAGGACAAATGCGCACAGACATTTAGTCAGCTGAACTGGCCCAGTACCCTGCGGGTGGCAGTGGCAGCCACTGTGGACTCCCTCGTGGATGGAGATGTTGTCCGGAAAGTCAATGTGTCCGTTGTTGTAACATCCAACTTCACCACGGTGTACAGTTCATTTGTCGGATCAGCACAGGTACGTGTGCTTTTGTACGTCTTTGATGAAATAGTTTTTTAAAATTAAATAAATAATCTGCTTGAAGACATTATTTCTTGAAATATCAAAGAAAGTTAGCTACATTTTCCATTTAGTATTGAGATTAGTTTCATTATAATAAGTATTGAGATCAATTTTATTATATATATTGTATCCTGCTACAGGTGACCGCCATCGATCGTGACACCACAGCCCTTTGCTCTTCAGTCAACGACCCACACATGACAACGTTTGACGGCAGAAAGTACAACAACTTCTTCGAGGGGGAGTTTGTGCTCTACCGCTCGCTATCGTTTCTCACTGAGGTATAACCGGAAAAAATAGTTTGTTCTCACTACATTGTTGTCATTTAATTATCTGTGAATTTCAGGGATAGTTTGTTCTCACTACATTGTTGTCAAGTTGTTATATGTGAATTTCAGGGATAGTTTGTATGCTTTTGCTAACTGACTGTCTAGGTATGCTGATTTTCATATTAAAACATACATAGTTATGATATGCTTTAATTAGCGAACGAGTTAAATTTGGGGTTAAAAATATAATACACTTTTAATGTTTATTTTATTATTTGTAATTGAAAGGTATATCATTTTTCTTACCCAAGAGAACATTTTAAAAAATTATCCAACATAATATTGCCTTTTTGTTGTGATCTTAAATAGGAGAAGAATCTATATTTCTACCCTGTAAAATGACCGCATTTACATTGAGAAAAATACATTTCTAATTGTTGAATTAAAAATAACACTTCTCCATTTCTCGTGAATTTAAATATTCTTTGATAATTAATTTAAAATCGATGCCTTGTGTCTCTCGGTCCAGGTGCACACATTTTACCGGAACTGTAATGGTCATGCCTCCTGCAACTGTGCTGTGGCAATCAGGTCTGGTTACGGCGTGATTTTGTTTGACCGGTGTGGGCCTACAGCCAGTAGAACAATACCCCTGGAAGTCACAGTGTATGGGCAAGGCGATCTTCCCTCTGGCACAAATATTTACCGTTTCCTGGACGGAAAGAGATACGAGGTAGGCCTACTGTTACAATCACTGTGATCTTTTGAAAATTATTACACTTGCATATTATGATTATGACCCTATTGTTATTCATTTAAATGTCAAGAAAATCGCAGGTGTAAAAATGAGACGCTGGGAATCAAATGTTTGAGAATTTCATTTAGGGACACGAGTGACCACGAAGGGTATAAGTTTGCCATGAGATTAGAATTTCATTTAGGGACACGAGTGACCACGAAGGGTATAAGTTTGCTATGAGATTAGAATTTTATTTAGGGACTTGAGTGACCACAAAGGGTATACGTTTGCCATGAGATTAGAATTTCATTTAGGGACAGTAGTAACCACGAAGGGTTATAAGTTTGCCATGAGATTAGAATTTCAAGTCCACTCCAATTAAGAACGCTCTCAAGCAATATACCCTCTTTCTAGATCAGGATTATCGAGTTAAGCGTTTTTGTGAACTACCTAATAATATAGATATTAAGCGATAAATAGAATAATGTACCTTACTGATAATTTGTCATTTATGATTCAGGCAATAAGCTCAATAAGGTGTTAATATAAAAATATACTTGTTGCTTTAGTGTTTCCAAACTTTCTTAAAAAGAAGCACTAAGTGTTTAACGTTTGCCAGGAATTCAAGAGTGATTAATTTGATTAATGTTACCCTTATTTTAATAACATAATATAAATTCCTTGGAATCATTAAGAAATATAAATTATTTCTGTTATATAGCATCCGTCATTAATATGATTCTCAGTGGCAATCGAAAAAATGTTGGTTTACATGCCTTGACCTCTTTTTCAGGTGCATTTACCCCAAGGCACCATTGTCAAAGTTTTGGTAACTCGAAGTTTCCTCAACGTGTGGATCCAGGCTTCGACTGCAGACTTCAACAAGACAGAAGGTATCCCGACACAAGCGAACCGCGTTGGGTTGGGTTTTGTGTAGTTTTAACAGTTAGATGTCATCTTAACTTGGTCAAACAATAGTCTGCAATAAGTATTTTGCTGATGGTACTTCTCATACTATTAAGTGCAACAATTAATGCTGTCTTGTTTACAACGATGCTTGCATACACACACTGAAATTGAGAGGTTTTATTTCTATGCACCAAGCCTCTGCTGTGTAAGACTTTTATCTCAGTGTAGAAGCTAAGGTTTTATTTCCAAGATTCCAATAGTATGCTCCTTACACTTAGGCATTATTAAACAGTTACCAATTACAAATACTGATAACAATGGGGCCTAAATTTACCTGATAAAAGATTACATTGAGGCTTAGAATGAAATTATTGTTTACAGTTAGTTTTCTAGTCGTTTCTGTTTCTTTAAGTTTTTATTGTCATATATTATGCTAACAGGGGTATTATCATAAATAGTTTAAACACTGTCAAAACCTGTCATCATATATTGTGTTCGATATTCGTGTTAAACTGTTACAAGATTGATAGAGATATTAGTAAGGTTGAGGTTAATCTGAATGTAATGATTTATCGTATTAAGCCCGTTATTAATGTATTTATTTAACTCCTATGTTCATGTCTCAGGTCTGTGTGGTACATGGGATGGGGACAGAAGCAATGACCTCTACGGAGCCACCCAGACGAATGACTTCTCCGTGTTGTGGAGGTAAGGAAACATATGAATAGGATAATTAAGGCTAAGACATTTCACTGGAATAATAAATAAGACATTTCACTGGTATAATAAATAAAACATTTCACTGGTATAATAATAAATAAGACATTTCACTGGTATAATAAATAAGGCATTTAACTGGTATAATAAAGACAGTTCACTGGTATAATAAAGACAGTTCACTGGTATAATAAAGACATTTAACTGGTATAATAAATAAGACATTTAACTGGTATAATAAATAAGACATTGAACACCTAGATTGCTAACACATTCGTAATTGCATGTTATGTACAACTGTCTCTGGCTTCAGTAATATTTTACAAACTGGAACTTAATGGGACAGAGTATCTCCAGAAAAGAAAATAAATTACACTCTGCGTTTAATTGTTTAATGTCTCGTCTTGTGTCGACAGCTTTTCAAGAAATATCCTAACTGGAGAATGTTTTTAATAATTGAACCTTTCTATATACAAAACCTGTATATAACTGTCCAGTGGATGAAATTAATATTAATAAACCCGTATTTTATCTATAGCATTGAAAATCAATTTAGGAAAACAAATGTCAGATACTTTAAGCTATTCTTTGTTAAGTTATCTTACGACAGATTGTTGATTTCTAGTCAATGTGACCAAAGTTCCCTAGGGGCCGAGAATGCGCATATATAAGTCGTGGTATCTGCTGAGCAGCATCTAGGCTCGGTTGGATAAACTGAGGGAGGGGCGGGTCCCCTAGTAACTGTGGAAGAAAGTCACTCCATAAGCATGTGAGGCGAGTTCGACGTAGACTTCATTACAAAGATCTTATCTCGGGAAGTGAGTTCATCAACATTTTTAATTCAATAAAAATAAATTTTAAAAAATTATTTATTTTTATTGAATTAAAAATATGTTTAGTTATCAAAACAATGATTAAAGTACTTTTTAAATGGACAATTGAGTTTAATACTTTTTTTTCAACTGAGTTTCACTTCTGACTCATTTCTTATTGACTTGAGCTGCTGTCGATCATTCCCAGATTGTCGTCTTTTCGTGTTCACATTTCCAGCAGGAATGAAAAAAGAGTCCAGTTCAATTTTGAACCCAGTAGGTAGATAGAATTTGATGCGCATTCGAATTTCCGAGTAAGAAAGCCCGAATTTATTTGGGAGACTCCGTCTTGATACTTCTGAAACCTCTCTTGTCATCTGAACTGCGTGTCTGAACGGTGGCACATATATCATCTAATTGGAAAAGAACTGTCAACTTCTCATCATTCATGGTACAAGTCAGTGTCGGAGAATGTTTTCATTGTGCCAACTGTCATCTTTACCCACTCAACCAACTTAACTTATTGTATTCTTTAGTCATTGTCTTTATCATTATATTTGTTGTCGACTCTGCTAGGTCTTTCTCGTCAGCAGAAACTTGATTGAAGTTTGACTCATGGGTGACAATTTCAGAATCTTTGCATACTTTCTAACCAGATGCTGAATTTCTTCATTACCAAAGGCGCAATTCTTTTGTGCGCTTTGTAATACTATTTCAAATGCAAATCACTCTCTTAATTCACCATCTGGAAATCGATCTTTCAGATGATTGCAGTTCACTTGACGAACTGCAGGATTGCATCATTGTTTACTTCATATTCATTTCTGGCAATGATTGTTTTCACTTCTGGGGTTAAAGTGAGCAATGTGCCCCAAATATTGTGTTCTCAGCTTCTCTATCTTGGTCTTGGCAAACTCGAAAACTTCAAGTGACGTCATATAATGTGCCTCACATAGTGTGCTCTCAGCTTCCTTCTCTTGGACTTAGCTAACTCCAAAACTTCGTGACGTCCTGCAATGTGCCCCACATAGTGTGGACTCTCAGCATCCCTATCTTGGCCTTAGCAGACTCCAAAACCTCAAGTGACGTCAATAAAGCTCCGCTAGAAAACCCATAACATTTCCGCCAGTTCGACCTAAACATCATTCACAAGTGCAGTAGAAACAGGAATTTGCAGAATAAATCTTAGCATAAGCATAAATTCCTGAAACACTGATGAGCAGCATTAAATTACATTTAGTGTCGTATCACCAAAGAAAGGTATCGATTAGAACAATGCGTTCCCCATGGTACCAAATATCACACTAGACACTTGGATCGCGTGTTTCAGGGTGTCCGCGAATGAAACACTGTATCGAGGAGTATGTGCGCCAGAGAACGAAATGTCACGATCGGTCACGCCACCTTCCTTCTGTAGCTGTCCATCCAACAACGAGACCGCCTGTAGCTACAGGGCCACCATTCCTCCATGCCCGCCACCCACAAGCAAAGGGAAGTACACCAGTGGTGAGTATTTTGTATTTTTCTTCTTGTAGACATTTCTATTAATTGCTTATTAATCCTTACTCTGATAGAATATGGTGATCTTTAATCATTCATATTTATACTTTAAAACTTGTTCCTCTGCTTTTTTTCTTCAAGCTAAATATGTCATACTTCCATTGTCACAGATTCAAAAGAGAGAGCGCTGGAGTTAGGGTTTAACATGTAGACGTTGCTTATTGGTCAATTATTTAAAAAATAAACCTTAAGAAAGGATGGCATATGTCTTTGTATGTATATTGGAATTCTTAGGATAGTATCTATCTTTGTATTTCCCTTGAATTTCTTATGTACCCACAGGGGAGGACCTGACTGAGTATTTTGTCAGCAATTCTAAACAGCCACCTAACTGTGCCACTACTGACGCCTTTGAGTTTAACATCAGCTTCGTTCCTGTGGTATGTTTTGACGAAACTCGTTCTGGTGTGTCAATGTTGTCTCTTTCTTATAAACATTTATTTCCACATAACGCTTGACAAAAACATTACGGTCTGCTGTTCAGTTAACCTGTCGTCATCTAGAAAGATATATTTTTTTAAACTGTGTCGTTTTCATGTTGCAAAATGCAATCGAAAAATATTGAAGAGAAGCGTGAATAATGAGGTTGCCTCAAAGCTGAAGTGACATTGGTCGAAAAAGAAACTTTCTTTAATTCCAGTTTTTTTCCATTTATTATCTTTTTTCTTCAGAATCTAGAAAAGTCGTTCAGGAAAATAGTTTTGGAAACCTATGTCTTGGACTGACCTACTGGAAAGGAAAATCAAATTTCGATGATTATTTTGGCCTTATTTTGGTCTCTAGTACTACTACATAACTCAATGAGAACGTTTCATAAATAACAAGCAAGCCTTATCAAGCTGATGTATAAAAAAATTAAAGAATAATACTTGTGTATGAATGTTACTGATAGAGAAAAAACATCGCCATTCTCATCAACCCGCGTCATCTCTCCCCATATTGTAAACCAGAAATCAGTCTGGCTATTTCAAAAACGAACTAACTTACACAAATGTCCTGTCAAAAGAAAATTCAACGAAGGTGTTTTTTTACATTGCCAGGCAGTAACCATCACGCACACAACGCTTTTTTAACAACACGGCCTGTTGTAATTGTTATTTATTTGTTTATATTTGTTCGTTTGTATATGTGCGTGTAAGCATGGAAATAAAGCGCCGTTTTCCTGTCATCTGCAGGAGTACAAATGGCCGACGCCTTCTGGTTGGCAGGAGAGCAACGCTACAGATTTCTGTATCAAATTCATCATCAGCACCACAATTGGTGTTCGCTGCAGGACATTAATGGAGGCAGAGTTTCAGACCGTGGTGTCGTTCTGTGTGGAGGACATCAAGGTAGGAACAACGGCACAATAGCTTTCAAATGTTATGTTCTTACTCACGATTGCTTACTGTATCTAGCACAGTCTCCCCTTCTTTCTAATATCAGTTTCTGCACAACAAACCCAAAAGGTGGTGATAAAAGATTTTACCAGTGTCACTAAACGAAGGGATTTAGCTTGTTGTGTTTCGTTTTCCTTATTTAACGTCTGTGTATGTACTATGCGTGTACGTGTATTTTATATTGAAGTGATAATTCTTCACCTGATTATGCTGTTATCATGACAGATGACTGACAGCTCGCAGTACGCCGAGGAAGCGCTGTCAAACTTCATCGAGCAGTGCTTGAGTGTTCTCCAACGCAATGTTACCGTCTGGAAGGTCGAAGGCGGCAACCTCTTGCCACCAACCGCAGACCTTGACCTAATTTGCCACAACCAATGCAGTAGCAATGGGCTTTGTGTTAATGGTAACTTATTTGCATTTACGTGGCTGCTAAAAGTAGCTCTGCCACTCTATTTTGTCAGCAATTAAAAAAAACTACAGAGTGAATAACATACTGAATAGAATGCAATAAAGCCAATAATTATAATATGCATTTTCTACTTTCGCACGGTCGTCAAGACTCGTGAAAAACGAAATTTTTGATTAGACTCATTAGGCACTGTCACAATCGATAATAGGTTTATGGTTGCAGTATTGCTTTTTCAATGGCAATTATGGTGTAAATATTCTCATGTGTACCCAATGTTCTCACCGAAAACAATAATCAGTTTATATTTTAGTACTAAGATAGTATGTAATTTTTTTTAAATGTAGTTTCTAGATACATTAACATTTTTCCTCTCCAAAATAACAATACGTCACGAGACGTTTGATTAGCAAATTAGTTTGCAAGATTATTGTACACTTATGCATGCATCTGATTGCGTTTAATCTATAAACAAAAACACAATGTTCCATCGATGTACAACGTGTTCAGTTGTTTTTGTTTACTACTTAAATATATTTTGTAAGTATTTTATTTTTACTTTCCAATTCAACAACATTTGTCTATTTGAAGTTTCATAAGGAATGTCAAAAATATATATACACATTAATTTATTTTGCTTTTTATTCCTTCTTTTTTCTATAGTTAATATGATACATTCTTTCCCAATTTCAGGAACATGCCAGTGCTATAAAGGATTTGCTGGCCTCGATTGCTCTGTGAATTTAACCTTTGCTCCTAGTATAAAAATAGTAAATCCCGGAGCGCCATGTGACATACGTTCTCAGTCATGTGATTTTATCCTGATTGTGGGAGGACCGTTTGTGGCATCGTCTGATCTTTTCTGTATCTTTGAAGAAGCTGAAGTGAGTTATCGTACTGTTTGAGAAATATACTCATTAATGTAAACTAGTTGTATTTTATTAAAGCGTATGATTTAATACATCTTTACTTCCAACCTTTCTGTTGATATATTTATTAATATGTAAATGAGTTGATATTTTTCGTGTTACAAATTAACAGTTAATTTTTTTTTAATTCTGTAACAGTGAACATGTTTAAAAATACATTTGTCAACAATACATCGTGCATATATTTATATAATTTAATTGTTGCAGTATATCAGTGGAACCGATTACATCAAGACCGGTAACTCTGTTGCCGTGCAAGCAACATTCATCTCATACGAGCGAGTCAGATGTGTTCTGCCAAGAAAAATTTCGTACTTTGTGTCAGTCAGCAACAACAGAAATATCTCCACCAGCGTGTCTGTGTTTGTTCAGATCTACACCTCTGCCTGCTTTCAATGTTCCGTTGGAAATTGCTCTTTGAAGGTACAATGTTTCTATGCCTGCCTATTTACTATCATTACTGTAGCGCTAGTCTTTAGAAGTAATTGATCCCACGTACCGATTCCACACTTTTATAAATATTCAAGTTTCTAAACTAATGCGATCTTCTGGATTTTTTAAAGTGTGTAGCATACTGCTTAAAACTTATTTTATACATCAGTCGTGCTTTTCTTTGAGCAGTGCATGGATAGCGCAAAAGTTAATTATATTATGCCAGCAATAACGGCTGCCACAAAGTAGACGGTAAGCACAGTTTGAATAAATATGAAATTAATTGTAATTTAAACTATGAATAAATATTGAGATTACATTTAGAAATAAAACAGTTAGTCATATATTAAAGGCGTTAAATATTTTACAGGGACAATACTGCTACATCAACAACACTTGCTATCATTTCGCTGACAGCAACCCACAGAACCCGGATTTAGTCTGCGACCCAAAGAAAAATCTCACTACCTGGACAGACACGAATGGTGAGGATTCCCTTTGTAACACGACATAACAAAAATGAGAAGGAGTTTAAAGATTAACGTAAGTCGATGTTGCAGTGTTTTATTACATTTTGTTTCTCTCGATTCTATTTTTAGCATTCCCCCGAATTTCTGCACGGCCCATGGTGTCTACCCGCTTCGACCAGAACAGTTCCCTCTTCTACCTGACATGTGACTGGTCACCGTTCGTGAATGTCAACAACACGCTGACCATCTTTGCTCAATACTATATGAATTACGAGCTTATTGACGAGAGGGAAGTTCAGCAAAATATGAGCTATGCTGAAACTCTGTTGTCATCTGAAATTGGTGCCACGTATGGATCAGAGGTTTGTGAACCATGATACGTTTTTATAATATGTGCCGATAAGTGCCGATATTCGCAAGAAATTTTGGAGGCGTTGAATTAGTTTTATGCTTGGCTTATAATCTGAGGAACTGAGGGTTGTGTCGCCATGATATAATAGATGGTTTTAAACTAAGAAAGATATGGGCATGAGTTACAGTGCGAGATAGCATGTGTTTGATGGGTATAGTAATTATTTCTACAAATCATTGTACATTTACTGCTTGAGAGTTAACACTGTTCGCATTATGGGTGACATGCTGTTTATTTTATTAATAGGCCACAATAAAGGAATTATAACTATTTAGTACAAAGAGTGTAACAATCAATAGCCCCCAATAAAAGAATTATATATATTTAGAACGGAGAGCGTAAATAAGAATAGCCCACTATAAAAGTATTATAAATAGTTATTACAAAGAGTGTAATTATTACAGTCCACTATAAAGCATTATAAATAATGTAATTATTAATAACCCAATATTAAAGCAATATAAATGTTTAGTATAAAGCGTATAATTACACTAATCGATGTGATTTATTTGCGATAATTTTTTCTGGTATATCTTCAGTTTTTCTGCGGCATTGTCGCGTGTGAAAGCAGCAACTGCAACAAGACACGCAGCCCTGCCATCAAAAGCAATTCAACCTTCAAGCTGGTGATAACTGTGAGTCAAATGATGAGTAAATGCTCACGATATTCATAGTAATTTTGTTCTATGATCCTAATTCTGTGTCAGAAGCACTTTCATTTATGCTATTTTAGGTAACACAGGAAGTCATGTTAGGTTACTACAGAAGAATTGGTATCATTCTGTTAATCGCGCCTAACCAAGAAAAGGTTCGTCACAATAAATTTGCTTTTCCGTTTCATCACTACCAACTGGATGTTCATAAATCATGTTCTCTTTGCTGACCGGGATGGGGGCGTATGGTTATGGTTATATTTATATTTAGATGAATGTGACCAGTAACTCAAGAGGTTGTATAGCGGAATGCATATGTGTGCATACAATTAGACTATTATTATGGCGTAATGTACTGTTGTTTGTGTGTGTGCGTGTGTGTGTGCGTGCGTGCGTGCGTGTGTGTGTGTGCGTGTGTGTGTGCGTGCGTGCGTGTGTGTGTGTGTGTGTGTGTGTGTGTGTGTGTGTGTGTGTGTGTGTGTGTGTGAAGTATCCATTTTAGTTGTAATGACTTTGTTAGCTTTATACATAGTAAAAACTTCAATACTGGATTATGTAGTTGACCCTTAGTCTCAGATGTCATGATGACAATAGGTATAAAGACAAAGGTGAACGAATTCTTAAATGTGTCTTTCATTTTCTTAATTCACTAATCACTAATCACACCTTCCGTTTTTTCACTTACCTAAATAATTTTCGTCCTTTTACTTTCTTTCATTCATTCGTTCAAAAAAAAATACTTTTGTTTCCTAGATTTTATCATTAACTTAAATATTTTTGTTTTAAATATTAAAAATAGTAAACATCACACAATGTCCATAAATGCTTGCAGGTGATTGGTACAACGTCACTTACTATAACAGAAGGTGAAACGGAAAAGGTAATACGCATCAAGTCCAATTTCCCTCCAGCCGCAGTCTGTCCGAACTCCACTGACCCCACGACTTGCACTTTGAACATCGGTGCCTTTCTACCGGAGAACAGAAATGACCTTCGCTGCCCTTCTTCTAATGCTCTGATCCCCCAGGCTGTGTTCTATTGGCTTACGAAAAACCTTTCCACATGCACCTTGGTGCTGACTAACAGCAACTGGGTAGAGAATCACACGCTTGCAGTGCGCGCTACCACAGATGGCAAAAAGGATGGAGATCAGACGCGCACCATGGTTCTCTCCCTTGACATCTCCAACAACGTCAGCGTCTCCGTCCAATCGATCGCTGTGAGTTAAATATGTCAGTTGTCTCGGTATGATATTTATTTTGTCTCGTTATGCTATTTGTTTTGTCTCGTTATGCTATTTGTTTTGTCTCGGTGTGCTATTTACTTTGTCTCGGTATGCTTTTTGTTTTGTCTTGGTGTGCTATTTACTTTGTCTCGTTATGCTATTTGTTTTGTCTCGGTGTGCTATTTACTTGGTATGATATTTGTTTTGTCTCTGTATGCTATTTGTTATGTTTCGGTATATTTATTTTGTCTCGTGTGCTATTTGTTTTTATCGGTGTGCTATTTGTTTGGTTTCTGTATGATATTTATTTTATCTCAGTGTGCTATTTGTTTTGTTTCGTTATGATATTTATTTCATTTCGGTGTGACATTTATGTTGTTCCCAGCTTGCACATTACAGGACGTGTTTGTGCAAAATGTATTTGCAAAAGAATATGTTTCAGAAAACATGCACGAGGTCAATAATTTTTTTTCTCACTCTTGTCTTTGCAGTTGATAATTAAGGATCGCGACCAAATTGCCATTTGTCAGTCTATCAACGATCCCCACATGACGTCATTTGATGGAAAGTAAGTTCAACTTTTAATATCTAAAGTTTTGTTTCATGCATTTCACGTCATTACTGTTCATTGCAAAATTTGTATGTAAAAAGGAAATAAATTACTGTTCATTGCATGTATGTAAAGAGGAAATAAATTTTCATTAGGTGTCAATCAGTAAAAGCAGAAATGAATTAGGAATTTTACACCGATAAAAGTTTAATTTTATCTTCATAGGAATAGATTTCTGGACAGTAAATGGCAAATAGAAATAAGTTAATTCTTGACTTAACGACGCTTATTCTCGTTTCGGTTCGGTGTTCTCACTCGATCAATATCAATATTCATTTGCCTCTATTTACTTTTCAGATATTACAACAACTTCAATGTGGGCGAGTTTGTTTTGTACCGTCACAAAACTCTACCTTATGAGGTAATGATCTTATCTGGATGCTTTGAAAGGGTTTAGAGTAATGATCATTGGGACGATTTTACTTTTATAATTTACACGTGGAGTGAGAGTGGGGTGGTTGCTATTAATCTCTTGTCTTCAGTTATCAATCGTTTAGCTGACCAACCGTGAAACAACGTATTTTCCGCAGTACTCACCCGCCCTCCTTGGTATTTAAAGTATATACAATTTTATTGCCTCTTTCTCTCCATCCTCTCATATACACTGTCTCTCTCGCTTTCTCTCTCACTTTGTCTCTCTCTCTCTCACGCTTTCTCTCCATCATCTCTCATACATACACATTGTCTCTCTCTCTCTCTCTCTCTCCCGCTTTCTCTCTCTCATTCTGTTTTTGCGTTTCTAAAATAGAAAATAAAATGTTTCATGCATGTATCTCCTTCAAAAATAATAATAGCAAATTCTTACCCTGGTCTTCGCACATTTAGCGTATGTTTCGTTTTTGTTCAGTTAGAGTGAATGTTAAATGGCGGAAATACAAGGCCATTGAAATTGTACATGCCACATACACATAAAACACATCTTTTTAAAATCATAAATATTATAAAAATTACTCACCGATCATTAGAATCGAATTATATTAAAAGAAATTGTCTAGAGTACTTTTACATTAGAGAATTAATAGTAACAGTAAAGAATCTAACACTGCGATACTGAAATTTACTAATCCCTGAATAAACACTTTCAAAGACCTTTTCAAAGTTTCCAAAATAAAAATCACCATCGACGTAAAGGAATTCATAGCATCTGTAGATCTACCTCATGTTTACGTCACAACGTACTCGTTTGTACTCAGAAATACCTCATGTTTACATCACAAGGTACTCGTTTGTAGTCAGAAATACCTCATGTTTACGTCACAAGGTACTCGTTTGTACTCAGAAATACCTCATGTTTACGTCACAAGGTACTCGTTTGTACTAAGAAATACTTCATGCACACATCGCCGACAGAAAGCACAAGCTAGTCTCAGGACTGGCTCAGGCCAAGCACTGCATATAGAACTGTAAAATCCGTAGAAAACAAATAAGAGCTGTACACATTACACGCGCCCTTGCTTCATACTTTAAATACCTGTCGTTTTTTAGTCTGAATGTCTTTTCAACACGCTCTGTCGTCAGGTGCGCTCATATTATCGAAAGTGTAACAACGACAGAGCCTCGTGCAACTGTGCTGCAGCGGTGAAAGTCGCCGATGACGTGTTGGTAGTGGACAAGTGCGGACCCAACCGAACTGTGAATTCCCCTTTGAGTGTGAAGCTGTACCTTACTGGAAGCTTGGAGCCAGGTACACAGATCCTGCAGTTTAACGGTGGCAAGAAGTATGAGGTAATTGGTTTTTTATTTTATTAAAATAATTTCTCGAGGAATTCAATTTTGTTGAAAGGTAACATTGCTCGCACTGACAGATACATTTCAATGAATCAAATAATTGTGTGTCTTCTTGGGTGATTACTTGATCCACGGTATGCTTAGTACCATGAGGTTTTTATTTGTTGATTTAAATATAACACAGATTAAATCTGTATAATATAATAATATATAATACATATAATAATATATAATACATATAATATAATAATATGATAAATATAATACAGATTTAATCATTTAATTGTATGCACCTGCGCTAATTACTTTCTTACAGGTTGTGTTGCCCACAGGGACCAAGGTGGTGATGAATATCGGCGAGGCTTACATGAACATCATCATCAGAGCTTCCTCAACGGACTTCGGCTTCACAGAGGGTATGGCGTGGTGTCAACTCTATTTGTTTTCTTAAATGACATTATCGAAATATTTGGAGACTGTCTGTTCCAAGATACCAGCAATCGTTTGTCAGATTGTCAAGGATTGTCAGATTATAGTTTATACTAATAATAACTTGACAAATGTGTTAATGCAGGTTTTTTCATTTCTTTCACACAACATACCCAATATTTTGTCTCACGACCATCAAAATCAAATCTAATAAATGTTTTCAACCACAAATAACATGGCTGCTAAGCGTTAAAAAATAAACAAGTGCAACGGAATATTAAAAACTCGTTATTCCTAGCTTACGGACGTGCAATAGAGAATCAAATACAAACTCGACCTGTCGGCTAAATAGTCTTCAGCTAAATAGCGTATAACTCGACCTTTCGGCTAAATAGTCTTCAGTTAAATAGCGCATAACTTGCTGTCGAGGCTAGTTGTGTTAAGAGTATAGTGTGCGAAAAAGTGCCTACAGAACAAATACCCCCCACAATCCACACACATGCATACACTGCAATTATGTGTGTGTACGTCTCTGTGCGTGTGTGTGTGTGTGTGTGTGTGCAGTGTGTATGCAATCTTCTTTGTTCCTTCACATACAGGACTTTTTTTTAATGTTTCGTAGGACTGTGTGGATCCTTCGACAACAATGCCAACAATGACTTGACAGTTGACGGGAAAACTGTTCCTGATGAAGATATATTCTCTCTACACTGGAGGTAACTGACATTGTGCTTGTTCTTGGTGGGGGTGGGGGAGTAGCAAATTTGTAATAAAAAATATAAATGAATTTGCAAGATGTAATCGTAAGATTTCCGTGGACATTTTAGTATTTAGAATACTATTTGATATCCGCCCCCCCCCCTTTATTAATTTGATACTGTTATTTGAATGTCGATGAAGGCGTACATGGCAAGTTAGTGGTTTTCATTTTTAAAACAAAATATAAATGACGTGGACAAAGTGCAATCGGATTGTATCATTATAAAACGCCTCTGTTTCAGGGTAAACGCAACACAAACTTTGTACGGGGGATTCTGTGGGCAAACGGTCACAACCGTACAAACACAACAGGTCTTCTGTGACTGCATCACCAAATCAAATAGCAGTTGTGGTGTGACGCAGTATCTGTCAACTTGTCAAAAAGAATTCACGTCTACTAGGCGAGGTGTGTACAAAAAAGAGCAAAATATGTCATACTGGTATTCTTTGAAACCATCATTTTCAGACTGTAGTTTACATTAAAAGGTTTACTGGAAGACTCATAATTAAAGTATACTTTTCTCAGAATGTTGCAAGCATATTGATATGGGTTCCAATCATAATGCATAGAATGTTATATATTCCAAAATTAATGCATACAATGTTATATGTTCCAAACATAATGCATAGAATGTTATATCTTCCAAACATAATGCATAGAATGTTATATTTTCTAAACATAATGCATAGAGTGTTATATGTTCCAAACATAATGCATAGAATGTTATATGTTCCAAACATAATGCATAGAGTGTTATATGTTCCAAACATAATGCATAGAGTATTATATTTTCTAAACATAATGCTTAGAATGTTACTAACATGTCGATATGTATTCCGAACAATGCATAGATTGTTAAGCGTATATTAAGCACTGTAATCAAAATATTTTTTAAAGCTAAAGAGCCTCTTTCAAATTTATAGTTATTCAGAAAGTTCAGTTGTTAAAAATAATGCAAACGAAATGAATAATGTTACTCCAATATGATTTGCTCCAAGGTGTGGATATTACTCAGAGGCTGATAGCGAACAGTATCAGTCCTAAGTGTGGCGGTGGTTATGATTATGACGTAACATACATACCACAGGTACGTCTGTGTGTAAACTGTTCTATCTATATATATATATATATATATCAATCTATCTAACTAGCTATCTATCTACCTATCTATCTATCTATCTATCTATCTATCTATATATATATATATATCAATCTATCTAACTAGCTATCTACCTATCTATCTATCTATCTATCTATGTATCAATCTATCTATCTATATATCTATTTATCTATCTACCTACCTACCTGCCTTTCCAACTATTTATCTATTTGTCTGTCTGTCTGTCTGTTTATCTATCTATAAGTTGACCTTAATATGTATCTCTTCCTATGTGTCTATATATCTTATTATCATCTTTCCGCCTATACATCGTTGCGCTATAGATTTATTTATCTTCATTTGACACTTATTTATGTACATTTTTAAACTTATGTGTCTATATTTTACACTTATTTATCTACATTTTACACTTATGTATCTACATTTTACACTTATTTATCTTCATTTTACACTTATTTATGTACATTTTTAAACTTATGTGTCTATATTTTACACTTATTTATGTACATTTTTAAACTTATGTGTCTATATTTTACACTTATTTATGTACATTTTTAAACTTATGTGTCTATATTTTACACTTATTTATCTACATTTTACACTTATTTATCTACATTTTACACTTATTTATCTACATTTTACACTTATTTATCTACATTTTACACTTATTTATCTACATTTTACACTTATTTACCTACTTTTTACACTTATATATCTACATTTTACACTTATGTATCTACATTTTACACTTATGTATCTACATCTTACACTTATTTATCTTCTTGATTTTATCTTTGAGCATATTTATCTATCTACGTTTGTGGCTGGTAGTGTGGTTGAATTACTGATATTTTGACCTATTTTCTGTTTACATGACTATTTCCGTAAATCTTATTTCCATTACATGTGTTATACGCCCACATTTATTTTAAAATGATGAACTCGCTGATTTAAAAATGTGTACTTCTTATCTTGTTGCTGTATCAATTAAAATATTAAATTAAATAAATAAATAAAATATATAATTGAGCATAAGTCTTATTCTTGCCCAGTAGAAAGATAAACTGTCATCATTTTTTGGACAGAAATATACCTGGCCGACACCATCTGGATGGACGGAATTTAATGCTACTGAATACTGCATGACATATCTGATGAAAAGTGTTGCAGGTTCTACATGCTTAAGTCACGTGACCGACATCAACGTGGAAGGAATTGTAAATGGCTGTGTGGAGGACATCTTGGTTGGTATACAGTTGTATTTTATTTGATGATTTGTTTATTCTTTGCTGTGTTTCCGTGTGCTTCATGTCCCCCTTTAAGAGCCTAATCATTATAGTAAGAAACTGCTCTTTATAATGATTATATAGGTTCCCTTTTTTACGTCTATATCTGGTGCTTGAATGCTGGGCCATAAATAATTTTAAACCAGACAAATTGGAATGATAGATTTTCGTACTAATGAATTGTTCTGTATAATATTTATAGTTTGTAATCACACATACTGACGTCTTCCCATTGCTGCCATTTGGTTGACAAAAATCTCGTAGGACCATATAAATGACATGAAAAGGAAATATAAAAGGATAACTTAAGACGAATACTGAATGAACAAATCTGTTTTTCACAACTGTTCGAACCAAACATTTTCAATCATGTTAATGTATTTTTTCACATTTTTACCAAACGCAAACAGGAAGGGTACATTTGTTATCAGATTAGACTTTGAATGTTTATCAGTAACTTCAAGTTGAAGGGTGTTTGGCTGTGTACGTATGCAGCTATTCATCAAACCATGAACACGACCTGAAAAAAAATTGTAGATAATATTTCTCAATACAGATATTCGATGGACCCATCTTCAGATCTGCATCCCTGGACAACCTGCTGTTGCGATGTGCCATACACCTGGAAGTGAATGTCACCTTTTGGGTCACGGTGAATGGAATCACGACCATCCAGCCTTTAATCTTCGATGTGATGTGTCCTAATGATTGCAGCAATCAAGGCACTTGTGACAAAGGTAAAAGCATGTCCTTTCTGTTTTGATATCTTCAGTCACACTCTTTCAATGAATGATATGTTACAATTGGTATGTTTTACCTATCTTGATACAAAACTAGAATCCATTCCACCGATTGTTTATAATGATAGTATTTTCGTCTGAAAACAGCCATGTTATATAATGCGAAGCAATTCAATATTTGTAAAAACATTATATTTTTTATCAGGCTCCTGCAAGTGTTCGGCTAACTTTGGTGGCGAGGATTGTTCTGTGAGACTGACGGAGCCGCCGACGTTGCACCCACGAGAAGACGACGGACTGTGTGACCACAGGCAAAGAAACTGCAGCCTCATCTACATCAGTGGCTTCAATTTCCTTGACAGTCTCAATCTCACCTGTGTGTTTCAGAGTATACAGGTAAAGTTGACTTTGCTATTAATCATGGATCAAAGGCTGGTCATTGATGTATGTTGGCAGTGCAGGGTCAATACTAATTGTTGTGATAGTTTGTGAACTTTAATGGTGATTTGTTAATTATAATTTTGTATGTGACTTTTATCGTCATGGTTTATCGCAAAGGATCTGCTTGGATCCAAGCGTTTTATATATATATAATGTGTGTGTGTGTGTGTGAGAGAGAGAGAGAGAGAGAGAGAGAGAGAGAGAGAGAGCGTGCGTGCGTGCGTACCGACAGCGAAAATTTATGTAATATGTTACCCTATCATGTGGCATTTTCTTTTAAATTACATCCATAATCTTAATTTATTTTACTTCCATTTAGATCCAAACAGAGTCTATCGTGATAACAAGCACACGTATAACAAGAACGGCAACTTTTGTAAATTACCAAACTATCGTGTGCACTGTACCCACTCTTGGTAGTTACCGCGTGGCACTCTCTAACAATGGAGGAACCAATGTCAGCGCCAGCTTTGATTTCCTGACGTTTGATCCTGACTGTGTGACATGTACTAGACCTGACCGCTGTGCTATCAAGGTATGTCTTATCATGCAATAGATTAATAGAAGTGTCATGTCAAAATATTAATTGCTTTTGATTCATATTTTTTCGTGTTGTGAATTTTTGTACATGAGGTGGTCATTGCATGGCAATAAACTCTATCCGTTTAAGTGAAACATTTTTATTTGCTCTTGAGATAAATACATTTATTTGTCATAATTAGGAATTATATATAGGCGCTTTTGTTTCGTATTTAGGTTTTCTTTTCAAATTAAAATATTGTGATTATATAGGTCATGCACGTTGTGTTGGACAAAGTGGATTGTTTATCATGACCTTTGAACTTTCCAGGCCGACTTCTGCTTTATTGACTCAGCCTGTGTTCAGACTGATGTAAAGCATAAAACAAATACCAGTTTAGCTTGCCAGCCACTTCTCAACCAGACCAGTTGGACCTATGTCACAAGTAAGCCATATTAATTGTACTAGGTCATGCTTCTTTCCTAAATACAGGTGTGTTTCTATGTAATGTAATTTTCTAAAGGTTTAAATATAGTTTGTTAAGTGCTACATATATCTGAAGAAAGAAATGAATAACACATTTTAAAAATAGCATTAAAAAATCTGGTTGATAGTTAGACATTTGTACAATATTTTAACAAGCGGATGCCTGTTTTGCCGAAAAATGAAGGTAAATATTATGCGATTTGTCGTTTTTTGGTGATTTCCAGCTTATCCAAATGTACGACAGCCACAGGTTACCACACAAGTCATAGCTACCGCACCCTTTTTCAAGGTCATCTGCAAAGCAGAAATGATTGATGTGACCAGAATCAAGTACTTTGCTAAATGGTCCGTTGCCAAAACATTCATCGATGTCAAAGATCCGCTGGTCGGTGATGGACGAACGAGCCTGACATCGGAGATGGTTGACGATGTGCGAATGGGTGACGAGGTAAAATGTTTACTTTTCTGTGGAGTTAGAAAAAAGTCGTTTGCTTGAGGATAAGTGAAATAAATTAATGCGGTACTTTCTTGAGGATAAATGGAACAGTGTAACGAGTTATTGAGGAATACATGTGCTACGAATAACGTGTTATGTTTTGAAGCTATCTTTGATCTTACATAAAACTAGTTTTTCTAGATTTGTCGTTTGCAATTTATCATCTGCGTCTTTTAAAACGTTGGATCGATTTTATACTCATTAATTTAACTTGCTATATTTTTCTAGTTTGCATGAAGTAATTTTATTTATCTTGTTTATCATATACATCAAAATTAAACTTGCTTCTTTCAGATTTCTTGCTTTGTCCGCGCATGCTATATTGTTGACTGTAACAACACTTTGTCGCCATGGAGACAGAGCAATGCCATTGATACATCAATCCAAGTAAGGAAATTTTACTATATAAAATAAAATAAGATGCTGGGGTTGTTGTTTTTTTAAAGATACCTGCTAAAATGTTAAATAAAATGTATCCTATTTCAATTTTCGATTTGGGTTTAACTACATAATTCTGCGCGTAACGTTTAGACTCACCAAGAAATTAATGTTTTTTGGGGGGAGAGAACTCTCGACGGTTCTGATGCTGACTCCAAGTAATGCACTCTTCATTACAGTTTGCTGTTCGTGCACTTCCCTGAATAACTTTTCTCTGCAGGTAACAGAAACGTCAGTGCAAGTTGTGGAAGGTGGAGAGGCGGCTTTCGTTCACCTGAATTGCACCTTCCCACCCGGGTTCTTCCTATCCAATCTGTCACTGTGGAATGCAGCCTACATCACTGTCACGTCCCAGCTGACGTTTGACACTCTGGCATGTCACGACCGGAAGTTGCTGCAGGCAGTACTCCTCTATTCTAAAGGCAACTCCAGCACCCTGCCTTGCGGTGTGACCTTCAACAGCACAAACTGGCAAACGCCGCAGCGTCTGACAGTCCACGCAGTCGTTGATTCGCCGCTGAAAGACGGAAACCAAGTCGGCAAACTTCACCTGAACGCTACGATCTTCACGCCTTCCAACGACTCGTTAAACAGCTCTGACATCCAGACACTTTCGCTTCCCACAGTGCAGGTAAAATATTGCTCTTAAATGGGGAAGATTACTCTCAAATGATGTCGTTCATATCACAGTTTTTACCTCTCATGCTTGCTATAGGAATCGCTATATTTTTAATTCAGCTGCAGTGACAAAAATCATGAAATCATCACAATGTCTTTTCCTTAAGACCGACATCATGTTAATGGAATTAAAAGTTCTTAAGTATGCACAAAAGTTGTGAGGATTACTTCTATCGATTATGCGATGTGCATAATGCACTCCTAGCAGAACAGCTTCTTCTTTCGTCCAGACTTATTCCAACCAGCATCAAATTTGCAGTGGTCTCTGATGTTAATCTTTATTTAAAAGGTCAGGGGTCATGACGTAAGAAAGTTATGTGCGCACGGGCCTTTCATTTTTATTTCATTTACCTCACGCATTGACTGCATTCAACTGACTCGGGTATGTACCATTGACTGCATTCAACTGACTCGGGTATGTACCATTGACTGCTTTCAACTGACTCGGGTATGTACCATTGACTGCTTTCAACTGAATCGGGTATGTACCATTGACTGCTTTCAACTGACTCGGGTATGTACCATTGACTGCTTTCAACTGACTCGAGTATGTACCATTGACTGCATTCAACTGACTCGAGTATGTACCATTGACTGCATTCAACTGACTCGGGTATGTACCATTGACTGCATTCAACTGACTCGGATATGTACCATTGACTGCTTTCAACTGAATCGAGTATGTACCATTGACTGCATTCAACTGACTCGGGTATGTACCATTGACTGCATTCAACTGACTCGGGTATGTACCATTGACTGCTTTCAACTGACTCGGGTATGTAAAATTGACTGCTTTCAACTGAATCGAGTATGTACCATTGACTGCTTTCAATTGACTCGGGTATGTACCATTGACTGCTTTCAACGGGTATGTACCATTGACTGCTTTCAACGGGTATGTACCATTGACTGCATTCAACTGACTCGGGTATGCACCATTGCTGCCTCTGTGCCATTCTGTGCAAAACATTTTGTAGCACACTATCCGAGAGGTCTTGCGTCACACATTTTGTGCAAAACAGTTCTTTTCGAGTCTGATTCACATTTTATTTTAGAAACTGTCAAAAATGTTTTATTTTTGAGAAATTTAAGGCTAGAGCTTTTAACGTGTGTTTGAGGGTTTTTTGCATTCATTTTCTGGAGTAACCTTAAATTGTAATAGCTTAATATTCCTTAAAGTACTATTTGGCGTCTTCGTTATGCTTAAGGTAATACACCCGTGTCTTTTGATTTGTTTTCAAATATAATGTGCAGTAGATTATTGTCATTAATAAAGGGTATTCAGTTCTAGATATACAATATTTAAGAAACCTATCTGATTGCTATAAATAAATAATAGTTTGGTTAATTTCAGCCCATTGTATGAGAAATGTGTGTTTCTAAAAAATAATACATTTCTACAAGCCCATTGCTTTGTAAAGTTCCTGTAGTTAATGAATTGCGCTTGTCATCCAGGTAACAGTCGTAGATGCTGACATTGGCGGGCTCTGCAAGTCCATCAACGATCCACACATCACCACCTTCGACGGAGAGTATGTGTATATTTTTTTTTATTGTTCAAAGCAACGGTTGACATGTTATTTAACTTTTCCGATGAATTCAATAAAACAAAACAGTGAAAGATTTAAACTCGGTTCTATGTTGTTTTTACTTCAGTATGTTACACAGTTTACGTTACGCCAGTTGAATTGTACACCGTGCGGTCTAGTTTGAACCTCGCCTATCTATTATAGTTATGGTGCATACCTTTGTAGTGCGCCAGCACTCAATGTTGATTGTAAATATAATCCTCTCTTGCTTACAGATTGTACGACAACTTCTTACAGGGAGAATTTGTTCTTGTCAAGCATACCACTCTGCCTATTGAGGTAAGTTCTGGCAATTCTTTTCAAGGAAATATTTAAACACAATATAATTTTCTCAGTAATTGAATACTATATTTACTTCGCTCATATTGTGATAGTATGCATTACACCTGTATTCTACCCCGTGTGTTCAGTAATTAAAGTAAAACTACACATATTAAAATTAAAGATGTAAATTATTCCCCCATACACATATAAAATTTCTGAAAGTCTAATTTAATTATTTTACTTCACATAGCTTATTAGCTCATTCGGATAATAGTTCAAGTTATATATAACAAGGTGGTGTTTTTAATGACTGACAATCTTTCTAAAAAAAGTTAGTCTATAAATATATACTGCATTCATAATTCGCTTGCAGCACGCAAAGAAATTATGTTTGTTGTTAGTAAAAGTGCAAACTTTAGGTTTTATGATTCTACCTAAATTTATTCTACTGTCTTTCCATTTATCTTAAAAGACCGACTTTGCATTTTCTGTTTGTTCGTGCCTTTAAAAGATAGACGTATTTCTTGTTTGTTCGAGCCTTTAAAAGGCAGACATACTTTTTTGTTTGTTCGTGCCTTTAAAAGACAGAATGCATTTTCCGATTGGTTACTTGTCCCTTTAAAAGACAGAACGCATTTGCCATTTGGTTTTGTCCCTTTAAAAGACAGAATGCAATTGCCTTTTGGTTTTGTCCAGGTACACGCCCTGTACAAGGAGTGTGGTAATAGAGGAGCTTCCTGCAACTGTGCCGTCATGGTTCGATCCTATGACGATGTGGTGGTGATTGACAGGTGCTCTGCTGTGCAAAATGTGAATGGACCACCGGTTGACGTACGTCTTTACCTTAATGGGCAGCTAACTCCTGGTACCTCCATCATACGATTTGCTGATGGCATGAAATACAGAGTACGAAAATCTTTATTTATTTAAAGTGTGCAAAAACATTTTTTTTCAACAAACTTGAAGACATGCTATTAATGTTAATTATAATTGTCTTTTTAATAAACAGTATTTCCCTTACTTTATGATAATAGATTAGCGCATAGTCATTACAGGAAAATATTTTTATTTACATTGTAAAATAACTTAGGTGTGTACAATTGTTACAGAACCGTATTATAAATTCCTTTGCTGAAGCAGATTGCCGTGCCTTGCGATGTAAATAATTTGAAGCCATTATGTATTTACTCTTCAGCTGCAACCCGTGTACACTAGCTGGGTCATATTTGCCAGGCCGTTAATGTGTTTACTGTTAAATGTTAATCATCCGAAGGTTCTAAAACCAGCCGTGTTTGTGAAGATTTTAACGACTCATTCAGTCAAACAATTATAATGCGACTGACCGTGAAATTGAAAACGTTAAGAAACATACCTCAGCATGCTAGAAAGGAGTCTATGTTTTATCAGTTAAACATAACTGACCCGTAAGATTAAAAGAAGTATGACATGATGAAAAATGCAAAACATACGTTTTATCAGTTAAGTGTGGCATATATTAGAAGAACAAATACTGGTAACATTATTTGGAAGTTTTGACAAATAAAGTACGATTAAGATCAGTGATATTTTTTTAATTTAAGGTCGAATTAAGTACTTTTGCTAGGCATGCTGACTGACTGTATATGTCACCATACTGCAGGTGTATCTACCGAATGGCATGTTTGTGGAAGCCAGTTTGGGACCCATTCTTGCAGACTTCCTCAATATCCGAGTTCAAGCCTCAGCACTTGATTTCAAACACACCCAGGGTTTGTTTTTTTTTCTTTTTAAATTTTCAAGATAAAATTCATTTGTTCTTGCAATGAACATTCTCATCCGAAGTTATTTACATTGCTTCCATATGATTTCTTTAAAGTGACCAACATTAATGCAATTGGGTATATAAAACAACTCAAGGATAAATCTAATTTGATCTTTAAAAAAAAAAAAGAAGGCAGCGGGCTGAGACACCTCATAAATGATCTCATTCCTTGTTTACGTCAGATGACTTAATAATGTAATCACTAATCTTTATTAAAGAACAGAGGTGAGGCGAAGCAAGTAAAACATTAAATTCTCTCCCCTGTTATATCAGTCTTCCACAGTATGATTTAGCAATTGTTCTGTGCATGTCTCTAAAATTATTGTGGTTGACTGTATTGTAAAGAACAAGTTTAAAACTGTGATCGATTACTGTCACAGGAAATGAGGGACAGAAATTATATTTTATTTCATTTTAATAAACCGCTAACAAAGCTAGTTGAAGTAACCCGAGTTTTGTTATTTTTCGTATGTAGCATGTAAATTCCAGTAACGGTCACCTAAGATCTCTTTAGTAGACAGACGTTCGTGACGCAGTGTGTGTTAATATATCATATTGAATATATATATTAGTTTATAAAGGATATGTATATTAAATGATTGGGACAACTGCGCAGTACGAGTCACATGTTGTTGACGAGAGAAATGGCCAGTGCGCATTAGAATTGACCACAGAAAAGCGTGCAACACGATTACCACTATATATCCAAGGCAAAAATCATGTCACAGGACATAGCTTCTGGAAGTTTTGGAAACCTTCAGTGAAACTATATACGAGGCAAAATGAGGATTTTTATTCTCAATGTTGAAAACGTCGATTCGTCTGAAGCCAGTCTAACTTCACGTATGAATTATCTCATGTACAGAGATTTCATAAAGGAAAGCTGCAATAATCTCTTTCCATCCGTTTTCCATCCGTCTGATGCCATATATTGAGTAACGAGGCAAAATTACTCAGTATAATTGTTGGCAAAGTGGAAAGTTCGCTGTCAAGAAAAAACCCATGCATGCGACGCTGGTTGTATGCAGTTAACGACACGAGGGACCAACTTGTTCTTCCCCCTGTCTGAGTTCGTTTTGGCAGTCTATCCCGCGAATTGAGAGGCTAGCACCGTGATCGTCTCACAGACAATCCGGATTTCTACACTCAATGTAATGCGACGACACATCCCACTGGACGACTCTATCCGATAATGCTAAACGTCGTTGAGGTGTCCGTTTCCACGACAAACAACGATAATTATCGAGGCTGACAACAGTCAGCTAAATTTCAGATTTCTCCCCAGTGATAATCTGAAAGTGGTGCCTAGATTCTGCAGAATCTTCACCTGTAATGCGACGCCTCAATTGCGTCCTGTCTTCACTTTGAAGTGCCGCTCATAAGTGACGTGTGAGCTTACGTCATCTCCTTGGAACTCTGACATTAATAGTGAGTAATAATTCGCACGGCTAACGCGCACATACTTAACTCTAGAACTCTAAGAAAATGAACACTATTATATCGTTTGCAAAATAAGAACTTTAATGTTAAAAGTAATGCTTATTTTATATGTCAACTATTGTTAAAGCGGCCCCATTTGCCGCATAAGAATTGTGTAATTAATCTTTATTTTATATTTTGAATTTCATCATTTTCATCTCCCCTTATTTCCCACAGAGTGTATGACATTGGAAAGTTGAATGAATGATTAATCACTGTGCGAAAGAGTAGTGCCCCTTTTAAATCGGGAAATAAATAACCTGATTTAAACATCTTTCAACTCTCTTGTTATTCCTAGTTTTTGAGAAGGACGAAAGAATTTGTACTATTGTTTTGCACCGTTCGTCTGTTCGTCCATTTATTCACATTTATGATACACACTCACAACACACACCGCCAATAAAACGTTCCTTGGCATGACATTAATAAATTGGGCCCCACCCAAACATCAATGGCGTATGTCATGTGTGTCTATGTAACAACTTGACGCGACGTAGTACTGGCACACGTCACGGGCTTTTCTTGGAGGTGCACCGGAGCAGGCCAAAAATAGACTTCACCCCTTGCATCTCTAACTTCAGCTCGGGTCGGCTTGTAACGAGCCTCCCGTTTTGTGACAATTACCCGTCTTAAAAACATTAACCCATTTTGTTTTCGTCCATAATTTAATTTGAAGTCATTGATTTATGAGAATGTCTCTGTATTCATGGAAGTAGGAACATTATGCCAGAATCGGGCAACTTCGGCGTGCTTCATTTTGGGTGTTGAAACAGTACACACCTGTGCTAATCATTTTGCGGTATATAAAATAATTCTTGTTTTCGCATCCAGGGTTGTGCGGTACATTCGATGGGAACAAAAGTAATGATCTATTGAACATACCTGAGAAACGCCCGGACAATTTCTCTCGAATTTGGAGGTATGCTTTGTTTATAATTTCGAACACATTTTCGTTATGTCATGCTTGTAACTCTATCTAATCTGCTATAGCTTTAGAATTTGTACCGTGATGCACACACATAAACAAATTAACAATTGTGAATCAGTTGACATTGGGTATTTCGTGCTCAGGGCTGAGTGGTCATACATGAATGGTTACTGCCTGGACAGTAATGAAGCGTTTGCGTTCAGCGATGTGACTGACATGTTCTGTGACTGCAGCCAAGGTGAAGGACACGTGTGTACTCAGACGTTGGATAAGTTTACTTGTGGAGACTCTGCCTCAGAATCTACTTCTCTTGTCAATGGTAAATGGGCTTAAAGATTGATTTCTTTCCTTTCTACTTTTCAACGTTTCTAAACAGAGGGGATATTACTTGTCATGCATGCTGAAATTGTATAAAATGTTGTTTTTTTATAAAATTTTTTGCAAAGACTGATTTCTGATTCAATATATTTGCAAATGGCACAATGTCCTCAAGACCTATTCTGCAATAGATTACATTTGTTAGAGTTTTTCGCACTATTATTGAGAAACGTAGTACATTTTGTACCTTTTAGATTACTGAATGACATTTAATTTATCTTAAAACAAACAAAATATTATCATAATTAGGATTTGATAGATAGGATTTGGCATTCTGGACGGTACTTTTGCAATGAAATTTTATCATGAGTCCATTAACATCCCGAAAACATCAGGGTGTGTCATAAATTTATTCTGTTATTTACTGAGAATGGGAGAAAGATACTTCTCCTTATTATATTATTCTACTGATACAAGTAATATTACAACCTATTTATTTAAATAAACGTAAATTCTTGATTTTGACTACTTGTGCTTTATTGTAGGCCAGGATGTGACAGCTTTATACCTGTCAGTGGCCAGGATGCCTGAAGGGTGTGACCACACACCTCCTCAGTTCGAATATCAATTCAACGATTCGTATGTTCCCAAGGTAAATTATTTAAATTAGACGGTACTTCATGTTTAAAGTATTGAATGAGAGTGCAAGATTGAATGTTAATCTGTTTTAATTGATGACGGTGCAAGTCCTATAATATTATGTATGCTTTAGCTGAATGGCAGTGCAAATGTTTAATGTTATTGTGTTTTAATTCATGACAGTGCACGTCTCATGATATTACATGTGTTTTAGCTGAATTGCAGTGCACGTCTCATGATATTACATAAGTTTTAGCTGAATTGCAGTGCACGTCTCATGATATTACATATGTTTTAGCAGAATTGCAGTGCACGTCTCATGATATTACATATGTTTTAGCTGAATTGCAGTGCACGTCTCATGATATTACATATGTTTTAGCTAAATTGCAGTGCAAGTCTTACAAAATCAATTATGTTTTAATCGTCGGTGAGGTGGGTCTGTTACAAGTAAAAGCGTTTGCATATGTTAATGTGACTGTAAAACACTATTGGTACGTTTTGTTATCTATAACAAAGAAGTGATCAGAACTTACGTTTTTTTTTAACATAATCAATGTATTTATTACATTTTGTTTATATTCTGCAAAGCTGATAATTAAAAAATAAATGTCAGTATGTAGAATCTACCATCTTACTTCTTTGTAATTCCTAATTATGTTGTTTTAGCTGGGAGGAAGAATATAATTAAAAGTAATGTTCGTGACACCTTGTGTAGAGAGCTTACACTAATTTTACAATTTTGCAAGCTGCTGATGTTGACATTTTGTAAACAGTTACCAACATGGCCAACAGTCAACAACATAACTGAGGAACAAGCAAGACAGTTGTGCACGAATGCCCTGCTTACAAGCCAAGTGTTTAAAATCTGTGGACATCTTGAACTGGGCTTTGACGCCAAGGTGACTGCCTGCGTTACTGATATTCAGGTAAGAAATTGCTGCCGTCAGTGTCATCTTGGTGCAATCTTAAAGGAGAATAATGTACACCTGTGCTTATATATGCTGGCTGATACTGACTTGCAACTGCTGAGAGTATGTCTTATATCTTAGTAACCTTGTTAACTGTCCTGAATTTCAAACTTAAAGTTTTCTCTTGTTAGATGATTACAAAATACTCTGATTAATTGTTGACCATTTGAATGGTATTTATCAGAGTATGAATTATGTCTATTGCAAAGACGACATCAGGGAATGACCGTATTGCAAAGACGACATCAAGGGATGAATGCATTGCAAAGAGGACGTTACTGGATGAATGCGTATTGCAAAGATGACGTCACGGGATTACTGTTTTGCAAAGATGTCGCTATCATATAGTGTCAATAGAGTGTCTAAAGAAATATTTACAATTGATTAGGCTACACCAGCTTATCTGAATAATAGCGAATAGATAAGACATTCTTATTTCTGTCAAAATTGTTTTGTAACATCAAGTATGTTTTATGCATGATGCTTTCGGTCTCTGGGTTTTAACAGTGAATTATGGATGTTCAGTTGTTAGTTTTAATATACGGATTAAAATGATATGCATGAAATAATCTGTTTTATGTATTATTGTTAATTATGAATTTAGAGATTAACATTATATACACAAAGTAATCAATGTTTTGTTTTGAATATATGTATAATTATTTTGTTGTATGTTGATTTAAATTATATGCATGAGGTAATGAGTATTTGGGTTTTGAGCAGTTTTTTTTTTGTTTTTAGAGATGTTGCTGGGGTTTCGTATAAAGATAACATTATATGTTTATGAAGTAATATGTTTTGGGGTTTATCAGACGTCAAATATTACATTTAATTATATTTATTGATAAAGGTTTCATTGCTGAATTAGTCGCAGCGGTAAATTAGATTAAGTTGTCCTAAGCCAAGTATTTAATTCTAAAATATTACAACTATTTTAACTGGAGCATCCACTTGTGCATTATCGCTATTCGATAGGCTAATGTTTATTGCATTGTGTATATTGCATTTTTAGGCATAATTTTGTGCTGGATTAGAGACGGCTTTTTGTGCTTAGATTAGATTAAGGCAGTTTAATTTTGCTAAAAATTGCACTGCTTATTTTTGCTTATTTCTATTTCTCAAAATGCACTTTACAGGTTTCTGGTGATATTACCTGGACAATAACAGCTGTAGATAGCTTGAAGTTCGCCTGTTTACATGAAGTGTCAACAAACATCACCCTTTGGACGGTTGTCAACGGAGTGCTGCAGCCCAACGCAAACATTACTGGGTCGTTCTGCCCTGCCAACTGTTCAGATCAAGGAAGTTGTGTAAACGGTATTCAGAGAATCTTAATCTTTATCTGTTTTACTTTTTTATGTGGTACATTTTGGTCTCTTTAAAGCATTCCTTTTTCACGTTTGAGATAATTCCTTTTTCACGTTTGATGTCATTCCCTTTACACGTTTGAGATCAATCATAACTTGCTTTTACTTTATTCATTATTTCTTCTCTTCAATCTTACTATTTTAAAGTCTAGATTGCCCTTCTTTCATTTTATTTGTATTATTTCCTCTTTATAGTCTACATTAATCTTCTCAGTTTTATAGCAGCTCTTTGAACGTTTTAGAAACAGTTTACTACAGGATGTTTGTATTCATTTTCACAAGATTATAATTAATTTTCTGTTTGCCACCCCCAGTCCTCGGTATACTTTGACCACTAACGATGTATTAGAAATGACTTGGACAAATTAAAATTAAAATTGTGTGCATTTAGTCGAGAGAGAGAGAGAGAGTGAGATAGTTTTCAAAGTTATGTCCTCTTAAGTCTAATGCATGCTGCTAATATTTACAAATAAATGTTTCGTATATTTTCAAATGATTTTCCTGATTCATAATGGCATCGTAATCAAATCATTACTATGTATTTGTAAAGATAATACTAATGCAAGAAGAAGTAAATCATCCGAAATGCAAGCAAACGGTAAAACTGGTCCTACTTTGATTGATGAATGGACTGTGTTCTATCATTACAAATTCACCTGGATTTATGTTTGATTTAGCTCTGGCATAAATGTGATGATTTATTCACCTCTGGTATGAATGTGATGTTTGATTTAGCTCTTTGATATTCACCAGAATTGACTTCTCATTGGCATATTGACCACGCATGCCTAATGTGCTTGCAGGAGTGTGTAAATGCAATGCAGGCTTCGCTGGTGCTGACTGCTCCGTCAACCTAGTAATCCCCATCACTCTCTTCTACATACATGGAGGCAGCATATGTGACCTACATCAAGGCCCTTGTCAACGTGGCGTTATCATGGTTGGAGCCGGGTTTGCAAAAGTCCCGGGCTTATCCTGTGTTGTGACACCCGTCCCGGTAAATTTTCGTCGCTAAACTATGAATAGTCTGTAGTTTTTGATCGGGTACTAGTGTGTTGTTATTTTGTTTGATGTTGTTTGCTATGTTTATTGATTCATTTTATTATTATTTTTTTTATACATTACTTTCTTTCACTCGTGTTGCTTGTCTGCTTGTTACAGATGGGAATCTCTGCGAGCTCCAATACAACCCAGTATAATGTGAGCGCCACTTTCCTCGGGTACAGCTCTGTGTTCTGTAACATATCTCTTGACTTCAGTGTTGACATCAGAATTCAGATGAATGGAGTCAGTTCAAACCCCTTGCGTTACGTTGTCCACGATAGTCAGTGTGACAGATGTAATTCTTCTACCTGCGTTCAACGGGTAAGTCCTGCTCCACATCGAATGTCAGTCACGTAGTTTTAATTGACATTCGACCTTTTGGGTTTCGCATTTTAAATCTTTATAGCATTACGCATTATGACTGCTCGACGTTCGTTTCACATATTAACGGGACTTGTTTGCGGTTTAAATATTGTTAATTTGGCGTGTGCTTTATTTTTCGTTTCTCTGTTAATAATGATAATGTGTAGAAGATCTTTATCACTAAAGTATAACATGAATTTGTAGTGATGTGTTCTAGGTGATGTTCATTATAAACTTAGCATTAAGTGAGGTACGTTTACGTTTTAGTTCTCAGCTACTATTTACATTACAATACCAAAGAGTTCTTCATCTTCAATAAAGTCTTTGAAAACAGCGATGCATGTTAAGGCTTAAGGACAATACAAGCAACAAAATAGTTAAATATTGTGTTAGTTTACATTTAAGGGGGAGGCAGTGTGTTTGTGTGCGGGGGGTAGTGGTGGAGGGATTGTGGTCAAGTTTACCGTACACACAGTCTTGTTGTTCAAATGTTATAATGTAAGTGGATATGACCAAAGGAATGGACGTGCATCTAGATATCTATGGTTAAGTGTAATACAAACACAATGTATTACATACATCTAGATATCTATGGTTAAGTGTAATACAAACACAATGTATTACATACATCTAGATATCTATGGTTAAGTGTAATACAAACACAATGTATTACATACATTCAAAAATCAGACGATTTTCCATGCATATAACTCAAAGTCACTGTTACAAATGCACTTTAAGACAGTGCACTGTTACAAATGCACTTTAAGACAGTGCACTGTTACAAATGCACTTTAAGACAGTGCACTGTTACAAATGCACTTTAAGACAGTGCAAGACTTGTGACTCATTGAGAAGCATCATTGTTAGCACCAACTGAAGAGCATGTGTTTTCACATAGTTGGAGGGAGGTAACCATCTCATAACGACATACCCAGTGCGTAAACTGAACAGCCATTTTACTTATTGTAACATCCAAGTTTGTACTGTGTTGCAGGACAATGTGTGCAGGATAAACAACCAGTGTTACATGTGTTCTTCTGTGTTTTCCGACGATCCACGCCGCTTCTGCAACCCATCCAGTTCATCATCACAGTGGACAATAATTAATGGTCAGAAAAGTGTTTTTGTCATAGAAATATTATTATATTACAGTTAATTGCATGTACACCTATCTGTCCCCTTAAGTGTTGCAACTACATCAGCTGAAAACAGTACAAGGAAAGGACACTCCATAGTCCAATGTTATAGTCCTGCAGCAGCAAACAACATATTTCTATCATACCTGTTGTCTCATTCACTTGGTTTAGAAAGAAGTGATAGTGTCATAAGAAATAGTTGTTACAGGAAGATGAAATCTCTTATACTTTTGGTTCCTTGTTATGTCTTCGTGTTGTTTATTAATATGCCTTCGGCCATACGACGTACGTAATACTGATACATAATGTATAGTCTGATTTTAGCTACTCCCTCAAATAAACACACTGCTTACATTGATATCTGCTACACACTGAAATAAACACACTGTTTACATTGATATCTGCTACACACTGAAATAAACACACTGTTTACATTGATATCTGCTACACACTGAAATAAACACAGTGTTTACATTGATATCTGCTACACACTGAAATAAACACACTGTTTACATTGATATCTGCTACACACTGAAATAAACACAGTGCTAACATTGGTATGCTTCCTGCTCACTGATAATCGAATTTTACATGACTATAACTGTTACACGCTAAAGTAGCCATATTTATGTTTTATTGATATACTTGTTACACTCCAAATTAATCGTAGATTTACGATAAAACACCTCATAATCACTCAAATAAGCACGTTCTTTATATTTCGAAAATAATTTCATTCACCTAGTAAATATGCATGTCAAGTGTCTTAGATGAAGAAGTCTACCTTTTAATAAATTTCTTTTAAATACTTTGGTGGTGGGTTCTTTCTGCTTACAATTAACGAAGTTGATATTACAAGGATTTCATAAGACTCATATAAAATATTTGAATAGTTTTTTTTTTAAACTATAAAATTTGCTTAACAATTAATAGCCATATCCACTTCTCTGAAAATGTTTGAAATGGTCGAAATTGATGTGTTTTCATTTGGGCCAGAGCATTAGGATCTAAAAGTCTCACGGTACTGATTTCCGTGTGTGTGCATGTCAGGCAGTTTTAGAAACCGAAACAAATCAACTTGGAGAAACCATTGCGCTATAGCCATCTTGAATTTTAGCTTTGACATGCCATTCTTGTATGGTTGATATTCATTACAGCACGACCTGCAGGCTCTTATTCGTAATTTGTAAAAGTCTGACATGCATAAACTGTGTAATCCGTGCTTTGAGAGTTTTCCTTGAAATATCACTTGCGCCATTACTCGAGATTGTTCGATGTAAGGTTAGCTAGATTTACCCCCCTTTGCCTATTTAAGGTTAGCTCGATTTACCCCCTTTGCCTATTTAAGGTTAGCTAGATTTACCCCCTTTGCCTATTTTCATACTGTGGGTAGATCTTACTATTATTTCGAATATACTGTAATCAGTTCAAGCAAACATTCTTTAAGATTTGTTAGACATAAAATTATGTATGAATTTTTTAAAATAAAATATATTTTAATGGCCGTTTAGAGTGACTTAATTCTGTCTCTCCTAGAAACTGTCCCCGTATTGGGAACTCGCTACACGTTCACCTCTATTGTTGGAAATGAGCTCGTAACTAACTACAAGAGCCGCGGACCTTTGAACGTGACGTCAGGCGTCAAACTAGTGCAGGGCAAGGGTGGAGCGCTGTCAGTACAACTCGATGGCAAGAACCAGACTCTAACACTAGGTGGGGCTGGCACCTGGCTGCCCAACCCAGGCAGCTGTCAGCTCGGGTTTACCATTACCTTCAGCACCAAACTCCAGTCTCTTTGCGACAATATGTACATTCTCACTTCTGGCGGAGACCTGGATGTGTACAGTGGGGTGGCCTTGTACTACTACCGTAAATGGACCTACGTCACAGTCAGCACACAGGAGCATCGTTGGACATTGCGGATGGACCAACCCAAGCTGGAAGAGTTTGTAGACTATGAAATAAGCTGGGGACAAGATGTAGGATTGCAGGTGACTGTCGGACAGAAGATCCACAAGACGAGGCGCTACAGTATGCGGTCAAAACTGGCCACACTAACCAGCAATGTCATTATTGGGGGACCGCTTCCTGGTACAAGGGGATGCTACTCCCAACTTATCTTTGGAGGACTGCAGATTTTCACAGCCCCCAAACCAGTACTTGATGCTGTTGGTATTATTACAGGTATGAATTCCATTGTGTTTATTTATAATTTGCTTCCTTTTCTCTGATACGTCTTTCACTGTGCGGGTGTGTATACATGCGTGCATGTATGTTTGAGCGCTTATGCATAACTTAAGTGCAGATTTAAAATATTTCATTAAACCTTTACATAAAATAGAAACTTAAACAAAATAAATTCAGTGGTCGAATTTGACGTGGTTTTCATTAGCGAATACAACAGAAATGCATTATAGAATGTTTCAGTATGTAAGAATAAGACAATTTGAATCAACAATAAAAACAAACGCCGAGTATCCTTCATTGTCGCGTGCGCTAACTCCGGAAAACAGAGTGTTTGAGAGCAGCAATGTAGCGAATGCGTAATGACGTGTAGTGATGACGTGTGTGATAGCGTTGCAATTTAATGAATGACTGAGAAAAGTGGTGTGTGCGTGTGTGTGTGTGTGTGTGTGTGTGTGTGTGTGTGTGTGTGTGTGTGTGTGTGTGTGTGTGTGTTTAATGAATGCCTGAGGACATCAATTTAGTTAATATGTTAGAGCGTAGCCATTGCTTGAATGTAAGAAGACATCTTGAAAGCAAAAATGTAAGGCCAACAAGATAAACTCATCAAAATTATTCATACACACACACACACACACACACACGCACGCACGCACGCACACATACAAACACGCGCGCACATACGCACGCACACATACACACATACAAACGCATGCGAACATACACACATACATGTACATACACATACACACACACACATACGTAACACATACACACGCACGCACATGCACACTCACATACGCATACACGCATACATATACACACGCACCCACATATTCGCACATACACACATGCATATGCACACAAGTACAATACGCATTCATGCACACGCCCACGCATTCAGTTTTAGTATAGTTCTCGTGAAGAAAATGTTGAATAATACGTTTGTGGCTGTAGATAGTCTGAAATAGTTTACAGCTACGAAAGGATTTTGTAGACTTCACATCTGTGTGCTGACGTACGTCTGCAATTCACTTCTGTTGTGCGTGCACACGTTCACCTGCCCATCTGTTCATTTACAACAGAATTGCCAGCGCTAGCACAACCACCTGTAGTGAAAGCCGACATCGACGATAATACCACCCTGCCCTACTTCAACTGCACTTGGGAGCGCTTTCCTCGCAGTGATATTTCTTACACCGTCAGATGGGCGGTTGATGACAAGGAATTGCAAGCCTCCAAGATTTCTTCTGCCATGATCATGGAAGACATTCTGCCAGTCGACAAACTGGACAACGTCACCTATGGATCTAAGGTCAGTGTTTTCTTGGTGTTACGATCGCATTACCGATGAGTTCTGAAAAGTCTCTTTTTTAATTGCCTTGAATCGTCCAGTTGGTAAGATCCTTGCAACGAAAGAAAAAGTGCATCCACGTCCTCGGGCCTATTCATACAAGAACTGCTGCCCGGACTCCTTAATATTTAAATTACGTTTGCTTGATCATGTGATGTTTATTTCCTAAACCGCCAGTTGTTTTACAGCACGTATCCTGACTCTTAAATTTCACTTCTTAAAACTATTTTGTTTTAATTTAAAATAGTTTGCACGAGGTGATATTAGCAGTCCACTGTTTTAATAAAGTTTCAAAATGAGCCGTTTAATTTTTTATGTAAACCAACAATTACGATTAGAGTAATGAATATGAATGTATTTCGTTTTCTGATATTTCTTGAATTTACGTGAAATATTTATTTACACTGTATTTGCAGGTGTCCTGCTCAGTGACAGCTTGCTACGTGTTTGACTGTGATAACCTCAGTGGGCCCACCTTTACAACGACACTCTCGGTTTCTATTACAGTGAGTTCAGTCTTAAATCTGAAGATTTTGACATTTTCGTCATGACTAATTTTATTCTGTACATTTCATTTATTTCTTGCAGAAATGATTTTATACTTCCATTCAAAACTAGATGTTATGAGAATGTGTATGTGTTGTGTGTGTTTACATTTGAGTGTGTATCTGTATGTGTGAGTGCGTGTGTGTGTGTGTGTGTGTGTGTGTGTGTGTGTGTGTGTGTGTGTGTGTGTGTGTGTGTGTGTGTGTGTGTGTGCCTGTGTTTGTGTATGTGTGTTATACCTTTAACTATTTCATTAAACAAGAATAATGGTCAATACTTCCATTGATGTAGCACTGAAAACTGGCACAGTTAAATTTAAATTTATTAAATAGTTAAATTTAAATTATTACAAGTTATGCTAACTGGTTGAATTTAATCTATCAAATTGTCTAATCATACCTGAGAGTTTCTGAAAGGTTACAGTTCCATGACTAATAATATTCATAATCAAATTGTACTTACTTCAAGGTATTTTAGCATGACCAAATTTAATTTCTTTCATAAAATAAATAAAAATAGCAAATATTTAATTTCTTTCATAAAATAAATGAAAAGTAACAAATTTAATTTCTTTCATGAAAAGATAAAATTGAAAAGAAAAGATATATTAACCCTAACATTTATAAAGTTATAAAAGTTCACGTCTACTTATAAAGACTTCTGAAACATCTCCACGACTCTGGTTTAATTAGGATAATGCTATGCACTGTTTTGTGCTACTCATATCTGTGGCTAGATATTGAGATTGTCAATATATTTCGTTGTTATAGGATGGACGTGTTATTATAGAAAAAATATCAATACAGTGTAATGCCTGTTCTTTAACAGTTTGATAACACGAAGGTCACACTCACAGAAGGTGCAGACAACTATCATCTTGTCTTGAAACCCAGTGTGCCGCCATATTTAATGTGTCCACCTGGAATGCGTGACGTCCATGCGACCATTGTGGCGACATTATCGTTTGGAGACTTCTCTGGACGTCAAATCTGTCCTCAAGGCAACCATCTTGTGCAGGTGAGAGAATTTACCTTCAATGAACGATGATGTGTTTGATTTTAAATTGTGTTGTCGTTTAGATACATCTTTGAATGCCAGTGATATCCTCTAGGCAATCATCTCCAGGCCAGAGAATTTTCGCTCATTCGGTGCTGTTTTATGTGTTTATTTTTCAAAGTTTGTTCTTAGTTGCTGTTAATTGTGATTATTGCAATTGGTTATCTTCATAATACGTCCATTTACAATACATATGCTTGTTATGTTATGGGACGATAATAATTATGTCAATTGAGTTCTGTGTCCTAGAACTGATGATCTATATCAAAGTCAGCGATTGTGTGTCTTCATATAGATTGGAGTGTTAAAATCGTGATCTATATCAAAGTCAGCGATTGTGTGTCTTCATATAGATTGGAGTGTTAAAATTGTGATCTATATCAAAGTCAGCGATTGTGTGTCTTCATATAGATTGGAGTGTTAAAATCGTGATCTATATCAAAGTCAGCGATTGTGTGTCTTCATATAGATTGGAGTGTTAAAATCGTGATCTATATCAAAGTCAGCGATTGTGTGTCTTCATATAGATTGGAGTGTTAAAATCGTGAATCTCTTGCACTAACTATAAAGGGAAATAAATTGCTCATAATGCTTCTTTAATTAGAAATTTAATTTTGATACGTTTTTACTGCAATAAAATCTCTAGCAGCAATTCATATTAAATATTTCAAAGATGTGTCCATTCGTCCTCTAATGAACCATTTTAGGGACGTATATTCACACTTCATAAATATTTGTTTATCACCAGTTGGTATTTCATTGACTTAATTATTTTTGAAATCTAGATATAGATCAATTCCACATGATACGATTTCCATGATATCTATGATTTCCATGATTTACAAACTGTTGACGTTTTCTTTTACAGGCTGTGGTTCAGTCCTCAGAAAGCAATGATAAGTGTGGAAGCCGGCAGACCAGCCTCACTTGGGGCGTACCATTTGTCATCAGTCTCAGAGCAGTGCTGGACAACACCCAAGATGGCGATGTCACCGGTAAGGCCAACATCAGCACAAAGATCTCGTGCCTGTCAGAATCCACTCACTTAAGCCTTGGAGAATTACAGGTATTTCGTGTGTATGATTTGATTAGTCTCATTATTTTCCTGACGTACATATTACTAAAACACATACACACACACACACATACACACGTGTGTGCGTGTACAATAATGACAGGAGAAACGTATTTATTTTGCGTGTAGTTATGACTGGGGAAATTGTATTTAAATTTATATATATGTAAAATGTTTACAGCTAAAGTGATTTAGTTGCTCGATATTTTATTATTTTCGACACACTAATCATTTATCTATGTAGCTTCGTTGTCAAATATTTTGACTCTAGAAAGGACTGATGAAATTATTTTAAATGATTGTGGCAAAGGACATCTAAATAGTTTTTATTTTAGGAATTACCTTAACGAAGTGGACATGTATGACAAGAAGCCTACAAACAAATAACATACTTTTTGTTTTTATAATAGAACTTGTAATCATATTTTTATTTTATCAAATTGACTTTGTTTACATTTATTGAGTAATGCTGATAAAGCGACATAGAATAACGGGTGGTCTGGTTCTACGTGCCTATATTTGTTGAATATATATTTATGTGTTTACTGTATCGTCATTTACTTGTATGTCATCGGCAGGTGACCGTTGTGGATAAGGACAAGAGCAAGCAGTGTGTCTTTGTTAATGATCCGCATATAGCCACATTTGACGGCAGGTCAGCGTGACATTTTCTAAATAAAACTTTCTTGTTTATTGGCACCCTATGTGCTACCAGCTTAACTTAATATTGCTTTAAAACAATAGAAAAGAAGAACCTTGAAATATTACAATGAATTTCTATTTATATGACCAGAAACACAGCTTTGCTAAAACATTTTTTCCTTGTATAAACTTAAGCCTTATTTAATTGCATACTTTCTTTGTCTACCTAGCTATTATGACAACTTCCTGGAAGGCGAGTTTTTGATCTACAGACACACTACTCTGGGCTATCAAGTGAGTAGATCGTGGAATGCTTCTCTTTAAGAACAAAACTTTTACGTGCGTAAATACAACTGTTTCTTAAAGAAAAAAGAAAGAAAGGAAAAAGAAAATGTGATATGTGAAATTAATTATATTTATTTTAGACGATCAGAAGTTTCTTAACAAACTTTTTAAAAATCTAATGATGTTACTGCTGATTACTTGTCTGGTCAGGTGCACTCATTCCTGCGCAAATGTAACAACAACTTTGCATCATGCAGCTGCGCTGTGGCCATCAAGTGCGATGATGACGTCATCCTCTTTGATCGCTGCAAGCCTGGGCGAGGCAGGTCAGAGGCCTACCCGCTGGTCATCAAAATGTTCAAGAATGGCGAGGTCAATCCTGCACTCAGGATCCAACGATACAATGATGGGACGCAGTATAAGGTGCAAACAAAATAACAAGTAACTTAACGATTTGTATACACACACACACACACACACACACACACACACACACACACACACACACACACACACACACACACACTCACACGTGAATAGATGGACGGACGGATGGATGGATGGATGGAAGGATAGACAGACAGATAGATAGATAGATAGATAGATAGATAGATAGATAGATAGATAGATAGATAGATAGATAGATAGATAGATAGATAGATAGATAGATAGATAGATAGATAGATAGATAGATAGATAGATAGATATTGTTTCTTTCAATAACGAAACGCTTTGCTCTTCTTTTTGTGAAGGTGATCCTGCCGATAGGAACGGTCATCACGATAGAGTATGAACAGATGGGCTTTTCAGAGTTCATCAACATTTGGATCTCTTCTTCTGCTGCAGATTTCGAACACACGGAAGGTGAAATCTATATTGGATATTTGTTTTCATTTTTAAATGACTTATATATACTATTAATTAAATGTGCTGTTTTTGTTGCAACTTTAGACTTATTTTCACTTGATCATGTCGTCGAAACTAGTACGTGCCTATCACTTTATTTATTATTTTATCATTCAAATGAAAAACTTGAGAAAAATTCTAGATAGATGGATGGATGGATGGATGGGTGGAGGATGGATGACGGACTGACGGATTGATGGATGGATATGTATTTAATCTGATTGATTGATTGATTGATTGATTGATTGATTGATTGATTGATTGATTGATTGATTGATTGATTGATTGATTGATTGGTTGGTTGATTGATTGATTGTTTGATTATATAAACAATCAGATAGGTTGGTATCTGGGATGAGAGGTACAAACATAATATTATTATTCTATTTTTAGGGTTGTGTGGCTCTTTCGATGATGACCAAAGTAATGACGTCACTCAAAATGTCGATGCTTTCAATAAGAAATGGCGGTAATATTATGTGCTACTCTAATTATTATCAATTATTATCGATTACGGATTGTAAATTTTAACTAGATATCCTTCCTGTTGGAAGTGTTCATTGACTGTATTTTAGGCAGTAGATTAATGTCACTGAAAAGAAAATATTTATGTGGGAATCCTCCACAATAGCTTTTTGTTTTTAATTTGTTTCTGTTTCTTGTCAATGAATGTGACCTAAAGACATACCATAGCTCAGGGGCACGTGAGCCAAATCTGGCCCAAGAAAGATTTTTGTCTGGCCCATCATGCTATTCTCAATTAACTTTGCCATGCGGCCCACTTGTCCACCACATCAATTAAGCCTGTCATTGAATCACTGATTCATTGTAAGCAACACCATTCATCTCATTAACTTTTCGTTGAAACTGAGTTTATTTGTTTTTTTACATGAAACACACCTTTTAAAATTACTTTTGTTCTCTTATATTCTGAACTTTCTGGACTTTGTGACTTTTGGTTGTCTATAAGGCCCATGAACTGCTCCAACAGTTTTATCCTGCCCGTGCACTTAAAAGTTTGCCCGCCTCTGCATAACTGCTTAGATGCATACTTAATATGTTCTTGACTCCCAGAACTATGTAAGGTTAGTTGTCTTTCATGCCAGCAAAATAGAAATATAATGACATGTGTTTCTAGGGTGCCACAGGAGGCCACTCTGTATAATGGTTTCTGCCCTAATAACACTCAAGTCTCTCTGGACTCGGAGTACTGCGCCTGTAGCAACAACACTCAACAGCCATGCAGTAAAGATGTCTTCGTCCTCGACTGCTCCATTCCAGCATCCAGGAAAAACTCTCCCTCCAGGTGTAAGTTATTTATAGCTTATGCCTCAGAAATCTTCATTGCATGCAGAGATATGTAAAATAATTTTTATTCGAACATTTGTTGTGGGTTTCGTTTATCGTTCACGTAAAGTAGTTTTTAATTGTTATAATTTCTTATCGAACAGCGTGTTAAGGCAATTCTAGATTGAAATGATTCATTTCTCTGTTTTATTTATAGTTCTATTTTGTTACTGAACAACGACCTTCAAATTTAACGTATCGAGCATTACTAAGAATGTGATTTCTCTCTTAAAACAATGTGAGATCTTGGCGTTTTAGGAAGCCAGCAATTAAATGACCAAGATGGCAATCCAATCAATACGGTCAACATTTTTTATCTTGGTTCGGGGTGGGGTGTAGAAGGTTCCCTCTTGCAAGGCATCGTACATTTGTGAGAGCGCTGTTTTATTTTAGTAGACTGTCTTTGTCGTGTAAATAAACGGGTGATTCTGAAATCCTCGATACCGTCATTAATGGTCACTATCTTCTACATTAGTTGTGTAATTTTTGTGCAATTCGGAAAACCTTTAGGGTCACACTGTCATGAACGTCTTATATTACAATATTCACTTTGATTGTAACTTTAAATTGTTTCACATGTGTGCTTACTTCATGACTATAACTTATAGTACTCGTTCAGCGTTTTGAACTACACTGAATTTCTCAAGGTCATGAACTGCCTTTTTGTTATTACTTAAACGTAAAACCTCAAAGTTGGAGAGACTTGAAAGAGAATTTAAATGGAATCTTATTTAGTGATATTATGTTTAATTTTAAAGTTTACATGTTCTAATAAAATTAATATTCAGATTTCTACACATTTGTAATTAGAGCGAGTGGGTTTAACCGTGGGCAGAGATTTCTTCACACTTTATAAAATGCTGATTCAGAGCGGTTGTGTGTCTGACGTATTTCAGATACTGACGTCACGGATTACTACGTTCAACACGCCATTGAGCCTGCGCAGTGCTACGACTTCCTGGTCGCCACCACTCAGTTTGAGTATGACGTCAACTACGTCTCACCGGTACGTTTTTGTAGGACAATCTTGCTGCTATACGTCTCCTTGACTGGCTGCCTTATATTTTGCCCATTTATTACTGAGAGTTCGTCAATAATTTATTATTTATTTAATTGTTCTGATTTATAAAATGCTAATTTGTCATTCGTTGTTGTGTTATTAATATTGTGTTTGGCTTAGAGAGGTTTATGAACTGACTAATTTGTATGAAATGTGTTCAATATAGCCTGCGTTAAGACTCTTAAGTTGACTTCAGTGCAGCCTGCTCTATTTAACTTTAAGATGCGTTTAGTTAAGATTTTTTTTTGCCTAATTGTAGGTTGTGCTTAATACAGCTGGCACTGCACTTGTCATTTGCTTTTGGTTGTTTGCATTCCGTACAGTCTTCATTTACATGTTGCAGCTAGAATTTCACTTGCAAGATGCATTTAGCCAGTATCATTGAACTTATAAGATGCGTTCAAAAAGCTCGTATTGTTTTAATGACGTGTTGTACGCACTGTTTCATTTACATGATGCTGTGTTCAGGACATCCTGCACTATTTGATTTGCGTGTTTTTGTGTTGAACGCAGCCTGCACTTTGGCCAACACTCAGTGGAATTGATGAAGATACAGCTGATCGACTGTGCCAAGAAGCTATAAGCGTTTCTGCATCAGCTAAAGCGTGTAGTTCTGCTTTCAACCTCAGCCTCAACCTACAGCGCGACATTAGTTTCTGCAAGTCTGACATTCAGGTGTGTCATCAATTCAGTTAGAAAGCTCACAGTCAGTAAAAGCTAAGAAGTCTGACATTCAGGTGTGTCATCAATTCAGTTAGATAGCTCACAGTCAGTAAAAGCTAAGAAGTCTGACATTCAGGTGTGTCATCAATTCAGTTAGATAGCTCACAGTCAGTAAAAGCTAAGAAGTCTGACATTCAGGTGTGTCATCAATTCAGTTAGATAGCTCACAGTCAGTAAAAGCTAAGAAGCAGTGTTTAGAAAAATAAAAGAAATAAAATGACATTACGTCAGATATTGAAGAAATTGGGAAATACTGCTAGATAAGTGATATGCTTTTTATCTCCCTTTCTATTATGGGGACTGCCGGATATGCCTTGCACGCCAGACTAATTGTATGAACTCGTCTATACATTTGATTGTATGAGACAACATTTGCAATTACAGCTTAACCTGTATGGCATAAATGAAATATAATTATTCAATTCATATTTCGGTGTAATTCGCTATTAATATGTACGCCTTACACTGTATGTTGTGGGATTAGAGTAATTCACTGTTAACTTACTCAATACAAACATACTGCAGACACATCAGCAACATTTCGGTTTCTATATAGAAAATGTTGAATATTGTTTATGTAAGCAATTGCCCATACCAAACATTTCATTTTCTAAATCGATGAGTGTTAATTGTGATCAATCATTGATTTTAGTACAATAGTATTTCCACGTTCTTGTGTATGAAACTGTATCTAAATATACATTATTAACAAGGCAGGCGTAAGTTATCATACATTCTCTGAAAGCTGAGATGTTAACTAACTGACAGATTTTACTGTGTCTATGTCTAGCTCATGGACAGTTTTTACTGTGTCTATGTCTAGTTCATGGACAGTTTTTATTGTGTCTATGTCTAGCTCATGGACAGTTTTTACTGTGTCTATATCTAGCTCATGGACAGTTTTTACTGTGTCTTGTCTAGCTCATGGACAGTTTTTACTGTGTCTATGTCTAGCTCATGGACGACACAGCATGGGTGGCAACTCTGATCAACAGTATCCGGGAACAGTGTCTGACGTACCTTTCTACTAACATCGATCTCTGGTATGATGCAAACAACACTTTCAGGGAACCAGAACTACTCCAGAAGGTGTGCCCCGGTGACTGCAGCCAGCACGGGACGTGCGCAAACGGTAAGGTCAAAGTGATGTGAGTGTAGTTTGTCTTCTCTGCTTGATATTCTCACTCGCCGTTTATTTCATTGGTTCCACTGTCATTGTTTCAGTCTTACTTTCCGCACATCTGATGTGTATCAAGTATTTCTTTCTTGTTTTTTCTGGTGCAGTAGGTCCGCTAATTATTTTAGAAATAGAAAACGAAAACCGGAATCTTCAAAGACAGGTAAATGGGTAAAATATACCAATTTTATACCTATTACGTTTAGCCAATAGCTGCATTATGATAATTTGATTTACAGTAATCCACCTTTACAGCTTACTGCTGGAACTGAAAAATCGAATGAAATAATATGGATTAAGTAATTCTCTGGGAGGACTTTCTCTGTTGCGTTCTTTTCGTAATGGTATGTTCCTGGACTTATGAGGAAATATATGAAGAATATCGAGGTTAATGGTTTGGGATGAAATATCAAGAAGAATATGAAGATTAATGGCTTTTGTAAAATTAAATGAAGAATATCGAAGTTAATGGTTTCGGAAGAAATATTTGAAGAGCATCAATGTTAATGGTTTGGAAAGAAATATCAAGAAGAATATGAAGTTTAATGATTTGGAAAATATATATGAGGAACATTAATGTTAATGGTTTGGAAAGAAATATATGAAGAACATCAAAGTTAATTGTTTGAGAAGAAATATCAATAACATCAAAGTTAATGGTTTGGGAAAAAATATCAATTACATCAAAGTTAATGATTTGGGAAGAAATATCAATAGCATCAAAGTTAATGATTTGGGAAGAAATATCAATAACAAAAAGTTAATGGTTTTGGGAAGAAATACCAATAACGTTAATGGTTTGGGAAGAAATATCAGTAACAAAAAGTTAATGGCTTGGGAAGAAATATCAATAACATCAAAGTTAATGGTTTGGGAAGAAATACCAGTATCATCAAGGTTAATGGTTTGGAAAAAATATATGAAGAACATCAAGTTTAATGGTTTGGAAAGAAATATCAAGAAAGATCGAATCTACCAACCTCTCTTAAATATGGACATAAATACCACGTAAAATATATTGTTAACAGTAATCAAGTTCTTTCAGTAACTTTGTTCTGATCCAAAACATTTTAGGTTTGTTCTCTTAGTCTCCAAATCTGTTCATTTTTGCCAGCGCTTTTAGCCTCGGAGCATAATATTCTCCAGGTAATCTTCACCTAAAGATATTTACTCACTACTTAATCACCTTTCTCTCCCACCACTACCGTTAGTGATGGCAGCAAAATATCAGTATATCACGTTTCCTTATAATGTAATGTGTACCGTCACATTCTATTTTCATGATGGCTTTCGTTTTTTATAACAAAACCTAGCACCTTTCTCTGCTTCTTTCTCCGGTCTGTCATCAACAGATTGTTACAAATTCATTTGAAAACTTATTTTTTATTCGTTTGAAAGTATGTGGTTTCCAGTTCATTTAATTGCAATGAAAGGTCGTGTTTTTTCTAGGGTTTTGCAACTGTAATTCTGGTTATGCTGGGAATGACTGTTCCATCGACAAATCCAAACCTCCCTTGGTGTACCGCATTGACGGATCCAACGTCTGTGACCGGCAGAACAGTGATTGCTGTACCATTACTGTCCTGGGACGTAACTTCATTAACAGCGTTAACCTAACCTGCCACCTGTATTCACTTAACGTAATGCACATTAAATAATTCATTCTTAAATGTATTTTTAAAGTTAGATAATTTCTTTTTGTTGTTGTTGCTGTTTTAGAGAATAATACTTTCATTATGAACTTTTTAAAAAAAAATTTTAAGTTAGACAATTTATTTTTGTTGTTGCTGTTTTAGAGAATAATACTTTCATTATGAACTTTTTTAAAAACAAATTCGGCATATGATATCATTTTAGTTTAAGCAGAATTAAAATAATTAAAAACGATTAATTACGAAAAAAATATAGTATATAGCAAATATTATATAATTAATTTTGTGCTATTCATACATGAATGTGCAATTATTTAATGAAGGATAAAGTTTCATTCATTGCCCTTGCCCTCTGTTATGCTTAAATCCAGTATTTTAATGTAATTCACCATACCGTTTGTGGAACAGAATCTAATTCCTGTGTAATGCAAATGTTTTCTGAATTTTTTCAGTGTGTATCCAGCAGTTTAATAATATTTATAAAACACGATGAAATAATATAATCATTTAAAATCGTTCATTGCTGTCGTTGATTTCTTGGTGTTGCTGTCCTTGCAGGTGACAGAACGGAGCCTTGTAAGTTCCGGAAAACAGGCTGTAGTTATTCAGGCAAAATTCCTTAGCGTGGACTCAATCCAGTGCACTCTAACGGACACACTGTGTAATAATTCTATAAAAGCTGTCGACGCCTTTAATGTTTCAATTAGCAACACCAACAACTCCATCCAAAGTGTTCAGTTCCTGTACCTGAACTACGACTCCAACTGTTACAACTGCACGTCAACTGGATGTACGGAGAGGGTAAGTACCGGACACTGTGTGTGTAGTTTTCTCAATGACACGTGTTGTCTTTGTCTTTAATGTACTTGGTGGTGAATTCTTTTTTTTCTTTACTGTTGACACATTAAAAAAATATATAAATCACTTATTAAAGTTCGTTTTAAAGATCGTTTCTGATGGAAAGGGAATGGGTGGGTGTGAGTGCTATATTCTTTATTATTAATTTCATCCAATACGTATTGAATACGGCACATATTTGCTATAAGCGTCCATTCTTGTAGTAAGTAAACTCATTATGCCTTGTGTGTGAAGCAACTCGTCCTAAATATATTTAAAAATCATTCACAGATTACCTTCTGAATTGCAAATACGATCTTCACGGGTATTAAAAAGTGGTGGATAAGTATGTCTGTCAACTAATTAGCTCTGTTACTTTTTGGGGTTTTTTTTTTAAAGATATTTCTTCACAGATGTAAATTTATATAGGTAATAAACATTATTAGTTGTCTTTAGCAATGCCATACATTATTTCCAAGTTTAAATAAATTAAGATCAAATATGCAATCACAAGTCTTTTTTCTGCAATGACTACAAATTAATTAAAATCTAATCCGCAGTGAAAGCAATTAATCAAGATCTAATCTCAGTGACATTGAATCCAGATCAAATCCGAAGTGACTTCATAAAACCAGTCTATGAATCGAGATCTATTCTGCAGAGACAAGTGGAATAATATGTCCGTGTATGATTATATTGAAAAGTACGGAAACTAGTGAAATACATTCAGTAGTTGAGCATTATTCGTTTTATATTGAGTTGTACTGTAACACTGAACTGAAATGAACCAACAGCAAAAATAAACAAAGAAAGAAAGGATTCAAAGATACTTATTTATATATTTATCACATGCACAATACGATGCAGAATATGTTCGGGGGGGGTTAAATTTTTTATTAGGGTTGCCTTGTGCAACAGTTTGCGGCAGACAATTTAACTCTTCTTTTAAATAGTACGATAGACAGTTTATGTGCCACAAATGTACTTTTTGGGTTTAATTGGTTTAAAAGTCTTCATAAATGTTATTCACACCTACAACATTTGAAATTGTGTTGTAGCGAGATGTGTGTACTGTTGACAACGTGTGCTATGAAAATGGAACATTCCACCCGACCAATAGCAGTTTGATTTGCAGACCAGACTCCAATAACCAGAAATGGGTTACTGTACAAGGTGAGCAGAAAATGCAAGAAATTAAGTAGAACTGATTGTTTTTGTCAGAACCGGCAATTTTTACTTTCCTAGAAATAATTCTAATTGATTATTCTGTGATGTTGTTTTTAATTTAATTTAATAATACTTTTTTATTTGAATCAAGATATTAATGTGACAACTGGCTTTAGTTTATGTTCATTAGTGCGGTGCTGTTTCAATGCGTCCATGTTTTAGATGAAAAACGTATATGTAAGATACTCTTTTGTCTGACTACGTACTTGCATCTTGTTCCAGTAAAATTTCATCGTTGTTGGTGCGTTTCTGTTTTTCAGTGCGAGAGGTCACACAGGTCGTGTTCCGCTTCCTCTTCCTGTATATTCAAGGCAATCTGCTCGTCACGCGGTCACTGAATCTCACAACATTCGGCATGCCCTCTTTGGTGCCAGGACCCCTGGGAGGCTTCGCCCTTTTGCTGAACGGAGTCAACCAGTACGTCCAGTTTGACAATCCTGAACCCTGCTTGCTCGATCCCAGTCGCTGCCCCTTTGGTCTTAACCTCAAGTTCAATCTGCACATACGTGCTTTCCATCAAGATTCGTATGTCTTGTCGTGTGGCGCTGATGACAGAGATATCACTGGTGTGGCGATGTGGTGGACTGGGAACAAGCTGAATTTGCGGGTTCGAACCCCGAACAAAGAGTGGGTAGTCAAGGCCAGATACCTGGCAAACGAAGAGAGCTATCAGCAGTTTGTCGCGGTAGAGTTCTCTTGGAATGTTGGCACTGGTTTGGACCTGTACGTCAACGGTCAGCTTGAGGACTCCAGCAGGCGCTTCACAGGACAGAGCGCTTCGGCTGCCAAGACCCCTGGCGCGTGTGTGATTGGTCGCCACCGAACTCGCGCTGAGTACACGCACTGCGCAGTCGCAGATTTATACATCCTGTTCGCCGCCAAGAACCTTGTGAATGACTTCAAGATCGACTTTGGTGAGTTGTTTCTCACTGTCTTTCTCCATCCAAGAATTACCTGTAATTTGTTGTTAGAGTAGTCTTTTTTTTTTTAATTCATTTTCAGAAAGCATTGTATGTTGTTTGTTTAGGTCTATGAAAATTCTCTTTTGACGGTCAGAGGTATCCTTATAATTACTCTAATTATGCTAACTGTAGTAATTAATGGACATCTAGGCACGATTAGATTAACCGTATATGTCTGTAAATGTTCAAACTGTAGATTACTTTAATAGTTGCAGCAATACTCACTTGAAGGTTACCAGTTTAACTAATTTTAACAAACCACCCTATATGTTAAAGACTCCTATCAATGCCTGTTACTATGCTTCCGGGTAGATCGCTGCTGGGATTGATTATGACAGCTCACTGGTCACTTTCTTTGTTCTCGTATCGATCTGGGACTCTCCTGTTGTTGTATTTCCTCATCATTAGTACGAGTTATTTGTTGTTGTATTTCCTCATCATTAGTACGAGTTTTTTGTTGTTGTATTTCCACATCATTAGTACGAGTTTTTTGTTGTTGTATTTCCACATCATTAGTACGAGTTATTTGTTGTTGTATTTCCTCATCATTAGTACGAGTTTTTTGTTGTTGTATTTCCACATCATTAGTACGAGTTTTTTGTTTACTGAAAAAGCAAGGTACGTTACAATTGTTAACTGTTGTTTTATTGGTTTTATAAAAAAAAAAAAAAGAAAGAAACAACACACGATTTTGTTTCGTGGACAAGTTGCAGATAAAAGTAACTATAATTAACAATGTAAATTAAGAAAACTAATTATTTCATATAAGATCTCTTAAAACATATTTGCTATAGTTAAATTAAAAAATCTAATTATTTCATCGTAAGACCTCTTAAACAGACTTTTTAGTTGGTGTATTTGTAAGTAATCTGACAATTTATTCCTACTCCAGTAATGTTCTGGAATTTAAAAAGATTTACAAGTAGGCAGAACAATTAAATAATGAATGCATCATAAGTGTGTTTCGATGTTATCAGTCACTAAAACATAATACATTGTACGTATTACAATGTTGTTATCATAACCAACGAAACATAATACATTGTAAGTTTTGTTTCGTTGTTATCACAGCCAGTAAAACATAATATTTTGTAAGTGTTACTTTGTTGCTATCATCGTCATTGAAACATTATAAATTTAAATATTTCTTTGATGTCGTCAGATTTATTTGAAATATAATACATCTTAAGTATTGTTTTGTTGACTTCAGAGTTGCCGACATTTGAAGAAAGGCCAGTAATGAGCGTGATTGTCAATAACTCGGACCACAGAGTGACCTTGGCCTGCCGGGTTGGTGCCTTGAAGCGCGAAGGGCTCACATATCTAATAAACTGGCATCTGGGCAGCGCGTTGACCGAATTAAGCGAGATGGCCGAAATGAATGGAACGTACGTTGGTATGGTTACCGAAGATGTCATTACCAGGCTGGTCTTTGGAGATAAGGTATGATTTTATTTTTGGTGATTTTGTTGTGATACTGATAGATGATATTTTAATATATTTCATTTATGATCTTTATTAACATATTAAGGGGAATAATAGATGGGGGCCTACGTAAAACGCGGGGGTGGGGGATTTAATCTTGATTTCCGCCTTCCTAGCTGTTTGATAAACAAACACTTAGAGGACATCATCTAAATTAATTTCCTCAACAAAAATATTAATAGCAGTGAAATAGATAGTAAATTAATTCAAGAACATTATTTTAGTTGAACATTGCAATTTATGTGTTATATCAGCACTACAAGGGCAACAACAACAAATTACATTTGCGCAAGTCTTCTGTCACTGCTGAGTATAACTTTAAATGCTCTGTAAGGGAAAGAATCCGTTCATCAATTTTCTTGACTTACCTACCTTGGCTTTAAAGTTAATATACATTTGTTTTATTTTTACCCAAGTCGATTTTCGAGACAAACTGCAATGCAGGCCTATTTTTATTGGCTTTCTGGTTGTTTTGTTTATATTTACAAAAGTGGCATTTGTCATAATCTTTCTGCTTTTTATTGTGTCTACCAGTTATTTATTTATTTAATTTATTCCAGCTTCCTGTACTGATATGCTTTGTGTTTACGTTTCATTCGCTACAGCTCTCTGACCAACTTTGTCTGTTTTCAGGTCTACTGCAGTGTGTCAGCATGCATAAGAGAGAACTGCAACTCTACCCGAGGTCCAGCTCGAGACAGCAACGTCATCACGGCCGGCCTACAGGTACATGCTATGGTCTATGCGGAGACCTCTCTCTATTTTTCCTGTTGAGCCTTTTATAAGAGAGTCGTCACTGCAAAATGAATAGGCTGATGGTTATACTGAGAACAAACTGTGCGCTTATTAACTTCCTACAGATTTTGTCTTGAAATGAAAATTAGGTTCACTGACCGGTGATGTTCATAGCTTCATGCTCTTCTGAATGTCATAAATGAACAACTATGCCTGGTTTTGATGAACTATTTGCAATAACAGATGTTGCAATTCTATTCCAAGACTTAAAACATTATAACGACTTGCGTAAGTTTTATTATCCAGGAATATGTATATGTGTGTTTCGCATTATCGCTCCGCCGTCAGTGATGACAGCAGCAGTATGTGGTTCCTAGAGTGACAGAAAACCTACCATGTATCTTCTTTGAGTACTTACATTAATTTTAATGTTATTTATACAGCAAACGATTTAAATATTTTAACTGACATAAGCGTAGGATACAATGTTTTCAAAGAAATTCCTGCATGCTTTAAGTGAAAGTTGATTTGAATATTTTAACAGACAAAAACGTAGGATACAATGTTTTCAAAGAAATTCTTGCACGCTTTAAGTGAAAGTTGATTTGAGTGATTCTGGAGTGTGTATCCGTCCTTGAACGCGTTCTTAGAGCAAGCAAATTCTTCGGATTGTCTTCTAATGATCGGCATCTCATTTCATTTGTCTCTAGCTCCTGACCACGGAACTAGAAGTGTACGAAGGGGGAAGAAACGCCTACATAGAACTGACCTCCTTCCTCCCACCCCGCCTATACTGTCTGGCTCAAGACCGCAATCGGGAGTGTCGTATTTCCATCAAGCCCACTCTGCTGCGCAGCAAAGATGTGGTCAGGTGTCCAGCAGCAGGCAGAGCTCCGTCAGCTGGCAGGACAGAGATCCCGCAACTTGTCTTCTACACCGACGTCGACTTCAGCAGTGACCAACCTTGCACCTACTCCCTGACGATGACCAATTGGCAATCCCGGCTGCGCATTCCTCTCATTGGAACTGTCGATGGCCTCAGGGACAGAAATCACCTGAGAGTTGTGGAGGTGAAATCCATCATAATTGCTTCGGGTCTAGAGTTCGAATCCTTGACTCTGGGACAGGTTAAAATTAACGTGAAAGATCGAGATGGTCGTGCAATTTGCTCAGCCGTTGGAGATCCGCACGTGAAAACCTTCGACGGAAAGTAAGTGAAAGAAAAGACCTTTGTATTCTATATTTCTCTATTTCGACTCTGTTCTTTTATCTGAAAGTAAGTGAAAGAAAAGACCTTTGTATTCTATATCTGTTTCTCTATTTCGACTCTGTTCTTTTATCTGAAAGTAAGTGAAAGAAAAGACCTTTGTATTCTATATCTGTTTCTCTATTTCGACTCTGTTCTTTTATCTGAAAGTAAGTGAAAGAAAAGACCTTTGTATTCTATATCTGTTTCTCTATTTCGACTCTGTTCTTTTATCTGCGAGTGTTTGTTTACGTGCGTACTTTATTTATGTTTAATATGAAGATATGTGTGCGAAATGTGTTTCTAATTGCAAGATTATTCCTGAGATTGTTCTCATATTACAAAAATACAACGGATTATACTTTTAATATAAATAAAAGTGTGCTATTTATAGTTGTATATGGTGACTGCAATTACCACTGACATGTATATTTAATCGCATATCTCTTGCAATCAGGTACTTTGACAACTTCCAGGAAGGCGAGTTTGTGTTAGTCAAGCATAGAACTCAACCATTTGAGGTAAGCATACTTTAATCAATCCCTAGCTGGTTGACATATTTTCATTAAATGAATCTTCCTGTGTACGTAGGGCATTACTCGCGCGCATGTCATAGTCTTAATAGTCCACATTCTGCACGTTCTTTATTGATCTGTGTTTCAAATTGTAAATGTTAGAAATTATTTGGCAACATCATAAACACGGAGTGGATGTTAGTGGAAAGGGAGTAACTGAACTTGGCATTGTAAAGAGTGAATCTAATTGCAAAAAAACACGTGTCGTCAGGCACGCATCTTGACCCGCAACTGCAACGGAGCAGCGTCCTGCAACTGCGGAGTGGCCGTAAAGTCTGGTGATGACGTCATCGTGTTCGACCAATGTGGAGCAAAGCGCGAGCCAAGGCAAAGGTCAGGTCGACTCCAGGTCAAGTTGCTAGTAAACGGTGAACTCACGCCCGGCACTCGGATTGTGCGGAGAGAAGATGGCAAAGTACACGAGGTAGGAGTGTAGGGTTGCTTTCAATTTTTCTGCTACTTTTATTTCGTGGTTCAAATCATGTTCGTAATGTCAACTATCTGTAACAGCAATGGGTTTTGTATACAACAATATCAGATTGATTTAACTCCTACGATATTTCTTACTACGTTGTGGTCCGGAACTCAGATAATTATAATTTGGGTTTTCGGGGTATATTTCAGACTGATAATGTTTAGTATTTATTTAGAGAGGAGGGGGACTCGTAAATATACGTTTACTTCAAATACTTATTGTTTCTGTTTATTACTATTAATCTCAAATTGATACCACTATTACTTTTAAGTATGAAAATATTTGTTACGAAATATTTTTTCTTGTTTATATTTATTCTGTACCAAGCATTATGCTATTAATAGTATATCTCCTACCTGTCAAACAGTGAGACTGCATAATTCGTACTCTAGGAATATTATTTTACTTCACAATCATTTAGGAGCATATAATGTTAAACTATTCGTTTGTAAAGTGAGATATTTGAATTATGACAAGGTGCACCTCCCTACGGGTAGCTATATCACCATCCGAAGTGGAAGAAGAGGTTTTCTATCCGTATACTACAAGGCTTCCGCTTCAGACTTCATGCAAATTTCAGGTAATTTAGTACCCACATAAATTAAACCGTCCACCACAACCACCCCAAAAAAATAAAGGGGTAATGAAGTTAAACAGAAGATATCTTGTTTCATACGTACAAAACATACTAAAACATGTTAAAAACACCTATTAGTGACGTTGTGTTTGTTATGATAGCTTCTTAGATAAGTGCCATCTTTAAATGGATTCTATAATGGTGAAATTTCAGCATACAGAACACAAATCCATTCGCTTTTGGTCACACAAGCTATTCAACGCATTATTCGATTTGCAGGAAACTGTAGGCTCACACAATTTCAATCAGTTTGCCCCAGTAATAATTAATATATACGATTAATGGATAAAAGATATCATCGCAACAGGTCTGTGTGGCGACTATGATGGAGATAAGACCAACGACTTTCAAACACCTCAAGGAGATATCGTGGGAGATGTGAGAGAACTCATTCGTTCCTGGCGGTGAGCAGACTTCTATTTCTTTTACATAGTCTTGCAATTCTTAAATTAGTTTGCTACGGACACGGGTTATTTGCACACTGATTTCACCTTCGGACTTTACTGGATATTATTTTTTTTTTACTGACTGTGTTTCTGGTCTTCCTGTTACGGACCTAAATTTTCTCAAAGACTTTCTACTGGTCCGTCCAGCCAATCGGTTGGTTATCATAAGCCCCTGTCAAAGAATGCGTGTGTGTCTCTATATAAGTCAAAACCTCTCTTTAAAAAGTTATCCATTTGATTTTCCTTAATAAAGTTGTATTTTAGGCATCTACAAATATAAATATATAAATCACATAATTATTAATAAACTTTCTTTTATACAGAAGAATATCATGGCATAAATTAAGCTTGTATTTAGTAAATCGTGTCATATAGTTCAAAGTTCATGCAAAATTAACGAGCTATCCGTGGAATTGTTATGAGAAATTAGAAGTAAACATTAATAATATTCTCTTCAGTATCTATGCATGTGTGTATTTGTTTGATTGCAGTGTGGAAACATCTCAAAGCCTCTACAACGGCTTGTGTCCAGTCGCCCAGATCACACCCTTGACCCCTGTACTATCTTGCGACTGTATGGAAGGTCACACGGCCGCTTGTTCCGGCACAATGGACGTCATGGGCTGCGACACGGCGCTAGATGGTGGTACGTTCATAATTTACACATTTTTTTTTCTCTTCAAAGATTCTACATCATTATTTGACAATTTTATTCCCAAGATTTGGGGTGTTTCATCAAAACTGCAATATATTAGATACTGAATACATATTTTCATTGGTTAATACTTTTCTGTAAAGGTTCATTGATATGTATTTGTTTCATACTTTGCCAGATGACGTAACAATGGCCCTACTAAATTCCGCGTTTAAGATGGAGCCGTGCACGTTGATTGAGAACCCAGTGGTGTGGGAGTTCAATGCAACATGGAATCCAGTGGTTGGTTTTTGTACATTGTTATTACCGTCAGACCATGTTAAAGTGGATTTTTCTCGACAACCTTTTCTACTTACCTTTCTGTTTGAATAGATCTTCATGTCTGTCTGATCTCTTGATCGTTGTCTCACTAAAAGTGTGTGTGTGTGTGTGTGTGTGTGTGTGTGTGTGTGTGTGTGTGTGTGTGTGTGTGTGTGTGTGTGTGTGTGTGTGTGTATGTGTGTGTGTATGCATAAACTTAGAAATGTATATGTTTATATGTTTAAAGTTAGAGAACCACAAGGAAACATAAAATAATCCCATACCATGTCTGACAATAAATTTAAATTTATGTAAGCTTCTTAATTAATATGCGTGGGATGTCCGTCAATGGACGAGAGATTATTTTTCTCGATTGCTGGTCTTACTTTTTGCTCGTTCGAGTGTTCGTACTATGCTAATGATGTACTCCTATATAGTTTGAATTTGCTTTTGTAAATAATATTTTATATTTATTTGTTTGTTTTTCTCTGAGTTGGCACTCCTGTCTTGTAAAGGCAATTATAAATAAATTATATATAAATATTTGTTTTTGTTTACCTCCCTTTCTGAAGGACATAGCCCAGAACAATAAAATATTCAGTTTAGATGTTTATTTAATTCAGTGTGTTCTAAATCTTTTTGTCTTATTTCCCCTTTTTTTCCCTTTATTTCGCTATCCGCCTTGCGCTCTCTCTCTCTCTCTCTCTCTCTCTCTCTCTCTCTCTCTCTCTCTCCCTCCCTCTCCCTCTCTCCCCCTCTCCCCCTCTCCCTTCATTTCCTTTTTCTCATTTTCACTGACACGTATCAGAGTGTAATAAAGCTATTACAAATATTGCAATAATTTAATTTTCTTTCTTCACCGCTTACTTCTCTTTCTTCTAAATCATCTTCACTTTCACGAAGGGTTGAAATCGAGGTAAAGTATATTGTAACGACCGTTAAAAACATCACTTGCTTTGTTGCTCTCCAATCACAGGACTACACGTGGCCCACGCCGAGTAACATAACACGTGACATGGCAGTGCAAGAGTGTCAGAAGCTTCTAAATGCCAGTTCTGCAGCATCTGCATGCTCCGTTATCGTGGAATCCGAGACAAAAGACCTTTCTCTAGAATCCTGTTTGACAGATATACAGGTGCGTACAAATGATTGGAGACTAATGCGTACAAATACCGAAAAACATTGTTGAAAAATATACTTGCACAAACACATATATAAACACGCACAGATATTTAGCTAACTTAATACATATAAATATTGAAATATACTTTAAGTGAAATAATATAATGAAGATCATTTAAAATATTCATAGTACTAAACTAAGGTCAATAGAGAGTAGATATTATATTTTATATATATTAATGCCAGTTTTATTTGTCATTTTTAAGTATTTGTTCTAAGGTAAATATTTATAAATTTTTATTGGTTAATGATTTAAATATTTTCTAGTTTTATGCTAACAAATTAGCTGTTTATTTTTATGAACAATTGTTCACACTAGATAATGGACAGCTTGCAATGGGCCGAAAACCTTATAGAAGAAATTATGCTATTATGTCGAGTGGAAGTGGCATCTAACGTGGACGTCTGGGTTGTCGTTGATGGACAAGTCCAGCTTCCCACCGAAATCACAAACACCATATGCCCTGATGAATGCAACAAACACGGATCTTGCCAGAATGGTAGGTTCATTATTTGTCCTCGCGTTACTTTCATATGTTTCTGTGTGTGACACAACGCCACTCTAGTTACTGGTTATGATTATTACTATTAATCATCCATAATAATTGCAAGTGATGAGAATTATTAATTTAAGTTTAGAAATAGGGATGGGCACATTTACTCTACCACACGGTGAGTCTCTCATAGGACTTCCCCGTGCACTCAAAATAGCATGAACTTTTGTTGATTTTAAACAACACCGTGTGTATTGTTTGTTGTTTAGGAGTGTGTAGTTGTGACGCAAATTGGCTGGGATTTTCCTGCAGCATTCCAGAACAGGACCCACCGGTACTGATTTCAATTCCGGATGAACTCTGTGACTCACGCGTAACTGACTGCTCGCTCATCACTGTCTACGGCACGGGGTTTGCCAACACTGACAGGTTGACGTGCCATTTTAGAAAGGTGTGTACAAATTCATTGTATTTTAAATTATCGTCTATAATAAGTGCAAAGGATTGATTAACTGCTCCTGCCACGACAGCCATTTCAGAAATGTATAGGCAAATTAATTTTTTGTAATTGTGTCTAATAAAGTGGAGGACGCTTGTTTACAAAAGGTACTTTCATGTTGTATGTTGGAATAAATATACTGCTGTGTATAGGTCTGTAGACGGATACTGTGATAAAATAGATAGTGCTTCCGTTTTACTAAAGCTGAGGAGTAATCTTTCCTTGTAACCTTGTTTTTCTGCCCCACATGCATTATCTCTATCTTTATTTCAGTGTGAATTAAAAAAACCTAATATGTTGTTCTTCTCACAGAATGGCAGTATGGTAACCACAAAAGCCAGGTTTTCACTGTCTGAAGAGGTCCAGTGCCCTATACCAAAATGTGATGGTCACGTGCTGTTGTCTGTCAGCAACAATGGACTCAATATTTCCGCTCCACTCAACTTCACCTGCTTCGATTCAGTCTGTGACAACTGCACTGCAAACGGCTGTAAACCCAGGGTAAGCAGTAAATTTATATTTTCCATTTTAATGTTGTATTTTCCCATCGCTGTGTAAGTCAGTTATATAATTACATAGACCAGATTTATATAAATATAGTTAACATTTAGTAATACAACGGTCACAATCCGCAGTGCACGAATTACATTTAACAGTACTTTTAAATGTGCTTTTATCATTTTAAAAATTACACTAAAAAATACTTGAAGCATATTTATCATTTTAAAAATTGCATTTAACAGTACTTAAAACACATTTATCATTTTAAAAATTACATTCACAAATGCTTTAAACAATTCATCGATACTTGAATCATTCAAATTATTCGGTCACAAGCATTAGCATTGTGATTACACGTCTGTTTTGCATCACTCAGCTGATCTGGTCACAAACATTACCATTGTGGTCACAAGTCTTTTGAATCACTCAGCTGATCTGGTCACAAACATTACCATTGTGGTCACAAGTCTTTTGAATCACTCAGCTGATCTGGTCACAAACATTACCATTGTGGTCACAAGTCTTTTGAATCACTCAGCTGATCTGGTCACAAACATTACCATTGTGGTCACAAGTCTTTTGAATCACTCAGCTGATCTGGTCACAAACATTACCATTGTGGTCACAAGTCTTTTGAATCACTCAGCTGATCTGGTCACAAACATTACCATTGTGGTCACAAGTCTTTTGAATCACTCAGCTGATCTGGTCACAAACATTACCATTGTGGTCACAAGTCTTTTGAATCACTCAGCTGATCTGGTCACAAACATTACCATTGTGGTCACAAGTCTTTCGAATCACTCAGCCGATATGGTCACGAACATTACCATTGTGGTCACATGTCTTTTTTGAGTCACTCGCTGATATGGTCACAAGCATTACAATTTTGGTCATATGTCTATTTTGAATCAAAATATTAGTTGTTTCATAAGCATATAGGTACGGTAGCATTCATTAGTTTTTAATACTATGCTTATTTTTCCATTAAAATGATACGAATTAATTTTAGTCAATCGGAGATACCTTTTCTATGCGGTAATAGAATATTCTTACAAACAAATGGTTGCATTAGTTATAGCAAAGACCAAACTTTATAAATCTTACTTCACCTCTAGAAATGGATACAATCGTGTAAACTTATTCCCCAGTCTGAAGACCAAACTTTATAAATCTTACTTCACCTCTAGAAAGGGATACAATCGTGTAAGCTAATTTAAAGTAAAGACCTTATAAAAATGCAAATTTTTCTGGATCTTTAGTCAAATGTCTATACTCGGTCCATAGTGAGTAATTTAAAAATTCATGTTAAACGAATGACAACATATTTCATAAAGAAATTAGCTTTTGCGACATTCTATTTATTTAAGAGTAACGTTTTATACCGTTCTTGCCTAGACGTGCAAATTACTGTCCTTCTCGAATTAACTTCCTCGTTCAAGGACATTTATTCTTTGCATCTCAGCGATTGCCCACAGACTTTGAAATCACTTGGTCTGCCTAAATTACGACCAAAATCAAACTTAGCTTTACATTGTTTTCACACGAGATGCAGCAGTATACCGTGTACTCTGTTTGAATCTACATCTGAAATTGAAGTTTGTGTCAAACAATTACCAACAGTAAGAACAATAATAATGTGATTAATAGTAATTTCATGATAATTTCAGTTGAGTAATATAATACGAGCTGGTGAAGCTTCAAGACTTATTTATACATTTTCTCGCGTGCATCCTGTAATAAATATAGCATTTGTCTGTGCAGGACGATGTTTGTCGTATCGGACAACAATGCTATGCAGACGGTTTCTTCAACGTTGAAAATCCTCGACAAGCTTGTCGTACAATCTACTCCAAAATCGCATGGACACTGGTCAGAGGTGTGTTCTTCGTCTCCGTATTTCTGTTCCTGATTTTAGTTTCTTTTAAAAGATGTCTGCTAGGAAAAGAATAGACAGATAGATAGATAGATAGATAGATAGATAGATAGATAGATAGATAGATAGATAGATAGATAGATAGATAGATAGATAGATAGATAGATAGATAGATAGATAGATAGATAGATAGATAGATAGATAGATAGATAGATAGATAGATAGATAGATAGATAGATAGATAGATAGATAGATAGATAGATAGATAGATAGACAGACAGACAAAGAGAGAGAGAACATGTATTTACACTTGAGTACGTATCACTTGTGTTGCTATTTTGAGCTATATTATACAGCTCAAAAAATTTCATTAGATTATAAATTTATCTGTTTTTCTTTCCTAGTCGAAACAGTAGAACGTAAGCAAGTGATGTTCCAGGTCATCGAGGGCAACTCAGTAAGGACAACTCTTGGCTTGCTTACTGTTATTGGAAATCTCAACGTGACAAATAACGAGCGTCAACGCGTGGCCTTGAACTTTGATGGGCGTGGTGTCCTTGACCTGGGATCAACAGTCACACATTGCTTGAAAGATCCCGACCAGTGCCTTTTCGGTTTTACCTTCACACTCACTCTCCGGTTAGCATTTTTGAGATTCTTTGTCTCTAAATTAGTTTTGAAGAACACATCCATAAAACTATTGTCCTTGAAGGACTTATATGGCACGTTTCACGAATTACATTTAAATCTTAATTCTAATATCGAAATCCACGATCTGTACTTTTTTGGAGATATTTTCTTCAACTGTATTTTCCCACCATATCAAATATTCGGTGTTTTGTATTTTATGAATTAAAATATTAATTAAGACGCACTGAAAGGGGAACTTGCAAGACCTAGGCACATAATCCAGTTGCACAGAGAGAGAAACGACCAAACAAAATCAAGCACCCACTTTAAGAGACATTGAGTAACCATTTGCTTAGCCCACCAGTTGTACAGTTACCAGTCGTAAGACTGACACTCTGTTCCTGGATGATTTTGTGTAATTCGTTAGTTAGTCGTATATCTCTACACAGATGCGAACGTTTTAATGCTATTAGCTATTGCTAACTGGTGATTTCTAATACTGCATTTCAAAAATAACGTAAACAGTATGAAAGATTAATAAAAATGTTTCGTTGACTTTTTTTCTTAAAACAGATTTACAACATTAATGGAGAACACCCGAATTCTGTCCACCTGGTGTGATGAGAGTGATGGCACGGGCATCAAGGTGTACTACAGCCGTCAGCGCCTATACACTGTGGTCTCCACACGTACCAAACGCTGGATGTTGTTCACCTCCACAGTGGACACGAACGGGTACCACACCTACACTATTTCATGGAGCCAGCAAACCGGTCTGTCTCTGTACGTCAATGGAGACAAAAATGCTGAAGTGAGAAATCCAGAGAGGAGAGAAGGAAGAACATCCACCCTGTGTAACCTGTTTATCGGACAGACGGGTAGTTTATTCTCTACGTTCTCTCTTGAACTTGTGAACATCGTGTACGCACCCATTGACATTGTCAACGCCATCGGATTCACGACAGGTATTGTACTAATATAAATGTGTGTACCAGAATAAAGTAGTGAACCATTCATTATGCTCTTCCTCATTCCAAAGCGCGAAATCAGCGCAAAATGTAAAAACCTAGCCTCCTCTCATTTTGAATTATGAACTTGGAAAATCTGCAGGATTTTACTCTTTTTCTGACTGATCTATTAATCCTATTTTCTTTAATTCCGCTCTTTTATGACTCTAAGCTAGCTTTCCTCCTTTTGACATGTTGATATTTTTTTCACCTAATATTAATGCTAAGTGGTAAAATGAATAGAGTAAACTAGAATTCAAAGTAGTAAACGGTTACCATTTGAGATAAATTTTAGGCTCTTCCGTAAATAGGTTACCTTCAAGGAAGTTCCAGACAAACAAACGAATAACGATTTTTCTCTCCTTTGTGGTTTTACTTGTACAGTACTTACTGTTAGTGTCAAAGAATGGGGTCATTACTTAGCAATTGAGGCTTTTAACATATCATCTTTAACAAGATACATTTTGATATCTATCTTTACAGGAGAGAATTTAAATGAATTTAATCAATTTTACATAATCAATTTGTCCGGCGCCGTTCTCGTTTCTATTTACATTTTATTTTCCGGTTATTATTATTGTCGTCATATTGGGTTGTGCACATTTTATTTCCGGTTATTATTATTGCCGTCATATTGGTTGTGCACATTTTATTTCCGATTATTATTATTGCCGTCATACTGGTTGTGCACATTTTATTTTACGTATATTATTATTGCTTTCATATTGGTTGTGCACTTACTAATTATCACTGGATTTGTATTATTTGCAAAATACATTTCCTTTAATTCCAATTTAAAGGTCTACCCAAACTTCAGAAACCACCAACACTCACTGTAGAACTGAACAATACCGAAACAGTGTTCCACTGTGCGTACGAAATCTTAACTGAACCGGATATGAAGTACTTTGTTTATTACTATGGTGACGGGCAGCTGCTGTCTAACTACACCCTAATGGATCACATGGTGCCAGCACTCACCGAAATGTTTATGGATGAAGTGAATTATGGAAGTCAAGTAAGTGAAAGCATTAACGCACTTGATCGTGTTTCTCAACCATTGAATTCATCAAATGAGCGTCAAATGAAGTTGCAATATTTTAATGTTGTATCATTTAGAACACTAACGTCAACAAATGAGCGTCTCATGAAGTTGCAATATTTTAATGCTGTACCATTTAGAACACTGACGTCATCAAATGAGCGTCACATGAAGTTGCAATATTTAATGTTGTACCATTTAGAAAACTTACGTCATCAAATGAGCGTCACATGAAGTTCCAATATTTTAATGTTGTACCATTCAGAACACTGACGTCGGTGTTAAATTTGAATAGATCAGTTTTGCATATGAAATCATTTTGAATTTATTTTGATCACTAATTCTGTGTTTTTCACTCTGTAATATAAATGTATTATGTATTCTATTTCCATAAATTTGTAAACCTAAAAAAATCTATGCATGATCAGTATGTGTCACATTCTGCAATGTGACTTGTTCACCGTTTTGAATTATTGTAGTGAGTACGAAATACGATCTTTATGCTTTGCCCTGAAATCTTTGAGCAGACAATATACAATCTTAAAATAACTTAATAACCGCTGGGATTTGAACTTTCTGAGCCGAAAATTGTATTTAATAATGGAATTTCGTCAAATCCCTAGAACAAAGACAACTGAATGTTACGTGACTCTACATATGTAAACTATGAACTGTCCACAGGTATACTGTGAGGTGAGTGCCTGCCAGGCCACGAACTGCGATCTCACTCGGGGTGAGAGGGTAAAGAGCAACATCATACGGATTCGACTTGAGGTGAGGGGTCAAGTTCTCCAAACTATCTGTTTTAAAGTTATGTCATTAGTTTGTGTATGAGAGAGAGAGAGAGAGAGAGAGAGAGAGAGAGAGAGAGAGAGAGAGAGAGTTTGTGTGTGTGTTTCTCAATTTTGCTTTACCTCTGGTATTTAGTGACTGTTAACTCATTCTGAGCTGACTGTTCCATTGCCAAAGGTTCTCGATCAGGCGTCTTGCACGTACAATTAGACGCTTGAAAAAATGCATATATGAGGTTGTCCTGTTTTGAAGTTTGAAGATACTTTAGATTCCCGCTACTTTTTCTTGTCCAATTATATCAATTAAACGTGTGTATTTATAGAAATCGCAATATGGGTATTTTGCAAACTGTGTACGTTTTCCATTCCCTGAAAATTCAGCTTGTCATTCTTACAGTATCAATAATATGACTTTCGTATCCCTGTCCATAGTTGATGACAGAATCACTACTGATATACGAGGGCGGAGTGCCAGGCCTTATCAACATCAAGAGTTATGTCCCTCCATCTCTCTTCTGTCCTTCAAACAAACGTGACGGCTGCAAGGTCACTCTGTACGCCGGCGTGCGGGCAGCGCGAGAGAAGACTTGTCCAGATCAGCGAACCATCACACAAGCAGTCATTGTCTGGAATGGGCCGGAGAAAGACGCGTTCTGCGGTTCCAACATTGACGAAAATCGCTGGAATGAATCACACGTCATCATGGTCAAAGGAGTTGTAGATGCTCTTAAAGATGGAGACCAGCAGCGCACAGTTGAAGTTTGGGCTCGTTTCACATCAGACCTACTGACAACAGAAATGAACGTCAACCTGGGTCAAGTCAAGGTTAGTGGAAACGTATTACCTGCACGTTTATGTACTCAGTATTATAATTTTTATTATATGTAAATATCTTCATTACATCCTCATTAAGTCACAAATAAATAAAGCATCGAACATCATTTCAAACGTTTTACCTTTTGTCCAGTTTTAATGTCAGACACTTCAAAAGAACTCCATTTAAACCACGGCTAGGACAGTGTTAGAAGTCTCTGCACTGTTACATTATATTTTGAATATATAAATATATGTGCTGTTATATTTAGACATTTTAGTGTAAAATTAGACTGACTAACAGAGAAGTGTATGCATGGTGTAGAGTCTGGATCAAAATTTATATATTTATACCCCACGCATTAAAGGTAAACAAAACTACCATGTTGATAGTATTAAATAGTGCACGTTTTAATAAATTACAGTTGCTTTGACGTACTTTATTACGATGATTATTGTAGAAATGGACTACATACTTTATTACAATGATTATTGTTGTAGATATGAACTACATACTTTATTACAATGATTATTGTTGTAGAAATAGATTACATACTTTATTACAATGATTATTGCAGTAGAAATGACTACGTTAATACTTTACAGCTGACAGTTAAAGATCAAGACAGTGCGGCAAAGTGTGGTTCTCTTAATGATCCGCATATGGAAACACTGGATGGGACGTAAGTAAATCATATATTCTTGGAGTAACCGTACTGATGTCCATCGCTAAATTTGAATTTCTCTCTCTTGAGAACGACCGCAGTTCAATTCGTTTACATTTCAACTCTTCTTTCCTGCATAGTACACGTTTTCAGCTTTGATTTCTTTTATTTCCCACACTAGTTCAATCTCTTTAAAATGTGGGTGGTATTTTACTCTACAAGTTTACCTTTTTAAATTAAGCCAGTAAATAAAAGCGTTATATTTATATGCATTTCTGCATATGAAACAATTCTAAATATGATATATATTCATAAGTATGAATACCTTTACAATTCGTCTCTAAAATACATGCGTGCTATACTGTCTCAACTAAATACCTATTTAGATCAGGTCTAAACTATGGCGTAAAAATAATTATGTATATCATTTAGATCATGTTTAACATGTGAGGTAAAAATGATCATGCACATCACTTAAACCACATTTAAACTGTGACGTAAAAATGTTCTTGCATTCAATTAGACTACAAGGGCGGTACGTATACGCCTAACGCAGACCTCATTTGACCCATTTTATAGCTGAAAAGTTTTAAACTTAATCATTTCTATTTATTCTAAAGACAACAGTAATTTCATAAATAGATATAGCATATATAATAAAATTATACTGTTTTAAATATAGATAACTAATTTCACGAAAGTGATATCAAAAATAAATTTGGCTTAGGAATATATTACATGGAATATCATTCAAAATTGTGAAAAGTAATTCCATCCTGCTGAAGGTAATGATGATACAGGTAATGATGATTGGTATTGTATTGATATGTACATGTAATGATGATTGGTATTGTATTGATAAGTACATGTATGTTTATTGAAATCATCTCGGAAACAAAAGTATGTGTACACCCACCTTAAATCAGCAGTCTTCTTCAATTAAATTATTGCATTCTATTGATGTAACTCCATAACACTTACAGTCAGAAACTTTGTTTAATTTACTGGTTGCATTCCTTAATAATCACATTATTGTGCAGGACATATGACAATTTCTATGAGGGGGAGTTTATCTTGTACCGCCATCGAACATTTAACTACCAGGTGAGATGTTTATTTTGTATCGCATCAATCATAATGCTATAATCGTTTTTACACTTTCTTATCGTGAATTTTGTTTTTGTTTTTTTAAAATTACATATGTTTTCATGTTTGGGCACAAATGATTATATTGTTTTCGGCATGAAATAATCAAAGTTTCGTTCAAACGTTTTTGACTTGGTATTCATTTTACAGGTGAACACTTTCTACCGCTCCTGCAATGGCCGGGCATCCTGCAACTGTGGCGTGGCCGTACGTGTGGATGACGATGTTGTGGTCATCAACAAGTGCCCACCTCAACAAAACGTCGATCAGGATGGCTACCCCATCTCTGTCACGCTCTACAGAAACGGTGACCTCACACCTGGATTCCGCATCAACAAATATGATGAAAGCAAATATGCCGTGAGTAACTTGAATTGTAAATGACCTAATTAGTTATAATTATTGTTTCTTAATAAAAAGTGTCCGCAGCACTCCTAGTTCACTGGCACCCATTATATACCTCCCTTTACATTCAAAAATATCAGTCTGTAAAACATATTAGTCTGTAAAAAATATCATTCTGTAAAAAGTACAGGTCTGTAGAAATATCAGTCTGTAAAAAATATGTCTGTAAAAATATCATTCTTTAAAAAGTACAGGTCTGTAAAAATATCAGTCTGTAAAAAATATCAGTCTGTAAAAAATATCAGTGTGTAAAAATATCATTCTGTAAAAATATCAGTCTGTACAAATATTAGTCTGTAAAAATATCTTTTGTATTGCTATAAACTTACCTTTCCAGTTTCTTACTATTACTTGGTCTATGTCAAAATGAGTTAGCATGAGGAGATGTGATATTTCAATTTTCTAGACACTCGAATCAAAACGTCTTTATACCTTTTCCAAACCAAAAACTGACAGGTCTTCCTGCCAAACGGAGACGTGGTCTTTGCCCAGGTAGAAAAACGCCGCCATTCCAGCGGCTTCATCAACGTGTGGATCGTGGCCTCAGGCAATGCCTTCAACAACACAGAGGGTAGGTCCACCCTGGGTATTTTATTAATAGCTTTTAAGATAGTTTTCTCACTAGGAGTCTGAAATATAAATTACCAAATCACATGTTGTGTTGTATGAAGGAAGGAGAGCACAGAAATAGCATTCTTCACCAACTACAATATTTCGCTCTACAGAGAGAGGTGTTGGTCATTTCTGATGGTCGATGATAATTTGTGATAATCGATTTGAATGCAATCCTCCGGTCCTCTATTCACGGTGTTTTTGTTGCTGATTGTGCCTGCAGACTCTCCACTGCTTGATTGAACTGAATTATGTCAAACAAAATGTAAACATATTAATAATTAGTATTGTAAGCAATACCTGCGGTTTTCGTTTTCGACAATAAAAGAATATACTCTTTGCTTTTGTTCAGGTCTCTGTGGCACCTTTGACCACGACCGCAGCAACGACCTGACCAAGCCAGATGGTACTGTGGATGCCAACAATTTCAGTCTCTCGTGGAGGTCAGAGTTAAAATCATTAATTCGTATTTTACCACACAGTCTTGGTCAGCCTTGGTTTGTAAACAAGTTAGCAAATGACGTGCCAGATAATGAGCCGTAAGCTGTAACTAAATTGATGAAAATTTTAAAAGAAAACGTATGGTAACATTTTATCCGGATAGAGTGACAGACAGACATATTTCCTTATCCGGATAGATGGACAAACAGATAGATATTTCTTTACCCGGATAGATGGACAGAGAGATAGAGATATTTCTTTATCTGGATGACTCACTATGTCTGCATACATTTAGCAGTGGTTCCGTTAGCTACCTTCCCTTCCAGGACTTGCGTGGGACCTTTCGTCTTAAGAGTACTCGGCCCTGGACAGTTCTGGGGGGACTTGGCACACATTACAGTATTCCAAAGACACTACCGAGTAATAACCTTTAATACCATATTGCGTCATCTGAGTAAAGCAAATATGATTAGATTAATGGACCAGCTCCGTTTTTGTCTATTATTAGAGTTTGTGGCTAAAAACAGACGTCTTTCTAAAATAACGTTTGCTAAATAACAAACACTTGTCAAAAGAAACGCCTGACAGTTTTCAGTTTCCTTTCTGTATTACGTAAATGTAACACTACAATGAAAAGAAATTGTTTTGGAGGAACGTTTGTACTGTCTGTAATTTATTTAATAGACTTGATATCTAAAACATCGATTTTAACTTAAGGAACTTTGAATTTACTTTGCCACTCTGAATTTTTCAAATGTAAAATAAATAAAATTCTTTGTTTCCTTACTAGGACACAGCTGATTACATATAAATAATATATAACAGCACTGTATTTATTGTGACTGCATTTGCTAGATCTTAAGCTTACAGATGTACATAACGAAAGATTTACATGTACATGTGTGGTAGATTATTAGATCTAGTTTGTGTGAGTGTAAATGTGTGTGAGAAAATCCATGAATGGTCGTGATAGTTTACTCTTTCATGCGTAATTTCATATTTCTTTTTTTGATTGACATTGTACCCCAGTCTGCAGGTTTATTTGTCAGTAACTACTACTGTTAGCAGGCGCCATGTAAATTCGTTCTTTGTTTGGGTCGTTTGCTGCATTGAGTGCATTTATTTTTTGCATCTTAATTGAATTCAAGTTTGCAATCTTTTAATACGGTCAAACAAGTTTCATGAGTTCTAGTAGTTTGGTGTGGGAGGGTGTGTGCGGGTGGGCTTACCGAGAAAGAGAAATTTAAGTTTATTTGTTGTTATTTGTTTTTCATTTGTTTCATTTCTTAAAATTCTTTTGGTGTGCTTTTGTGATCATGATAGAAACAATTACGTTACTTAATGAATGACGATTTATGTAACAGTTACTGCACATTTAATGACATATTGTTATGCGATCTGAGTGTTTGACAGTCAACGATCATGTCTGTCCAGAAATACCCAGAAACATTTATCAAGATTTGGAAACAAACTTTCCATAAAACCTTTCCAAGAAACCGAAATCAATTATATATTCTTTCGCTTCAGAGTCGACGAAGAGGAATCTCTCTTTGACGGGTTCTGTCAGACATCTGAGCTTAGTGCCACGTCACCGTTATTCTGCGACTGTGCGTACGACGGGGTCGGAGTGTGCGGTCGCAACCGAGACGTCTTCCAGTGCGGCAAAACAGACACAGCACAGCGGAAGCAAGTCGATGACGCGTGCTCAAAGCGAAGTTGTAAGGGCCAGAGGAGTAAGGAAGTCGACGTCATCGTCCAGGGTGACCCCAACCTCAACTCCCAGGGTGCAAGTCAAGATAAAGGTTTGTTGACACCACCCGCACCGTGATGAATGAAAGTTGCCAACTGTAACTTAGCAAATCGATATCAATTTTGGAAAAGGAGCATTTTTATTTAAGCAAAATATTAGTGAATTGCAGGGTTGTAAAAGGTTATAATAACAAGCTTAAAATACTTGCATAATAAATAATACAAGGAAAATTATAAATCCAACAATTGTGCTTATGATATTATGTTTCGTTTACACTGTATTGTTGCAAACTGAATATTTGTGCCGATATCACCACGTAAGTGTGCTCTAAAGTTAAAATTTCTAATTTAGCTTTTAAACCGAAATACTAATTTCAGTCTAAAATTCTCACAAAAGAAGAATTTTAATATTTTACATATCTACAAATTATTTTGTTTTCATTGTGAGAATAAAATGAGTGTACTCCCATTACGTATATCATTGATACATTTTACAACTATCAGTACACATCTTACATCAATACGTATTCAGTATAAGAAGTCGCAGACTCTGTGATACCCTAAAATGTATATAATAATATTTGAAAGCAATAATCCTACATATTTGCAGCAAGCATTATTCTCTAGGAATATATTGTGTGTCTACAGGTAGTGACATCACAGACACGTTGATTGCAGCATCAGGTGACTCTCCCCTAAAGTGTCGCTCCAGTGAACCTCGCGTCATGTTTGAGTACAATGCTACATATGTCCACAAGGTCAGTGTTGTTCAGTATAGATCAGTTAGTTATAAGTAATGTAAAACATCAAAATTAAGTATAATGAAACATAAGTCGACAAGGTCAGTGTTGTTCAGTATAGTGTAGTTAGTTATAAGTGATGTAAAACATCAAAATTAAGTATAATGAAACATAGGTCGACAAGGTCAGGGTTAGTCAGTATTAGTGAAATTAGTTACACGTACAACGTCAGACTGTACAATGATACATGCGTGTGAAGAGTGCAGTGTGTTTAGGATTCACTCACTTATCACATTTATTGAGTGCAGAGTGTACCAGAGGAAAAATAAACATAAGATTCTATTCACTTTGTAACCATAAACATGTGTGTGTGTGTGTGTGTGTGTGTGTGTGTGTGTGTGTGTGTGTGTGTGTGTGTGTGTGTGTGTGTGTGTGCTGGGCATGCTGTCTATTGAATGTAGCACTACATGAACTCGTGCAGAAAACTTCGAAATAAAGGTATGTTTGATTTATTAGTTATCATTTCTTGTAAATACTACGTTGGGATTGTCAACTTTGTTTTACAATCGCTCCTGAGATAATTCAAACAATTGAAATTTTTGTGTTCCACAGGTAGTTGACACTGGAATCACAAATGAAACTGCAACTACATTCTGTACCCGAGAGATTGTACAGTCTTCAGCATTTGCTAATTGTTCAGGCATCCTAGGAGAACAGATGTCAATTTACATCGACTACTGCGTCCGGGACTACATGGTTAGTGCTAACGGAGTCCTGTGTTTGTGTTTTCTGTAGTAATTTATGCCAAAAAGCCTCCAGTCTGTTTTTCATTTGTTTTTATATTGATGACAGCTTTTAAATTCGAAACATTTTTTTCTTACATTGCTTCTGTATCTGTGATACAGATGACTGGGGATGATAGCTGGGTTCTGGTCGCTATAGAGAACATCAAGCAGATGTGTCTTGTTACCGTGGAGTTCGACGTCACTTTCTGGACAGAAGGGACGGACGGTTTCCCAGTCTTACCACCTGTGGTTAATTTGATGTGTCCCAATGACTGCACCGGAAATGGCACCTGTTTCAAGGGTAAGGTCTATCGATTCTTTGTTCTGTATTCTTCACTTCGCTTAAGAGGATTATCTTTATTCAGTTTTAGAGATGATGACAACAATGATATACCTTTAACTCAAAATTTCCCTATTGAAATATATTTTACACTTTAACGCAAACTACTTCGCAAAAATTTAATTATATGTTCCTTACGAAATATTGGTCATTCCCTTAGATGATACGATTTTCACTCTTTAGCATTTTATCATTATTAAAGATTAGTTGTGATTATTAGTAGTCTAGTCATTTTATCATTATGAAAGATTAGTTGTGATTATTAGTAGTCTAGTCATTTTATCATTATGAAAGATTAGTTGTGATTATTAGTAGTCTAGTCATTTTATCATTATCAAAGATTAGTTGTGATTATTATCAGTCTAGTCAGCTTGGTTCTCGTTAAATATGGTTGTATATATCAAATCTCTATTTTCCTTATAACAAATATTTCACCTGTAAGCTCTTGCATTGTTCGTCCCTACTTCACACACACACACACACACACACACACACACACACACACACACACACACGCGCACAATTACCACACCACAGTCTATAGAAATCACCGCCCCTTACATTAAATTCCTTTCTTTCTACAGGTAAATGCTTCTGCTTTGAGAACAGAACGGGTATAGACTGTTCAATTTCCACCTTGGTACCACCCACTGTCAGTATAATCAAGGGTGGAGAACTTTGTGACACCCTGGTGACTGACTGCACATCAGTGGTACTCTATGGCAACAACTTTATTGACAGTGCAAACCTCACCTGTTTCTTCGTTGAACTCTTGGTAATGCGTTTGTAATCAATAGTACTTTCTCGATACTTTTCGCATCATTAGTACTTTTCTAGCTACTTTGTCATCATTAGTACTTTCTTGATACTTTTGTAATTAATACTTTCTTGATACTTTTGTAATCATTAATACTTTCTTGATACTTTTGTAATCATTAGTACTTTCTTGATACGTTTGGCTATGTTCTATTTTCAAAATTTTTAAAACTGCCGTTTTAGTGAGATAAACTTTCATCACAAAATATTTGCTGTAATTTATGGGAAATGTATTAAAAGTAATCCATATATTTTAACATTTCTCAACTGCCAAAATCATGGAGCACTTAAAGTACTCATCTACACTGATTTCTTTGTTCATACTCTAGTTCTAAAAGTGATGTAGATTCGTGTGTTTTGTATTTCTTAGAAAAATACCTCATCTTTTTCATCGACTGACAAAACCTCCATCGTCAATGCAACATACGTGAGCTCTCAAGAAGTTCACTGTTCACTCCCTTATCAAGCTAGCTTCTACATAAGTGTTAGCAACAATCGAGTGACGACCAGTCTGAAAAGTGTGAAGATAATCCTATATACATCAGTGTGCGAAAATTGTACAGTGACGTCATGCAGCCCAAGGGTAGGCCACTAACTTTTCTTTCCTAAAATGTTATCGCTTGAGTAATTAATACATCATATCAGCAATTATTATATCACTTGAGTAATTAATATATCATTTCCGCAATTAATATATCATTTGAGTAATTAAATTCAGTATCGTTTTAAGTTTAAACAGTTCACTCTAAACAAAATGTTTGTGTTGTTTTATTTTTTAATAATAAGCTATTTTAATGTTCTAGAGTACTTTTAAATTGTGTGTATATATTATAGTTACAACACTATTTTTAAGAGTGTAAAATTTCATTTGTAAAGGAATTTTGCAACAATTATATTGCAACAAAAATTGAATTTCACAATGAATATGACTGTATTACTTATTGTTTATATCCAAATACGTTTATTTCATACACATCAGCCTGTATGTGTCAGTAGTAATTGTGGGCGGGGCGTAACACTACAGATCTAATACGTACGTGTGATGACACTACAGATCTAATACGTACGTGTGATGACAGATTGCATAAGAAAAAAGATGGCAAACATTACCAATGAGCATCGTTTAGTTTATATTTAATTAATTTTCTTGATGTCATTTCCAGACGGATGTGTGTCGCATTAACAACACCTGCTATGAGTTCGACACTATTAACCCCTTAAACGCACGCCAGGTGTGTCGAAGAAATCAGACAAACATCTGGACTGTTGTTACAAGTATGATACTTACTTTTTGTAGTGTTCTCTAAGTGGAGATATTTCTATATAATAGGTTCAAAATAATTCTGTTTTCTTCGTGTTCTTAGTACTTAATGGCCAAATAAAGAGAAGCTACTTCACGTACCAGGAATTTTACACCATTAATTTAAAATTCATGCACAACACAAACAAACACACACACAAATATTTTCGAATACAATACTATAATCGAGCGTTTTATTTGTCATTGGTACATTTGGGAGTTTGTATGCTCATATACTAGCATAGCTTAAGACATTACAGTAAATTGCAATAGGAGAATTGGTAACTCGCCAGAAATGCTCATAATTTCCCTTAGATTTTTAACAAAAAAATAACATGTCAACAAACATCTAAGGTATCGAGTTAACTTAAGAATTCGGGGAAGGGGGGTAATAAATTCTTAATTCTGTTCATATATCTATATGTATATATTTCAACTGAAAATCTTATTAAAAACAAAATCCTTGATTTACTTTCGTCGTCTTATTCTGTCTATTTCATGAAATTGACAATAAATGAATAATAAATCATTCCTCTCAAATTAGCATTTCCTCCCAACTATTTCATTGTACGTGTACATTCATTCATGGCTACTTTCTGCTTATCGTCCAGATACACAAATCAGAATTCAACGACTAACGTTCATACGAATAATTGGAAATCAACTTCTCACGTCCTCATTTAACTTCTCCGTATTCGGTGAGCCCACCCTGGTCACCGGGGCACTCGGGGGACTGGCTTTACTGTTGAATGGCCGAAACCAGTGGTTAAACCTAACGCAACAGCCAACTGATGGGTGTCTTTGGGATGTTGACACCTGTGAACTTGGCCTTACTGTGTCTTTCAGAGTCAAACTTATTAAGGTTGAAAATATAATCATTTTATAATGTTTGCAATTTTTATTACAATGGTAGCAAACTGTTCTTCACATTTTAAAGATGGACATGGTAGATACTTATTTGCATAAATGTGTATTATAAATGAAGGATGGTTATATTCCTTGAAACTGTGTCTTCCCACGACAAATAGGGTTTCCATTTTTAGCAGTATTTAATAGCAACATTACTCTTTAAGTACTGATCCCTTGTAGAATGATATATGCTATTCGTACCTCCTCCTCTGACGTATTATTAATTTACTTTCAGACTTGACGTCATTTCCGTTCTACATTTCTGTTTCAGCTGTCACAAGGTTCTGTGATATTCACAAGTGGCGCAGACGTGGAAAACTCGTACGGACTGGCCATGTGGTACGAAGGCAACCGCCTATACCTGCGAGTCAGCACCAGAAGAAAGGAATGGACTGTCTACACTTCCGATTTTAAACTCAACGTTTACTTCAATGTCAAATTTTCTTGGAGTATGGGATCAGGCCTGGACTTGTTCTTTGACTCGATACGTGTTGCTCCTAACACCCACTTCCAGATCCGTACGCGAAATACTACTAGACGTGGGTTCTACATTGGTAAAACCATCAACCGAGACATTTACACGGAAATGGAAATAGAAGGGTTCGACGTGGCCTACGCACCTCAAGATGTCCTTGACACGCTGAACATAACCTTTGGTAATTATCTTCCTTGTTGTTTTTTTCATTTTAGTAGCGGGCTGTTTTTGAAATTGTTTCAGTTTAGTAGCTGGCTGTTTTTGAAATTGTTTCATTTTAGTAGCGGGCTGTTTTTGAAATTGTTTCATTTTAGTAGCGGGCTGTTTTTGAAATTGTTTCAGTTTAGTAGCGGGCTGTTTTTGAAATTGTTTCAGTTTAGTAGCTGGCTGTCTTCGAAAGCTGCTAGGAACACAAATACATTCATTATATTGATTAGTTAAAATAAATTATAAATAAACGCACGCGTGAATACACATACAAACATTAAATATAATATAAAACTCTTTAAATCGTTATTACATAACTGTGTAATTTAAATCGTGCTATATGTCTACACTTAATAAATCAGAAAGCTATTTTTAGCATTAACACATTAGCTTCAAGTTCAGTTTTGTCTGTACAGAGCTTCCATCATTTGAGAAACGGCCAATGTTGACGGTATCGGTAAACAGCTCGGAAATTGTGTCATTCACATGCACTGTTGATTCACTCGAGCGTGGCGGACTTAGCTACATGGTTGATTGGCACTGGGGCAAAATGCTTCTGGCTGACCAAGAGATGACCGAAACAAATGGGACCTATATCAGTGTTCTGTCTGAAACATACATCGACAGGCTTGCTTTTGGAGATAAGGTGAAAATTATTTTATTAATATATTATTTGAGCCGTTATTTTCATTGAAAGTCTTCATTACTCTATAATGGTGTTCATGTTTAAAATAAAATTGTTACTCGACTTCTGCTTCTTAGATCAAATAATACTATAATAATAGATATAGTAATAAAGATAATTTTTCTCGATTTAATTTTACATGTCTGGACAGTAAGTCATAATTTTAATTAGCTATTTAGTACAAATATCCACTGTAAAGGGCCAAGTTTTTGCGTTTATATTTAATTAAACGTGTGTCTGTTTGTATAGCTGCTAACTTATTTCTGGAATATTATTCATATCTGATCTTTCTGATTAATTAGTATCACTCAGTGCGTTATCTTTCTACAAGGGAATTCTCTTCTATTTCAGGTTTTCTGCAGTGTGTATGCCTGTTCCTCTGACGACTGCACTCGATCACGTGGGCCTGCACGAGACAGTAACCTGTTTGTTGCCGGTTTACAGGTATGATTTGTTTTTTCTCTGGCATTATTTTTATTTAATTGTAATGACAGTCAGTACTTGTATTTTAGGGTTTATATACTTATTTTAATTCAGCTATTAGAAAGATATTTAGAGGAATATTGTTTCGATTACTGGAATAGGTCTAGAATTTATAATTTCATTCATAATTTCATTTAATTACTCCTGTATTAGTTACTTTAAGTTTACATTATATTTTCTTTTGAGTGAATGAGTGAGGGAGGGAATGTGTGAGGGACATATTTCTGTAGCTGCAGATTAACTGATTTACAAATATTATTTCTGAATAGCTGCAGATTCATTAATTGATAGATATTATTTCTGTAGCATCAGATTAATTGATTGACAAATATTATTTCTGTAGCTGCAGACCTCAGAGCTGGAAGTCTACGAAGGAAGCAGAAATACGTACATCGAGCTCGTCTCTTTCCTACCCCCTCGCTTGTACTGTTCCCTACTGGACCGTAACCGTGAGTGTCGCATCTCCATCAAGACCACTTTGCTGCGCAGCGCCAGTGAAGTGCTATGTCCATCAGCAGGCAAGAGAGAAATTCCACAGCTTGTCTTTTACACCGACTCCGACTTTAGCAACGAGCAACCGGCTTGCGTGTACTCTCTGACGATGGCAAACTGGAGGTCTCAACTTCGCATCCCAGTGACCGGAACTGTGGACGGCCTCAAAGACAGAAACCGCCTGCGCATCGTAAACGTTACTGCCACAATAATTGCCTCAGGACTTGAGTTTGAATCACTGACCTTAGGGCATGTTAACGTGAATGTGAAAGATCGAGATGAGAGTTCAATTTGCTCAGCTGTAGGAGACCCTCACATCACTACATTTGATAAGAAGTAAGTGATATGAGCAAGCTCTGTTTATTTTCCTCATTTACATCGTCACAGATACCTTAATAATTATTTATATAGCTCATACTATTTCTCCATTTACCTATTGTAAATCTCTATTTACATCATAGTAATTATTTTTTTGTCTATCAATCAACCTCTGTATCTGTCTATCAGACTGTCTATCTACCAATCAATCCGTCTCTCAGCCTGTCTATCTGCTCTATGCATGTCTAATTCTATTTATGTGTATTTGTGTGTCCTATGTCTGTTATCCGCCTTTTGATATATTTATTGTCTAACCAACATTTGCCTGCCTTTCTATTAAGTCCACGACAGATGGATTCATACACACACAAACACAAACACAACATACATGCACACACTTTAAATTTACTTTTACTTTAAGCCAATTCAATACTGTTTCTAAGAAACGAAATTGTTCAAATATTTGTCACTTTTCATTTATTTTTTACTTTGCTTATATACTATTTTACATTATCTTTTTTACTTTGCTTATATACTATTTTACTTTATTTTCGTTTTTGCTTATATACTATTTTACATTATATTTTTTACTTTGCTTTGATACTATTTTACATTATCTTTTTTTAACTGTCCTTAGATACTACAATAACTTCCAAGAAGGCGAATTTGTGTTCTTCCGCCACAGTACACTGCCATACGAGGTGAGTTTTGCTGCAATGTGTTTTCATAAACACAATCTGTATGTAACTTCTTAGTAGGACAAAATGCAAAATATTTTCACTATCAGTACTTTGGTTTTGTTAAATGGAAAGCAAAAACAAATGTTCACCTGTCAGTATCTGATATTTAAAAATGGAACGATATAAAAAATATTTATTTCCCCCATGCATACACACACACACACACACACACACACACACACACACACACACACACACACACACACACACACACACACACACACACTCACACACACTCACAAATAATTTATAGTTCACTGAATAAATAAAAGTGAAAAAAACATCTTGCAAAGCGTCCATATACATCCGAGGAGTATTATTTAAGATATTTCAAGTTGAATCATTCTGTTCTTTGAAAGACACTTTACCTGGTCTTCTTGTAGTGCTATATTAACTTTAAACACTTAACAATTTTTGTTTCTAATCTCTCGCTAGGTCCGCATCTTCACACGTGACTGCAATGGGGAGGCGTCTTGCAACTGTGCCGTAGCAGTTAAGTCCGGTGATGACGTCATCCTTGTGGACCGATGCGGAGCACAACGTCAACGACCACAAGCCAGACGACGAACACAGGTGAAAATGTTGCTGAACGGGGAACTCACGCCAGGCACTCGAGTTGTGCGCAGAGACGATGGCGAAGTTTACGAGGTAACCTTTGACTTATGACACAGGCTATAAATAGGTCAACATGCGAAAGAAGTACTCAACATTTCCAGTGTCCGTTCGTTTGTCGTAAATAATGTAAATTTTACTGCATTGTGCTGCTTATTGCGTGTGCATACATTATACGAACTTTCTAATTTGTTTTATTTTAAGATACATCTTCCAACTGGCGGTTACGTCACCATCCGAAATGGAAAGCGAGTGTCACGTGACTTCCTGTGGGTGTACTACAAGGCTGCTGCTACAGATTACATGCAGACATCAGGTACAAATCAAAGCACAGAAAAAATAATAAATGACGTTACTATTAGTCATAATGTTACAGTTTCTTAAAGATCGTTCATAAATTACAAACATGCACTTAAATATGAATTTTTTCGCGTTCTAAAAATACATATACACATAAGCACCTGTCCTGATGAATAAGTTTGAATTCATAAGTTCAGTCATAAATTTGCCTTTTCATTGAACTTTTTTTTTAATCCATTTCTTTAGCGAACAAAGCTTTTTACGAGCTTTCACTTATTTGTTTAATAAAACTAAGTTAATGTCAAACTTGTCTATTTGGATGTTTACAAGGTGACGTCACTAGAATAAAACGTTGTTAATGTCAAACTTGTCTATTTGGATGTTTACAAGATGACGTCACTAGAATAAAACGTTGATTCCACCTTCTTCTTTCACAGGTCTCTGTGGCACCTATGATGGGGATGAAAAAAATGATTTCCACACCTCTAGGGGAGTCGTGACAAGTAACGTGAAAGACTTCATTGAGGCCTGGCGGTAAGCATATTATGTTTGAAAGTGGATAAATGAATGAATTCATAAAATTAGTAAATGCCTTTGCATAAAGGGATTGTTATCATTCTTTCAGTTGTTGGAATGAAACTGTTACTATTTGTTGTTGAAATAGATTTAATACATATTGTCAACTTGAATTATGTTCAAAAATAGTTGTCAACTTGAATTATCATCAAATATAGTTGTCAGCATATTGTCAACTTGAATTATCATCAAATATAGTTGTCAACATAGTGTCAACTTGAATTATCATCAAAAAGGAAATAGTGTAAACTGATTAATTAGAACAAAACTGGAGTTGACTAACGTTCATTTTGTTTGCAGTATTTACGTTATGTACAAGCAAATATTAAACTTTTCAAGATTATTGTTTTTAACAGTCTAAATTGTTATTTAATATTTTAATATAGCTACAGTTTTTGTTTGTTTATTTAGCCTGTATATTAGAAATAATGAAATCTCAAAGTAGCTACTAATATGCTAGTATCATAATTTTAAGTAATAACTGCATAATATTAATATGATAAAGCTAATGTGTATTATCGTTTAATATTTGCATGTTAATGCATTGATCGTGTAATACAATGATGATAATGTTGAGATATTTATTGTGAAATATATATTAGAATCATAATGTAAGTGTTGATCGTGTAATACTCGTATGATAATGTCTATTTTTAGTATAATACTAGTGTGGTGTGATAAATATCGATCGTGAAATACTTTTATCAAGTGTTGATTGTGTCATAGTAGTTTGATTTTAAGTGTTGATTGTGTAATAGTAGTTTGATTTTAAGTGTTGATTGTGTAATAGTAGTTTGATTTAAGTGTTGATTGTGTGATAGTTGTATGATTTTAACACAGATCGTGTAATACTAGTATGCTCAACTATTTGCACTTACAGAGTGAAATCAAGCCAGAGCCTGTACAATGGATTGTGTCCGGATAATAATGTCATAGTCAATACCACAACTCTACCTTGTGACTGCATGGAGGGACACACGGCCACTTGTTCACCTACAATGGACGTTATCAAATGTGATACAAAGCTGGATGGGGGTACGTTGTTAATGAATATGCATTCTCATTTTCCGTTCATCTTAATATTTCACTGGATTTATTTTCAAAAGGGGTGATAGAAAAGTGAAGTGCTCTTAATATTGTCATTCATTTTCTAAGTATGAACGTTCACTGGTGATGAAGTGGTTAGAGGGTCCCTCTGTACAAGAGCATAAACTAATTAAATAATAATTTTGAATTATTGGATTATAATATTTCCCCATGCAAAATAACAAAAACAGTTATAATAGTTTTGATGGTTATAATTTGGCTGAAACTTAATATTTTTGTATTAATATGGGAAATAGGAATTATACCATGTACAATAAGTTTTTCCTGTCTCTTGTACGTGTCAGAATACCCTTTGGTTTTGTATGCATACACTTTGAATTTGCATGATGAATGCCTATACAGGATGTAAATAATGACTATTGTAAAAAGTGGGTGTTCAAATTTTACAGAGAGCGCAAAAACACTTTGAAAACTAAGCACATGTCAGTTAAACTGTACATTTTTTATTAAAATAAAAATGTGACGTCACGACAAAACTTTAATTCTAAGACTGAAGTTGTAACGATGCTGAGAAATTCATTTGTGTTTCACTAATGCAATACTTTCTCTTGTTGATTATTCACATTGCTACGGATGAGAAAACATAATAATGCGCATCTACAACAATCGTTGAGAAAACTGCTTGTCTCGATACCACAGTCGATGAAAATCCCAATGTTATTTGTCAGTTGATAAACTCGAGAATAGCGCTTATCAATTGATTTGTATGTATGTGTGTGCAGACGACATAACATCAGTGCTCTTAAGTACGTCTGAGAGACTTCAGCCTTGTATACAATTGGAAAACCCGGTTCTGTGGGAGTTCAACGCAACCTGGGACCCACCGGTAAGAGTCGTTAGAGAAGAGATATTTATTAGTGCTCTCAAAGCCAAATCTTCGTCACTTTTTATTTAAAACATATGTCGTGTGTGCTTGTATACTGTACACATTAATGGTAAATCTAAAACCTCTATATCTAGAATCGTTCTCACCTCTAAATAGAACTGATCATTCCCGAAACTTCTCTCTGCATGCAAATAGATTCTCGAGCAGAGAACATTCCACCTCATGCTGTCCTTCGAGAGTGTTTGCACTGAACTAACTGATTTCGTTGATAAGTAGAATCTTTTTGTTTTGATAACTGTGATTAATATTTGAATTGTTTCACAATATAATTTTATATATTTTTAATGTTATCAATTTTATACATTTTGGCATAATGTGAATATATATACATATAATTTGCATAATTTCGTTTTAAAACAACTGTAATTATATTTAGGAAAAGACATGGCCAACTCCCAGCAATATAACACGTGACCAAGCTCTACACACATGCAAGACAACTCTCGAAGTCAGTGCTGCAGGCCCTTCATGCTCTTCCCTTGTAGGAACCAGCACTCTGGAACTGTCCATAGATTCATGCATGCAAGACATACTGGTGAGTTTATAAATAAACAATAGCAAAAACAGTTCTCGTTAATAAATAAATTATGCGTCATTTATTTAATTTTGTTTATCTAATTTTAAGTTGTAAATCATAGTACTTGAAAGGTATTTTGGCAATTAGATTTTTGTTTTAATTAAAATTAAATTTAATATTTTTTACTCGATTGCCTGAACAGCTCGAATCAAAACGAGTTTTAGAATTATCCGGATAACTGAATTATTTTAATGCTTTCTGTTTACAAGGAAAACATCAAGATTTCTTCTTGCACCATAAGGTTAAGTTATCAGTCAACTGAATTATGAAAGATCGGGCGTGTAGGATGAAGTTGGATGTCTATGATTGGTCTATGTCTATGCACATCTATAAACATTTATATGCATGTTTCTATTTAGTATATTTTGTTTTCATCAGATCATGGATAATTTGACTTGGGCCCAGAATATTGTGGAAGAGATCCTATCAGCTTGTCGTGTAGAAGTGATTACAACTGTCGACAACTGGGTCATTGTTGATGGACAGCCTCAACTCCCCCCCGGCATCACCACCGTTATATGCCCTGACGCTTGTAACAGCAATGGAACATGCGAAAATGGTGTGTTATTAATTGTCTTCTCGAAATAATTACCTTCTTGAAATGGTGTTATTAAATATCATCTTAAAATTGTGTTATTAATTAGCATCTTGAAATAGTGTTAATTATCTTCTTTGAAATGATATTATTAATTTTGTCTTCTTTAAATGGTGTGTTATTAATCATCTTCTTGAAATATTGTAATTATGTCTGCTTAATTATCTTTTTGAAATATTTTTATTACCTATCTTCTTGAAATAATGTGTTATTAATTATCTACTCGAAATTATGTAGAAGAATGCTTCCCCGAGAAAAGCTGGCTTCTAGGGCAATGTATTCATTATACAGTGAGATTTTGCTCGTAATATTTTATAAAGTTTTCTATTTGTCGAAAAATACTAGACAATTGCTTGCTGATTGTATGATATGCATTCTTGACACCTTTGCATGATTAGGTGTGTGCAAATGTGCCAAGGGATGGCTGGGATTTTCCTGCAGCATTCCAGAACAGGACCCACCGGTACTGATTTCAATTCCGAATGAACTCTGTGACTCACGCGTAACTGACTGCTCGCTCATCACTGTCTACGGCACAGGTTTCGCAAACACTGACCGGCTGACGTGCCATTTTACAAAGGTGTGTACAAATTTACTGTATGTTAAAGTATTGACTATAGCGAGTTACAATATACAAAGGATTGTTTGACTCGTGCTGATATAGATGTACTATTAAGATGTGTTTGCAATAAGGTAATATTAAATTTATACTTTAACGATTGGACTTTAACTAGAAAAATTGTTTTATGTGGGTGCGAGTGTGTATGGTGGACGAGTGGTTTTCTTTATATGAAATGAAAGGTTTATCTTATTTGATTTGTCTGATTTGTCATGTCATTGTCTTATTCGTAAGTTGACGTAAAATACAATAATCATTGTTTTACCCGTAACATGACGTAATAATAGAGAGCAATTTCTTCTTTTTTCCCAGAACGGCACTATGTTGACCACAAAAGCCAAATTTTTCTTGTTAGAAGAAGTCCACTGTCCAGTTCCAGCATGCAATGGACCAATGCTGTTGTCTATCAGTAACAACGGAATAAACCTGTCTGCTCCACTTACCTTCACCTGTTTTGATTCAGTCTGCGACAACTGCACGTCACAGAGCTGTGCACCCAGGGTACGCAAGTTAGATCCTTCACTTTAACATCTGAACTACTCTTTCTTAACTTTCTGTATCTTCTTTTCAATACTTAAGTTAGTCATTCTTCACTTTTTTAAAAACATTCCTTAAGTCTTTCTTTACTTTCCTCAACCTTTTCTCAGTACTTAAGTCACATCCTTCATTTTCTATTTTGAACAGTCCGTAAGTCTTTCCTAATTTTTTTGAACTTCTTTTCATTTCTGAAATAGATTCATTTTTCGCTTTCTTTAACTTTTGAACAATCTTTACATCATTTTCGGTATCTTCTTCTCAGTACTTAAGTCACATTCTTCATTTTCTTTTTTTTAACAGTCATTAAGTCATTTTAACAATCTGTATCTTCCTATCAGTACTTAAGTGACATTTTTCACTGTCGTTGAATTTTTAACATTCCTTAAACCTTTCTTAATTTCCTTATTTTCTCAGTATTTAAATCAAATTCATTCTTCACTTTCTTTAACTTTTGAACAGTCCTAAATCCTTTTTAACTTTCTTGATCTTCTTATCACTATTTAAGTTACATTAATTCTACACATCTTAAAATCTTTTGGACAGACTTTCTTAACTTTCACAATACTAATGTCGCATTCATTCTTCACTTTTTTAACTTTTGAACTGTCATTTTAGTTTTCTATTTTCTAAAACTTTCTGGTCAGTTTCTGGTCAGCACTCGTCAATTGATGGTAGTCATCACTGTTTGTGTCACATTCATCGGTACTTAAAGTCACATTCATCAGTACACAAATTAATTATTGTTACTTGAGCCATCCATCAGTACTTAAGTCCCGTTCATTTATCTTTATTGCGGTCCCTATCATTTGTACATTGGTCGTGTTCACTGATATGTAGAACCTGTTTCGATTCAGTCATCCGATTATGTTTCTCCTTTCATCGTTGTTTAGGTCATCAGTACATGAAGTTGGATTAAATTCTTCATTATTTCGATGACAGTAATCTTGGTTCATATTTATCAGCATTTAGGTCACGTCCAGAGAATAAAGCTAATGTTTTATTTTGTGTTGTTTGTAATTCTCTCAGTTAATTAGACAAGCACTGCAAATGCTTAATTAGTTGTACAAAAACATCTACTATGAACATATTTTAAACTACAACATCAAAAGGATGCATTTTAACGGAGTGTATTAGATTAATACTGGACTACTGATTGTGCTAGTGGGCAAAATACTTTTACCTATTTTGACAAGGAAGTTTAATTACAGTGATTTATGATTTCGTTTAGATATTGAATCAAATCGTTGTAAGTATTTATTCATGAAGCCGTTTAATATTTTGAAATGATAAATGAATGTGACATTTATAGATTTATTAATTTTTTCAGAGCGATGTTTGCCGCATCGGACAAAATTGTTATGCAGACGGCTTCTTCAACTTTGACAACCCAAGGGAAGCGTGTCGCACACTCTACTCCCGAATGGCATGGACGCTAATCAGAGGTGTGTTTTTTGTCTAGCGATGTTCCTTTTTAATATTGAACATTTTCAGTAATTAACTAATATTATTTATTACTTTATGCAAATTAATTGTTTATTTTTGTACATGGCTCTCCTATTGTTTATATGTAAATGTAAACAATTCTTCCTTTCTATTCTTTCTCTCTGTCATTTTGTCTGCCTGTCCTTTCTTTGTCACTTTGTCTAACTCTCCTTTCTCTATGTTATTCTTGTTTGGATCTATCTATATGTCTTATATCCTTCTCTCTCTCTAACTCTCTCTGTCCCTAGTTCTCTTGATTGTTTGTGCTTATCTATCAATCTATCCGTCTGTCGGTCGCTGTGCTCTATATCTATTAATATGCATTTATATTTATGTCTGTCTTTAACTTATAGATTTTGTTCTTTAATCAATCATTATTCTCTACTCTTTTAACAATTAAATGAAATGTAATCCGTTTTTTTCCCAGTGGAAACAATAGAACGTAGGCAAGTGATGTTCCAGGTCATTGAGGGCAACTCAGTAAGGACAACTCTTGGCTTGCTTTCTTTTACTGGCAATCTCACCGTGACAAGAAACGAACGTCAGCACATGGCCTTGATCTTTGACAGACCTGGTGCCCTTGACCTAGGATCAACAGTCACACACTGCTTGAAAGATCCCGATCAATGTCTTTTCGGTTTTACCTTCACGCTCACTCTGCGGTAAGCATGTAACAAATTACTTTTCATAAGTACACATTTATTCTCTTTTTGTGTGTAACTCTGTGAATATTAAAATTTAAATCAATTAATTTGCATAATTCTAGTTAATGACGCTGTTATATTATATTTACAAATCTGTACACGTGAACATTTTACGATTTTGTTTTCAATGTTTATTTTTATTTTTTTAATAAGATTAGTACAGTTTCAATTGTGATTAATATTCATTTCTCGACGATTCTTTACTGACAGTATTTTATTTGTGGCCACATTCGTCATGAAGAATTTTGTTTTAGTAATAGAGTTCTAGCCTTTGGATTTCCCTTGAGCACACACACACACACATACACACACAAACACACACACACACACACACACACACACACACACACACATTCACAGGAGAGAGACATACAAACATCATACATCCCGCACACACGCGCACAAACACATAGATAGATAGATAGATAGATAGATAGATAGATAGATAGATAGATAGATAGATAGATAGATAGATAGATAGATAGATAGATAGATAGATAGATAGATAGATAGATAGATAGATAGATAGATAGATAGGTGGATGGATGGACGGACAGACAGACAGACAGATAGACAGATAGATAGATAACTCTTCATTACTTTCTTAAAACAGATTTACGTCATGGATGGAGAACACCCGAATTCTGTCCACCTGGTGTGATGAGAGTGATGGCACGGGCATCAAGGTGTACTACAGCCGTCAGCGCCTCTACACCGTTGTCTCCACACGTACCAAACGCTGGATGTTGTTCACCTCCACAGTGGACACGAACGGGTACCACACCTACACTATTTCATGGAGCCAGCAAACCGGTCTGTCTCTGTACGTCAATGGAGACAAAAATGCTGAAGTGAGAAATCCAGAGAGGAGAGAAGGAAGAATATCCACCCTGTGTAACCTGTTTATCGGACAGACGGGTAGTTTATTCTCTACGTTCTCTCTTGAACTTGTGAACATCGTGTACGCACCCATTGACATTGTCAACGCCATCGGATTGACGACAGGTATAGTACTAATATAAATGTGTGTACGAGAATAAGATAATGAAACATTCATTATGCTCTTCCTCATTCTAAAGCGTTAAATCAGCGCAAAATGTAAAAACCTAGCCTCCTCCCATTTTGAAATATGAACTTGGAAAATCTGCAGGATTTTACTCTTTTTCTGACTGATCTATTAATCCTATTTTCTTTAATTCCGCTCTTTTATGACTCCAAGCTAGCTTTCCTCCTTTTGACATGTTTGATATTTATTTCACATAATGTTAATGCTAAGTGGTAAAACACTAGAATTCAAAGTAGTAAACGGTTAACATTTAAGGTAAATTTTAGGCTCTTCCGTAAATAGGTTACCTTCAAGGAAGTTCCAGACAAACAAACGAATAATGATTTTTCTCTCCTTTGTGGTTGTACAGTACTTACTGTTAGTGTCAAAGAACTGGGTCATTACTTAGCAATTGAGGCCTTTAACATATCATCTTTAATAACATACATTTTGATATCTATCTTTAGAGGAGAGAATTTAAATAAATTTAATCAATTTTACATGATCAATTTGTCTGGTCCCCGTTCTCCTTTCTATTTACATTTTATTTCCGGTTATTATTATTGTCGTCATATTGGGTTGTGCACATTTTATTTTCCGGTTATTATTATTGCCGTTATAATGGTTGTGCACATTTTATTTTCCGGTTATTATTATTGCTTTCATATTGGTTGTGCACTTACTAATTATACTGGATTTGTAGTATTTGCAAAATACATTTCCTTTTTCCCAATTCAAAGGTCTACCCAAACTTCAGAAACCACCAACACTCACTGTAGAACTGAACAATACCGAAACAGTGTTCCACTGTGCGTACGAAGTCTTAACTGAACCGGATATGAAGTACTTTGTTTATTACTATGGTGACGGGCAACTGCTGTCGAACTACACCCTAATGGATCACATGGTGCCAGCACTCACCGAAATGTTTATGGATGAAGTGAATTATGGAAGTCAAGTAAGTGAAAGCATTAACGCACTTGATCGTGTTTCTCAACCATTGACGTCAAATGAGCGTCAAATGAAGCTGCAATATTTTAATGTTGTACCATTTAGAACACTGACGTCATCAAATGAGCGTCTCATGAAGTTGCAATATTTTAAAGCTGTACCATTTAGAACACTGACGTCATCAAATGAGCGTCATATGAAGTTGCAATATTTTAATGTTGTACCATTTAGAAAACCGACATCATCAAATGAGCGTCACATGAAGTTGCAATATTTTAATATTGTACCATTTAGAACACTGACGTCGGTTTTAAATTTTAATTGATCGGTTTTGCATATGAAATCATTTTGAATTTATTTTGATCACTAATTCTGCGTTTTTCACTCTGTAATATAAATGTATTATGTATTCTATTTCTATAAATTTATAAACTTCAAAAGATCTATGCATGATCAGTATGTGTCTCTTTCTGCAATGTGACTTGTTCACCTTTTGATTTATTGTAGTGAGTACGAAATACTATTTTTATGCTTTCCCCTGAAATCTTTGAACAGACAAAGGTTAAAAGTGTCGTGCTGCGTACAATCTTAAAATAACTTAATAACCGCTGGGATTTGAACTTCCTGAGCCGAAAATTGTATTTAATAATGGAATTTCGTCAAATCCCTAAAACAAAGATAACTGAATATTACGTGACTCTACATATGTAAACTATGAACTGTCCACAGGTATACTGTGAGGTGAGTGCCTGCCAGGCCACGAACTGCGATCTCACTCGGGGTGAGAGGGTAAGGAGCAACATCATACGGATTCAACTTGAGGTGAGGAGTCAAGTTCTCCAAACTATCTGTTTTAAAGTTATGTCATTAGTTTGTGTATGAGAGAGAGAGAGAGAGAGGGAAAGGGAGAGAGAGTTTGTGTGCGTGTTTCTCAATTTTGCTTTACCTCTAGTATTTAGTGACTGTTAACTCATTCTGAGCTTAATGTACCATTTGCGAAAGGCTCTCATGAAAAATATATATATGAGGTTGTCCTGTTTTCCTTATATGAACATTGAAGATACTTTAGATTCCCGCCACTTTTTCTTGTCCATAAATGTCAGTTAAACGTGTGTATTTATAGAAATCGCAATATGGGTATATTGCAAACTGCGTACGTTTTCCATTCCCTGAAAATTCAGCTTGTCATTCTTACAGTATCAATAATATGACTTTCGTATCCCTGTCCATAGTTGATGACAGAATCACTACTGATATACGAGGGCGGAGTGCCAGGCCTTATCAACATCAAGAGTTATGTCCCTCCATCTCTCTTCTGTCCTTCAAACAAACGTGACGGCTGCAAGGTCACTCTGTACGCCGGCGTGCGGGCAGCGCGAGAGAAGACTTGTCCAGATCAGCGAACCATCACACAAGCAGTCATTGTCTGGAATGGGCCGGAGAAAGACGCGTTCTGCGGTTCCAACATTGATGAAAATCGCTGGAATGAATCACACACCATCATGGTCAAAGGAGTTGTAGATGCTCTTAAAGATGGAGACCAGCAGCGCACAGTTGAAGTTTGGGCTCGTTTCACATCAGACCTACTGACAACAGAAATGAACGTCAACCTGGGTCAAGTCAAGGTTAGTGGAAACGTATTACCTGAACGTTTATGTAACCAGTATTATATTTTTTATTATATGTGAATATCTTCATTACATCCTCATTAAGTCACAAATAAATAAAGCATCGAACATCATATCAAACGTTTTACCTTTTGTCTAGTTGTAATGTCAGACACTTCAAAAGAACTCCATTTAAACCACGGCTAGAACAGTGTTAAAAGTCTCTGCACTGTTACATTATATTTTGAATATATTTATATGTGCTGTTATATTTAGACATTTTAGTGTAAAATTAGACTGACTAACAGAGAAATGTATGCACGGTGTAGAGTCTGGATCAAAATTTATATATTTACACCCCACGCATTAAAGGTAAACAAAACTACCATGTTGATAATATTAAAGTGCACGTTTTAATAAATTACAGTTGCTGTGACGTACTTTATTACGATGATTATTGTAGAAATATCTACGTACTTTATTACAATGATTATTGTTGTAGAAATGGACTACATACTTTATTACAATGATTATTGTTGTAGAAATAGACTACATACTTTATTACAATGATTATTGTTGTAGAAATAGATTACATACTTTATTACAATGATTATTGCTGTAGAAATGACTTCGTTAATACTTTACAGCTGACAGTTAAAGATCAAGACAGTGCGGCAAAGTGTGGTTCTCTTAATGATCCGCATATGGAAACACTGGATGGGACGTAAGTAAATCATATATTCTTGGAGTAACCGTACTGATGTCCATTGCTAAATTTGAATTTCTCTCTCTCTCTCTTGATAACGATCGCAGTTCGATTTCAACTTTTCTTTCCTGCATAGTACACGTTTTCAGCTTTGATTTCCTTTATTTCCCACACTAGTTCAATCTCTTTAAAATGTGGGCGGTATTTTACTCTACAAGTTTACCTTTTTAAGTTAAGCCAGTAAATAAAAGCGTTATATTTATATGCATTTCTGCATATGAAACAATTCTAAATATGATATATATTCATAAGTATGAATACCTTTACAATTCGTCTCTAAAATACATGCGTGCTATACTGTCTCAACTAAATACCTATTTAGATCAGGTCTAAACTATGGCGTAAAAATAATTATGTATATCATTTAGATCATGTTTAACATGTGAGGTAAAAATGATCATGCACATCACTTAAACCACATTTAAACTGTGACGTAAAAATGTTCTTGCATTCAATTAGACTACAAGGGCGGTACGTATATCATACAAAATTGTGAAAAGTAATTCCATCCTGCTGAAGGTTAAATAATTGATACAGGTAATGATGATTGGTATTTAGATGTACATGTATGTTTATTGAAATCATCTCGGAAACAAAAGTATGTGTACACCCACCTTAAATCAGCAGTCTTCTTCAATTAAATTATTGCATTCTATTGATGTAACTCCATAACACTTACAGTCAGCAACTTTGTTTAATTTACTGGTTGCATTCTGTTGATGTAACTATATAACACTTACAGTCAGCAGCTTTGTTTAATTTACTGGTTGCATTCCTTAATAATTAATCACATTATTGTGCAGGACATATGACAATTTCTATGAGGGGGAGTTTATCTTGTACCGCCATCGAACATTTAACTACCAGGTGAGATGTTTATTTTGTATCGCATCAATCATAATGCTATAATCGTTTTTACACTTTCTTATCGTGAATTTTGTTTTTGTTTTTTTTAAATTACATATGTTTTCATGTTTGGGCACAAATGATTATGTTGTTTTCGGCATGAAATAATCAAAGTTTCGTTCAAACGTTTTTGACTTCGTATTCATTTTACAGGTGAACACTTTCTACCGCTCCTGCAATGGCAGGGCATCCTGCAACTGTGGCGTGGCCGTACGTGTGGATGACGATGTTGTGGTCATCAACAAGTGCCCACCTCAACAAAACGTCGATCAGGATGGCTACCCCATCTCTGTCACGCTCTACAGAAACGGTGACCTCACACCTGGATTCCGCATCAACAAATATGATGAAAGCAAATATGCTGTGAGTAACTTGAATTGTAAATGACATAATTAGTTATAATTATTGTTTCTTAATAAAAAGTGTCCGCAGCACTCCTAGTTCACTGGCACCCATTATATACCTCCCTTTACATTGAAAAATATCAGTCTTTAAAAAATATCAGTCTGTAAAAATATCAGTCTGTGAAAAGTACATGTCTGTAAAAATATCAGTCTGTAAAAAATGTCTGTAAAAATATCATTCTTTAAAAAGTACAGGTCTGTAAAAATATCAGTCTGTAAAAAATATCAGTGTGTAAAAATATCATTCTGTAAAAATATCAGTCTGTAAAAAATACAGGTCTATAAAAATATCAGCTGTACAAAAATCAGTCTGTAAAAATATCTTTTGTATTGCTATAAACTTACCTTTCCAGTTTCTTACTATTACTTGGTCTATGTCAAAATGAGTTAGCATGAGGAGATGTGATATTTCAATTTTCTAGACACTCGAATCAAAAAGTCTTTATACCTTTTCCAAACCAAAAACTGACAGGTCTTCCTGCCAAACGGAGACGTGGTCTTTGCCCAGGTAGAAAAACGCCGCCATTCCAGCGGCTTCATCAACGTGTGGATCGTGGCCTCAGGCAATGCCTTCAACAACACAGAGGGTAGGTCCACCCTGGGTATTTTATTAATAGCTTTTAAGATAGTTTTGTCACTAGGAGTCTGAAATATAAATTTCCAAATCACATGTTGTGTTGTTTGAAGGAAGGAGAGCACAGAAAAAGCATTTTTAACCAACTACAATATTTCGCTCTACAGAGAGAGGTGTTGGTCATTTCTGATGGTCGATGATAATTTGTGATAATCGATTTGAATGCAATCCTCCGGTCCTCTATTCACGGTGTTTTTGTTGCTGATTGTGCCTGCAGACTCTCCACTGCTGGATTAAACTGAATTATGTCAAACAAAATGTAAACATATTAATAATTAGTATTGTAAGCAATACCTGCGGTTTTCGTTTTCGACAATAAAAGAATATACTCTTTGCTTTTGTTCAGGTCTCTGTGGCACCTTTGACCACGACCGCAATAACGACCTGACCAAGCCAGATGGTACTGTGGATGCCAACAATTTCAGTCTCTCGTGGAGGTCAGAGTTAAAATCATTAATTCGTATTTTACCACCACATTGCTGGTCAGCCTTGGTTTGTAAACAAGTTAGCGAATGGCGTGCCAGATAATGAGCCGTAAGCTGTAACTAAATTGATGAAAATTTTAAAAGAAAACGTATGATAACATTTTATTCGGATAGATGGACAGACAGACATATTTCTTTATCCGGATAGATGGACAAACAGATAGATATTTCTTTACCCGGATAGATGGACAGAGAGATAGAGATATTTCTTTATCCGGATGACGCACTATGTCTGCATACATTTAGCAGTGGTTCCGTTAGCTACCTTCCCTTCTAGGACTTGCGTGGGACCTTTCGTCAAGAGTACTTGGCCCTGGACAGTTCTGGAGGGACTTGGCACACATTACAGTATTCCAAAGACACTACCGAGTAATAACCTTTAATACCATATTGCATCATCTGAGTAAAGCAAATATAATTAGATTAATGGACCAGCTCCATTTTTGTCTATTACCAGAGTTTGTGGCTAAAAACAACCGTCTTTCTAAAATAACGTTTGCTAAATAACAAACACTTATCAAAAGAAACGCCTGACAGTTTTCAGCTTCCTTTCTGTATTACGTAAATGTAACACTACAATGAAAAGAAATTGTTTTGGAGGAACGTTTGTACTGTCTGTAATTTATTTAATAGACTTAATATCTAAAACATCGATTTTAACTTACGAACTTTGAATTTACTTTGCCACTCTGAATGTTCAAATGTAAAATGTAAATAAAATTCTTTGTTTCCTTACTAGGACATAGCTGATTACATATAAATAATATATAACAGCACTGTACTTATTGCGACTGCATTTGCTAGATCTTAAGTTTGCAGATGTACATAACGAAAGATTTACATGTACATGTGTGGTAGATTATTAAATCTAGTTTGTGTGAGTGTAAATGTGTGTGAGAACATCCATGAATGGTCGTGATAGTTTACTCTTTCATGCGTAATTTCATATTTCTTTTTTGAATGACATTTTACACCAGTCTGCAGGTTTATTTGTAAGTAACTACTACTGTTAGCAGGCGCCATGTAAATTCGTTCTTTGTTTGGGTCGTTTGCTGCATTGAGTGCATTTATTTTTTGCATCTTAATTGAATTCAAGTTTGCAATCTTTTAATACGGTCAAACAAGTTTCATGAGTTCTAGTAGTTTGGTGTGGGAGGGTGTGTGCGGGTGGGCTTACCGAGAAAGAGAAATTTAAGTTTATTTGTTGTTATTTGTTTTTCATTTTTTTCATTTCTTAAAATTCTTTTGGTGTGCTTTTGTGATCATGATAGAAACAATTACGTTACTTAATGAATGACGATTTATGTAACAGTTACTGCACATTTAATGACATATTGTTATGCGATCTGAGTGTTTGACAGTCAACGATCATGTCTGTCCAGAAATACCCAGAAACATTTATCAAGATTTGGAAACAAACTTTCCATAAAACCTTTCCAAGAAACCGAAATCAATTATATATTCTTTCGCTTCAGAGTCGACGAAGAGGAATCTCTCTTTGACGGGTTCTGTCAGACATCTGAGCTTAGTGCCACGTCACCGTTATTCTGCGACTGTGCGTACGGCGGTGTCGGAGTGTGCGGTCGCAACCGAGACGTCTTCCAGTGCGGCAAAACAGACACAGCACAGCGGAAGCAAGTCGATGACGCGTGCTCAAAGCGAAGTTGTAAGGGCCAGAGGAGTAAGGAAGTCGACGTCATCGTCCAGGGTGACCCCAACCTCAACTCCCAGGGTGCAAGTCAAGATAAAGGTTTGTTGACACCACCCGCACCGTGATGAATGAAAGTTGCCAACTGTAACTTAGCAATTCGATATCAATTTTGGAAAAGGAGCATTTTTATTTAAGCAAAATATTAGTGAATTGCAGGGTTGTAAAAGGTTATAATAACAAGCTTAAAATACTTGCATAATAAATAATACAAGGAAAATTATAAATCAACAATTGTGCTTATGATATTATATTTCGTTTACACTGTATTGTTGCAAACTGAATATTTGTGCTTATGATATTATATTTCGTTTACACTGTATTGTTGCAAACTGAATATTTGTGCCGATATCAGCACGTAAGTGTACTCTAAAGTTAAAATTTCTAATTTAGCTTTTAAACCGAAATACTAATTTCAGTCTAAAATTCTCACAAAAGAAGAATTTTAATATTTTACATATCTACAAATTATTTTGTTTTCATTGTGAGAATAAAATGAGTGTACTCCCATTACCTATATCATTGATACATTTTACAACTATCAGTACACATCTTACATCAATACGTATTCAGTATAAGAAGTCGCAGACTCTGTGATACCCTAAAATGTATATAATAATATTTGAAAGCAATAGTCCTACATATTTGCAGCAAGCATTATTCTCTAGGAATATATTGTGTCTACAGGTAGTGACATCACAGACACGTTGATTGCAGCATCAGGTGACTCTCCCCTAAAGTGTCGCTCCAGTGAACCTCGCGTCATGTTTGAGTACAATGCTACATATGTCCACAAGGTCAGTGTTGTTCAGTATAGATCAGTTAGTTATAAGTGATGTAAAACATCAAAATTAAGTATAATGAAACATAGGTCGACAAGGTCAGGGTTAGTCAGTATTAGTGAAATTAGTTACACGTACAACGTCAGACTGTACAATGATACATGCGTGTGAAGAGTGCAGTGTGTTTAGGGTTCACTCACTTATCACATTTATTGAGTGCAGTATGTACCAGAGGAAAAATAAACATAAGATTCTATTCACTTTGTAACCATAAACATTTGAAAAGGGCATGCTGTCTATTGAATGTAGCACTACATGAACTCGTGCAGAAAACTTCGAAATAAAGGTATGTTTGATTTATTAGTTATCATTTCTTGTAAATACTAAGTTGTGAAGGTCAACTTTGTTTTACAATCGCCTCTGAGATAATTCAAACAATTGAAATTATTGTGTTTCACAGGTAGTTGACACTGGAATCACAAATGAAACTGCAACTACATTCTGTACCCGAGAGATTGTACAGTCTTCAGCATTTGCTAATTGTTCAGGCATCCTAGGAAAACAGATGTCAATTTACATCGACTACTGCGTCCGGGACTACATGGTTAGTGCTAATGGAGTCCTGTGTTTGTGTTTTCTGTAGTAATTTATGCCAAAAAGCCTCCAGTCTGTTTTACATTTGTTTTTATATTGATGACAGCTTTTAAATTCGAAACATTTTTTTCTTACATTGCTTCTGTATCTGTGATACAGATGACTGGGGATGATAGCTGGGTTCTGGTCGCTATAGAGAACATCAAGCAGATGTGTCTTGTTACCGTGGAGTTCGACGTCACTTTCTGGACAGAAGGGGCGGACGGTTTCCCGGTCTTACCACCTGTGGTTAATTTGATGTGTCCCAATGACTGCACCGGAAATGGCACCTGTTTCAAGGGTAAGGTCTATCGATTCTTTGTTCTGTATTCTTCACTTCGCTTAAGAGGATTATCTTTAATCAGTTTTAGAGATGATGACAACAATGATATACCTTTAACTCAAAATCTCCCTATTGAAATATATTTTACACTTTAACGCAAACTACTTCGCAAAAATTTAATTATGTGTTCCTTACGCAAAAGAAATATTGGTCATTCCCTTAGATGATACGATTTTCACTCTTTAGCATTTTATCATTATCAAAGATTAGTTGTGATTATTAACAGTCTAGTCAATAAATACAAACCTTATAACAAATCTTTCACTTGTAAACTCTTGCATTCTGTTCTTCGTCCCTATTTCTCACACACATACACACAGACACACACACACACACACACACACACACACACACACACAAACACACACACACACAATTACCACACAACAGTCTATAGAAAACACCGTCCCTTATATTAAATTCCTTTCTCTCTACAGGTAAATGCTTCTGCTTTGAGAACAGAACGGGTATAGACTGCTCAATTTCCACCTTGGTACCACCCACTGTCAGCATAGTCAAGGGCGGAGAACTTTGTGACACCCTGGTGACTGACTGCACATCAGTGGTACTCTATGGCAACAACTTTATTGACAGTGCAAACCTCACCTGTTTCTTCGTTGAGCTCGTGGTAATGCGTTTGTAATCAATAGTACTTAGTTACATTTGTAATCATTAGTACTTTTCTAGTTACTTTTGTAATCATTAGTTCTTTTCTAGTTACATATGTAATCATTAGTACTTTTCCAGTTACATTTGTAATCATTAGTACTTTTCTGGTTACATTTGTAATCATTAGTACTTTTCTGGTTACATTTGTAATCATTAGTACTTTTCTGGTTACATTTGTAATCATTAGTACTTTTCTGGTTACATTTGTAATCATTAGTACTTTTCTGGTTACATTTGTAATCATTAGTACTTTTCTGGTTACATTTGTAATCATTAGTACTTTTCTACTTACTTTTGTAATCATTTGTACTTTCTTGATACTTTTGTAATCATTTGTACTTTCTTGATACTTTGGCATCATTAATACTTTCTTGATACTTTTGGCATCATTAGTACTTTCTCTATACTTTTGTAATCATTTGTACTTTCTTGATACTTTGGCATCATTAATACTTTCATGATACTTTGGCATCATTAGTACTTTCTTGATAGTCTTGGAATCATTTTTACTTTCTTGATACTTTTGGCTATGTTCTATTTTTAAAATTTTATATTAATGTACAATTTGAACTGCCGCATCAGTGAGCTAAACTTTCATCACAAAATATTTGCTGTAAATTATGGGAAGTATATTAAAAGTAATCATAAAATTTTAACACTTTTAAACTGCCAAAATCATGGAGCACTTAAAGTACTCATCTACACTGATTTCTTTGTTCTTACTCTAGTTGCAACAGTGATGTAGATTCGTGTGTTTTTAATTTTTAGAAAAATACCTCATCCTTTTCATCGACTGGCAAAACCACCATCGTCAATGCAACATATGTGAGCTCTCAAGAAGTTCACTGTTCACTCCCTTATCAAGCTAGCTTCTACATAAGTGTTAGCAACAATCGAGTGACGACCCGTCTGAACAGTGTGAAGATAATCCTATATACATCAGTGTGCGAAAATTGTACAGTGACGTCATGCAGCCCAAGGGTAGGCCACTAAGTTTAAACAGTTCACTCTAAACAAAATGTTTGTGTTGTTTTATTTTTTGGTAATAAGCTATTTTAATGCTCTAGAATGCTTTTAAATTGTGTGTATATATTATAGTTACAGCAGCATTTTAAAGACTTGTAAAATCTCATTTGTAAAGGAATTTTGCAACAAATTTTCTTAATTGAATTTCACAATGAATATGACTATATTACTTTTTGTTTATATTCAAATACATTTATTTCATACACATCAACCTGTATGTGTCAGTAGTAATTGGGGGGGGAGGCGTAACACTACAGATCTAATACGTACGTGTGATGACACTACAGATCTAATACGTACGTGTGATGACACTACAGATCTAATACGTACGTGTGATGGCACTACAGATCTAATACGTACGTGTGATGACAGATTGCATAAGAAAAAAGATGGCAAACATTACCAGTGAGCATCGTTTAGTTTATATTTAATTAATTTTCTTGATGTCATTTCCAGACGGATGTGTGTCGCATTAACAACACCTGCTATGAGTTCGACACTATTAACCCCTTAAACGCACGCCAGGTGTGTCGAAGAAATCAGACAACCATCTGGACTGTTGTTACAAGTATGATACTTACTTTTTGTAGTGTTCTCTAAGTGGAGATATTTCTATATAATAGGCTCAAAATAATTCTGTTTTTTTCGTGTTCTTAGTACTTTATGTCCAAATAAAGAGAAGCTACTTCACATACCAGGTTATTTACACCTTTAATTTACAATTCATGCACAACACAAACAAACACACACACAAATATTTTCGAATACAATACTATAATCGAGCGTTTTATTTGTCATTGGTACATTTGGGAGTTTATTTGCTCACATACTAGCATAGCTTAAGACAGTACAATAAATTGCAATAGGAGAATTGGTAACTACAGAAATGCTCATAATTTCCCTTAGATTTTTAACAAAAAAAATAAAATGTCAACAAACATCTACAATTAAATTAAGAATTCGGGGAAGGGGGTAATAAATGCTTAATTCTTTACATATATCTTCAACTGACAATCTGATTAAAAACAAAATCCTTGATTTACTTTCGTCGTCTTATTCTGTCTATTTCATGAAATTGACAATAAATGAATAATAAATCATTCCTCTCAAATTAGCATTTCCTCCCAACTATTTCATTGTACGTGTACATTCATTCATGGTTACTTTCTGCTTATCGTCCAGATACACAAATCAGAATTCAACGACTAACGTTCATACGAATAATTGGAAATCAACTTCTCACGTCGTCATTTAACTTCTCCGTATTCGGTGAGCCCACCCTGGTCACCGGGGCACTCGGGGGACAGGCTTTACTGTTGAATGGCCGAAACCAGTGGTTAAACCTAACGCAACAGCCAACTGATGGGTGTCTTTGGGATGTTGACACCTGTGAACTTGGCCTTACTGTGTCTTTCAGAGTCAAACTTATTAAGGTTGAAAATATAATCATTTTATAATGTTTGCATTTTTTATTACAATGGTAGCAAACTGTTCTTCACATTTTAAAGATGGACATGGTAGATAATTATTTGCATAAATGAAGGATGGTTATATTCCTTGAAACTGTGTCTTCCCACAACAAATAGGGTTTCCATTTTTAGCAGTATTTAATAGCAACATTACTCTTTAAGTACTGATCCCTTGTGGAATGATATATGTTATTCGTACCTCCTCCTCTGACGTATTACTAATTTACTTTCAGACTTGACGTCATTTCCGTTCTACATTTCTGTTTCAGCTGTCACAAGGTTCTGTGATATTCACAAGTGGCGCAGACGTGGAAAACTCGTACGGACTGGCCATGTGGTACCAAGGCAACCGCCTATACCTGCGAGTCAGCACCAGAAGAAAGGAATGGACTGTCTACACTTCCAATTTTAAGTTCAACGTTTACTTCAATGTCAAATTTTCTTGGAGTATGGGATCAGGCCTGGACTTGTTCTTTGACTCGATACGTGTTGCTCCTAACACCCACTTCCTGACCCGTACGCGAAACACTACTAGACTTGGGTTCTACATTGGTAAAACCATCAACCGAGACATTTACACGGAAATGGAAATAGAAGGGTTCGACGTGGCCTACGCACCTCAAGATGTCCTTGACACGCTGAACATAACCTTTGGTAATTATCTTCCTTGTTGTTTTTTTCATTTTAGTAGCGGGCTGTTTTTGAAATTGTTTCAGTTTAGTAGCTGGCTGTTTTCGAAATTGGTAATTATCTTTCTTCTTTCTTAGTAGCTTGCTGTTTTCGAAAGCTGCTAGGAACACAAATACATTCATTATATTGATTAGTTAAAATAAATTATAAATAAACGCACGCATGAATACACATACACATACAAACATTAAATATAATATAAAACTCTTTAAATCGTTATTACATAACTGTGTAATTTAAATCGTGCTATATGTCTACACTTAATAAATCAGAAAGCTATTTTTAGCATTAACACATTAGCTTCAAGTTCAGTTTTGTCTGTACAGAGCTTCCATCATTTGAGAAACGGCCAACATTGACGGTGTCGGTAAACAGCTCGGAAATTGTGTCATTCACATGTACTGTTGATTCACTCGAGCGTGACGGACTTAGCTACATGGTTGATTGGCACTGGGGCACAATGCTTCTTGCTGACCAAGAGATGACCGAAACAAATGGGACCTATATCAGTGTTCTGTCTGAAACATACATCGACAGGCTTGCTTTTGGAGATAAGGTGAAAATTATTGTATTAATATATTATTTGAGCTGTTGTTTTCATTGAAAGTTTCATCACTGTAAAACGTGTTCATGTTTAAAGTAAAATTGTTACTCGACTTTTTTTTTAACTGCTTCTGCGATCAAATAATACTTACTGGATATATAGTTATAAAGATATTTTTTCTCTATTTAATGTTATATGTCTGGACAGTAAGTCATAATTTTAATTAGTTATTTATAACAAATTTCCACTGTCAAAGGCCAAGTTTTTGCGTTTATATTTAATTAAACGTGTGTCTGTTTGTATAGCTGCTAACTTATTTCTGGAATATTATTCATATCTGATCTTTCTAATTAATTAGTATCACTCAGTGCGTTATCTTTCTACAAGGGAATTCTCTTCTATTTCAGGTTTTCTGCAGTGTGTATGCCTGTTCCTCTGACGACTGCACTCGATCACGTGGGCCTGCACGAGACAGTAACCTGTTTGTTGCCGGTTTACAGGTATGATTTGTTTTTTCTCTGGCATTATTTTTATTGTAATTGTAAATGACAGTCAGTATTTGTATTTTATGGTTGACACTTTTAGATAATTATATGCAGTGTGCACTTGTATTTTAGGATTGATATTTTTAGATAATTATATTCTTTTTTCTAATTCAGGTATTAGAAAGATATTTAGAGGAATATTGTTTCGATTACTGGAATAGGTCTAGAATTTATAATTTCATTCATAATTTCATTTAATTATTCTTGTATTAGTTACATTAATTTCACATTATATTTTCTTTTGAGTGAGTGAGGGAGGGAGGAAGGGATATATTTCTGTAGCTGCAGATAAACTGATTTACAAATATTATTTCTCTGGCTGTAGATTCATTAATTGATAGATATTATTTCTGTAGCATCAGATTAATTGATTGACAAATATTATTTCTGTAGCTGCAGACCTCAGAGCTGGAAGTCTACGAAGGAAGCAGAAATACGTACATCGAGCTCGTCTCTTTCCTACCCCCTCGCTTGTACTGTTCCCTACTGGACCGTAACCGTGAGTGTCGCATCTCCATCAAGACCACTTTGCTGCGCAGCGCCAGTGAAGTGCTATGTCCATCAGCAGGCAAGAGAGAAATTCCACAGCTTGTCTTTTACACCGACTCCGACTTTAGCAACGAGCAACCGGCTTGCGTGTACTCTCTGACGATGGCAAACTGGAGGTCTCAACTTCGCATCCCAGTGTCCGGAACTGTGGACGGCCTCAAAGACAAAAACCGTCTGCGCATCGTAAGCGTTACTGCCACAATAATTGCCTCAGGACTTGAGTTTGAATCACTGAACTTAGAGCAGGTTAACGTGAATGTGAAAGATCGAGATGAGAGTTCAATTTGCTCAGCAGTAGGAGACCCTCACATCACTACATTTGATAAGAAGTAAGTGATATGAGCAAGCTCTGTTTATTTTCCTCATTTACATCGTCACAGATACCTTAATAATTATTTATATAGCTCATACTATTTCTCCATTTACCTATTGTAAATCTCTATTTACATCATAGTAATTATTTTTTTGTCTATCAATCAACCTCTGTATCTGTCTATCAGACTGTCTATCTACCAATCAATCCGTCTCTCAGCCTGTCTATCTGCTCTATGCATGTCTAATTCTATTTATGTGTATTTGTGTGTCCTATGTCTGTTATCCGCCTTTTGATATATTTATTGTCTAACCAACATTTGCCTGCCTTTCTATTAAGTCCACGACAGATGGATTCATACACACACAACACAAACACAACATACATGCACACACTTTAAATTTACTTTTACTTTAAGCCAATTCAATACTGTTTCTAAGAAACGAAATTGTTCAAATATTTGTCACTTTTCATTTATTTTTTACTTTGCTTATATACTATTTTACATTATCTTTTTTACTTTGCTTATATACTATTTTACTTTATTTTCGTTTTTGCTTATATACTATTTTACATTATATTTTTTACTTTGCTTTGATACTATTTTACATTATCTTTTTTAAACTGTCCTTAGATACTACAATAACTTCCAAGAAGGCGAATTTGTGTTCTTCCGCCACAGTACACTGCCATACGAGGTGAGTTTTGCTGCAATGTGTTTTCATAAACACAATCTGTATGTAACTTCTTAGTAGGACAAAATGCAAAATGTTTTCACTATCAGTACTTTGGTTTTGTTAAATGGAAAGCAAAAACAAATGTTCACCTGTCAGTATCTGATATTTAAAAATGGAACGATATAAAAAATATTTATTTCCCCCATGCATACACACACACACACACACACACACACACACACACACACACTCACACACACTCACAAATAATTTATAGTTCACTGAATAAATAAAAGTGAAAAAAACATCTTGCAAAGCGTCCATATACATCCGAGGAGTATTATTTAAGATATTTCAAGTTGAATCATTCTGTTCTTTGAAAGACACTTTACCTGGTCTTCTTGTAGTGCTATATTAACTTTAAACACTTAACAATTTTTGTTTCTAATCTCTCGCTAGGTCCGCATCTTCACACGTGACTGCAATGGGGAGGCGTCTTGCAACTGTGCCGTAGCAGTTAAGTCCGGTGATGACGTCATCCTTGTGGACCGATGCGGAGCACAACGTCAACGACCACAAGCCAGACGACGAACACAGGTGAAAATGTTGCTGAACGGGGAACTCACGCCAGGCACTCGAGTTGTGCGCAGAGACGATGGCGAAGTTTACGAGGTAACCTTTGACTTATGACACAGGCTATAAATAGGTCAACATGCGAAAGAAGTACTCAACATTTCCAGTGTCCGTTCGTTTGTCGTAAATAATGTAAATTTTACTGCATTGCTGCTGCTTATTGCGTGTGCATACCTTATAGAATACGAACTTTCTAATTTGTTTTATTTTAAGATACATCTTCCAACTGGCGGTTACGTCACCATCCGAAATGGAAGGCGAGTGTCACGTGACTTCCTGTGGGTGTACTACAAGCCTGCTGCTACAGATTACATGCAGACATCAGGTATTGATTACAGTATCGAATAGAATGTTTGATATGGAATTCTTTTAAGATTATTAAAAAAATTGCTGATTTATTTCGTATGTTTTTTCTGATTGCATTCTGAGCTGTATTGACTACAAATGGCACTGATTCCTGACTGACTTCTAAGAATATTTTATTGAAAGCAATAGTTCTCTTCTATCGTGTATGGTTTTATTTTACACTGTATACACTCATTTGTATCTATAGTTGCAGTCTAAGATATTTGCAACAAGAAAATCAATGCTGAGTAATAAAACATATCAATAATAATCGATATAACCCGTGTAGGTTTATACAATTTTCATTTAGTTCTTTAATCTTTAATTTGCTGTATACCATTTCTCCTGTGAACATCTAGACGTTCTCAAAATTTAAATATTTGTTTTTCTAGAGTGAAAATTCATGTGTGTGTTTTCTCTCAGGTCTCTGTGGTAACTTTGACGGTGACGAGACAAATGATTTCCACACTTCAAGCGGAACTGTGACTAAAAGTGTAAACGAATTCATCCAGGCGTGGCGGTAAGCCGATGTTCTGGGGATGGGGGGGGGGGTTGTTGGTGTGTTTTAAAGTGAGCCATCGTTGAGTCGATGGGATGTAACGATAATATTGAATGTGAAAAAATATCGAGTGTGGTTTTGTGTTAAAATTGAAGATTTATTGAGTCACGAGAAATAACGTTGGTGTTAAAAGTGAAGAATTATTGAGTCAGGAGAAATAACGTTGGTGTTAAAAGTGAAGAATTATTGAGTCTGGAGATATAGCTTTATGTTAAAAGTGAAGAATTAATTGAGTTTGGGGAAATCTGGGGTATATAAACGGTAAGAAAATATAGTATCAATTTTTATTTTTATTTTTTTGCGTGTTGCTCTGAGCACTTTATTAGAACGGCCTTGACCTATTTCTGTTAATGTTTTAAATGGATCACTGCACTGGAGAGAATACCTTATAGATGGAAGGACTCTGATTTACACTGATATTCTTCTGTTTGTCGTATCGTTTTATGTTAGTGACCGTACTATTTACTCTTTTTACTATACTACATAGGTTTATATTGATATATCAACTTAGGTCATTAACTCAGTTTATATAATATATGGACATAAAGTATTGTAAGGTATTAGACTGCCATTACGTTCATGTGTAAATATTTCACTCCAGAGTGGAATCAAGCCACAGTCTTTACAACGGGCTGTGTCCGGACAATCAGATCAACGTAGCGACTACAGTACTGCCTTGCGATTGCATGGAAGGCCATATTGCTACCTGTTTGCCCACAATGGACGTCATGGGCTGCTCCACACAGCTAGAGGGAGGTGAGCTGTGAATATTCTTGTCTTGGGTGGAACATCTGGACGTTGAAGTGCGATGTTCAGTCGTCACTAAACTTTCAAATAAAATGTTTCCGTTCTTTTTCGTGAAAAGATCATTTTGACACAGAGAACCTTTAATATTGCTCAGTATTAGGGCAAAAAGTGAATTGCTTAAAACAATATATTTTATTTTCGAGAAAGTTATCAGAGAGTATTTACTGTTTCATATGACATAACAACAATGCATACAAGAAATCTGAAAATGTTGCATAAAACAATTAATATTTTTATTTTCGAGAGATTTATCAGATATTGTTTACTTTTTAAGATGACATAACAGAACTGCTTACAAGTACATCTGAAAGACTGGAACCTTGTGTTCTGATGGAGAACCCTGTGGTGTGGGAGTTCAACGCAACCTGGAATCCACCGGTATGTGACAGAGAGCTATATATATAGTATTAATGTTATGTGACAGAGATATATATAGTATTAATGTTACGTGACAGAGAGATAAATATAGTATTAATGTTATGTGACAGAGAGATATATATAGTATTAAAGTGTGACAGATATATATATATATAGTATTAATGCTATGTGACTGGAGGATTTACATATTATAGATGTGTATGCATATGTTATACAGGAATTAATTTTGTTATAAAGGAGTGATAAGTGTGCTTGTGTTCCACAGGACTGACTTTTGTTCAGTTCTTATATAGGATCGGTGCCTGTTCATTTGTTATAGGGAGCTTATGTTTGTTCACATCTTATACAGGATTGGTGCCTGTTCATTTGTTATACAGGACTGGGTTTTGTTCACTTTTTATACAGAATCGGTGCATGTTCATTTGTTATACAGTTCACAGCCATGTCTCTTTCTGACTAACGCATGCGTCTTACAAATGTAACAACAGCTCAAAATATTTCATAGCACCATGAAAGTATATAAATCCTCATATTTCCCCTACTTCATTGCAACCAAACTCATATTTCCCCTACTTCATTGCAGCCAAACTCATATTTCCCCTACTTCATTGCAACCAAACTCATATTTCCCCTACTTCATTGCAGCCAAGCTCATATTTCCCCTACTTCATTGCAGCCAAACTCATATTTCCCATATTTCATTTAGGCGAGCCTCATAATTTCTATATTTCATTTCAGCGAGCCTCATATTTCCTAAATATATTCTTATACTTTACAAGAGTTATTATTACCCATGAGAGTTAATTGATGTGACATTTTCCTCCGCCATTATACAAAATCATATATATTTGTTTACTCAAGGATGTAATATTATTAATTCCTAAATCTATTCACTTGCTGTGAGTTGCTTGTAAGAATAGTCAAATACGCGTTGTGCGGTGCGTTTATATTCTCAAAGACAAGTGTCCTAGTTTATATTCTCAAAGACAAGTTTCCTAGTTTATATGCTTATTTCAGTGAACTTTGCTCAAATGATAACTCATGAACCCTAGTATTACAGCAGTCTTTAACGTCATCAACAACACCATCATTGTCACTGTGTCATTTGACTAAAAGAATAAATAAATCGTTGTAAATATAGGATATATGATATATTTACACAAACTAAGATGCAGGTTTTAGTCATTATCTTTTCTTTACTAAAAATTATTTCGGATATAAAATGTACAGATTTATTGATTATAATTTTAAATTATTGTATTAGTACCTTACACAAAAAAGTTTTTTTTTAACCTGATAAATGTTCGTATAAAAAACTTTTTCCTAATAGTTGATATTTTTTAATAAAGTATTATTAACAGTTCATTTCAGTCAGTATACTTGGCAATTAATATAATGGCATTTTTGTTTGGTTTTGTTTTTTCTTTTAGGAAAAAACATGGCCTACTCCAAGCAACATAACACGTGATTTCGCGCTACAAACGTGCAAGACAACTCTAGAAAAAAGTACAGCAGCCTCTTCGTGCTCTCCCCTTATTGGAACTAGTACTTTGGAATTATCCATTGAATCCTGTATGCAAGACATATTGGTGAGATTAAGAATAAATTTGTTAGCATAAGTAGGAAATAGTTATATATATTTACAAACATAAATTTATCATGCAGCATATAAATTAGCAGGCATTCTACTTTTAAATAAATTTATGACAAATGGTTTCAATGTGAATTAGTTACACCACTTTCAGTTTAATAATAACAGCGGAAAAAAGGTATTATAAGGTGTGTTATGCACGAATCATGTATACTTATGTTTGGGTTTTGGATGGGGGGGGGGGAGGGCAGAAATTAAAATCTATTTCGGAACCTAATAAATAATTTTAAACAACGCATATGTACATACACGTCTGCACTTCCTAATGTGCGCACAAGAATGCACACGCTTGCGTTTGCACCGAGATATGCACACATATAATCTCATCCACATTAAACAGACGCAATGCATACTGTAATCTATTCATCTTGTTCCAGTTAATGGACAATATAACATGGGCCCTCAACATCGTTGAGGAAATTCTCATCTCTTGTCGAGTGGAAGTGACTACCAATGTCGAACTTTGGGTTACCACCAATGACCTACCACAGCTGCCCGACACCATCATTAACACCATGTGTCCAGAAAACTGTAACGATCATGGAACTTGCCAGAACGGTTTGTAATCGTATTCTTTAAAATCCGGAACAGTTCGTTTTTCTTTGTTTTTAAACTTTACGTGCGCCGGAAAGTCAAACATGCGTATACAAAATAATGTGTTCAGCCTTTAGTTTTCAGACAATGCTTTCAGGATTTTGTGCATGTTGTGAGAGGCGGGGGGGGACGTCACATGTTATAATTGTATTTGAGTTTAAATGGGGCTAAGTGAGAGAGGAACGTCACATATTATAATTGTATTTGAGTTTAAATGGGGCTAAGTGAGAGGGGAACGTCACATGTTATAATTGTATTTGAGTTTAAATGGAGCTAAGTGAGAGATCTGCAGCTTGCTTGCAAAATGTTATTTCTTTGACTTCAGTGGGCGTGGTTCTGCTTATTGAGTTTCTTAAGACATAAATGTGTTTATTTACTCTTCATGTTTTGTCAAAGTTCGTAACTCACAATGATTAGAATGTGATAGATTTTAATTAATTTAATAATACATTGATTATTTTTTTGTAATTATTTCCGTTATTAATGTCTTTGAGTAAGTCTGACGTGCATGTGAGAAATGAAATACAAACATTTTACAGTCCATTAATGACTTCTTCGTAACTGAATTGTGCCTTCATGTTAGTGAATTGTGCCTTCTTCTTGGTGAATTGTACTTTCATATCGGTGAATTGTGCCTTCATGTCAGTGAATTGTACTTTTGTGTCAGTGAATTGTGCCTTCATGTCAATGAATTGTACTTTTGTGTCAGTGAATTGTATCTGCATTAATAATTGTTTGTGAATATATGTCACAGTTTTGACATTCGTTTGATCAATCTGATTGTATCGAGAGTTGTCTTTCATTTCCTTGATTACAGGTACTTGTAGGTGTGCTTCTGGGTGGATCGGATTCTCCTGTAACATTCGCGAGGAGGACCCTCCTTCGCTGATTTCCATCCCTGATAACATCTGCGACATTCGCCAGACTGACTGTTCCTCCATTACTGTGTATGGCACGGGCTTTGTCAACAGTGCCAACCTGACGTGTCACTTCATCAAGGTATTGTGTAGCATATATTGTCTTAGGGTCTGAAATTCCTGGGCTTCTTCGCCGAGTGGATAAACTAAACAAAAGTAAATGTTGAAAATCTAAGAATATTGTTGATTTCATTTCAATTTTGCCGAACCAGTACTTGCAAAATGACGTTTTCAATTGTCACATTTCTGTACCTACCAGGACGGCTCCGACAGAATCACGCCAGCGGTGTTCGTGTTGTCAGAGGAAGTCCACTGCCGTGTGACCCAGTGTGACGGTGCTATGTCGGTGGCAATCAGCAACAATGGACTAAGAATGTCAGCCCCTCTTCACTTTGTGTGCTTCGATTCCGTCTGCAACAACTGTAATTCAAGTGGCTGCATGCTAAGGGTGAGCCAAGACTGTAAAGTTATAAAACAATAAAAAGATTATGCGTAGTTGTGATAACAGGGATGAAATTCTTTAAATAGGTTGACCTATTTTGAATTGAGAAAAACGATTCCAATTACAATTAACCGAAGCTACATTGCATTTTGGTGATGAATGTAAATTTTGTGATTGCATTTTCACAATTTTTGTGTAAAGTTATAAATTCATTTTTAAACATATTCTAAAAATGTAGATTTGGACATTTATTTCTAGAATGATGTCTGCCGCATCGATGGAAAATGTTACGCCGACGGCTTCGTCAACCCTGAGAAACCACAGGAAGCTTGTCATCCCCTGTACTCAAATCATGCTTGGACGTTGATCAGAGGTTAATTTTACTCCCATTTGTTATGTCACGTACTCTAATTATGCAAGGACAAAGATCATTGACTAATTTTATACTAATTCTTTATGTCACAGACTTTAATCATGCATGGACAATGATCAAAAGTTAATTTTTTCTCTCATTCGTTACATCACCTACCCAAATAATTCATGTAAGAGGGTTTGCTAGGTGGATAAATGGATTTTTTGTCGCATCCAATCATTATTATTATAAACAATTAAAACAGTGTAGTATGATATTAGAATGTGACATTTTTGTTTATATTTTATAAAGGCAATGGCAGTGGAATTTCAATATAAATACTTCACCATTAATACAGATCTAGTTAAGTCTATTATTTCATGATTATTAATGTATTAATTCATTACTTTATCAACATATTCTATTTGATGACTGGTTGTTTCAGTTGACACAGTTGAAGAAACACGGCCTACGTTTAACACCATCATTGAAAACAAGTTAGTAACTTCTAGTGGCAACCTGACAATTAGAGGCAGCTTGTCCCTTGAACTCAATGCTCAACAGCGTTTGGCCTTGATCTTTGGTGGACGTGGCGAACTTGACCTGGGATCGCTCACCCATCAGTGTATGCGAAATCCCGAGAACTGCCTCTTTGGATTCACAATTACTTTTAGTATCAGGTATGGCAGTACTGTAGATACATGTTAACGTCGCAAATCCGTGTCACTTTTTCTTGCAAGTTGGCTGAAGTATGGGTGAAAGCATAAGCTACGCTTGTGTCTGTGTAAGACTGTAAGAAAACAATTGTACTTTCCTCAAGTTTGTAAGATAACGCAAATAATTTGCTTGAATATCCGATTTCGATCGTGTCTTAAGACAATGATAGCCATTACGCAATCCGTTTGCCTTGTATTACAACACGACACACTGAGTACTTGTACATTTAAAGCATTAATACACTGAGTACTTGTACATTTAAAGCATTAATACACTGAGTACTTGTATAGTTAAAGTATTCATTATGTAATAATGACTTTAAAGCTAATTAAACTATAATGTGTAAGTTCTTCTTTCGTCATTCAATGTTCCACGAAGATAGCCAGGATGTGACGCTTTCGTAAAGTACCAATTAACCAATTTCATTCAGAATATCGGTGATTGCTTTTATATAGCATCCAGCTAAAACATCGTTAGATGGGTAATTATAATTAGAGTCCTCTATAAATAACTGAAACATTATTAAGTGGATAACCAGTCTTTTATATGCAGCGAAAATGTCACTGGTGTGGATAACCAGAGTCTTTCTTTATAAACAGTTTAAACATCATTACGGTCAATTTTTGGGGGGGGCTTTTCCACTATTATCGTCATCAAGTAATTGCATGTGCTGCTTAAATAATCATTTGTATTGGTGCTTTTGATTTTGCTTTGCTTCTGGAAATCCAAGCTAGCAACTTAACATAATTGTTAATATAAATCCAAACTGCACGCTTCATTGCTCTGTACAAATTTATGTTGTTCTGTAGGTTCCAGACACTGGCTGAAAATGTTCGTGTGTTGTCCACGTGGTGTAACGAGATAGACGCCACAGGAATTAAGGTCTACTACTCCAGGCAGCGTCTGTACGCGGTGGTGTCCACACCCAGCGCTCGCTGGATGGTGTTTACTTCCAAAGTAGACTCTCGCGAATATCGCACCTACACCATTTCCTGGAGTCGACAGACAGGTCTGGAACTATATGTCAATGGCGAACGAGACAACACTCTAGAAAAACCAGAAATGAGAACTCTGACATCAGCAACGCTAACAAATTGCAGCCTAGTGGTTGGACATATCAGCACCAGCACTTTCACCTTTGCCCTTGAACTCTTGCACATCGTGTACGTCCAGAAAGCTACCTTGGATTCCTTTGGCATCACAACAGGTGTGTTCTTTATGGCAGATGAATCTACTCTGTAATTCTTGAAGTTCCTTGCTACGTGGTACTGAGGAATGCCTCTAAGTCAGATCCTAAATAGTCATTATGTTATGACGTAGCATTATGTTGTGACGTAACATTATGTTATGACGAAACATTATGTTTGAATTTCTATACGTTTATCTATTTCAGTTTCTTTTCAATTTTACATTTATTTATTTTATATTGCTTGCTTTATTTAACTTTTGTACAATTTAATGTGCTTTATTTCTGTTAGTTTGTATTCTTAAAATGTTACTTTGAAGCATATAATTCGTTGCCATTTACAGTGAATTCTAGATTTTGCAAACTGATAGCAAGCAAGACACTCTCAATCACCTTCTCGTTGAAATACAATTTAAACGTTTGTTCACTTAACTATTAATTAAACTGTGCTTTTCGTACTGCATTAGGTTTCCCTAAACTACTGAACCCACCAACACTGGCAGTGGACTTCAACAACTCAGATGTAGCATTCCAATGCGCGTTTGAGCCCCTGGTCGAAGCGGGCGTGCAATACATAGTCCGATACTACGGCGACAATCAGTTACTCAGCTTATCAGTGGTCAGAGAGAAAGCACCTGCTCTGACTGAGATGATGTTTGCAGAGCTGAAGTATGGAAGTGAGGTAGGTACAAAATTAGTCAAAAAGATAATTCTTGTCCCATATTGACTTTTTTGCATAATAAAGTATTTTTATTGGTAAACGTTCGAACTTCGCAGATTTTTGCTAATGGTCATTTGCTTGTGGAAAGTTTTAGACCAATGATAATGTTCGTAACAAAAGGGTGAAAGAAGCTCGACGTCATGGCACGATGTCGTAGTTTTTATTTATATTCTTACTGGACGTTTAAGTGCCCACATTTAGCATTACATGTTTCAATAACAGCAAAGGAGCTGATAGTGGTGGTTAATGCCGTCATTTTTCATACTTGTCGGTGAATTAATAGAACGGTTAGTGCATGGTCACCTGACCTAATTACTAATTTGTGCAGGGTCACGTGACCTAATTGCTACCATCTGATTTCCACATGCCATTACAGAATCTTTACCATTCACAAATGGTGCACGAGAGATTATGCAATATGACAAGATATACATGATTTACTATGCATTCGACCTTCGACCCCAGCTCCCAAGATGTGTGAAAAATACTTGTACTTTGCCGTTTTAGAGATCTATTCTATATCTACGTTAGGAACAGTCGACCAATCGTTCCCTGCCTTTACCAATAACTAATATTACAGTAAAATTAATTTATAGGTACTGATATTTTAAATACGTACAATTTCTTGCTTAGGTCACTCCTGTCTGAGATACATAAACTAACAAAGTCATGTTTTCAGGGTAAAAAGCAAATATGAAGACTAATTCCCCATTATTAGCGATTCTTTGCTGTAAAACGTTATTTATGTTTGCTGATTGTGACTGTTTTTTTTCTGTCCAGATGTTCTGTGAAGTGGTCGCCTGTTATTCCAGCAACTGCAATGCAACTTCCGGAGAAGCATTCAGAAGTCCTTCAGTCCCTTTCAGACTCGAGGTTAGAAACAATTTGTGTTGTTTGTTTTTAATTTCAGATCCTTGTGGAACAGTTGAAGCAGAACATTGGATATCAGAATGAAACATTTTAACTTCTCCTTGCTATGTTAATCAAAGCCCGGGCTTAAATGGTTGTCTACCAGCATTGTTAGTCTTTATTCCTTTATTTATATATTTATATACTTGTTTCTTTATTTATATATTTATGTACTTTTTATTTATTTATTTAGTCTTTATTCCTTTATTTATATATTTATATACTTGTTTCTTTATTTATATATTTATGTACTTTTTATTTATTTATATATTTATGTACTTTTTCTTTATTTATATATTTATGTACTTTTTCTTTATTTATATATTTATGTACTTGTTTCTTTATTTATATATTTGTTACAAGGTTGGTCAATTGAATCATTAATGGAATGTTTAGAATAATTTTCTTATATTCGTGATGTCTTTAAACATTTGATGATAATTAATTTTAAGAATGCAATTTACAATATACTATTTCTGTAGGGCTGATGTGAATAATAAATTCATTATGTTTAAGAAAACATCAGCTTTACCTGACTGTTAAGATATCTATCATCAAACTTGCTACCTAGAACAAGTTTAAATAATGAAGACAATTATTTACGAAAACGCGTATTTTACGTCCGTTACTTCATTACCTCGTTTCATTAGAATTACGGAACTCGTATAATGCTTACGTCAACAGCTGCAGACAAACACCCTAGTGCTGTACGAAGGTGGGACACCCGGCTTTGTTAACATTAGGTCACGTGTGCCGCCAATCCTCTTCTGTCCATTCGATGCCCGTGATGGCTGTGAGGTCAGTCTACACGCTGGTGTCCGAGCTGCCAAAGAGACCACGTGCCCTGACCAACGCACTCTCACGCAAGCCGTTATTGCCTGGTCGGGTGCAGAGAAAGAGACACCCTTCTGTGGAGTCAGCATGGATGTCAGCCGCTGGAGCCAAGTGCACTCCATTGCGGTGAAGGCTGTCATCGATGCGCTCAAAGATAACGACCAAGAGCGAACCGTCGAGGTGTGGGCTTCTGTGACCTCAGAGCAACTTGAACAGGAACTCGTCTTCAACCTGGGACAAGTCAGGGTTAGTAAGATAGATAGATGGATGGATAGATGGATGCACGGATGGGCGGGCGAGCGGAGGGAGGGTAGACAAACAGAGAGAGATATGCTTCAATTTGTTTGGAGGGAGGTCTGCCACTGGCTTTCAGTAATTGTTGGGCTTTGCTCTTAATTATCTTTATTAGTTTTCTTTATGTCGTGCATTTAATCACTCAATAAAATCCAATAATTTTTCCGTAGATGACAGTGAAAGATGAGGACAAAGGAGCTAAATGTCTGTCTGTCAATGATCCACACGTGCAGACATTTGATGGCATGTAAGTCATTAAGTATTGCCTCGCTTTCTTTCGCCCCAGTCGTTTTGTCTTTTTGACAATACATAATATTTTAATATTATAGAGACACGGAAATATGATAGTTGCTTTATTTCTCATTTAACTAATATTGTTAATGGTTGATTTAATCATTCTGGTGCAGTAATTACAATATATTTCACGTCATCTTCCAGAACATTTGACAACTTCTACGAAGGAGAATTCATTCTTTACCGACACCGAGTTTGGAACTGCCAAGTAAGTTGATTAGTTACATAAAGACTTTAAATAATTTCTTTCCAGACAACTTTTACGCCAATTAAATATGAAATACATAAAGTGCTTTATTGTCTGGCACGATAATTTTTTTTTTTTTTGGGGGGGGGATTATTAAACAAGTCAAGCAGATCATTACAATGTCATACTATTTTTTTTAATCTGTATATTTGCACTCCATACACTCAAACACTCATACACACACACACACACACACACACACACACACACACACACACACACACATACACACATACAACACACACACACACACACACACACACACACACACATATATATATATATATGAAAATGTAGGTGCACATAGAAACAGTAGAAATAGTTCCTTCTTTAAAAGAAAATATTAAGAAAAAAATTATTTTTTACTTTTAAACACAGAATGCAAGATTATTTAGTTACGTGATGTAAAACAAAGATAGAAAGAAAGAAACAGAAAACAGAACTGCTTTGTGATATTTAATTCAGTGACGTGAAATTCGCTGTAACATTTGCCATACACGTTTCCCTTGCCACTTCGTAAACACCTGTGTCAGGAATTGTTCAAGAGAGAAAAGCTGTTTACGCATGCTTAGTGTTTTTGTAAAATAAAGAATTTTTTTTAAGTATTTTTAATATTCTGCACATTGTTCAATGCACTTCATATTTTGTTCACAGTGCACTTAATATTTTGTTCACTATACAGTTAATATTTTATTCACTATACACAATATTTTATTCATTATACATTTAAAATTTTGTTCACCTTACACTTAATATTTTAGTCGCTTTACAATATTTTATTCAATATACACAATATTTTAATCATTATGCACTTAATATTTTAATCACTAAGCAGTTAATATTTTGTCACCTATACACCTAATATTTTATTCATTATTTAATTTACAGGTGAACACATTCTACCGCTCTTGCAATGGTAGGGCGACCTGTAACTGTGCCGTGGCCGTACGTGTGGATGACGATGTTTTAGTCATCAACAAGTGTCCACCACGACAAAACGTCGATCAGGATGGCTACCCCATCTCTGTCACGCTCTACAGAAACGGTGACCTCACACCCGGGTTCCGCATCAACAAATATGATGAGCTCAAATATGCTGTGAGAGACACTAACATATTTTTTTCTGCATTTCCTTTTTATTATTTTTTATTAATTGTAAAATATAGCTACCCATTTAGGAGTCGTTTGTTTTTAATATGTTTCTAACGTTATGCTTCTTCAGTTGTGTGAGGTTTAACTTCGGTATAAGTCCTTGACTTTTATCTGATAACTGTTACACCGAGAATATTTTTCTCGAAAGTTTTAAATATTACGATACTATTACAATAGTTTGTAATTCTGTAAGATTTTGCTACTACAGCCAATTAGTGCAGCTTTGTTTAGGTCAAATTTTTGACTGTTATTTAATTTGCATTTTCAGGTCTTCTTGCCAAATGGAGATGTGGTTTATGCCCAGGTGGAAAAGCGACGTCATTCTAGTGGTTTTATCAATGTCTGGATTGTGGCTTCGGGTACTGCTTTTAACAACACCGAAGGCGAGTAATTGCATGACATCAGTCTGTTAATGTGTTCATGTTGTCTTCCCATTCCTGAACTAGCCCATGGCACTGATTAGCATTTAAATGTGATATGAATTATTCAGATTGTGATTGTTGTCAAGGTAATAAGATCCGTTATGTGTTTGTTATAGATAATCTTATGAAGGCATGACTCGTGTTTGTTATAGATAATCTTATAAATGCATGACTCGTGTTTGTTATAGATAATCTTATAAAGGCATGACTCGTGTTTGTTAATAAAGGTTTTATAAGAAAATACGAAATGCTTGTTACTGATAATCGTGCAGAAAAACAATATTAATCATACGTGAAAATGTTTCCTTTACAAGATAAATACTCTTGATCCATCAGATCTAGCCATCTACTTTACATTTGCTGGAATCCCTGTTTTTATTCACTCGAGTGTGTTTCTTTGGCAGCAAGCTGATATTGATTCCAGCTTACACTTTCTAACGTACGATATTTCTACGCTTGAGAATCCACCACATTTCATAAAGTATGCAAATCACTGACCTACAGTTCAGATAGTTAGGGTCACATTTTTGTTATAGTAATCTAGTAATTTTGTAATACATATTTCGTCAGGTTAATGCTTTCTGCCGTTGAAAACAGACATTTTTCGTGTTTTGGGTAATGCAGGTCTGTGTGGCACATTTGACGGTAACGGAAACAACGACTTAACTATGGCAGATGGCACTCTTGATCATCTAACAGGAACATTTGCCAATAGCTTCAGCCTTTCTTGGAGGTTAGAGTTCTGATAAATGTCACAATTGTATTTTTTCGTTCGTGTGCGTTATAAATGTTTGAAATTATTGCTTGTATGATTTAATTCTTAAACAGAAAAGACATTATATCTAGAGCATTTGATTAGCATTAATTCGAATATCATGTGGCAGTACTGCGTTTGTGTGTAAGAACTATAATATTAGGATCTGAACTTAAGTCACTGATATTTTGATATTTTGAACTTGCATTGTTGTCATTTTCTGTCTTTAAAAAAATATTGTTTCTTTTTTTGTACACAGTATCTCTTTCAGGCAACATTCTCTCTCTCTCTCTCTCTCTCTCTCTCTCTCTCTCTCTCTCTCTCTCTCTCCACCCAGGCAGTTTTCATCCTTTTATATCCTTTTATATTTATTTCTAATCTAAGACACTTTTCAACCTGCAAATAGCTACTTATACTCTAAGTGTTCATTAGATAACCAAAGCACAAAGATAACTTCAGCTGAAAATGCATTTCATTTTAATTAACACTTGAAAACGACTCCCATGCCATCAGTCTTAACTTACATTTCTTCGTTCATTATTTCATCAGAGTCAGCGAGAACAACTCCCTGTTCGACGGCTATTGTCAGGTGGACCGCGCTACAGCCACATCGCCCGTGTACTGCGACTGCGCGTACGGGAGCGCGGCAGTTTGCGGGCGCAACCGAGACGTGTTCCAGTGCGGCAAAACAGACACGGCACAGCAGCTGGAAGTGGAGAAAGCATGCGACAAGCGAGACTGCAAGAGCAAGAAGAGCAAAGAAAAGATTGCTGTGCCGGACGAGCCTGCCCTCAACACTCAAGGAGCAAGTCTCAATAAAGGTATGTGTTGAAGAGTATAGTATAATTTGTGCACGTAAAATAACCATCCACATTAAGGAACAATTTCAGCAAAGGTACGTTTAAAGTAGAGTAAATTTATGCTAGTATACTTCCTATCAAAACGCGAGGATTCAGCAAATTTTTCTCCAAAACTGCGTTACCCGATGAATATGACGATGATGATGATGATGTCGATGATGATATGGGTGGCGGTGATAATGATGGTGGTGGTGGTGGTTGTGATGATAATGATGGTAGTGGTGGTGGTTGTGATGATAATGATGGTAGTGGTGGTGGTTGTGATGATAATGATGGTGGTGGTGGTGGTTGTGATGATAATGATGGTGGTGGTGGTGGTTGTGATGATAATGATGGTAGTGGTGGTGGTTGTGATGATAATGATGGTGGTGGTGGTGGTTGTGATGATAATGATGGTAGTGGTGGTGATGATGATATGAGTGGCGGTGATGACGATGGTGGTGGTGGTGGTGGTGGTGGTGGTGGTGATGATGATGATGTCTTAATTTTGTGTAAGCGGTTACAATATTTACTGATAGACTACAAAAGTTTTTATTTAAATTACTTAAGTACATAAGAACACAAGATGATATAACAAACCAAATACGTTCGTATGCAAAATTACATTACATAACAAATAAGTGTATTTACAAACAAGAAACAAATGAATGTATGTATTGGCATACATTCAATAGGTTATGTACGATTCAACTAGATTTTGGAATCTTGTGAATGATTCTCAGTAGAAATGATTTATGAATTACTGTCATGTGTGCAGATCTAAATGCCATGTGTGCAGACCAAAATGCCATTGCAGATCAAAATGCTCATTTGTGCAGATCAAAATGCTCATGTATATTTTATTTTATTTTTATCATCAACAATTAATTTGAATTGTGTGTGCCCACGCAGTTGCTTTAATGTGCTAAATGGGTAAATCCAGTCCTGTCTCTTTGTATCTCAATCAAATTGGTAAATCCAGTCCTGTCTCTTTGTATCTCAATCAAATTGGTAAATCCAGTCCTGTCTCTTTGTACCTCAGCTCAAAATGCAGCAAATACCACATTGGAGCTAGCTCCTGAAGAGCATTTGAGCTTTGCCCATTGCTTTTGAAATACTTTTAAAATTTATGTCTATTAATGAGTTCAAGCGTCTTGCAGGGATGTACAGGTATGACGTCAGAATGGTACTTAGGACTGGAAGTAGAGTTGCGAGGCGTGATAAAAAGAAGAGATCTTATACTGTATTCCGCTGTGTTAACCATTGAGGCGTGATAAAGAGAAGAGATCTTATACTGCATTCTGCTATGTTAACCAATGACGACCGTGGAGTAGTGGAGTGACAAGATGGGTTCTTGGGTCTCGTGATTCGTTTAATGATGTCGTCATATTATTGATGTCGTTTCTTTACACCATCATTTATGATGACATACAAATGTAATAATGATGAAATTATAGAATCTATGTATCAGTAACCTCGTTAATATCCTAAGAAGGGCAAATAAATTACATTTATACAAATATAATCCTTCGAAGGCTAAAGTCGTAAAACAACACAAAAACTATATCTATATTAAAAGTAAATTTTGATTAATTGTACAGATTGTAGCATAGTATTTCATGTACATATGTTGTTTTCATATTTAGAGAGTGTACATAGTTCATATCCTTCCATTGTGTGAATTTATTTATGTAGTTATAATCATAGGAGCATGAACATTTTGCGAGATATCTACTTTTCAGTATGATCTGATCTCCCCATTACTCTAAACTTATTCATATGTGTCTTAGAGCACATCAGTTGTCTTAAATTATTTAATGGTAGGCAAAGGTGCAAAAAGAATCAAAATATAAATATACTATTCAGTGTTAAAACAAGTGTGTTCTTTTTAATTGGTGTAAGTGGTGGTTATTCGTTTTGCAGGAAGTGACATCACAGACAAGCTGATAAAGGCGTCGGATGACTCTCCTCTCAAGTGCCGTTCCACTGAGCCTCGTACAGCATTTGAGTACAACATCACATACGTGCATACTGTGAGTCTATCTTACGTCACACAAACTAATGCCACTAACTTGACGTTTAAGAACAAGTCACATTCGCACGCACTGACTCTGGCAAGCATCATGTAAACTATTGCCACGTACCATGCTTGCTTAATGTCACATAAACTCTGCCATACAATTTTACTTTTAAGTCACATTAAAGGCACTTTGAGTTTGGCATGCTTCACGCTGGGTTATACACATTGTGAACCTAGCATGCGTTAAATGGTTCAATACACCCTCTTAGTTTAGCACGCGTCATACGGGGTAATATACACTGTCAATAATATCTCCCAACCGTTCTTGTACTGTTCTTAAAATGGAATGGTGGGAAACTGGAGCAGATAAACTCGATTAAATGGGACAAATAAATATTCAGTTCGACGCCTAGAAAACCAGACTAGACTTTTTCTAGTTATCGCAGGTTTCGGTGCAACACTTGATATGAAACAATATAAGTTACATATTTTATATATTTATGATAATTTTATTGCACACTTTCTGTGAGAATTTTGTTATTACCAAAATGAAATATTATCGCTGTCGAAAGTTTCAAAGGGGTTAATCGTCCTGGCCTATATACTCAACGAACCATACTGAGACAGAGTAACGCTAGGTCGGACTTTAAAGTTAATTGTGCTAATGTGATTAAATGCAAATTAAAATTGCTTTATTTAACGTATGTATAACAAATAAAAGATTACGACAGAAACTGTAATTTTCAAATTGTATCAACTGTTATTTTCAAATATCACAGGTCGTTAATACAAGTCTGACGCGCGAGGCGGCAAAGAATCTCTGCGACACTAAAATTAGAAATGCGTCATCGACCGTCAACTGCGCCGGTATCCTTGGACCACAGCTTGAAACATACATCAATTTCTGTGTCAACGACACTTTGGTAAGTTGTTGTTTTAACTATCATTTTCTGTGTCAATGACACTTTGGTAAGTTGTTTTAACTATCATTTTCTGTGTCAATGACACTTTGGTAAGTTGTTGTTTTAACTATCATTTTCTGTGTCAATGACACTTTGGTAAGTTGTTTTAACTATCATTTTCTGTGTCAATGACACTTTGGTAAGTTGTTGTTTTAACTATCATTTTCTGTGTCAATGACACTTTGGTAAGTTGTTTTAACTATCATTTTCTGTGTCAATGACACTTTGGTAAGTTGTTGTTTTAACTATCATTTTCTGTGTCAATGACACTTTGGTAAGTTGTTTTAACTATCAGTTTCTGTGTCAATGACACTTTGGTAAGTTGTTGTTTTAACTATCATTTTCTGTGTCAATGACACTTTGGTAAGTTGTTGTTTTAACTATCATTTTCTGTGTCAATGACACTTTGGTAAGTTGTTGTTTTAACTATCATTTTCTGTGTCAATGACACTTTGGTAAGTTGTTTTAACTATCAATTTCTGTGTCATGACACTTTGGTAAGTTGTTTTAACTATCAATTTCTGTGTCAACAACACTTTGGTAAGTTGTTGTTTTAACTATCAGTATCTGTGTCAACAACACTTTTATAAGCTGCTGTGTTACCTATTCTCTGTCACTCTCTTTGTTCTGAGATCTTTTTGTATCTGAAGCCTCGGTTTTTTAGATTCTAGTGAGATATATATGGGATATATATACTGTTGTTATTGTATATGGGATATATATTTATATATACTGTTGTTATTGTATACTGTATAGTTTGTATCATATTAGGAGATATTTCTAAAATGCTTTCATTTCTTGAAACACCAGTATGCAAATTACATCTTATTTCTTCAATATTACAAAATATAATTATTTTTTACAAACTGAGGATAAGATACTACACATTATAATAACCTGTAGCACATGTGCTTGCATCACGTGTCCACTTAGTTCTACAACGCTGGCATGAATTGTTTTATGCCAAATGTGTTTCGAATGCTGATCATGCAGTCAGCTGTTTCCATCTGCCATAACCACACAATTATACGTTTGCCTGACACAGCTATCTTGAAGTACAAATTAATGCTTCACATAAATCTATGTCTGCTGGTACACAGCTTCTGGAAGTATACATTAATGTTTCACATACATCTATGTCTGCTGGTACACAGCTTCTTGAAGTACACATTAATGTTTCACATACATCTATGTCTGCTGGTACACAGCTATCTTGAAGTACACATTAATACTTGTAGATGTATGTGCACAACTATCTTTATCTCTGTGATCTGCTTAACTATCTTAGAAATACACATCTAGAGCTTAGCACATATCTAACTTCAAACGCATATCTCTATTTATCATACAAAGTCGTTCTTATCATGCACATTTTGTCATGCACGTAACTCTTTGTCATCTCTGTCATTCAAATCTATATTTATCAAGCACAGCAACACCTTTGCAAAAAGCTGAGCAATTATCACATACCTCCCATGTATCCACACATGTCTAGTCTGTGTCAGTTATATTTGGATTCAAGACTGTTTGTCCTTTCGTGTCTGTCCTATCTTCATTCTTTTTATTTTCTTTCATTTAATACCCATACAGCAAGTACCTATACTTTCTAGATACCTTTCTTATGAAACGAGTATTCGTTCTCGTGTGTCTTTATACACTTATCTTGAGGTGGCTACATTTTACTCTGTTCTCGTGTGTCCTTATAAACCTATCCTATCTTGAGGTGGCTACATTTTACTCTGTTCTCGTGTGTCCTTATACACCTATCCTATCTTGAGGTGGCTGCATTTTACTCTGTTCTCGTGTGTCCTTATACACCTATCCTATCTTGAGGTGGCTACGCTATTACATTTTACACTCTTCTCGGGAGATAGTGTTAATGACTTTTCTGAGTTGTCTTTCCTTGTCGTGTCCGTACATATTAGTGAGTCACAATACACACTAGTCCTATATCATTCAGCTTGGCATCAAACAAAAACTTTTATCACATTATTCTTGTGTTTGGGGCTCACACTAATGTTTGTGTGCAGATAACCGGCGATGACAGCTGGGTACTTGTTGCCATAGAGAACATCAAACAAATGTGTCTCGTTACCATGGAGTTTGACGTCACTTTCTGGACAGAAGGGACGGACGGTTTCCCAGTGTTACCCCCGCTTGTTAATCTGATGTGTCCCAACGATTGCACCAGCAATGGCACTTGTGTCCAGGGTAGGCTTTTTGTGAAGTCCTAACCAGTTTAGTTAAAAAGATATTATTTCTTTAGTAACATGTTTTTGATACGAATCTTTTTATATGTATGCGCCAAAATGAATATTTTGTTTATCTACATTTGCATCAATAGTGTAAATCTTTGCATCGATCTCTTGTCAACATTCGTTTTCAAAATATATTTACACATGACCATATTAATACGATATCTATTTCTTTTTAAATCCTGATTTTATTGTCTTCATCGATACTACAATATAAGCTTATTTCAATCTGCTTACTTATGTCTTTGAAAAATAAATATTTTTGGCCACACTCTTTGTTTCAAAATATCTCTATGACGAAATTTTAGCCGTGTTTCATTGGATAATTGTTTGGGGTTTTCTTTTTCTTTCATTGCATTTGCAGGCAAGTGCTTCTGCTTCCAGAATAGAACAGGTGTCGACTGCTCAATTTCTACACTCGAGCCGCCTGTTGTCCTCTCTGTAAAAGGGGGAGAACTCTGTGACACTCTAGTGACGGACTGCACAATGCTTGTTATATATGGCAAGAACTTTGTGGACAATGGAAATCTCACGTGTCACTTCACAGAGATCAAAGTAAGATGTGATCGATGTGTGTACATAGGTGTATGTGTGCGTATACCATAAAGGCTTGAAGAATGACTTGATAAATGTATTAAACAACAGAAAGATAAATGGATGGATAGCTGAGTGGACGGATGGATGGATGGATGGATGGAATGGAATGAACGAATGAATGGATGGGTAGTTGGATGGATGGGTAGGTGAATGGATGGATGGATGGATGGATGGATGGATGGAATGTTCAAATGAATGGATGGATGGATGGAATGGTCGAATGATTGGATGGACAGATGGATGTGGATGGATGGATGGAACGGACGAATGAATGGACGGATGAATGGTAGGTTAGATGGATGGATGGATGTACAGATGGATGGACGGATGAATAGATGGATGGATGTTTAGATGCTTGTTTGAGTCTATGCCTGCAAGTGTGAGTAGTGTATCTGTACACGAACATGTCCATACTCCCATAGTAACGGCTTAATTCATCACAAGAAATATCTACTAGGTTTTCAATGATTGCCTTTCATACATATGTGCATTATGTTCACAAAACGTCTTTAGCGAACCTCAGAGCTGCTTTGGGTGGAATCATCGTAAACATGTTGTCTTTTATACATTATTTGTTCCAATATCTTTCTCCTGATATTTGTCTCTTGCCTTGTATTGTACAAGCAGAACACTGCATCGTGGACGGAGACCAACATCACCACCACCGTTAATGCAACATACGTCAGCTCCCAGGAGATTCAGTGTTCCCTGCCGTACAACGCCAGCTTCTTTGTGAGGATCAGCAACAATCACGTGACGTTCAGCCAGAGCAGAGTGAAGTGGATCCTGTATAGCTCAGTGTGTGAAACTTGTAATTCAACATCATGCACTCCAAGGGTGAGATTAAAGTTTTGTTTTTGTTTTTTTCTCAAACTGTATTATTTTTATACTTCCTGAGAATGTTTACTTTTTATGTATATTCTTTACTCTTTTTAGTTTTATTGTTTTTATTTGTATGGTTATATTTTTCTTGCGCTTACTTGTTTATGTTTATGTTTTGTTAAGTAGGCCATAGTGTCAATCTTTTGAACTTATTATGGAAACCACTTCATTACTGTGTTTAATGCACAGTTCTGTTATGATAATTTCCCCTGCCAGTACAATTGAAATGTTCTTGTGCTCAGGTGGACGTATGTAAAATTAACAACGCCTGCTACGAGTCTGGATCTGTCAATCCCTTAAATGCAAGCCTAGTGTGTCGCAGCAATCAGTCAAACCAGTGGACACTTTTGACAGGTATAATCAAGATTTCTTTCCTTTTTTCTGAATCTTTATACTTACATTCGTTCCCTGTGTATATCTGACGTTAACCAGTAAAAAATGCCCTGTGTACACCTGACACACCATTAAAGAGGATTTGTTAGGAAGGACAAGCAGTAGTCACAGAGCAGTTGTTACAAATGTTACACAAGTGATGCAATTTCAGATCTTTAAACATTAGAGATTAGCTGTCGATGAGAGCCCGCATATTTCAGTGTACATATTCCAAGTTTGGAAACGAACTTCTTGATGTTTCAGCTTCCACAATCGCTTTTATATTTTTTTGGTTTCACTTTGTTCATTGAAATCTTCTCTGCAAACTCTAATTAAATGTAGACCAGATATGTCATTATTGCGTTAGCATAAGGGCCGAATGGTTAACGGAGTATTTAATTCTCATTTAACCATTTCGCTGCTGATTCAAATAAATTGTAATTCAGAAATGTCATTGCTGTATTGGATTTAGTAGAGAGGAGTTTAGTTAATGTATGGTATAATTCTCATTAAACCCCTTCACTGCAGCTTAATTAAAATATAATTCAGAAATATCATTACTGTATTGGCATTACAATTGATGAGGGTAATACTAACGTTTAATCCTCATTCATCCTCTTCGCCACAGACTCAGATAAAATATATTCAGAATTTTTTTGTACTGTAAGTAATTGATTAACTCAACGGTTAATTTTCTGGTTGCTTTATTTTTCGAACGACGTTTAACAGATTTGTGATAATTGCCATTATTTTGATACCAGACATTGTAACATACAGTACTGCATTAACAGTTCAAACAAGGCTGTAATATCAGTTTTGGTGCTTTTCTTTCGATTTCCTCTGCAGTCAGAGACATTAGAGTGCAGAGACTAACGTTTATCCAAATACTGGGCAACATTCTTCAGACCACATCCTTCAACTTTACCGTGGTTGGCAACCCTGTGTTGACTAGTGGTCCGTTCGGGGGACTTGTGCTTGTGCTGAATGGCCAAAACCAGTGGATTAATCTCACACACGACTCTTCATTAGGATGCCTTTGGAACCTAGAGGATTGTGATGTTGGCCTTACCTTGACCTTCAGGATAAAGATAAAAGAGGTATGGTAGTGTTGAGTTGTTTGGACTGCGCACAGACAGATGAAAGTTTATGTTTAACATTTTCAGTGAATGTATTTGAAGTTTGATGAAATGTAATGCAAGCTGTTGAAACGTAATGAAATGTAATAGTAATGAGTATAAATAAATAAAACATAGTAATATGAAAATGCCAGAACTGATTAGTGCACATCAATGACGTTTAAATTATACTGTCCTCTCATTTAAAATAGCAGATTTTACTTTTAGTGGGAGTATACTTTGGTGAGAGTTACTTTTCCCCATCATCTACAGATTGGTTTTCTTTATTGAATGGAATAAAAACAGAAACTGTAGGATTTTCAGAAACCTGTTTAAGAATTGCAGTTCTGAAAGAGATCAAAAGCTTTGTAAAATACGTCATCGGCTTAAGTGACGATGATAGATCACAGCAAAGTGACTGGTGTGGGCTTGAGGACGTTAAAAAGGAGATTTTTAAAGTCATATTTCTGGAAAGTGTGTGATAGGTGTAGTCTTGAGGATGTTAAAAACACGTCTTATATTGAAGATAGTTTTAAAGTCATATTTCGAGAAAGTTGTATTTGTTTACGGTACGGTATATATATAATCCGTAGCTTCCATTTTCAATGCTATCGCCTAAATTATTACTGGTAATAGCACTTCTCTCTCTCTTTCTCTCTCTTTCTCTTTCTATCTCGTCCTCTTTCTTTCTCTCTACTGATCTCTCTATTGCTCTTTCTTCATTTTCTTCTCTCTTTCTTTCTTTATCTGTTTCTCATTCTCTCTCTCTCTCTCTTACTCTCTCGTTCTCTCTCTTTCTCCCTCTTTCTCTCTCTGTCGTATTTTCTCTCACTCTCTCCCTAAATAGCTAGACGGACAGACAGTTGTGCATAGATAAATTGCTTTATGACTACATGTAATACATTGTTCTACTTGGATCTGAACGTTTCTCCGTCACATTCACAACCAGCGGAACTTTTTGAAAAGAATGTGACGTATCGTTTTTTATTTCTCTCTCTCTGCCAATCGGTCTGCTCCTTGCTATTAAACGTAACAAACCGTTCCAGGTTCAAGAAAACTCAGTGATCTTCACTAGCGGTGCAGACTTGGACAACTCCTACGGACTCGCCATGTGGCACCGAGGTGGTCGAATTTACCTGCGTCTCAGCACCTCCAAGAAAGAGTGGACCGTTTATACCTCCAGCTTCCAGATCAACACTTTCTTCACTGTCAAGATCTCTTGGAACTTGTTCTCCGGACTCGATCTGTTCTTTGACAGCACGCCGGTAGGCCACGCTGCCACCTTCGTACGACGCACGCGAACCGACATTGTCCGAAACAAAGAGTTCTTTATTGGTCGGGCCATAGGCCGCGATCAATTCACAGCCATTGAAATTGAGGGCTTTGAAGTGGTGTACTGCCCTATGGAAACGGTCAAGATATTAAATGTTCCTTATGGTAATGAGTGTTCCTTAAGTTTTTGTTGAGTGACTGATCTCTATTTGGTATATAATGGAAAAATGTATAATTTGAGGCAAATAGGCAGATGTTTAACGCGAAATTATATATACATACCATGTTAGTTTAAATGTATAAAATATTGATCTGTGTGTGTATAAATTTAAGTATAAATTATGTAGTTCTTTAAACCGATAAAATATTATATTAAAAAAATTACAATGTAGCATGTATTAATGACTAAATATTTACTTTAGACAAATTTGGTAAATTAAAATAATACTGTACTTGTACAATCTATTACAATCTATAAATAAAACAAATTTGCCTTGTTTACAATGATGAAAATGTCTACTTTTAAATATTAACAATTTAATCGGTTAAATACTACAGATGTGGCCTGTTCGCTGCACATAATTGTCATTTCTTAAGAGGAAACGTATTTAGTAATAAAATTGAAATCATTCGCTCATAGTCTGTTGAAAGAACGATTCAGTAAAATTAATATCAATCTATTAAATAGTTACGGATTACGAAGTAATTTAAAGCAAAATATTTGCAAAATTAATTTATTATATTAGTGAGAATTAGCCCTATATTAAATTAATAGAGTTTAGTGTAATGTTTGTATAGTGTTTATACATATTACTGTACATTTGCTTATATATCAAGATAGAGAAAGATAGAAGAGTAGGTTGGTTGATTGATAGATGAATGAATATATTTATACAACATATTCAGTCTTTTACATTTGAAAGTGGAGCAGATCGTTTTGAAAAATAAATTCAATTTTGGAGAACTAACCCAATGTAAATGAAATCAATGCACGTTCTATCCTCTTATATAAACTTGGAATTGTAAAAGGCCACCAGTTTAATCTCTTAATTAAAAATCATTTAGTGCATTACGGTAGAGTAAAATGTACTGATCACTGGACTGTGACTACTCATGGAACTGTGCACTACTCTCTGAAATGTGCAGTGGCTCCAGAATTTGACAAAGCTCCAGAATTGACCGTGACCGTCACGCCTGGAACAAACAATGTGACATTGCAGTGCAAGTTCCAAATGTTTTTCCTGGAAGATCTTCGGTACACTGCTGTATGGTACATAAATAGTTCTCCCATTAAAAATGTCGATTTGCCTGATAACGTTTCTGTCAGCACCCTGACCCAAGAGGAAATAAAATCCGTTGCTTATGGAGATACTGTGAGTATTTACATAGTTTGGAATAGTCCATTCTTTCATTAAGTTAAAAATGGTTGTTCGTATTTTACCAATGTTATAATATCATTCCTTTTATCTTGACAATATATCGTTTAATCTGTTCATGTTTGCATCTTTATTAAAGACAAGTTAGAAATACTTTTTGTATGTGTGATTTCTAGTAAGATCATTTTTGAAGTTGGTTAGTTATATGCAAATCTAAACTTAGCATATTATCATTGGAAGTAAGTTATATTGTACTTTTGTACTTTTTAATGTGGTATTTTTCCCCAAATGGAACTGTTGGATTGATTGATTGATTGTAAACTCATACTGGAGGTTCTAACACAGCTTACATACAGAATTTTCTATTTTAGTAGTAATCAATTTTTATCTTTTACTTTTAACTGGAGATAAAATCACCTTATACTATTCAAGAAATCTAATGTGGATGGTTCTACCTGAAACTAAAATATATTGTATTTTTTTATTCATAATTATAATTATACTCACATTGCCAATTAAATGGCGCATATTGATATTTTTAATGAAATCTTGTATTTCCTTTCAATATTTAGATTGCCTGTGGTGTACAAATCTGCTACAAAGACAACTGCCAACAAACTGCAGGACCAGTGCGAAAAAGCAATGACTTAATTGCCCAAGTCTTAGTGAGTGCTTTCTAAAACATTCAATCACAGTACATCACATCTTTGACTTAAATGATCTAATCTTAGTGAGTGCTTTCTATAACACTAAATCACCGCAATGACTCAATGTCCCTATTCTTAAAGAGTGCTTTCTAAATATTAAATAACAGTGCATCCATACTGTCATAGTAACATATGATGTTATATCAACCAATCGAATGATTTGTGGTTATTTGTAACAGAATATTTCATTGGTTAAATGCATATATATGTCGTTGTGCAAGAATAAGTTTGATTTTAATTTATTTTTTAATTAATATACTGAAATCCAGAGGTAAAAGGTTTACATGTATATTAGAATGGGTTAGCTTTTCTAATTTATTAGGCACTGTGTTTTAATGCCAGTTTAGAATTAGAATGGGTTAGCTTTTCCAATTCATTAGGCTCTGTGTTTTAATGCTAGTTTAGAATTAAAATGGGTTACTTTTCCAATTCATTAGGCTCTGTGTTTTAATGCCAGTTTAGAATTAGAATGGGTTACTTTTCCAATTCATTAGGCTCTGTGTTTTAATGCCAGTTTAGAATTAGAATGGGTTACTTTTCCAATTCATTAGGCTCTGTGTTTTAATGCCAGTTTAGAATTGTTCATTTAAAGTAAGTAGGCAGCAACGTTTTAATGAGTTTTCTTTTACATTCCAAATACAGCTCGTATCTTTAAGAGTATTCTTACACTCTTATTTTATGCCGAGGTTTGGGGGAAGGTGGGGATAAATTTGAAAAAGAAAAGACTAACTCCCACATTTTATGCTCTTAGCAATTACTCTGGAAGTGAGGAAGTATTTATTTTACTTCTAAAACTCATTGTTATGTGTTTTACATAGCGACTTCTTTTGGTCTGACAGATTCGAGAAGGTGTCCTGGACATAACAGAAGGAGAAGACTCAAGATACTTAACAGTCTCGTCCACCTTGCCGCCACACTGGCTGTGCGCGGGCCAGACTGGCGCTTGTTCCTGGAGAATCAAAACCGTCTTCCGAAACCCCCTTAGGGATGTTCGCTGTGCCGATGGCCGTGACGTGTCCCAAGCACTCATCAGATGGGTTGATGACTCGAACCACACGGCATTCTGCGGAGGTGAGCTGACGGAGACCAACTGGTTGAGCGGTGTGCGCTTAGAAGTCAGTGCTACCCTGGACGGATTGAAAGATAACACTCAGACACGTCTCCTCGAGCTGCGGGCTCAGACTCTGATCAACAACGTCAAGATAAGAGACAACTATATTGGGACAGTACAGGTAAATAGGAAAAAAAATTGTTTATTATTTGCTGACGATGAAAAACTGTGAAATTATAAATTATTTGGATGTAACTAGTACTGTTACGTTTGAATACGTTATTAAGTCAGTGCTTACCATGTCACATACAAATTGCCTGAAGGTTTTCTTGTACAAAGTATTGTTTTAACTTATGTCCTCTTTTGGTTAATATTGCACCAAGAACTCTTTTTAAAATGTGTTTTAAGTTGGCTTACTTGTTTTATCGATTTCTGACTCGTCACTTTCTAAGAGTTTGGTAATTAATACATGCAGGTAACTATCAAAGACAAAGATGAAACTGCAGAATGCATTGCCCATGGCGACCCACATCTTCAGACTTTTGATGGCAGGTCAGGCTCAAATTAAGTCGATTATCTTGTACTATATGATACATTATGTCATGCTCAAATTGGGTCAATTATCTTGTACTATATGATGCATTATGTCCGGAATGCACTGAGTAAAATTTCCTTTGCACTACAACTATCATACACCAAAATCATTTTATAATATTTTTATTTCTTTCTATTATTAATTGCTCTCTGTTGAAAGTACAGTCTTCTTTTATCAAGTATGCATATCAAACTGTACAGTTTAAAATATTTTTTATTTCTTTCTATTATGAATCACTCTGTTGAAAAAAAGTATACTGTTCTTTTATTACGTATACATGGACAAACTGTGCAGTTTGAAATCTGGTAAGAAAAAATGCATATGGAATGCCTACATTTTGTTGTTTTACTGTTTTGTTTGTGTTAATTTGTTTTGTATATTTGTGGGTTTTGTGTATGTTTGTTTTTTTGTAAATGAAATCATTTTTATGAATATAATTTTCTTCTTTTATTACAGAGAATACAACAATTATCTAGAAGGAGAGTTTATTTTCTACAAGCACAAAACAGATCCGTATGAAGTGAGTACTTTATAGATTTCGAGTGTAGTAAGGTCGTGTGTTAGCAAGAGTTCTCTGAATATGGATACTTGTAGTTCTTCAATAATTCTTAATGAATATACTTTTTGTCAATATGCAAACAGTTAAACAGCCTAGTCATCATGAATATCGGTTGTCGAAAAAATAAGAATTAATTTCTAAAATTTTCCAAATTCAGGTCAGAACTTTCTTCCGCGGATGTAGTGACGCTCAGCAAGGCGTGTCCTGCTTGTGCGCTGTGGCTATCAAGGTCGTAGATGACGTCATTGTAGTGGACAAATGTGGTGCTGGGCGTGGTGAGACAAACATGAATCGGCCAATCAAAGTCTTCATGTATATTAACGGACAACTGACACCCGGTACGAGTGTCCTGAGACTTCGGGGCGGCAAGAAATTCCGGGTACGTGTGTGATAAATTGTTTAGAAGTTTGGCATTAATGATATTGATAACCAAATACTTCAATCTTTTTTATCGTCGTCTTCTTCTGATTTTATCGTTGTTGTTATTTTTGTCTTTTTCTACTGTTTGGGGGGGGGGGTTATTGTCTCTTTGTTTTTCCTTCATTCTTCTTTATCTTTCTTTCTTTCTTGTAAGCTTTCTTTTCCATTTTGTCTCTTTCTTTCATTTTGTTTATCTTCTTGTTTATTTATTTCTTTTTCCTCCTCCTCTTCCTCTTTCCTTTTTCTTCTTTTATTCTTCTTTTTGTTTCTTGTCTCTCTTCCACACTAATTTTTTCTCATTTTTCTTTTCGTCCATTTTGGCGTTATTGTGTTGTTGCTGTGACTGTTGCTCTATATTTCCTGCTGTCGTTGTATAAATGACGTCACATAATCTTTAGAATTGTAATCTATACTTCTGTACTTTGTAGGTCGTGCTTCCTACAGGAGCCTATGTTACCATAGAAACCACCAGTATCATGAGTGGCAAGTACCTGAACGTGTACATGCGCAGCTCACCCAGGGACTATGGGCGTACTGAAGGACTGTGCGGACTGCTGGACGGAAATAAAATCAACGACTTGGACCGGGCTGTGGACGATTTCAACAAACACTGGCGGTGAGTAGACTTGAGCGATCATTGTATTGTAAGCTGCGTGTACATGTAACTATCGGGCTGTGAGCATAAATCACACTTCATTCCAATGACACGTGTCGCATTAACCATAACCACAAAATCGAGTTACTCACAGACAAGCATTCATCTCGCAGTTGTATGTCCTTGACAGAGTGACGGCAGAGGAAGACTCGTTATACAAAGGCTTCTGTCCTGACGTCACTGACACAAGCAGAACAGAACAGGATTGGTGCGTGTGTACAGAGAAGGGAGAATACTGCGGCGATTACGCAAAGAGCCAGACGTGTGCTGCCGCACCACCACAACGACGACAACGACGATCTCAAGGTAGTCCTTTCTAATAATATGGGAAACTACCACGTGACCCATGCCCTCACGTTAAGACCTGTAACGTTGCCTTTCTTACTTTAGTTTTAATGTCTTACAGCGGATTTTCTGTCGTGAAGATTATGGGGCTTGTCCTACCCAAATTTGTATAAATATTTCATATGTATGAATGATGCAATAATCTGGTGGGTCTTTCTAGTGTCACGATTGAGTATCAGGAAGCAGACAGAAAGGAAATAAGATTTAATGATCTATTAATTATATGTGCCAACACACAAGTCTGCGTTGTGCAATTTCCCTGCGTCGTTAGAGTACACTACGTAAAAAGCGAACAGGGGCTTTACACCAACAGGCAAACTTATTATCAAACACTGAAAATGCTGCTTAAATATGTTTATACTTTTTAAACTACACTTACGCTATTAGAGGCTACCAAAAAGTATATATATTTCATAAATTATGTTTTTAAGTTCTTTTCATTGTAATTATTACTTCGGATCTTACTTAAATCCAAGGTACAAGACGTCTCTGTCAAGAAAAAGACATTTCAAAAATAAATTAATTTGCTTGCAGGCAATGACATCACGCTAGATTTACAGAGAACATCCATGGAGAATCCACCGAAGCGTTGTCTGACTCGTCAGCCACCCGTGGTCTTTGAATTCGATATAAACATTGTTCCCATTGTAAGTTTGTATGTCTTATTTTATCAAACACGTTAGCTTTATTCAACCAATTTGAGGCTGATATAATCTGTTGGCCTCAGGTGGCCTTAAATCATACACAAAACAAAAACAAACGTCTTAATGATGGTGATACATTTTGTAAAGTTCATGTTCTTATTAGCAATGGTATTGTCTCGCTTTCATAAAATCTTGTTGTCTTCCGTAAACATGTAATTTCTTACTGGCTACTGACAATCTTTCACTACTTCTCTTTACATAAATCTTTCACTCAGATATAACTGTTGGGAGTCTTATTTAATTCGTGGAACAAAAGAAACATTATTAAGCATTTTTTACAAGATGCTACTGAAATCAGGCAATCTTTAGATATATGAAAAAAAGTAAATAAGTTTTCCAAGATTTTAATATTTTATTCAAATCCTAAAATGTCAACTTTTTCATTTAAATTATATCAGTTTTGAGAAATTGCCAGTTCAATTCTTGTAAATTATTCCGGCTATTTTTACAAACTTTAAAATGACCACATTTGACGAAGAAAAATAAGATCACCGTGACACATTTCCTTTTGAGTCTGAGGGTTCTTTTGCTTATTTTCTTCCAAGGTTCCCAGCTGGACGAGTCCTCAGGCACAACAGGAAGCAGTAACCCATTGCCGCACACAAATAGAAGCTCAGCTTAACATAGGCACGTGTGGAAAAGTGGTGTCGGCTGAACTGACCGCTACGATTGACGTTTGTGTTCAAGATTTGCAGGTTAGCCTTGAGTCGCATGTAAATCTTTGCCTTCCTTGTTCATCATCCATTCATCATCATCGTCGTCGTCATCATCATCATCAACATCGTAGTAGTAGTAGTAGTGTTCTTCTAGCACATTTATCTTTAGGAGATGTGTATAGTTTTGTTCTTTATAATATTATTATTATCATTACTGTTATTAGTATCATCATCATTATTATTAGAAACAGTAGTAGTAATAGTATCGTTATTATACTTGTAATGTGTATGAGTATATTTATCTCTTAACACTAACGTTTGTTCATATTTATTATACTTTTAAAGTCTATGAGTGTATTTATCTCTTAACACTAACGTTTGTTCATATTTATTTAACCTTATTTGTACATTATTTAGATTCAAAATTATTCTCCAAAATATCATATTACAAAATTTAATTTTAAGATATTGCAAAAGGAATGATAATCCTAACGTATTATATGAGATTTTTAAAAAATTCAGTTTTCCTTTCTCAGTTCTGAGGGTATGCGTACCCGGGTATTAGAGGGCAGATATAACAGAGACAATACTCTAAGAATTCCATGCATTACCTGTGCAATTTGTCTGCAACAGATCACTGGCCAGGTGGAGTGGGCACAGTCTGCCTTTGCAAAACTCATGCAGCAATGTCTCACTGCTGTGGAATTTGATGCCACACTTTGGAGCAACGCCACCCAAAATGGCACGGATATCTTACAACCACCCCTTGACATTTTAGACAGTTTTCTGTGTCCTGGCAACTGCAGCAAAAATGGTCTCTGTGTTGAAGGTATGAAGGTCTTTTATTTCTTACTTGGTGATTGAATTTGGAAGAAAACCAAAGGAAATTAAAATAATATAAAGTTTGCTGTGGTTTAAATCAGTTTAATATTCGCATGTTGTGTTTGCAATTAATATTTATATGCAAAGTCATTTAAAGATTTTTTAATTGAAATCAAAATAATAAAAATAATCTTTCAACTTTGTTCTAGCTACTTTAATCCCGCAGCTTACACACACACACACACACACACACACACACACACACACACACACACACACATATATATATATATATATTAAACACATATATATAGACATGTACAGTCTGGTATATTGTTAAGTGTGAGTACAAGGGGAGATAAAGACGAGAAGAGTCAGTATTGGTTATTTACTGCCTTGCCTGTTTACTGGACACTAACCCCTGACTCACCGATACGCACACACATTAATAATACACAGACGCACAGACGGACTATGAAGACGACATCTAGCTCTAAGCCCCCAGACTACCGTGGTGAATGCAGTGCCTGTAACTAATACACACAGGACGTAATGGGATGATATACAGAGAGTCAAGAATTATGATTTTTAAAGAAGTTTTATGAGAATGAAGAAAATAAAACAGGAAAAGATGAAGAATATATCTAAGTAATCGAAATGAAAAGCCTCTTTAGTGTCATCATAATTAGTGAGGAGTTCAGTGCACAAAATATGGCAAAGCTAATTTAATGCAGTGCAAAATAACGCAATGCATTGTCTTGTAATACAAAGCCTTTCAAGAGTTTGACTCAACTTGACCAGAGGAGAATCAGTCCATCAACTTGAAAACAGCATTGGTATTTCAGCCCCTGGGTCGATTGAATGCATAATTTGATGACTCAGCACAGACCAACGACATATGTAAACATAACATTTGAGATAAACTACCTTTCTATCATTTGGGTCAATAGCACGTAGAGGTAGTGGTTTCATCAACAGTCTTGTTCTTGAACTGGTCAGCCCGCAACAAAGTGTCAGGCTGGAGATAAACGATAATGTTTCTCCTTTTATGCAGTGCTTAGGGTCGTTTTGAAGAGAATCGGACTATGGTAAATATTTTCGGCCAACAAAAACTTTGCTGAATGTATGATTACAAACATACAAATACATTTTCAGTGTGTATGTATATGTGAATATACGATGTTGAATGTGTCATAACTTAGTCTAAAATCCTACTCTTACTTTTAAACTGTCTTCAGCCTGATATTTTTTTTTTAATTCACTTTCGGATAGATTCTTCAAAAAGTATAAATTACTTACCCATAACCCAGGTGAGCACCAATGTATACATTACTTACCCATAATGCAGGTGAGCGCCAATGTATACATTACTTATCTATAATCCAGGTGAGTGTCACTATATACATTACTTACCTATAATCCAGGTGAGTGCCAATGTATACATTATTTACCTATAATCCAGGTGAGTGCCAATGCTTCTCCGGATTCTCTAGTGACGATTGCAGTGTCAACCTGGCCACGCCTCCCACCGTTTACCCACCACCTGACAGAGTATGCGACATTCGGCAATCCTCCTGCTTGCAGGTGACGGTGTACGGCTCTGGGTTCATCAGTTCAACAAATCTGGTGTGCTATGCCCAACAGCTGCAGGTTTGTTTCCTGCTGAACTTTCCTTTTTAGTATGTAAATACATGTGTACGTTGTTGTGTTCAAAGTGCGTGCGTGTGTGTTTGCATATGTATAGCGCGTGTGTATGCATATGTGTGCATATGTGTGTTTGTTCGTGTATGCGTGTGTGTTGTGTGAGGTGGTGATATTTTATTTTTATTATTTATCCCCTTGCTGTGTATTCCAAAGGCTGTACGCTTATGCTGAAAATAATATGCTTTGTCATTCATTAGTCGCGCGATTAATAAAGATGTAAAGATTTCTTTCTTTCACTCAAGAGACTACACAACGTGTACCTCCGTCGTGTTTATATTGCACTTGGTGACTTTTAAATTGAGCAACTCCTGATCTTTATAAGGCATTTTCTGATCTCCCAGACACACCAGGCTTTTGCTTAAATTTTATTTGTGCTATTCTTCTTATATCACTCCCACTTACTTGCAGCGTCACGTGACCATTATGAATCTCCTCTGTAATAAATGTCTAATGACAAGTGATCAATGAACTCAATCAAATTAGTCCACAAAAAGCAAACTCAAAGTAGTTCACGCAAATAAATTCAGTCACAATAGAATGCCAGTCAGTTAAACCGAAGAATATATACCAAAAAGCAATTCCTATCGCAAAATCATTTACTTTTTTTCAGTGGTCTGCGAATTACAATACTTTTACTGCTGTGAATGTGCCTAGTCTGGAGGTCACTGCCACATTCATCAGTGCGCAAGAGGTGGTGTGTTCTTTGTCCACTGCCGGCATCTACAACATCAGCGTCAGCAATGTTCGACAGAAATCCAACGCCAGCGAAGCCATCACTTACGTGTCCTTTGATTCCACCTGCAACAAGTGTACTTTGAGTGGTTGCAGAACAAATGTAAGGAGTCTGGTTTCTTCGTTGGAAATGAGATATTTTGGCAGAGCCTAGTTAGAAACTATTAATAATGTTAAAAGTTTTACTTTTTATTTTTTCATTCCTTTTTTCTATATTAATTTCTTTTAAAATCCATTTGTTCATTCATTCTCCTTTTTCTCTTTTATACTTAGCTTTTCTCCAATCATTTGTTAAGTTATTTTTTATGCTTTTGGTTTTTCATTTTCCAACTATTATTTGTAGTAATTGTTGTAGATTTCATTTATTAAATTTCTTACTCTTACTTTTACTTTGTTACATTCTTTCTTTTTTCATTCTTTGAACAACAAATCATTTCTCATTTTTTTTACAATTTCAGTCCATTTGGTTTTTGTATGCATATAATTTATTTCTTGTTTCTTTCTTTCATTTATTTTTGTTTTCCCTTCTGTATTAAAGTTCCCCAAAGTCTATAAATAGTAGCCTGTAATTATTAGTCTGATTTTAATGATGTCATACAAAGAAACAATGACAGTACTGAGTGTTCTATATTTCACTGCAATCACAATCTTGAATGTACACGCATACACACACACACACACACACACACACACACACACACACACACACACACACACACACACACACAAACACAGAAAGGTGCACGCGCGTATGAACAAAAATTTACTACATGGCAGTTCAAACAAATCTTGTTGTAGGATGGCGTTTGCACAATTGATGGCAAGTGCTATGGAAATGGTTTCGTTAACTTGCTAAACCCTGAACAAATCTGTGTCAATGGCAGCTCTGCTTGGACCACTATCACAAGTAAGTGCTATAGGTGAATGTGATGTCATGGATCACTATCATACGTAAGTTGCTATGGTCGAGTGTTATGTCATGGAGTACTATCACACGTAAGTGCAATAGGTGAATATGATGTTAACATAGGTAATGCACTTCAGTAATAAGCAAACTCGTTTACGCATGCGTCACGTTTTTTCTTTGCTGTTTTTGACATGAGGGGATCTATGTGTGTATATATACTATATATACTTTTTCTTTATATTGCTAGTGAATATTTAAAGGCAATTGTTGACTATCTACAGTTCAACAGCTTAATAATATTTTCGTTTGTCTGTAATTGTGTTGCCTTGACGACAGATTTTTTATGTTTGTCTTAGTTCTTCCTTTGATTAAAAACTTTCATTACTTCATACGCGTGAACACGAATTGAATTGTTAACTGTCTCAGGAACGGAGATTTCCTCAACCACTTACGTTTTCCTGACCATCATCGATTCCGTTCTCGTGACGTCCAGTGGTAATTGGACGGTATTCGGGAAGCCAAAACTCATCCAAGGCTCAATGGGACAAGCTGTGGAACTGGATGGGACCAATCAGTACGTGCATCTGAATACGCTTGCTAACAGCTGCGTGTTCAAGCCCTCTACCTGTCGTCTGGGTCTGTCGGCAGTTTTCGGCCTGAAGATTCTGGAGCTGAAAGAGGACATGTACATCTTCACCAGCGGTGGGGATGCCGTCAATGGCCAGGGCGTGTCCTTCTACTATCGCCGTGGGCAGTTCTTCTTCACGGTGAGCACCGACAGTCAGGAGTGGACAGTGTCCGTGCCGGCCTCTGTCCTCAAGCTCAACGTCTTCGTTTCCATCGAGTTCTCCTGGAGTTTGCAGTCCGGATTAGAGCTCTTGGTGGATGGCGTCGTTGTGGCCAGCACCACCACGTACATACAACGTCGAACTGTTGTCGTAACTAACACTTACTCCAGCTTTTACATCGGACTCTCCCAGGGCTTGCCCGCTGTCGTGTACTCGCGCATTGTGGTGGAGGGCTGGAACCTGACGTTCTCTGCCAGGCAAATACGCATTGCAGTGCTGATAGAAAAGACAACGACGACCGTGCTTACAACAGCATCCACTGTGGTGACAAATGGTACCACACCACTGCTCACTACTGCTAATGTCACGTCGACTGCACGAAATGTCACTTATGCAACTGGTGTTTCTGAAACCACACTTTCCGTGTCTATGCCAAATGTGACATACACCAGTGTTGCACCTGTTACAACACAGACATCCAACGTGACACAATCAGTAACTGTATCTAACGTGACTCTAACCACTACTGCCCCTGGTACCACACAACCAGCCAGTACATCCAACGTGACTCTAACCACTACTGCCCCTGGTACCACACAACCAGCTAGTACAACCAACTTGACTCTAACCACTTCTGTCCCTGGTACCACACAACCAGCCAGTACATCCAACGTGACTCTAACCACTACTGCCCCTGGTACCACACAACCAGCCAGTACATCCAACGTGACTCTAACCACTACTGCCCCTGGTACCACACAACAAGCTAGTACATCCAACGTGACTCTAACCACTACTGCCCCTGGTACCACACAACCACCCAGTACACCCAACGTGACTCTAACCACTACTGCCCCTGGTACCACACAACCAGCCAGTACATCCAACGTGACTCTAACCACTACTGTCCCTGGTACCACACAACCAGCCAGTACATCCAACGTGACTCTAACCACTACTGCCCCTGGTACCACACAACCAGCCAGTACATCCAACGTGACTCTAACCACTACTGCCCCTGGTACCACACAACCAGCCAGTACATCCAACGTGACTCTAACCACTACTGCCCCTGGTACCACACAACCAGCCAGTACATCCAACGTGACTCTAACCACTACTGCCCCTGGTACCACACAACCAGCCAGTACATCCAACGTGACTCTAACCACTATTGCCCCTGGTACCACACAACCAGCCAGTACATCCAACGTGACTCTAACCACTACTGCCCCTGGTACCACACAACCAGCTAGTACATCCAACGTGACTCTAACCACTACTGCCCCTGGTACCACACAACCAGCCAGTACATCCAACGTGACTCTAACCACTACTGCCCCTGGTACCACACAACCAGCTAGTACATCCAACGTGACTCTAACCACTACTGCCCCTGGTACCACACAACCAGCCAGTACATCCAACGTGACTCTAACCACTACTGCCCCTGGTACCACACAGCCAGCCAGTACATCCAACGTGACTCTAACCACTACTGTCCCTGGTACCACACAACCAGCCAGTACATCCAACGTGACTCTAACCACTACTGCCCCTGGTACCACACAACCAGCCAGTACATCCAACGTGACTCTAACCACTACTGCCCCTGGTACCACACAACCAGCCAGTACATCCAACGTCACTCTAAACACTGCTGTTCCTGGTACCACTCAGTCAACGACCACAGCCAGTATGAGTTACACCACACCCGGCTCTGGTAGCACACAGTCGCCCACAACTGTAACTGGTTCAACCCCATCAGCAAGTGTTTCAACAATAGCACCCACTACTCCAAGTAAGCTTTTAACCGATTTACAAACTGTGACCATTTTATGTACCATCTCTAATTCAGTTAATGGATTTACATTTCGATTAGGTACCAATCGTTATACACAAAGAGAAGCATCAAAACTGACTTCAGTGCTGTATTGTATTACTCATTCATATTTACATGTAGGATAATAATAATAATAATAATAATAATAATAATAATAATAATAATAATAATAATAATACATTTTAACAATACTTTATTTTATTTATTAAGTGGATATTTCTCCTTACTGTTATGTCTTCTTGAGAAAAGATTTTTTAAATTGTTATTTCAAGCATGATATGTTTAGAAAGTAACAATTCTAATTTAATAAATAGTACGGAATTTATCTGTAGTAAGTAGGTTGCACTGAAGATCACTTTTATGTATGTTTTAATGACGTCATTGAATAATGTTAAGGTCAAAGAGTATCATATTCATTCAGCAACAGTATGTTCAAAGTCACTTTTCTTTACGCTGTATTCACGCATTCCTTTCATAACAGTATTCCTAGAAAGAGAAAAAGCTTGTAACTTATTATATACGTAATGTTGCTTGCTTTCGTTACTATTGTACATGCGCTTGAAAAATATTAATGCATAGCATTGACTGCTTCCTCAGTGTTGTTCACACAAGAAGTAAATTCAGGTCTTCACGCCTTATTAAAATGCGTTATTGCTATAACAGCATCCGACAGGTCAATTTAATTATTATTAAATATGCAGACAGGAGGTGGGTTTGGGTTGGTTTTTGTTTTGTATTACTTTGTTTAAGCAGACAGATATGGGCCGTTACTCTGCTAGTATGATGTAATTAAGTGACTTCAACTTCCTTGGCTGTGTCGTAAGCAAACGAACGTGTAATTCGTCTTTGTTGTCCAACAGTCACATTATGCCTTGTTTTATTCTAAGAAAAAGTCTCAGTCAGCAATTCCAAATTGCTAAGATGCCGCGAGATAGTAATCGTGTATTTATTACTCTTTTAGATAGTAATCGTGTATTTATTACTCTTTTAGATAGTAATCGTGTATTTATTACTCTTTTAGATAGTAATCGTGTATTTATTACTCTTTTAGATAGTAATTGTGTATTTACTGCTTTTAGATAATAATCGTTTAGTCATTACTGTTTTTGGATAATCGTGTAATCATTACTGCTTTAAGGAAATCGTGTAATCATTCATTACTGCTTTTAGGCAGTCGTGTAATCATAACTGATTTTAGATACTCGTAATATCAATACGGTTTTTTATAATCGTGTAATCGTTACGCTTACAGATAATCGTATAATCATTACGGTTTACAGATAATCGTATAATCATTACGGTTTACAGATAATCGTATAATCATTACGGTTTACAGATAATCGTATAATCATTACGGTTTACAGATAATCGTATAATCATTACGGTTTACAGATAATCGTATAATCATTACGGTTTACAGATAATCGTATAATCATTACGGTTTACAGATAATCGTATAATCATTACGGTTTACAGATAATCGTATAATCATTACGGCTTACAGATAATCGTATAATCATTATGGTTGTATGAAGTGCCCTAGCTTTACGCGTTTTGTGACTATCAGTGAAAACGTACTTAATTAAGGTTTTCTTCTTGTGTGAACATGTATTTTACGAGCTATCCTGCTTTATCTTTTGATGCTTTTAAAAGAAGGGTACTTGGCATGTTGTCTATCAGTGGTAATTTGCCAGAACGAAAGCTCGCGCTAGTCTCAGATTCACAAATTACTTACCCGCTTTTCGCCTGTGTAACACGTTTTCAGCTTTCACCTGTTACGTGTACGTGTGTTCTAAACGTGTGCCGTTTTTATGTCTTCGTTGATTTAATGAAACAATGTCATTTTCTTACACTTCTGTCGTCACAACCCCAGTGGCTACAGTTATCTCCTCTTGATAGTGGTTGAGGAAAACAGCCATATAAGCTTAAGATTAGCTTTTTAATTCATAAAGTTTCTCTAGAGTCCTAACCTTGCAGAAGGATTGCTGTGAAACAGTACTTCTATATCGGAAACAAATGTCTCGGCACCGACTTTCTGCCTTCAAGACTGTAACAGAACGCGATGCCTGCACACTAGCCATTGCTTGTGTAGCAAGGACAGTGGTCACAGCATTCAATTTCCTTTTTGATTGTTAGCGCTCGCAACAGCAATCCAAACAGAAGAGCTATTCAATTGACGAACATCGTTTTGCACTGTAGATCATGAGATTTGTAGTCTGGCAATGAAGTACACTTTGTTCACTTCATAAGTGTATAGTCTAATAAAATAGACCTCTTACCTCTTCAGTCACGTGATGAGCGTAGAGTTTAATGAAGTATGTCTATAATGCCTTAGATCAATTGACGAGTGTATAGTCTAATAAAGTAGAGCTATAGTCTAGTTGATCACGTGATCCATCTTTAGTCTAAAAGATGTAGGCCTATATTCTCTTAGGTCATATGTTGAATACATAATCTTAAAGATACAGACCTTTAATCGGGTAGATCACGTGATAAGTGTATATTCTAATATAGAGTCATCTCATGAGTGCATATAGGCCTATATTCTATTAGATAACGCGATGAATTTATAGTCTAATAGCCTATAGCCTATAGTTTCCTAGATCACGTGGTAAGTGGATGGTCTAATAAAGTAGTCCTTTAGACACTTAGATCACGTGACGAATTTATAGTCTAACAAGATTCAGTCGCTTAATCTAACACGATAGAGTTTCTTTACATAAATAGACCGCATAATGTGTTCGTAGTTTAACAGAGTGCACTCTCTTGGACGACTTAATTACAGTATGCAACACTGCCTTTAGGCTCTTCAGGTCAAGCAAGCTCGTCTATGTCAACTCAGGGTTTCTCCACTGTTAACGGTACGGTGGAAAGTTTGACAACAAGACAAAATACAACATCTATAGGGACAACAGTACCCGTGACAACACAAAGCCCGACAATTTCGACAAGCATCGGGCAGAATCAGACATCACCAGGCACTACGCGAGTTCAGTCAACACAGAATGTGACTGGGATGACACAGACAATAGCGCTGAATTCAACACAAACATCACAGACGGTTACAAATTTCTATCAGTCAACACAGACTTTTACAACTCAGCCATTTACTTCCCAAAACCAGACAACTCCGTTTAAAACTCTCAATGTGACAACACAAAGTCAACCTACACAAAACGTGACAACTCAATTACTGACAACACAATCGCAAACATTACAAAACTTGACAACCCCAATACTGACAACACAAAGCCAAACCTCACAAAATTTAACAACCCCAATACTGACAACACAAAGCCAACCATCACAAAACGTGACAACTCCGTTACTCACAACACAAAGACAAACTTCACAAAACTTAACAACCCCATTACTGACAACACAAAGCCAACCATCACAAAACGTGACAACTCCGTTACTGACAACACAAAGTCAAACATCACAAAACGTGACAACCCCATTAATGACAACACAAAGTCAACCATCACAAAACGTGACAACTCCGTTACTCTCAACACAAAGGCAAACCTCGCAAAACTTAACAACCCCATTAATGACAACACAAAGCCAACCATCACAAAACGTGACAACTCCTTTACTGACAACACAAAGTCAAACATCACAAAACGCGACAACACCAATACTGACAACACAAAGACAAACCTCACAAAACTTAACAACCCCATTACTGACAACACAAAACCAACCATCACAAAATGTTACAACCCCATTACTGACAACACAAAGCCAACCATCACAAAATGTGACAACCCCATTACTGACAACACAAAGCCAACCATCACAAAGCGTAACAACTCCGTTACTCACAACACAAACTCATCCATCACAAAACGTGACAGCTCCTTTAATGACAACACAAAGTCAACCATCGCAGAACGTCACAACTCAGTTACTGACAACACAAAGACAAACCTCACAAAACTTAACAACCCCATTACTGACAACACAAAGTCAACCATCACAAAATGTGACAACCCCATTACTGACAACACAAAGCCAACCATCACAAAGCGTAACAACTCCGTTATTCACAACACAAACTCATCCATCACAAAACGTGACAGCTACATTAATGACAACACAAAGTCAACCATCGCAGAACGTGACAACTCAGTTACTGACAACCCAAAGGCAAACATCACAAAACTTGACAACACAAAGTCAATTATCACTAAACGTAACAACTCCGTTACCAACATCACAAAGTCAACCATCACAAAACGTGACAGCACCATTACTGACAACACAAAGTCAACCATCACAAAACGTGACTGCACCATTACTGACAACACAAAGTCAATCATCGCTAAGCGCGACAACTCCGACACTGACAATGCAAACTCAGCCATTGCAAAATGTGACAACTCAAACAGTTACATCCTATAGCCAGACAACTCAGTTTACATCCTTTAATCAGACAACACATATTCAGCCATCACAAAGCGCGACTTCTTCCTTTACAACTTCTAACCTAACAACACAAGGTCAACTATTACCAAATGTAACGAATCTACCATCGACAGCCCAAGGCCAGTCAACTCCTACTATTTTAAATCTGACAACACACAGTCAGCCATCACAAAACGTAACAACTCCGTTTACAACCTTTAACCTGACAGCACAAAGTCAGACCACACAATCAGCTACAGCACAGAGTCAGACCACACAACCAGCTACAACACAAAGTCAGACCACACAACCAACTACAACACAAAGTCAGACCACACAACCAGCTACAGCACAGAGTCAGACCACACAACCAGCTACAGCACAAAGTCAGACCACACAAACAACTACAACACAGAGTCAGACCACACAACCAGCTACAGCACAGAGTCAGACCACACAACCAGCTACAATACAAAGTCAGACCACACAACCAGCTACAACACAGAGTCATACCACACAACCAGCTACAACACAAAGTCAGACCACACAACCAGCTACAACACAGAGTCAAACCACACAACCAACTACAGCACAAAGTCAGACCACACAACCAACTACAACACAGAGTCAGACCACACAACCAGCTATAACACAAAGTCAGACCACACAACCAGCTACAACACAAAGTCAAACCACACAAACAGCTACAACACAGAGTCAGACCACACAACCAACTACAGCATTAGGCCAAGCAACACCGTCTGCGACAACTTATAATCCGACAACTCTGTTGGTCACTCCACTAAGTCCCATAACACCGACAGAAAATACATTGGATCAGACAACACTGTCAAACATAGCACAGTATGACACAACACCGAGTTCAACAGTTCCTTCTAGTACAACCCTCACAGTACAGGCAGTTACGACATACAGTCAAACACCTTCTGGTACAGTACAAGATACAATCGTGACTCAGACCACACAGTCTAATACAACTCAGAATGTAACATTACTGCCAAGCACAGCAGCAGGTCTAACAACACAGATAATGCACAACACAGATTCAACAGCTCAGACAAGCACAACAACGTTAAGCCATACATTACAGCCAACTCACTCAGATGCAACTCCGAGTCAGACAACACAGCAAGATACAACACAAGGTCTCACAACTCAGCCTGCTACCACTCCGGTTCCAACGCCACAGTCCGCTACAACTGTAACCAGTCAGGAGGTTTCAACATCTGCTGTTTATCAGACATCAGCTGGTTAGTTCCTGAAAAGTACTTATTTATAAATGATAATATTTTTTTAATTGCAAAGGTAAAATGATATACATTAAATTTGTTGTTTTGATTAATTTATATACAAGTTATATTAATTTCTAACTGTGGTAATGTCGTTGTGTATATTTTGCGTGTGTTGGTGGCGGTCACTTATCATTATTATGTATGTGGGTGATGGCTTCCTATGCAATATTATAATTTGTATTGGAGAACTGGTTGGTATTAAAGTCTGCTAGCTTCTCTTTTCTTTTCAATATCTTGTTTTTCACTCTTGATATTACTCCTCATGTATTCTTTTTGCAGTGGGCATCTTGATATATCATAATTTATTATATTCTGTCTTAATTATGACGTTTCTTTAGCTACTAAAAGACCATTCGTCTGTTGTGATTGAAAGGTTATAATTTATATTCCAAAATATATCTTTTAAATGTTATAATAGTGGTCTTTTTAATATTCTTTTACATATATATCATTACATGCATATGTTTACTGAAGAGAATATTACTTTATAAACAGTGTATATCCACTGAGGAAACTGTTCAATAATACCTAGTGTAAACACAAATAAACATATAATGTTAACCCAATAAACATATACTTTAACAGTTACTACAGGAACGACTCCAGTCACAACGCAAGTACAAGAAACTACTACTTGTATAGGTAAGTGACACTACTAAGCATAACACTTCTATAGGTGTGACAATGTAGTAAGCAAGACCTTATATTTGTACAGGTGTAACACTGTTGTGTAGTAAACAAGACACATGTATTGGTAAAGGCGTGACACTGTTATTTATTAAGCAAGACACTTGTATAGGTGTGACATTGTAATGTAGTAAGCACGAAAAGTGCATAGGTGTGACATTGTTATTTAGTAAGCAAGATACTTGTATTTGTATAGGTGTGACACTGTTATGTAGTTAGCAAGACACTTGTAAAGGTGAGACACTGTTATGTAGTTAGCAAGACACTTGTATAGTTGAGACACTGTTATGTAGTTAGCAAGACGTTTGTATTTGTATACGTGTGATACATGTAAGAAAGATACTTTTTTACTTATAACCCTGCTACATAGTAATTAAGACACTCCTATTCTTATGTCACGCTCTTACTAAATAAGACACAGGTATGTGGCTGCAGTGGGTGCTGAAAATTGCGTATCTATAAGCCCACCAGAACATCTTCAACGTTATTCTTCTATGTCGTCAAGGTTCCAGTCTACAATTATTAAAAAAAATGCAATCAGCAATTCATCCTGTCCTTGCTTCGATTGTAAAATAAATATATTCTAATAAGTTTTCCTCTACCTGTTCTTTTTTAATTCCCAGTATACATTCTATTGCAAAACTACGTCAAACTGGTTAACATAACATCAGTTCCACGTAGTTCTTTTTTAATTCCCAGTATACATTCTGTTGCAAAATTACGTCAAACTGGTTAACATAACATCAGTTCCACGTAGTTCTTTTTTAATTCCCAGTAAACATCGTGTCTCAAAATTACGTCAAACTGGTTAACATAACATCAGTTCCACGCAATGCGTTTTCATTAAAGTTAAAGGATAAAGCATGTTCTTTCTACAGAGAGTTCAGTCTCGTAAAGAACTCTCATTTACAAAATATATTACTCTTGGAGTGAAATTTATTTATAAAGTGCTTTTGACACAATACAACAGTTTTCACAGCTTATGTTAGGCCAACACATTACGATCAATTCCATTTCACAGAAGTGTAGAGCTAAGCTAAACATAACTTCAGTACTAATAATTGGAGATTGTGGCATATTTAAAAATAAATTACTGGCTTATTTCTATTAAATGACTGATTTTATAGAGAATTTATAGATCTAATTACTCTAGACACAATTACGTTTTATTGCATACGTTTCACCATTCTGAATACCTCTTTGCCCAATGAATACTTTGATTTATAGATCTAAACTCCATCAACGTTTACTGCATTGTTGGATCTATGACTAAACTTTCGGAAACAATTATGTTCCTGTCCTACCTAAATTTATAGGCTGTTCTTTCTTGTCACTGTGTTCATTGTATTGCAAGATTTATATCTGAGCTTTCTTAGTATATTTATGCTCAGTTCATGCATAGATCTATTGAAGCTTTCTGGACATGGTTCATTGCACTGCTGAGCGTACCTGCTCAGGAGTCTGGTCACTTACTTTCATTCCATAACAGATTTCAAAAATGAACAAAGTGTGTTTAATAACTATCTCGGACATGCCAATATGAGGAGGTCCTATTTGACCATACTGTGTATACTCTTACTACCTCACAAACCGATTTGTGTATGAGGAGGTCCTATTTGACCATACTGTGTATACTCTTACTATCTCACAAACCGATTTGTGTATGTTTGATAAATGTGCTGAGAAAATTCATCTATGTTCTTCGTAAGGGCTGGTGGACAAAAACCAAAGATGATGAATGTAGCTAAATATTCCGATCATTTTAAGAATGAAATATTTTATTTAACAGTGTAACCCTTGTCAGCTTTTAGCATAACGGAGACCCAGTCACTTCATATGAATGTTGATAATATATTCAGTGAGCGAAATTTCACAATAGTTTTCGCAATATTTTTTCTGGCCCATTCAGCAGGTTATCTATCTCTGCCAAGCTCACCCGTCTTGCAAAGCGACATTCTGAGCAACACCGTCAGGTTCTCGTGCCAGACGCCCCAAGCCATCGAGTCTGGATCTGGAAGTGTCTATCAATTCACCTGGAGCTCTAACGGCACCGAACTCAGAACGATAAGTTTGATGGGGGTGTTAATCGACACTCTCAACTCTTCGAGCCTTCAAGAAAGTGGCCGGAAATCTATCCTTTCCAGTGGGGTACGTTCCATCTGGAAGGTGGGGTGGGGAGTTATGGCACTATTTCAGTAATTGTGTCATTTAACTGATCATTGAAGACCGTCTCGTTCATTTGTTTTTTATTTATTTGCTCGTATTATTATTTGCATTTTTTAAAACGTTTTCATTTACTGAGTTTTCTTACTTTTCAAGCATTGTAGTTTTCAAAATCTGAATCACCAGTTATTGAAAGTTATAAGGTCTAATCGATATTTACAATGTCTGAACATATCATTGTTAGAAATCACATAGTTTATTAGTTTATATCACAGTATTCGGTGTCACTCTGTTATATTAGTAATAGTTTTATGTGATTGTGATTGTAGTGTATATGAAATATGTTTATGTATTTTGTGGTGCTTGTGAAATGTATTTTTTACTGACCACAATGTGTCCAACCCTGTTGGTTTTATTTTCTGCAAAACTAAAAGCTGAAATATGAGTTTGAAATAATACCAGCTTCCAGTAAGCGTCATTGTTCTGTGAAGATGCAGTAGGCGGGTGTGTGTGTGTGTGTGTGTGTGTGTGTGTGTGAGAGAGAGAGAGAGTGTGTGTGTGTGTGTGTTGTGTTAATATGATCTGTGCGTCACTGGGTTTGTATATACATAACATGTTTTTTTTATTTTTAGGGCATTGTAATGACCATGTTGCTTTTTTTCTTCAGTTAACCTGTTCGGTCCGCGTCAGTAACCCACAACGCTGCGGTGATGTCTACGGCCCGTATCTGACCAGCACGATTAATGCCGTCACTCTTGAGGTATTTCTTTCCTTAGACATCTTTGTATCCTGGCAATATTGCTGCTGAGTATAAGTTTAAGATAAATATAAATGCATTTTGCAGGTGTATACCATCGCGGGCGGTCGCTTTGTCAAAACTTATTAATAGTTGCTACAAACCTTATGTATTGGGATCATAGGTCAAATATATTATATAATATATAAATTTCTGTCTAAAGGTTATCTTCCCTTGATTTTGCTAGATACTACATGTATCGGGTTAGAGGTCAGATCCATAAATTTATGTCTCGGACTTCCCTCCCCTCCCCTCTTATCTGTCTCTGTCTTGTTTCTTTGTGTACTTTGTGTATGTATGCTCTCTCTCTCTCTCTCTCTCTCTCTCTCTTTCTCCCAACTCCATACTTTTGTCTTTCATTTCTCTCTATTGATCTATTAATTGATTTGTACGACAATTTAATCATCGGGAAGCTACAAATGATCCAAACCGTTATCGTACTGTTCATGATTTTGACAACGTGGTACGCGTACATAACTCGCCATTGATACAAACAGGTGCCGAAATGCAATACTGTACAATGATTTTAAGTTAATAGTGATACTAAGTTATTAGTGGCCCATACGCAATACTGTATAATGATATTAAGTTATCAGTGGCCCATACGCAATGCTGTATAATGATATTAAGTTAATAGTGGCCATACGCGCGACTGTAGTTTACGTTTCCGTTTACAAGAAAAGTTTTAATGATCGATGTGAATTCGGAAGAAAGATTTCATTCTTAATTATGCCAAAACAAAACTTTGTCTTTTTCCTTTCGTTATCATTAATAGTCTGCCGGTGTTATCTTATGCTGCATTATGCATTATTTGGCGGCTGCATATTCGTGTTATCTCAAACGTCTGTGTTATATCATTCATGTATATCCATGTTACATAGTGTATAGTATGACTATAATTATTATGGTGTATATTATATTAACGTGGATGTTTTTGGTGTTCGTTTTATATCTTGCATTACTCTTCGTGTTATTTTAAGCATGTCTATTCGTTTTATCTCTTACTAGCCTGTTCAAGTATCATATGGGGGTATCTTCTAGTGTTGGTTATCTTATGTCTGTCAAGTTATTGCAAAAATATTTGTTAATGTTGAAGTCATCTCAAGATACGTTTGTGTTATCACATGAATGTGTCTTTAGTATGAGTATATATCTATATTATCACCTGAATGTGTCTTTTACCACCGCATATCTATGTTTTAACATAAATATTTCTTTTAGTATATGTATATTTGTCATGTTATTACCTGAATGTTTCTCGTAATTTAATGTAATTCATATTTGTCTGTCCATGTTAACACACAAAAGCGTCACGGTGTCTCTCTCTCTCTATCAATTTTATTGCAGATCTGTCTCCTTTCAAGTCCATGTCAAATCATATCTGTCTGACCATATTGTATGTTTGTCTTTCTTTGTTGTACGTGTATAATTAACAACAGCAATAATCAACAAACATTTTTACATATTTTTGGTGATTGCCTCGTTATGACACCTATGACAGTAAAGTCCATTTTTCATATCCTTAAATTAATCTACATCGCAGATACCTGCGCCTACACAGTCGTCCTTCTTATCATCTGAGACCATCACTATCAGTATCTCCTTCACGAACCAGAAAACGGTTGACTACTACTGCTTCCTGATGTACGGACAGAAGTGCTCCGTGACAATCGAGGCTCAAACCAGTCACGTGACTCCGAGAAAGTGTATTGGCGGTAGCAGCATTCAGGCTCTAGCTATCAAGTCGATCACCCCGGCTGGCAGTTCAGAAAGGGTCTGTGGTACTCAGCTGGACACCACAAGCGCACAACCGCAGCAACTGGTTATTCGTCCTGTCATTGACAACATCGTCCGAACAGCCGTCAACGTGTTCGTTGAGATTAAGCAAGTGGACATCATTTCTGTGACGCAAAAGTTTAGTATCTCAAGACGGTCGTTTACGGTATGTATTTCACTACTATCTAACTTTTCCAGTAGTACATTGGTAAGAAATATATATAAACTTATCCACTGTAGTTATTGTCCCTTATGAATTTAACTTGTCAAATATGACCTCGACTTCATTTCGTTTGCTTGTCAATCCGCACGGCATCGACCCTAACACCCCTTTTCCCTTGGGAATTGTTCTAGAGCTGCGAGCACCTTCATTCTAGCATGTAAACGGGTGACATAATTCAGTACTTTTGCAAAAGCGCTGGCTCGGAGAGCCAGTATTTTCCACATAATACTTCCTTGCTGCAGTTCATCTTGACAGTTGTTACTCATGCACACTTGTAGTGAGGCCTCTCTGTACATGTATACTAGTGACTGAAAGTTTTGGCTGTATGGTAGTTATATAATTATGAATTTTACTATATAATTATAAATGTGGTATGGGTTTCTGTTGATATATTTTGGGGGAGAAGAGGGGCGTTTTATTTGAGAGGAGTGGAAAATTAAAAGAGAGTATAGTGGCATGCGGGCTCGATGACTGGAATTTTTATTCTAAATTAAATCTCATTTTCTTTGTTACAGTTGACTGTTCCTTCATCTCATACCACAGTCAGCCCCTGTACCATCAGTTCTGATCCACACATTGTTACGTTTGACGGAATGTAAGTGTCTAACTTTCAAACTCACTATTTTTGTATCCCTTCTCATTCTGTGTGACTTCCGAACCCAATACTTTTGCTTGTCTCTCTCATTCTGTGTGACTTCCGAACCCAATACTTTTGCTTGTCCCTCTCATTTTGTGTGACTTCCAAACCCAATACTTTTGCTTGTCTCTCTCATTTTGTGTGACTTCCAAACCCAATACTTTTGCTTGTCTCTCTCATTTTGTGTGACTTCCAAACCCAATACTTTTGCTTGTCTCTCTCTCATTTAGTGTGACTTCCAAACCCAATATTTTTGCCTGTCCCTCTCATTCTGACTTCCCAGCCCACTTCTTTAGGCTATCTTCTCTCATTCTTCTCTCATCTCATTATCTTTTCAACCCACAACTTTCTCTTATCTATCATTCACTCATTCACACACACACACACACACACATTTCTATTTGCAGTTATATATTATTTTGCTTACTTTAATCTAAAATATCTTGAAATCAATTACTAGAGTCTGCAATGATTTTTAGTTCTTTAACTCTTGTCAGTAAACTACTGGTTTCTAGCTTTTTTCAGACTTACCTCTAATTGTTGTATTGCTTTTCTATAAATAACTCCCAAGAATTATATTTCTACATTGCAGTATTGTCTATATCGTGAATTACTCTCTTCATCTCTTCAGCTGTAATTTTAACTTTTATGGCCTTCTTGATCTCTGTACCCTTATATTAGTAATAGCAGTAGTAGTAGTTATATTTCTTTTATTTCTTTACTTTTCAATGTAATTCTATTTTTTTATTTAAGATGTTCTGATTTCTTTCTCTTTTCTCTTTGCACTATACAACGCTATTCCTTTGACCATTTGTTGTTCTAATTCGACATTAAAGAAGAGAATTTGGGATTTTTAATAGTTGGGTTTTTTTAGTATTTTATAGGTTTTATCACTCCATTTAATGTCTTTTCTGTTATATAATAATCTTTGCCTTAGAGCATGCTTGAATGTACAAATAATATAATTGGTTTCTGCAAATTTAGAGACAAATGCATTGTGTCTTCACTTGTCCCTTATTTCAAATGTTAATGACGTCATTTATATAAGCAGTCCTCGACATCTCTGTGCTACTCCTAATGAAGGCCTAACTTATAACGTTTGACACAAGAATTTACTTTCTAATTTTCTCTAAACATTTTTTCTAACTTTTAAATCTTTCATTCTGTTTTGCTAAGAATTTATTTATCAGTGTATTATATATTTCTCTTTTGCTTTTTTTTTAATTCAGAGCATATGACGTCATGCGCCCAGGACCATTCATTGTCTACAGACACAAACAATATCCGCTTGAGGTAATGAAGATGTTTTAGCAAATTTCATTGGAAAAATCTTCGTGCATAATCATGAGTTTCTGAATGTACCTAAATATAGCTGAGCAAGATTACATGATGTACAACGTCGACACAAATGTTGTAGGTCATTTGCTTATTAGCTTTGCGAATCAGTTCATTCATTAATCTGTCTTCCTTCAGTGTTTATAATGTGGGTTGGTCGATTCATTCACAGTTTATCTAATGTATAGTTGGAACCTGTTGACCTTGAGTATCATACTTTTTACAAAATATTGTATCTTTGACTAAACTACATCTTTTCTAGTAAATTTTATACTTATCGCCTTAAGTTTATGTTATTAGCAAGATCAATCAAATATGTAGTATACGGATTTGTAAGAAAAGTTTGAAGATGGTTGTAAATGTGTTTTAAAATAGGGATTTTTGTGTTGTATTTAAAGAATATAATTTTGACCGAGTTTACAAGTACAAAATTCAAGGTCTTACACGACTTAAAACCGGTTAGATATTTTTTAGGCATGTGAAAATGTCATTCTACGTTAGGAGGGTACTTCTCGACAGTTGGCGACCTTGTGGGATTTGATACCCTCTTGTTCTTCATGCAAAATTTGTATTGTTTCAGGTTGAAGGTTACTTCTCGACCCTTGGCATGGGAGCAATAGCTTGTGGCTTTGCAATTCGTTCTGGCGATGATGTCATTCGCGTCAGCAGATGTAACTCGCCTATGGCCACAAAATTGTTCTTAGTTGGAGATTTGACACCTGCCACAAAGGTCTATCAGGAACAACGTGGAGATAAGATTAAGGTATTTTTTGTTCTCGTGTACTTTATTGCACATTCATTGCCCTAGCTTAGTACATGCAGGATTCTCATTCATAGTCCTTGCTTCCCTAAGATTTATTGAAACTCATGTGTATGGACAGCAAACTGAGAACCCCGTGTTTTGAACCAGGGAGATTCAGCTCTTAATTAAGTGTTTGCCTGTCTATAATTTCACTCGTTTAATAATTATATTAGTTAGTGATTGATTAATTAGTGTTTAGTTGTAATTAAAAATAAACTCTGTCGCTCTTCTTCGCTTCATCTCTTCTTTAATTTAATAATAATTAGGTTTCTTAATTGAAGTCAGATCTCTTTAAACTGCAGACAGGCTGTTCTAAACTTTCAACCACTTGTGTTACTTTTAGCTACTAATGTAAATATATTTCAACCACTTGGGTAACTTTTAGCTACTAATGTAAATATATTTCAACCACTTGGGTAACTTTTAGCTACGAATGTAAATATATCTTGGAAGATCATAATCTTGTCTAAGTTGTACTTCGACCAGCATAACGAGTGTTTTGTTGTACTTGTTAAAGTGATTATGAATGCAGGCTTGTTGTCTGAAATGTCTCAGGTATTCCTTCCCATTGGAACTTTGGTCACTGTCACGAAGGGAACTGGAAATTCAGTGAACCTAGAGATTCGACCCTCGGTGTTGGACTTTAATCAGACTGAAGGTGAGTGCAGAGTTTAGATGTGGATGCTATTTATTTGGGTGGTTTTTATCTTGTTTGGTTGTTTGTGAAGGTGAGTGCAGAGTTAAATGTGGATGCTATTTATTTGGGTGGTTTTTGTCTTGTTTGGTTGTTTGAGAAGGTGAGTTCAGAGTTTAGATGTGGCTTGCTATTTGTTTGGTTGGATTTTATCTTGTTTGGTTGTTTTTGAAGGTGGATGAGTGGGTGATATTTTCTTTGTCTGGGTGGATTTTGGGTGATATTTTCTTTCTTTGCCTGGATGGCGGGTTTTTTCTTTATATATCTATTTGTTTGCTTGTATATTTGTTTCTTTGTTTTTACATATTTATGAAAATTAGTAACATCACATATTTTTAAGAAATATAATGTTCCTGACTTATCTTTTAGCAGACCTGTTTTTAACGGGTTGCTTCAGTATTTAAGGATATGGTTCCTGTCCAAACTGTATTCTGATTTTGTCCAATTTCTCAAAAAGCACCTACTGCACAAAGAAATGTTATTGTTTAAAATATAAATGTTGTTATATTCTGTAGTGATAAGTGTGTCGTTGTGTAGGTTTTCCTTAAGTATAGACCTTCACGTAACCATAGCCAGAAACTAAACAAACTAATATAACTTTACTTTTGTCGAGTTCTGTTGTTGCTCTTTTGTCAAATGTCTTCTTTTTGTAATGTCAGCAACAAAACAGCTTGGCAGACATTGTGTGCGAAGGTGAAGGAGAAGTGAAGGTGACGGGTAGAAGCAGGAGAAGCTAATTCTCTTCACAAAACTTAATTTAATTAAATCAACTCCCTTTAATCATGTGGACATCGGCTATTTCAATTGCGAGTGAATTTAGAATTTTATCGTTTTATTTTTTCGTACCAGGTATATCGTAACCCGCTACAATTAGTAATGGAGATCTTACTTTTGTGGGTACAGTTTATTAACAGTAATGGTTCATGTCCATGAAACTGTTGATATGTGATTCTTAATTTTGCTCTCCAGGTCTATGTGGAGTATTCAACAGGCATTCATCTGATGACTTGACCTCGCGTTCTGGTCAGATTTACTCCATGACGTCAGAGCCGAACGCATTCAGCTTGTCATGGCGGTCAGTCTTGCGTTTTTCTAAGACAGTTAATTAGCTTTAACTTAAGTATTATTCTTAATTGACTGAAACAGATGCTGGCAATGTTAAAAATAGGTTAAGAAGTTTGAAGTAGCACAACAGTCACTTAAATCTGGATAATCACACATAAAATGTGGCTGTAGATTAATATTCCAGCAATTTACCTAAATGAAAACACAAGCCCAAAAAACGCTCCAACTCACAAAATGCTAACGAGAGCTGCGCCTAAAGGTGACAGAGAATATTACAAAACAAATGGAGACATACAGAGAATATTACAAAACAAATGGAGACATACAGAGAATATTACAAAACAAATGGAGACATACAGAGAATATTACAAAACAAATGGAGACATACAGAGAATATTACAAAACAAATGGAGACATACAGAGAATATTACAAAACAAATGGAGACATACAGAGAATACTACAAAACAAATGTAGACATACAGAGAATATTACAAAACAAATGGAGACATACAGAGAATATCACAAAACAAATGGAGACATACAGAGAATATTACAAAACAAATGGAGACATACAGAGAATATTACAAAACAAATGGAGACATACAGAATGGAAAGGGATGGGAGGGGGTAGAGTCGGCATGGAGAAGCGGAACAGCTTACTTTCCTTTGCTATCGATATTTTTACTGCAGCTCACCCACCCTTATATTACTAAGACTACATTGCTCTCACCCCGGGTCTCTTAGCCGATTTTAATTCTCTGACCTTCCATGTCGATTTTCTGGGAAAATGCTCTGACAGGACAGGACGTCTGAATAATCGAAACACGGATGTTGTATTGTATGAAATCAGCACTTATACTTTTAAATTTCATCCGGGAAAACTGGTGATCAATAGAATCTTCATCAAAGATAATATGCTAAATATTATTTTATGAAATCATCATTACAAATTATCACTTTAGGGACCCAAGCCAGCAGATTTAGCCAGCAGGTTTAGCCAGAAGAACACTTTGTGTCGTGATTGTTATGTGACGTGGAAGAAATCAGTTACGAACATTGAGCTCAGAATGGCATTATAACGTACTGCTCAAATTAGATACTATTGCACACTTAATGTAATGAGGATGTACTCCTAACAAATTAGATACTATTGCACACTTAATGTAATGAGGATGTACTTCCTAACAAAGAAAAACTGCAGTGTTTGTTCAGCAGCGTACTGAGAAATGCAGCGATTGCACAACATCTCAGCCATTAATCAAAAGATCACCTACTATCTACAAAATTCCTTAAAGTCTTCTTTGCTAGCGTCATCCATTATCTCCACAACACAATCATAAAGATATCGTGACAACATGCTCTCCCATAATGCAGATGAACTTTAATTTTCAACCATAATTATTCAAAAAGACATTCATATTGAGGTTCTAAGAAACTTTCATTCATAATTCAAAATATTAATAAAAACGTCATGTTAATAACTTCCCAACTGTTCAGAAAAAGAAAAATTAATAAAAATATATCAAACCAATAGATGACCCACTCTAAAGCTGTCATGACTGTCGCCCACTGTTCAGAAAAAATATTAAGATAACAATTCTTCAGTGTATATGGAAAGTATTAATAAAGATGACATGACATTATATAAAGAGATCAAAAATAAAGCTGCCCTGTCAATGTTCCACCTGTTATAAGTGTTTGCAATTATGTTAATAATTAACTTTGCGCTAATTCTAAATATAGTCACAAAGATTCCATCTGTGGAGCTACTGTTATAACTGTATGGCTATAAAGTGACGTACTTAAACACACACGGGGCGCGCGCACGCATAAGCAGGAAAACAGGCAGACAGAATGGCAGATAGATAGATGGATAGATGGATTGATGGGTGGGTTGGGTGAATGGGTGGATGGATGGATGGATGGATGGACAGACAGACAGACAGATAGATAGATAGATAGATAGATAGATAGATAGATAGATAGATGGATGGATGGATGGATGGATGGATGGATGGATGGATGGATGGATGGATAGATAGATAGATAGATAGATAGATAGATAGATAGATAGATAGATAGATAGATAGATAGATAGATAGATAGATAGATAGATAGATAGATAGATAGATAGATAGATAGATAGATAGATAGATCATTTTGTATTTCTTTGTCTTTCAGGGAAGAAGATGCAGATTCTATGTTTGGTGGATTCAAGGGCACGGCGACCAGCTTTTCCACAGAAACATTCTGCCAGTGTGGTGAACATTATGTCTCTCCAGTGTGCGCTGCCATGGGATACGTAGTTGAATGTGGAGTTGCAGGTTCAAGTGAGCAAACATTGTTTTTGTTGGCTATTTTTCTGTGGATCCAGTAAGCATATTTTTCTTTTGACTTGTTTGTGTGGGTCCAGTGAGCTAATATTGTTTTCTGGTGGCTATTTTTATGTGGATCCAGTGAGCAAATGTTATTTTCTGGTGGCTTTTTGTGGGACCCAGTGAGCAAATATTGTTTTCTGTTAGCTATTTTGTAGGTGGATCCAATGATCAAATGTTATTTCTGATAGCGTTTTGTGTGGACCCAGAGAGCACATATTGTTCTTTAGTTTTTTTCTCACAGAATTATCCATTCTACTCTAAATATGTTTTATATTATTAAATCCAAGAATGATTTTAAATGGTGCATTAACTCTAAGACATTTCAGTTTTACAAATAAAATCTTTTTAATTGCCTTCTTGAAGGTTTTGAGTAATAGATTTGCATTCATGACTTCTTTCAAAATAGAGTACTTAAGTAAACAGAATTTACTCTTTCAAGGAACCAGACGCATGTTTTATAGTTTTCTTTTCTTCTTGTTTCTTTGGGGAGGGGAGAGTGCGTGTGTATGTTTCCTTTGAGTCTGAGGCCTTTGAGAGATCGTCTGCTCACATACATGTAGATTTGTATGCATATACTCAGTTTTTCATGATAGAATGACAATGTGATATAGAGTGTGTGTAAATAAATTTGGAGATTTCAGGCTGGATGTTTTAGAGAGAAGATCCAGTTTATGTCAGTTAATTTTATCTAATTATTTACTATGACCTGTGATCTGTGCAGGCCTAGACATCACTCAGAGACTTGTGAGTGACTTTTACCTCCTCCAAACAAATCGTCGAGGTTCCACGGGTCGACGACGACGACAGGCATCAGACACGACGGAAGTCTTTGAGTACGACAAAAACTTCAGTCAGTCAGAGGTTTGTACACTCATCATAGCAAGGGACACAACTCTAGTAATCAAAGAATTCAGTTAGTCAAATATTAGAACTCTCGGTTTTTCTAATATATCTTACCCCATCCAAGACATCAGTTATTTAGAGAATGTTATCATTCATTCATTAAATCTTGACAAATTAAAGATTTTAATCAGAGATTGTACATTCATTATTGCAGTTATAGCTTAACAAATGAAAGATTTCAGTCAATTGAAGATTGTACATTCGTTATTGCACATATATGGCTTTAAAAAGAAATGTTTCACTCATTTTGGAGTTTGTATGTTCATTATTGCAGTATAGATTAAACAGATTAAAGATTTCAGTCAATCGGAGATTGTACATTCATTATTATAGTTTTATAGCTTAACAAATGAAAGATTTCAGTCAATCAGAGATTGTACATTCATTATTGCAGTTTTATAGCTTAACAAATGAAAGATTTCAGTGAGCCAGAGATTTGTACATTCTTCATTACAACTTTTATCTATCATTAAATAATTGTTTATAGCCCTGTCCATATTATATAAAACAATGCTTTCTTCTTCACTGTGGTAACAAATATAAAACAATGCTTTATTCTTCACTGTAGTAACAAATATAAAACAATGCTTTATTCTTCACTGTAGTAACAAATATAAAACAATGCTTTATTCTTCACTGTAGTAACAAATATAAAACAATGCTTTATTTCACTGTAGTAACAAATATAAAACAATGCTTTATTTCACTGTAGTAACAAATATAAAATGGTAAATTCCATGTAAAATGCCTTTGTCCTGATAACTTCATCCAGTTTATTTTTTTTACTTCATTCTATGCTTAGCAGTAAAATTAATCACACGCATTATGCTTCATTTTGCATAATATAATGTTTATAATCACCTCCCATATACTCTGTTATGTTCTTAAAATGTGTTCCATTTAACCAGACTGCAACATGGCCAACGCCGAGTGGCATTAATGAGACCCAAGCTCAACAGACTTGTCAGACAGCTGTCAGGAGTTCTCCCGCCTTCATCCAGTGTTCTCAGTACTCCGAAGACAGTTATCAGTTAGAAGTCAATAACTGTGTCCGTGACGTGCAGGTAAAGTCATAATAAGTTTTCTCACTCTGTCATGCTCTCATTTAGTCTGTTTCTCCCATTCAGTCATGTTCTCAGGTAGCTTGTCTCTCTCTCTCATTCAGTCATGTTCTCAGTTAATTTGTCTCTCTCATTCAGTCATGTTCTCAATCAGCTTTTGTCTGTCTCACTCAGTCATGCTTTAAGTTAATTTGATTCATTCATATATTAAATAGCATGTGGTATTTATTAATATTACTCAGTCATTTGTGTATTTTCATCTTCTTCCTCTCTCTCCCCTTTCCCTCTTTGTTCTTCTTTCTCTCCATATACCCTGTCTCCCTCCTTCACTCTCCTTCCTCTCTCTCTCTCTCAATTTTTGTTGGTTTACTTGTTAAGCAGTCTTGTATGCGCTAAATTTAAACCAATATATTTTAACAAATATATTATAGTGTCTAAAATGGTGTAAAACCGGTCCCTTTTGTCTATGTAGTTTCAAATCTACAGTAACAAATCGTTCGTTAGCATTTGAACAATTTAGGAAACTTCTCTTTGATATAAATGAATAATGAACTAACGACAGCATCAAATGTCTTTATCTAAATTCAAATTAAACAAATACAAGATAAATATTTTAGGTGATGGAGCATTGCAAGACAGAAGGATGCTCTCTAGTGTAATGGGTCACAGCTTTGCTCTCTAACATAACTACATAACTATCTAGAACTTAAATGCATAAGAGCTATGTATACAAGGGTACATACTAGCTCTTGTCTTCCGTAGTTTATATTCACGTACAATATTCGACTTTGGGTCGTGTTTTAGTGGGGTAACGTTGTCTCTACATAGCCACACATTGTTCCATACTGTAATAAGGATCACCACTCTATTCCATTCTGTACAAAGATTATAATTATTCAATTCCAGTCTGTGCAAAAGATTATCATAGACTCCATGTGACGAATGAATGCAACCTCTCACGCTGTTATTGAAAATAAATATTGTTATTAGAATGCATTCAGTTATGCTACGAAAAGCCTCTAAACATAAACACAAGTGTTAATTCAAGAAATGACTCGCAATCATTGACTAGATTGTGTAATTAAGATTCATTATTACGTTCGCATCTCTTGATTAAGTAATTCATAATTACGTTCGGACTTCTTAACTATGTAATTCATAATTACGTTCGGACCTCTTAACTATGTAATTCATAATTACGTTCGGACCTCTTAACTATGTAATTCATAATTACGTTCGCATCTCTTGATTAAGTAATTCATAATTACGTTCGCATCTCTTAACTATGTAATTCATAATTACGTTCGGACCTCTTAACTATGTAATTCATAATTACATTGGCAAAGCATTGTCTTCATTTTGTAATTAAAATTCATAACTACGTTCGCATAGTCTGTAGACAAAAATATAGTTATTAATTAAAGCACTGACTTGATTGTGTAATTGTCATAATTTCGTTTACATCTCTGTACAGTTAAATGATAGTTTGGAGTCGCAAATATAAGTATTCATTTCAAACATTGACTTGATTAAGTAAATGTCATTATTACGTTGACTTCTCTGTGCACGTGATAGCCAGTAGACACAAACATAAGTATTAATTCAAACATTGACTTCATAACTTAATTAAGATTGATATTTATGTTGACATCTCTGTCCAGCTAAGCGATAGCCTCACCTGGGCAGCTGCTGCCGTCCAAAGTGTGCAAGAAGACTGCGGCACGTACGTTGTAGTTAACTCAAGCCTCTGGGTGGATCCTAATCCGACTAATGCTACAGCTCCTCCAACCGTCAATGCAGTCGTTGCCAACACTTTGTGTCCCAGTAACTGCAACAATAACGGCGTTTGCACAAACGGTAAGCGGACTCTGGCATTTGATAACAGAAGTTAAGCACTACTGTTGGGTTTTGGTTAGAAAAGGAGAAATGGGCACAAGTAACCCGTGCTGGAGCATTTGTCTCATCAATGAATAAAACTTGTTTGAACAAGCATACGTTTGTGTTCTTTAGGACATATTTTCTTTTAATGCAAATTAGCCATCTTTCAAGCGGCCGTTGGTGTGAATATAGTCTGTGTTGAAATATTTCATTATCATTGGTCTTATAAAGTAGCCTGCTTTGTGTCCCTTTCCTTATCTTGAAGAAATGTTGAGAGTTGTAGCGCATGCTTTTATCCTGATAAATAATATTGGGCAGGTGAGCTAAACCACTGAAATAATGATCACCAGAGTGAGTTTGCATAATTACTTTCTCTCTCTAATCATCCCTGACAGGTGTCTGTGCGTGTAACCCTGGATACGGAGGCAGCGACTGTGCTTTCCAAGTTTACTTGGCTCCCACGGTGACGCCCCAGATTAGCGACACGCTGTGCTTGTCTAGTCTTAAACCCTGCAATCTAACGCGTGTGTATGGAGAGAATTTCATTCAGATTCAGGCCAACACCCTGTCCTGTCACCTGACACCCATTGAAGTGAGTGCCACACTTTGTACAGTTTCTTTGTATAAATCCATCACTGCCCTTAGTACGTGACCGATTGGTCGTGGCTTTACTTAACGCTTTCAACATGCGCCGATTTTGCAGACGAATGCCAAGCATCCAGGAAGCGTTGGCACCATAATAATACTTATTACCATCACTGTCATTATTATTATTATCATTTCCATTAATAATTCTAATGTTAATGTTGTTTTTAATACCACAACTACTATTAATACAACCGTCACCACTGTATCATTATTTTAATTATTATCATTTAAACCTTCCGTTGCAAAGCTTTTAACTCTAAGGAAGTAGTTCAAGAGAGGTCAAAATAATTGTCTAAAACTAAGTGCCAGTATCGATCGGGAGTGCTTAGAATTTCTTCTGGGGTTAGGGGTTTTGTCTTTGTCTACTAAGAGTTCACCTAAATCAATTCTTAGTTATTCATTTGTTCTGCGTCTCTACATAATGTGGTCTAACTTTAGAGATGCTTGGTATATTTATAATCTATTCCTATTCACAAATTCGCATCCAGTTCTGAGCCTGGTTCTTCGCTTTTTGTTGAAATTTTCCTGTGGGTAAATTTTATTTTTTCTTGCATATGTACATGTCTATCTTGAGAGCTTGTTAATTAATCTTGGGGAGTTTTCTTTTTTCTTTGTTTTAATTGGTATAGTTTCTGTGTGTGTGATATGAAGTTTTCCTTGTGTTTTTGTTTTATTTTTGTTTGTTTGGATTTGTTGGTAGTGGTAGTGTGCTTTTTAATTTAATTTTTATTTTATTTTATTTTTTTTATTGTTACCTATGACAAAGAAAAAGGTTATCACTGTGTGATTGTTCGTTAACGGAGTAATAATTTCCATTTTTTGTTTTATTTGCTTCAGCTATTGATTTATGTAATTCGTGATGTCTTACACTAATGGAGACAGTTTATTTACATCAACTAGTGATTTATGTAATTCGTGATGTCTTACACTAATGGAGACAGTTTATTTACATCAACTAGTGATTTATGTAATTCGTGATGTCTTACACTAATGGAGACAGTTTATTTACTTCAATTAGTGTTGACTTTAATTTATGTAATTCCTAATGTCCTTACATTAAGGGAGGGTGGTTTTACTTCTAATGTTCGGTGAAAATCAGGAATTCTAAGGCAACCTGTGCATAGAATAACTGTACTAATATTTTATCTATAAAACAATTATTTAGCTTTCACGAGTTTTCTTTAATTGGAATGCTGTCGGTTGAGAAAGAGGTGATTCGACAATATTTTACTGAATTTCAACTCTTTTCCACCCTAGAACAGGATGAAGAAAGGGAAAATTATGTTATGAAGCTTTCCACTCACATTCAACCTCTCTCTCTCTCTCTCTCTCTCTCTCTCTCTCTCTCTCTCTCTCTGGAACGGGTTGGGGAAAGAGAAAATTATGCTATGAAGTTTTCCACTCACATTCAACCTCTCTCTCTCTCTCTCTCTCTCTCTCTCTCTCTCTCTCTCTCTCTCTCTCTCTCTCTCTCTCTCTCTCTCTCTCTCTGGAACGGGTTGGGGAAAGAGAAAATTATGCTATGAAGCTTTCCACTCACATTCAACCTTTCTCTCTCTCTCTCTCTCTCTCTCTGGAACAGATTGGACAAACTGGCATCATAAAGAGGGGCTCCATGTTGAAAACAGTTGCTATAAGCATTTCACAGTATGAGGTAGATTGTCCATTGCCTGCTGCTAGCAGCTATGCCATCAAAATCAGTAATGACGGCCAGACATTGAGCTCCAACGAAGCGCTTTATGTTGTTTACCATCCAGACTGTTTTACCTGTATTATGAGCAACTCAACTCCTTCCTGCACACCTCAGGTAAGTTAATTAAAGTAGATATTGCATTTATCTGGCGCCCAGGTTCTTTATTTACTCATGTTTTAATTTATTATTATACTTTACAATATATTTAGGTAGGTAGTAATTTTTTGTAATCATTTTCTTCATTACTGCTGGGACACATAAATATTAACAATTATTGATGTCTTTATTCAAGTACTGATATTTAGGTTATATTTATTTTATTTTTAAAAATATTAAATCAGCCGCTCTTATGAATAAACATAGAAAATACATGCTTTGTACTTAAAACTTGTTAAATTTCTTTTGTATATAGCCATTGAATTTCTCCTGCAATCTTGCACTTTTGTGACTAAATCATTTAGGAATAACTTTATTTACAAAACTAATTTTAATGGATTTATCTAAAGAAGACAGTTTTGACAATAAATATATGAACACTGCTGACTTGCAATCTTACCTACCAAGCAAGTAATACAATAACTGATTTGAACACACACACACACACACACACACACACACACACACACACACACACACACACACACACACTTACTACATTACGATTTCAGCTATAAACATATCCAAAACAAGTGATTGATATATGGCAGTACATAGTAATAGTAGAAGTGTATATATTCTGTAATTATCCAGGCTAAATGACCTCTGCAATAGACATCTTACCTAACCCTGGCGTTGTGAATACTTCAAAGAAAATATTTTACATCTTTCTACAAAAATGACCCCAGTTTATTTTTAAAGATCCTATGCAAAGTGTTAATTTTAAAAGTAGTAAGAAATTTGAAGAAAGTATATTATCGATGGTTTCAATATTCAGAGTTTCGTTTGGAGTAAAATATTGTTTTTTAAATTTACAGCTGAAAAGAAAGTGTTATGATTTCACTCGATTATAATGCATTATATAATTCATTACAGTCCCTGACATGCTTCATTGATCAGAAGTGCTATACCAAGGACCAGACGAGTCCCACCGATTCTTGCAAAGTGTGTTCACCATCCTTGTCCACCACTAGCTGGTCAACTAGCAGCGGTAAGTTTCTATGACAGTTCATTTACACCTGTCAATTGTCATTGCTGAACTTTACTTGCCATTTATTTCGAGGTTTCTGTGGTGGCCTAGCGACGGTAAGTTAGTATGTGACAGTTCATTTATAATTGTTATTTTTATAACTGTTCACTTATTAACAGTAATTGGACAACTTTACTTGCCATTTAGTCGGGGTTTCTATGGTGACCTAATGATTACTTTTCATTTACGTGTCCATTGTAACTATTTTTGGCTTTACCTACACTTAATTGATTTTTGAGGGCAGTTTTAATATACAGTTTGTGCATATGTGACTATTTTCTTGCATATATCTTGTTTTTGTCTTACAAAAGTAAAAGTTCGGGAGGGGTGATATTTCTGACCATTAACTGCTTCACGTCTGCTGTTTAGACATTGTCTTTTCCACAAATGAAAAATACAATTAACTCTTTGCATGCTTTCTGCAGCTCAAGGCTGCAGTACAACCGATAACGGGTCTACCCAATATAATACAAAAACTGCCATCATTGCTGGATCCATCGCGGCACTCGTCGGAGTATTTATCATCATCGGAGTCTCTGTTTACTGCATTCGCAGGTACGGTCTCAATCAAGTGTGTATATTATTTCAGGGTACTTGGCCATGCAATGTTGTTCTAATCACACTACCAGTCACTAGGACTTTTACTTCGGGGTACATGGCCATACAATTTTATTCTTAACTAGTACCAATCAATTGTACATTTTAGTTCGGGGTACATGGCCATACAATTTTATTCTTAACTAGTACCAATCAATTGTACATTTTAGTTCGGGGTACGTGGCCATACAATTTTATTCTTAACTAGTACCAATCAATTGTACATTTTAGTTCGGGGTACGTGGCCATACAATTTTATTCTTAACTAGTATCAATCAATTGTACATTTTAGCTCGGGGTACATAGCCAAACAATTTTCTTTTAAACTAGTACCAATCACGTGACCATTTTAGTTTGGAATACTTGGCCATGCATCTTTCTTCTAAACTAGTACAATCAATTGTACATTTTAATTCGGGGTACATAGCCATGCACTTTTCTTCTAAACTAATAACAATTAATTGTACATTTTAATTCCGGGTACATAGCCGTCCACTTTTCTTCTAAACTTTTTCGATGGTTCTTTATAGGTAAATTTTAATTGCCAAAGTTTCTAGTGCTATGCATGTAGTTGTTAATTTATTATCGCTAAATATGATAAACATGTCTTCTTAGGGCTAAAATCTAAATATTATAACAATTTTATGGTTAGATTATACTTGTCGAAGTTGCTTGTAGTTATGTTTTTTTAAAGTAAATTGTAATTTTTTGCCGAATTTTTTTTAATTATGTTAATACTTTTATGATTATATATTAATCTATTGTTGTTTTAATGTCTAAATTATAAGAAATACATTTTGTAAAATATTATTTTCATTATTAAATTATAATTATAAAACTTTCTAAAACTTGTTTATTTTTTAATGGTAAATATCATATAATATTCTTATGTTGTATTGCTAAATTATAAAAATGTTAAGCTTTCAAAATACTGTTATGACTCTGGTTGCTAAATCATATAATAATTTTATATTTTCATAATTTTAAACTTCTTGAAACAGTGCCTTGCTTGATTGTTGTTGATAATTAAATCCTGAAATAGTTTCATGCTTATTAATGGAATTTAAGAAGTACAAGGTTGTAAATTTTTCTGCAAATATATTATGATTTTTGTATCATGTATTTCGCAGACGTGAAAAGAATCACCGGAGATCACAGCGGTCTCGCCATGAGGAACGCTTGTGGTACGAGAATATGTACAACAGTTCAGAGAGCCAGAGAGCATATGCCTTCTCCAACCCCCCACGACGTCACGACTACTACCACCCTACTTTTAATTCTTGAGTCTCGTTAACTTAGTCTAACCTCAAGAATAGTTAAGTTAGTTAGCTGTGATTCATATTGAGAACAGTGGCGTGCCTTGTTGAGACATTCGAAATCCATTGTGTTGTCGGACAGTTTTCGCTGTTGTGTAGATTGTTCACCTATTTCACATTTTTGCACTAAATCAGAACTTTTATCGTATAAATATGAACTTTACTTATTTGAGATTGAAAATGCTTGTTTTTATTGTTTAAATATTAGAGTTCCCATTCCTGTGTTATTTGCTGAAATAGTAGTGGGGAGATTATTTTTTTGTTGAGCTATGAATCGATCCGGTGTAAATATCCTTTGTCGAACTTTTTCCTATTTTTATCAGATCTTTTGAGACAATCCTGGTTTAGCGAATTTACTAATAGTATTGCGTTGTTTTGTTTTTTTATTCCTTCCATATTTACAAGAAATTAATATTGCATTGTTCTTTACTGTTTCAATTTCCGTATTACAAAGAAATTAATATTGCATTGTTCTTTACTGTTTCAATTTCCGTATTACAAAGAAATATATCATTTGCATCATGTTGTTAAATCCTCAAATGTACGTCATACTGTCAATGATTAAGAATAAATTATGTTTTTATCGATAATAATGTACATCATACTGTCAATCATTAAGAATAAATTATGTTTTTATCGATAATAATGTACGTCATACTGTCAATGATTAAGAATAAATTATGTTTTTATCGATAATAATGTACGTCATACTGTCAATGATTAAGAATAAATTATGTTTTTATCGATAATAATGCACACTGTTGAAATGAAGCATTCCCACATTATTTTTAAAAACTGAAATAATTTTTATATTTTTTTATTTTACCCTATGCAACAAAGAAAAAGAATAGGACTGATTACATCTTGTTTCTTGTGTGACTTTGTATTATTTGAATTTTTTAGTCTGTTAATATATGTATGTTTTTCATTCATAGTAAAAGAATGTTTTATTTTATTCATTATTTTAAACTTGTTAAAACCAAACCTTGAAAAAAGCTTTACTTAGACATTAGCCGTTTACATTTTTATATTGTTGTTTGCAATCATATCTGATTATATTTTTTTTAAAGAAATAAATTTAATATGCTGATATATTTATTAAAAATATATATGTTCTATTGTTTTTTGTTTTTATTTCATGAAAATAAATAGTTTTAACAATATTGTTGAGTTCATTTTTTTCTTTGGCATGAATACAAGAGTAGATAATTACTCATGTAGATGAGGCCTAGAGCTTCTTTTTGTTTGGGTGGTTGGTTTTGGGGTTTTTTGCATCCCTTATTTATGTGCATACAAAAAATTAATTTGCTTTCGCATTCCTGACATATGTGGGGGGTTTCCACACTTATTTCAAGAATCGGCGCCCTGTTTGACAGTACTTATGCGTCTTACTTATTTCAAGAATCGGCGCCCTGTTTGACAGTACTTATGCGTTTTACTTATTTCAAGAATCGGCGCCCTGTTTGACAGTACTTATGCGTCTTACTTATTTCAAGAATCTGCGCCCTGTTTGACAGTACTTATGCGTCTTATTGCACCAGCGAGTCGATAGTAAAAGGATACAGGGCTCACCAGGGTAGACATAAAATAAGTTCTAGTCGCAACCTTCTCCAAGCCAAAGCCAGAGAAATTCTCGCGCGATTCCTAGTGCTGCCAAGGCACACTTCAGGCATCTCACACCGACTACTTGTCGCTGCAAAAATTTAAACATACTCTTGTTCGGCTCACTCGTAAAATTCCAGGTAGTCTTGTTTGGCTCACTCATAAAATCCCAGAAAGTTTTGTTTGGCACACTCTTAGAAGTCCAGGAGGTCTTGTAAGGTACACTGTTAGAAGTCAAGGAGATTCCAAGCAATGCAACATAATAATTGAGGTCATCATTATAAATAGTTTTTCACTTAGGTTTTTTCTGTAATATACTAACATCAAAATGTTTATTTTCAAAAAGAAATATTTATTACTGAATTATTTTTACCTGTCCTATAGACATCCATTATTTAGTAGTAATACTAGTAGTAGAATTCGTTGATCCTATTCCGACATCAAAGTTCAGATGCATGCTCAACTGCTCTAGCATCATAAACATTTCTTTTCTAACTGGCGTTTACACATTATTTTTAATGACTATTGCAAAGCCCCTTTGAAAACAAACACAGCCCTTGACCCAAATGATTTGAAAAAAATATATCGTTCTATTTCTAATCTGATATTTATTTCTTGACTTTGTATCTAATCTATCATATTTGTTTTCATTCTGTCTCTATCATTTTGTCAAAAGTCCTAGCTTTGCATCTAAATCACCATAATCTTCTCAATAGCTTACAATCACCTCATTTCCACCCGATCCCTTTCATAGTACTTTCCAAATTTGGATGACAAAATATTTCGGTTCTTACACTCATTTGATTTATGCACAGCCTTTGACGGTATTGGCCATGGTATATTGGTCCTCCATCTCCAAACCGCATAGTTAGTATCCTAAAATACTACTTTATCTTGGTTCACATTTGTTATGCGTCTGAAAACGAAAACACTGCGTCAGCCAAAGGCAAACATTTCAGCTCAGACGATCTTTGCTTGTGGTGTCCCGCAGGGCTCTGATGTCGAACCACTTCTTTTTATTCTGTATCAGAGATCCCCAAAACCACTCCGCGTTTTACAAGTTCATTAATTAATTAAATTTATAAGTTTATTAACTGGTAAGAACAACACGAAAAACTAAGCCTTGGTTCCGTGACTACTTCCCTCTCACCTTTATAGTAGTCTACGATTTCCCGGAATACTCTCACTACCACACTGAGAAGCAAAAAATATAAAGGGCATATACTAAAACATAAGAAAATGTTAATAACTTATTTTCTTTTTCGTTTTGTTTCTTATTTTACTACTATTCTTTCCTTTTTTTCCTTTTCTGTTTATATGGTTTATATATATATATATATATATTATAAATTAAATAAGGCCAGTAACCTATTCAATTGGCGTATTGCATAATCATAAAATTAATATATATATTATATTATAATATGATACCTTACGGTACAAATATATAAGATAATCAATAATTATATTATATTATAATCGTACTATACTATAATAATATGAAATATTATATTAAATTCTTCCTTTATATTTATTAATTATTATATTTATAAATTATACATTCCATTAATTGGGAAGAGAAAGTACTTAATTAGTTAACTAAATAGCCAAATATATTTACCTACCATATCTGGCCCGCCGCCCGCCGCCCGCCGCCCCCCCCTCCCTCTCTCTCTCTCTCTCTCTCCCTCTCTCTCTCTCTCTCCCTCTCTCTCTCTCTCTCTCTCTCTCTCTCTCTCTCTCTCTCTCTTTGTGTGTGTGTGTGTGTATAGATATTAGATCAAAGACACTTGTTCTTAGACAGTAGTTCATGGTACTGGTTGATAGGCGCTAGTTCGTGGTTCTAAATTTGACATTAGTCGAAAGATAAGTTTCACAGATAATGGTTCTTGACATTGGATCATTCATTTTTCATTATTAGACATTACTACATAGACACTGATCTTTACACTGCCGGCCGAGTGAAAGGCTTAACCGGCCAAAATGGCGAACGTCCAATCTAGCACAGAATGCTGCCCTGCTTTTGACCCGCCATTATGTGTAAAAGTAATGCATGAACTTTGAACTCAGCTGATAGTAGTGTACATGGAGACCGATGGTGCCCTGAGACTAATCAAGATAAGCCAGATTCAAAGTACCACGCCAAGATAATCTGGCTTCTGCATGTAAGCTAAAAAAAATTAAATAATAAAATTTTAAAAAGCAAGACCCTATTGGTAATCACAGAGCGATAGGTATATTTGATACGACCAGTGTACTTGAAACGTGTAGAGTTGTACAGGCCCAGAAGAAACCCTACAAAAAGGCTGTTAATTCCATCGCTCAAAAAAAAATCGGCTCTAACTCGACAAAGACGGCGATAAAAATGGTCAGGTCAGTAGTCAAATATTCATCGTGGCAAGAGTATTAATAGTTCGATCATGTTGCCCGATGCAAATGGGGCATATTGTTCGTTTGGTAGTTTCTTTCTTTCTTTCTTTCTTTCTCGAAGGGCAGGACATTACTTGACACTAAGTGTACTATGACTGACTTCCTGTCTTAAGTTTCAAAATGAAGGGGGAGGGAGGGAGTCCCTCGCGATTACGTTCAATAAATTTATGACCGTGATAGCTGATCGTTTAGAGTTCCACTCTCAAGACTGCACTGCTTCAGTTGAATTATGCTCAGAAGTGGTTATTAAAGCATCAGCTGTCAGACTTGTGTGATAAAAAGACTTCTAGTTGCATTCTCTGCACTCAACAAGACATAGAGGAGTAAGTGTATTAAGCAACCATAAGCTTTTTTTAAAAATCAAATACCTATTTGTTTGTCTGCTTACCTATTTATTTAGTCTGTCTATCTAGCTTTCTAACCAATATATGTTTAATCTACCTGTCCTTTTTATAAGTAATGTCTATTTACTGATTTGTATTTAATCGGTCTAGTTATCTTATTTAATATTATCTTATCTGTACCCCTAACTCTGCTTAGTCTATCTGTATAGTCTATTTTCTGTCTATTTATCTCTGTTTAATATATCTTCCCACCTTCATGTAAGTATTTCACTTTTTTTTTTCAATCATAATAATTAACTTTAATATAAATCTGTTGTCCGTATAACTAGTTTTGTAATCTGCATTCAGCTGTAATACCCAGCACACGTGTAATATTACAGTCTGTGGTAGAATAAATTTGCCTATCCCTATTTCTATACTTAATTATATCTTTGTTGCCAATGTTAACGTGACCCGACCTTGGGCACTGCTTATGATGATATTTTTGGAGTAAACAACTTAGAAGGAGAATTTGCTAGAATTTGCTGATGTAATCAAAGCCAATTTTAGGTGGATGAGTAGTTTTTATTATCCGATGTTTAAAATTTACAAGACCGAGACCAGCCAATGGAATGAAATCAAAGTTTACCTGTTGAAAAGAATATTCTCTAATCACTTTGAATTTGGTGTGGCAAAAGTCCAGTCATAAAAGACAGCCATTAGCTTAACCGGATGATTGAGAGCGAGAATGGACTTGAAAATATTTCGTGCATTTTGCTATTGATATGTTACACTTGCATTTTATGTAGAGATGTATTGAGTGAGTAGACTATTACTTCTACGATTGTGAATTATGATGTTTGTATGTTATATGTTACACACATGACATTGTTTCAAGTGAACACATTCATAAACTATTATGTTGTATTTATTATGTATTGGGCTGAAAAATACTGTTGCAGGAAATTGTAATTTGAGACTTGAATATCAGAAAGAATGGAGTTAAGGATGATAAACTGGAAAACTTAGTGTTTGTTCCCTGAATATATTTCACAGGGAAAAAGCAGTCTTTTTTTTCTAGAATCTCTGGAATTTCTAAAATTTCCTACTTTATTCATTTATGAACTGCTATGACCATGGTAGATTCAGGAAAACTCTACCCCAGTTTGTAAATGTATGGATACACTGCACTTTGTTAATGTATGGTGACAAAGTATGCTCGACTACATCATGAAATTTCTGGTACAGGGAAGTTACTGGAAATTGCTACATTGTTGTTCTACTTGAGGGAACTAATACAGCGAAGGAGTGCCAGATTAGTCTCGAGAGAACAGAGGCTCATGGAACATTATACAGCATGCTAGAGAAATATGTATTCAATTGACAATGCTGTTGCGAACAATCAACTTGTGACATTGTTAGGAAAGTTCGAGAAAAACTATTGTGACATTGTCTAGACAAGGTTATATGCAAACTATTATTGCTCATCTCTCTATAACTCCATTTCTGTTATTTAATAAGAAGTATCCTGTGATTTGTATTTACACTAAAATGGTGAATTACTTGTTAGGATCTAAGACTGTATTGGCATTGAAGTTATTTGAAAGTGGTTTCGTGGAAATATTGATGTCAAATAATCTTTTCATTGTATTTGCTATATATATACTTGATTGTTGATTTAATAAATGTATTGTTAAATTTATTCATCTTCTTACACATATTGATAACTATATGTTAGAGAGATAGTGGGTGGATGGGGGCTTGCTAAATATAGATCAAAGACGAATTTTTTCCTTTGGCAAGAAGTTTTCCATCTACAGAAATATTGTATGATGGTAAATGTTTTTCTTTATCATTGTGGAAGAGAGAAAACGTCTACAGCACCCTCATATCCGCCAAATGAGAGAGACGAATGGGGTCTTCTGGAGAATTATTAATAACATAATTAAGATTCTCATCACTTGTAATTAGTTATGGATGATTACTAATAATAATCATTATAACCAATAACTAGGGTGGCGTTGTTTCACACAGTCCTTAAAAATAACAATATTAAGATTTTATTTATTCTCTTCATTTTGACTAAAAAAATAATTCGGACTTCCTAATCTGCAGTGCCCCACATCAAAATTGCTTACCTTACCAAAGGACAATAATTCAACTTGGAATCAATGGATGTCATTCAGTATTCTATGTGCATTATATTTTGTATATATAAATATGCATGATTTTAAAGTAGTACATGATATTTATTTGACTACTAAAACTGGCATGGCTGATGCATATTAGCATGCACATTTAAAAAAAAAAAGAGCAACATCAATAAACTGGGGAAGAATATAAAATAAACGCAGCATGAAGTATTTCTAATCAAACATCAAGAAGCTTGGAACACAAGTTAGCATTAGGCTAAAGTAATTTCACAGAATCTCTAGGACTTTTGACACAAGGGATCTTTTCACAAAATAGGTGTTATCTCTCCCCTTCCCCCTTCTCATCCTCTCACACACGCACGCACGCACACACACACACTCCAGCTTATGTTGCTAATAATGTGACTCACCTTCATTGACTAATTCCGTAGAGATGAATTATATAACACAGATTTAAATGGAACGCAGAAGTATGCAATTGGCGGAGGGAAAACAAACTTAGTTCTGTAGAAATAAACCACTTAACTAATTAACTGGAAAGTAACTTGAAAGCCTTCTGCATAACTTGAAGAGATTTCATTTACTGATTATTCGATATTAGAGGTGTACCCCGGTATTTGTCTTTATGACAGACTTGATCAGCGGTAAGAAATTCACACTGACAAATGTTTTCGGATTTAAGGCGTTCTCTTGGCGCAGTTAAAATTAGTACTGTTTAACACCAATCAAGACCTGGACTTGATTCGCCCGCAAGTTTTATTTTTGAAAATTAGACGGTTTTGCTCATTGTAACATTGAGGTGGGGGGGGAGAGGGAGAGAGGGTGTGACTGGGTTCACTTGTGATTTGGTGACTTTACATAATGCAATGTTATTTTACGTAATCTCACAGCCAGGTACTACCACTCAAATTCCTGCTATTGGTCTCTGCGATCCAAGGGGTTCAGGGTTCAGACGCTGAAGTCGCTCCGTCATATGACGGGGTACTAAGGGCAACAACCGACGGACGGGCAGAGGCGTATTTAATTCCTCCGTTCCCTAGCAACCACGCTTCCAATTTCGAGTTGCTACCCTCGCAAGACATTCTGGTCACCTGGTTTAGTGGATCAAAGGTAAGGCTTCGTATCTCTCTCTCTCTCTCTCTCTCTCTCTCTCTCTCTCTCTCTCTCTCTCTCTCACACACACACACACACACACACACACACACACATGCACAGACAGTATGCTTTCCTGATCAGTTAGATATAAGCCATTTAGCTATTTTATTGCATTAAACTGACAGTTCCAACAAAGAAAAAACCCAAAGTAATAGATTTTTTTAAACAGCAAAACCATTCACCGAAATGAAGACTGGTACTTAATTACAGTTTTTATAGCAAAACCATTCACCTAAACGAAGACTGGTACTTAATTACAGTTTATAAAGCAAATTTTGCAATAGATATAGAGTTTTTCCTGGAATATTATCCAGAGACTTGAAAGTGTCGTCACTCCATTTTTCGTTTTCTACTCTTAGATAGCAGTTAAAAAACCAGTCGATAACTCTCTATTTTTTTATTTCATTTGTTTGTCTTTTACCTTTTTAAAAATTGGACGGTAGGAGGTAGTTTGGCGCATGATCTAATATCCCATGAACCTATAGTCAGACAACAATTCTTAACGATGTATAAAATGTTATGCATCTTTTTTTATTTTGACATAAATAAAATGTACATTTATCACAAAAACGATTTTTAAAAGTATTATTAAAAGTCTTAATTGTGCAACAAGTGTATGCACTTCAGTAAATGGGACATGTCTGAAACTTTTGTTTTTAAATAAATGGGAGGGAACAAAAGTAATCTAGCTAGTAAAGTAACAGTCCTATCAAAATGATGTACAAGAATTTGCAATTTCTGCCCAAAGACAAGAATACTTTAGTTAACAGTAAATATAGTTAAAATGAATCTACAAATAGATTACCCTTCTTTATTAATTATACAAAGAACAATAAAAATGCTGTATAATGTCAAAGGAGGGTGCCAGCGGTGTGGCGATAGTTATGAGCCGTCTGCAACATGGGGCACGAGTATTTCAGAAAGCAAGCATTATGTCACAACGCCAGGGCTATTCCAACCAAAATCCAGTCATCTTCTACGACAACGTCACCAACCACGTGTATCTCTTTCACAGCCAACAGAAAGCTGATGAAGGGGAAAGTGAGTATAACCTTCTCTTGAGCAATTCTATATAGCCTAACACTGGATTTGTGCGGGTTATAATTTTGATTAAATCTGGGATTAAATAATCTTTTTAATGATAAGAATAATTAACAGCGGCTACAGTCGTGCCTAATACAATGTAGCCTATAGTCATTTCAAAAGCACATATTCAATTCATTATATTTTTATCATCCATTTATTTATAAATAAACTTTCATTGCCAATATAGAGGAGTTTATACACATGACTGCAGTAGACAGACAAAGATTTGTTTCTCCCTGGTGTAGTGAATATTGTTACTGATGTTTTTCACAGCGACCTGGCAGATTGCAATGAAGATAAATGAGCGTGAATTAAAGAACTAAGTTGGGGGGGGGGGTCAGTTGCTCTTGAAACAGACTTGGCATTTATCTTTTTTATAAAGAAAACGAGAATTGCCAAAGCTACCATACAAAGTTTTTCTTAGAAGCATTGTAGGTTTGGTTTAGTAAGAAGTTGTCTTTCTCTACTTTGCGCACGATTTTCGTTTCTGTCAGCTACTGCGCAAGTATGGGCTATGGAATCTAATGACAGCCTAGGTAACACGTGGTCACAACCTATGCCATTGTTCACCAAACCGGGCTCATTTGATAGGTAAGTGTCAATATTTGCTGACGTGTGTGTGTGTGTGTGTGTGTATGTGTGTATGTGTGTGTGTGTGTTTGTGTGTGTGTGAGAGAGAGAGAGAGAGTTAAATGGCTCATTTGATAGGTTAAGTTCCAATACTAGCTCGCACGTGTGTGAATCAATTATAGAACGAGGGCCATCAAGGAGCTAAATATACAACCAGAGAGGAAACCCTCCCACCGCCAGAACTTTGGTGGAATGGTGAACGAACTTCAGGGGCAGAGTCAGGGTCAAAACAAGGTCAGGGTCAAGAACATCTACAGTATGAATCCAGCATCTCTGCTGGACCGTCGATCTAGTAAATGCTAAATCAAAGATGTGCCAATCTGCCAGCTCTAGACATACTACAAGCTAGGATCGATGACTTAATTTGCCCATTACTTTGATTTCTTTAAGCAATAGTAAAGCAAAACATCCTTTTTTTTTCAAACGCCCTTTGTATCACATCTGCCTTTAGAGTTTAGAACCAACTATCTAATCTTCACTTACCACCACCCGTACTTCTCTTTAGAACCTGTTTGCTGTGAAAACATGTTAATTCTGAAAGTGGATTTTATCTACAATCAAACTAAATTCTGGTAAACATTGCATACTTGGAGCATGTGTTTACATTATTTTAAGAGGGAAACATTTTATATTACTTCATATATTCATTTAAAGCAAAAACATAGTACAACTAGCAGCAATATTTTTCTTTTTAAAAAAACAACAAGCAAGAGTACGTATTACAAAAACAGAAGGGGCTTACCTGGGTTCTGGTAAAATACATAAGATTTGACTCCTTAGGCTATTCACATTACATTAGATTTAACCTGCAATGAACATGGTTTGCTTATATCAGTCAAGGATTTATCACACTAAAGCCAATACTGTCCCGCAGGCCAGGTAAAATTGTTTCATGGCCCGCGCTGATTTCTTTATTTATATTGCGTAATTAAATATTTTCTCATGGATGGCTCGTTGACATTAAATTTTTGGTTTATGTGGCCCTCGGAGTTAAATAAGTTGGACCACCCAGGTATGCATCACTTTTTAATAATTTAAACCATTGACAAGAACAATTGTGTTTGACGTCATCCCTGCAGAAACCGGGTGGTGAAAACGCTGCAGCAGACCTGGCTTTTACCCATTTATTATTCACTAAAAACTGAGGACAAGTCATCTGTCCAGGAGTGCCTCCATCAGCAGCTGTTTGTTGATGACTGGGAAGAGCATCCTATCCAAGACTCCAATGACCTCATCCAACCATCCATTATAAGGTCCAAGCCAGGTAAGTCAGTCGTTGATGGGAGAGTGTAATTCTTTAGCTACCGTACCTAATAAATACTATGCGTGCGTGCGTGCATGTGTGTTTGTGTAGCTGGTTCAATCTTTGCAATTCACTAATACATACTCTTTGTTATGTCATTTATTTGATGCAAGGAAATACTGGTGGAACTTATTTCAGACGAACCCAAGCTGCTAGCATTTTTCCGAGATGAAAATAATGAAAACATCTATCGTGCTGAGAGTGGTGACGATGGTCGTACATGGTCCAGTCCCACTAAAACAACACTGCCCAACAATGATAGTGGTATACAGGTGAGTTTGGGCGAACTGGGATCAGTGCTTTCTCTTCTGTGTTTAGGATCAGTGCTTTCTGTTCCGTGTCTAGGATCAGTGCTTTCTGTTCTGTGTCTAGGATCAGTGCTTTCTGTTCTGTTTTTAGGATCAGTGCTTTCTGTTCTGTGTTTAGGATGAGTGCTTTCTGTTCTGTGTTTGTTTACTTTGCATTCTTTGGTATTTCCACAAATTACATCCGGTGAGATATTTTTTTTGCATTAAAACTATTACGTAAATGAACTAAAAATTTTGAATCATTAATATATTGTCGTGTTTTACAATCATTTTATTAAACACTTTTGTTACACTTACCTTGCAGCCCTCTCTCCCTACAAAATCTATACGTTTACCGTATATCTAGGAGTGACATGACTCAGCCTCGAATTCGATATTTATGGAAAAACCCTCTTGTACTCTCTGGTACTCTCTTGACTCGATTAGTTTAATTTTCTTCTCTCTTGTCTGTCACTATCATATGGAAAAACTTCAAAGAATTCAAAACGCCGCAACTAAGATTAATCTCAGAGCTCCAAGACGTGATCATGTCATTCCACTTCTGTCTTCACTGGCTAACCGTTCTCAGTCTCCACTGGCTACACGTTCACAATCTTCACTGGCTATGCGTTCAGTTTTCACTGGCTACACGTTCAATCTTAACTGGCTATTCATTCACAGACTTCACTGGCTACCTAATCATAGTCTTCGCTGGCTACCTGTTCAGTTTTCACTGGCTACCTGTTCACAATAAAATACAAGGTCTCTACTCTTTGTTATATTTCACTGTCTGGTTCCAGTCCTAAATAATAGAATACAAACTCTCTACTCTTTATTTTATTTCACTGTCCTATGTACCTGTTTGATCTCTCTCTCTCTTGCTAGAATTTTAACATAGGAAACGCACGGTTAAGCATGCCGAAAGTGAAGTACAAATCTTAAGTTCAACATTCCTTTGCTTAGCAGAATCCATCTACCAGTTCTACCTGGAATTCGCTGCCTTCTGAGCTGAGATACAAAGAGATCATCGTCATTTTCAAGAATGCAATCAAGATATTCCTTTTTTTCTTTTTTAACAGGAATGAAACTATTTTTTGCGTCATCGCTTGTTCTAGTGCTATATTTTTCAAAACGTTTCTTTAAGCTTTTCTTTTGTAAATGCATTTACTTATTAAATTTTCTGAATTTTAATGTAGATTCATTTTGGTCTTGCTATACAGTTTTTAGTTTTCTTATTAGTTTAAGTAGTTTGTACACACCTTGCATATGGTATGTGTAATTAATTACTGTAAAGTTACAACTCTGTAACGTTAATAACTTTTAGTCTTTTTTGCTGCATTATTTAACAGGCGTGCAGTCTCAAAAGTGGCAACATTGCAATGGTCTACAATCCAACCAGAAGTGACCGAAACCCCTTAGTAATTTCACTTTCTGAGGACGGTGGTCAGACGTGGCGTTATACCCGCGTTCTACAGTCGTCATCTAACTCCTCTGATGAGTTCAGTTACCCGTCCATTTTACAAACTCCTTCCGGTCAAATCCATATTAGCCACACCTACCTTCGTCAGACCATCAAGTACCACATCTTGCCCTCAGAGGACTGGATAAAAAATGGTACAAGACTGTACTAGAAAAACTAAAACTTACTGCTTTATATACAATTATGTTGAGCACAAAGAACGGTAATACAAAGAGCTGTAGAGTTAAATCATTTCTACGTCATCTGAACATGACGTGAAAGTTCATGCAGGCTGCTGTGAACAGGACACTATTTGATAAAATAAAAATAAAAAAATTAATTAATTAAATTATACTTCAAAATAAATAAAATGATAATGCAAAATTCTTTAGTTGCTTTCCTCCCCTTATGCTGCAGCTGACAGATCCTTTCACATATATTCATCATTCCAAACACAAAACAAAAAAATGATGACAGACTAGTCCTGTTAATTTACAGAAAAAAATAAAATAAATCATGCTTAATTTTATTAGCACTTCATGTCTTCAAATTTCAAAGTGCTTTACAATTCTAGACTCAGCTAACCAAGTTAGACAGAAGTCGAGTTGATCAGAAAAATCCATCCGATCATGTCGGGTCTGAAACTTATGACCCCTTGTGGTGCCAACGCCACTTAGTTAATGATTATGATTATTTTTGTTAATTAATCTTTCATAACTAAATACGAGTGATGAGAATCTTAATTTATGTTATTAATAATTCTCCAGCAGACACCACTAGTCTCTCTCACTTGGCGGATATGCGGGCACTGTAAACGTTTCCTCTCTTCCACAACATTTACTGCCAAACAATGAAATGCAGCTACACATTTCTACAACTCAGTAAATGCAGCTACACATTATACAACTAACTCAGTAAATGCAGCAATACATTTATACAACTAAGTAAATGCAACTATACATTTATACAACTAACTCAGTAAATGCAGCTACACACTATACATCTCAGTAAATGCAGCTATACATTTATACAACTCAGTAAATGCAGCTAAACATTTATACAACTAAATCAGTAAATGAAGCACAACACACCCATAATGAAAGAACTAAAAGAAACCAGACATCAATGAGTTTTAAAAAATTTAAATAAAAATTATTTGATTTTCAATTCCGTTCTATTCTTCTTATATTCTCTTAATTAATTTTCTAGCTTGACTATCTACTCAGCGGCAAAGTTTGAGGTCTTTTGTGTGTTGTGCAGAACAGACATATGTGCTACTTTTAACGGACACTCTTTTGAGCAGCAACTTATTGTAATAGTTTGTCTAAATATCATTTAAATTTCAAAAAAGTGATAACTTCCAATAAATACTTCTTTTAATAAGAGGTTAAAATTTATTCACACAAAAAGATGATATGCTGATTAGAGACTAAATGAAAGTTTTCTAAATGAAAGCTTCCAAATTTATTTAATATTTTTCGGTACCAATACATTAATAACCATCATCTTCTGAATTTTTAACATATATGTTGCATTAAACACACAAATATGTTATAAGTTACAGAGACAATTTTTAGCAAAAGTGTAAGTTTAATGTCAATAATACTAAAATAAATAAGCAATTGTACAAATAAAATGCATTCAACAATATCTAAAATTTTTCTTTGAGTTGACCATACAAAAAGAATCCATTTAGAATTACAAATGCCTCCTTGCAAATTTCTTAACAAGCAAACTCTTTTAACAGTTTGTATAAAATAATTTATACATGATACATTTGAAAATTTTTTTTAAAAAAACAAAAGTTACTACAGACATATAATTTGCTAAATTATTTAAACAGTAGTCAATTAACTCCATTGTACCATAAATATTTACCTAAATTAAAAGGAACAATTACTGTTATACAATAAAATGCAAGTTCTTTCTGGACTTACTGTTCTGCAGAAAATTTGATAAATATAAGAAAAGTAAAATCCATGTGTTTTTTAAAAACCAGTTCACACTTACTGAAAAATCCATGTGCTGATTTAATTTTAGCCAATATTTGTCTTCATTCTTCATTTAACCCAACAGTCCTGAGTCGTCCAATAAGGGTGACTGTACCACCATTTTCAGTTGTGTGAATCACTGATAAGAACAATGGCCATTTCTGTGTTATCTAAGACATGGAAGTACCCAGAATGCAGTGATAATTCACATAGATTTGTGAATCTCCAGCCTTTGGCATCTAATGGTGATATTTCAAGTATAACATACTTTTGAAACAGTAATTTTTTTTTTTTAACACCAAGTTTTCAATCAAAGTTGTACAATTTTTTTCACATTATAGCAGTTTGAGCAAATAACATAGTGCAACTATTGTGGGGAAAGTGAAATACAAGCCAGTTAAAATTTACTGATTTAATTCTTAATGAAATTTGTAAAGATGGTATGTTGATCTGATGGGGGTTTTATGGGTGGAGGGGGTGGCAGGAGAGATGGAAGGAATATTCTGAAAATTACAATAAAACTTCAAAATCTAAAGCACTAATGCTGAACAATTTTAGATGAGACTTCTGCATTATAATTATATTTATTATGAATATGATTAAATTAAATATTTTCTACACATACATCAAATGATATATATATAGTGACTGAAATACTTCAAATAACTTTTGTTGATTCCAGTTACTGTAGTTAAATAATGTGTAAGATGATGATTTAAGGAACGTTTTATAAAAAATTAGGGAAATAGGTTTCTCTTTAATTACTATCATACTCTGCACTGGTTACATTGAATATTTTTTCTTCACAAAACTACTTGGTCTTAATGTTAATATGAAATGCCCTATATAAAACATAGAGCAAAACAAAATGATTTGAATAGTATATTATCTAAGAGCAAAACAAAATGAGTTGAATAGTATATTATCATAAAGTATATTTCAGTAAATTTTTGTTGTTGTTTTAATAGATAAAAATATAGAATGCAGAATTATGTCCCTTTTTCAGGGATCTGGGATTGACTGATGTATTCTAACCCAGTAGCATTGATTAAATTAATAAGAATATTGCTGCCAATCTATCAGAAAGTGTTAACTTACTTTTCACCAAACAAATTATATAAAAGATTACCTGAAAGATTAATATGATCCACTCTACTAGGTCAATGGTCCCAGAGAGATCAGCTATTTTTTTTATTTTCTATTCCTTTCTTCCTGAAAAACAGCTTCCTTCATTCATACCAGCACTACAAGAAACCAATAAAATTGTGGAAAACTTGCTTTGTTTATATCAGTACTACCAGAAACCAATAAGTTCTGGAAAACAGCTGTCTTTGTTTATATCATATTCATAGCAGAAATTAATGAATGCAAAATAAGTACCTCATTAAGTCAAACAGAAGTTTTGGAGCAAAAAACGTCTGTGAATGGCCAATAAGTAGTATCAATATCAGTGAATTGTGCGATTATATCATATTTCATTTGCACCTAGCAAGTTCTAATTTTAACATGACAAGTAACACCATGTTATAATTGATAGGATACAATAAAACACAGCAAATCAAAATAAATGTGTTTAATAAGAGACTAATAATAAAAAGTTCCATTATTGCACAAAGAAAGCATGAATGTCAACAAACTGTTGAACCATTATGACAAAAATAAAGAACTTTTGATTGCAAATATGTATGTTAGAATCGCTGATAAAATTATATTTTCTAGAGGATTTATTACATAAAATGTGCATTTTAGGATGTGATCTTAATAGTAAAATTTTATAACTTAATACTGTCACCATTTCTTATCTACATTTCTATAAAGTGGCTTTTAGCCTTGAAGTACAAATAAGTGGCTCCAAAATAATATCCCACAAATGTTATCACTATACCAGTTGTCCTGAACTAAGGCACTATGGTCAATAACTCTTGGACCTGCAAGTAATCCGTGCCTGCCATTTTTCCTACACTACTTATAGTATACATCAGTAACTTCTAATTTTACACAAGACAGCCAATGATTGATCAGTGTGGGATTGATCAGAATGAATGACATCAGAAACTGCTGGCTCCCTCCAATAAGTGTCATTCTTTGTTTAAGATGGTGTTCTACAAGCATGACCTTTTAGGTGACCCAGGACAGAAAGAATGAAAGAGACTCCTACCCCACCAGAAAAATCAATCAAGAGGCATCTCATCTGCTTGTCAACAATGAAACAACTCCTGCTCAACTGCCACTATATTTGTTTATAAAATTTACTAGAAGTAAGGCCACAGTGTGGATGCTACAATGGGTGTAATCAAAGCTGTAATGATGGAAGACAAAAAGTTGACGCTGTGGTTGTCTAGAAGGGGTAAGCCACTGATGTGCTCTGTATTGTTACCTGGAGTTTCGACAATCACCTTCCGTGTCTTGTGATACCCTGCATTCAAATAGAATTTTATGAAATTTCAACAAAAATTTCACATGACAGTCAATAAATAACTCAAACAATTATTTGTTCTTTAAATATTACTTGTTTCATGACTGTGTAAAATTAAAATTAACGTATACTCTCAAATGATTTTCCGATGTCCCCCATTTAAAAAGGTTTTATTTCAACAATCAGAATTGCTGTACAGGTGATAGTAGCAATGATGTTGGTAATTGTCACAGGAAATGAGGGACCGAAATTATATTTTATTTCATTTTAAAAAACCGCTAACAAAACTAATTGAAGTAATCCGAGTTTTGTTATTTTTCGTATGTAGCATGTAAATTCCAGTAACGGTCACCTAAGATCTCTTTAGTAGACAGACGTTCGTGACGCAGTGTGTGTCAATTATCATATTGAATATATATATTAGTTTATGAAGAATATGTATGTTAAATAAATTGGGACAACTGCGCAATACCGTCACATGTTGTTGACGAGTGAAATGGCCAGTGCGCATTAGAATTGACCACAGAAAAGCGTGCATCACGATTACCACTATATATCCAAGGCAAAAATCATGTCACAGGACATAGCTTCTGGAAGTTTTGGAAACCTTCAGTGAAAGCTATATAAGAGGCAAAATGAAGACTTTATTCTCAATGTTGAAAACGTCGATTCGTCTGAAGCCAGTCAAACTTCACGTATGAATTATCTCATGTACAGAGATTTCATAAAGGAAAGCTGCAATAATCTCTTTCCATCCGTTTTCCATCCGTCTGATGCCATATATTGAGTAACGAGGCAAAATTACTCAGTATAACTTTTGGCAAAGTGGAAAGTTCACTGTCCAAGAAAAACCCGATGCATGCGACGCTGGTTGTATGCAGTTAACGACACGAGGGACCAACTTGTTCTCCCCCCTGTCTGAGAGTTCGGTTGGACAGATCTATCCCGCTATTGGGAGGCTAGCACCGAGATTTTCTTACAGATATATCCGGATTTCTACACTCAATGTAATGCGACGACACATCCCACTGGACGACTCCACCCGATAATGCTAAACGTCGTTGGGATGTCCGTTTCCACGACAACCGGTACAACGACAGTTATCGAGGCCGACAACAGTCAGCTAAATTTCAGATTTCTCCCCAGTGATAATCTGAAAGTGGTGCCTAGATTCTGCAGAATCTTCACCTGTAATGCGACGCCTCAATTGCGTCGTGATTCTTCACTTTGAAGTGCCGCTTATAAGTGACGTGTGAGTTTACGTCATCTCCTTGGAACTCTGACATTAATAGTGAGTAATAATTCGCACGGCTAACGCGCACATACTTAACTCTAGAACTCTAAGAAAATGAACACTATTATATCGTATGCAAAATAAGAACTCTAATGTTAAAAGTAATGCTTATTTTACATGTCAACTATTGTTAAAGCGGCCACATTTGCCGCATAAGAATTGTGTAATTAATCTTTATTTTATATTTTGAATTTCATCATTTTCATCTCCCCTTATTTCCCACAGAGTGTATGACATTGGAAAGTTGAATGAATGATTAATCATTGTGCGAAAGAGTAGTGCCCCTTTTAAATCGGGAAATAAATAACCTGATTTAAACATCTTTCAACTCTCTTGTTATTCATAGTTTTTGAGAGGGACGAAAGAATTTGTACTATTGTTTTGCACCGTTCGTCTGTTCGTCCATTTATTCACATTTATGATACACACTCACAACACACACCGCCAATAAAACGTTCCTTGGCATGACATTAATAAATTGGGCCCCACCCAAACATCAATGGTGTATGTCATGTGTGTCTATGTAACAACTTGACGCGACGTAGTACTGGCACACGTCACATGGGCTTTTCTTGGAGGTGCACCGGAGCAGGCTAAAAATAGACTTCACCCCTTGCATCTCTAACTTCAGCTCGGGTCGGCTTGTAACGAGCCTACCCGTTTTGTAAACATCTGGTGACCACTGACCGTGATCTGACAAGGTAAATTGTGTTGTTGTAAGAAAGTGTCATCTCTTTCCTGCTTTTCTATCTCATCACCATTATGCATTGTTTATTGCATGTTAGGGCTTTGCTATTGAGACTTAGGTGAACTGGATTTTGATAAGACTTATTATTGTGTTGAAATAAGTTTTATAATCTTTACGCTATTATCGTTAACGCGTACCGACTCGTGTTTAGACGTACATAGATCGATATTTTGTACGCTACATTAGCAACTGTTGTTTTGCTAATTTTGCTAACTTTGCAAATTTCCGATTAGGATTTCTTTTACTCGTGTTTGTAATAATCCTAATCACGTGGTGGCTGGTGTTCATACGCACACCATTGCACCACTTGTGACCGACAGAGGTCAAAATCCCGCGAATATTCTAAGTCATTTATCCATACTCGTGATAACTAGCAATTTTAAAAATGGCCGAGCTAGTAAACATAAAGAAAGAACTCATGGCTATGGGTAGAGAATTCGGGTATGAGAAAGCCGAGTTAAAGAAATACGTGGATGAGGAGATAGCTAAATGGTATGTTGCGAAAGAAAATGAGGCGAAAGAGGCTATAGAGCTAGAAGAAAAGAGACAGGTAGCTAAGGATTTAGAGATGCGAACTTTGAGAGAGCTAGAAGATAAGAGAGAGTTAGCTAAACAGCTAGAGATGCAAACTCTGAGAGAGCTAGAGGAAAAAAGATCGAAAGAGGCTATAGAGCTAGAAGATAAGAGACAGTTAGCTAGACAGCTAGAGATGAAAGACCTGAGAGAGCTAGAGGAAAAAAGAGCGAAAGAGGCGAGAGATTTTAAAGAGAAAGAAATCCAAGATATGAGAGAAATAGAGTTATTAAAGATTCAGTCTGCTAGGGATTTAGAAGATAAAAGGCAGGAAGTAGAAGAGAAAAAGCTTAAGTTAAAAGCTAGAGCACATCAGGAACAGCTTGAATTAGCTAAGCAAGAGGTAACAGCTAGAGAGAAGTTGTTAGATGGGACTGCTAAGCAACAGGCCGAGTTAAATAAACCCCGTACACGGCTAGCTTTCTTTAACCCTGAAGTCGAGACGATTGACGAGTTTTTGACACGCTTTGACAGTTTCATTGCCAACTTTAATTACACTGACATTGAAAAGAAACAACAACTGGGTCAAATACTTCAAGGTGAAAGCTCGCGCGCATTTACTGATCTAACGCGCGATCCCGCTATTACTTATGCAGATCTCAAAACGGGTTTGATGCGTACTTTTCAATGTACAGCAGAAGGCTTTCGAAAAATGTTTAGGAGAGCCATACCTAAAGCAAATGACACCATGCAAGCCTTCGGTACCCGGTTACGCCATTATCTTGATAGATGGATTGATTTGACAGACATCCGGAAGACATATGAGGGCCTATTTGATTTGATATTAAGAGATCAATTTCTCCATATTGCTCCGCCTGCAATGACGACATATTTGCAGCGAAACCCCCCGGCTAACTTCAGTGATATGTTGAGGTTAGCAGACACGTATAATGATTACCCTGATCCGGTAATTACGAGGAGCGCACCACACCCTCCTCCTACAAATCGGCAGAAGTATACACCGAAACCGAACCGACCAATGACGAAATCGGAAAAACCCGAACCGGTACAGCGGACATATACTAAGTCACAAGACGTACGACGTCACACACGTGACTCCCCGCCTATGACATGTTACACTTGCAAAGGGAAGGGGCATAGTTCTCAGAACTGTCCCAGTCCACGTGATGTAAAAGTATGCACTGAAACAGGTGCAACTCTAAAGACCCAACAGGCTACAGTAAACGGACAAAGAGTCAAAATACTGGTCGATACAGGCGCGTCCATAAGCTGCATAAATGCTAAACTTGTACGCCCTGAACAGTATCTAAGGGGTAGTGTCCGCATTCGATGTGTTATGGGACACCTTAGTACATGTCCAAGAGCCACTGTACATGTTACGTCATCCGTATTTTCCGGTACAGTCACCGCCGCAGTGATAAGAGACATGCAGTTCGGATTCATACTATCGCCCGGTCAGTGTGACGCACACACTGATGGCATCTATCCTGTTCTCCCCGTAACCACTAGAGCACAACGGGAACGTAGTAAACAAGGACCCCCAGCTCTAAAGATAGTCGAGAACACATTTCCGCAGTTGACCCCAAGTCAACTCAGTCACCTGCAGCAGGAGGACAAAAGTTTGTCCTCAATGCTAAAGCTGGCACGGAAAAACACTATTACGTCCAGCAAGTACGCGACAATTACGTATTTCCTGAAGGACGGACTAGCGTTTCGGCGCACCGACTTTAAGGAAAATGATACTAGAAGCACCACGTGTTTATGTACCCCTACACCACTCAGACAGCTGATTCTAAGCTTTGCACACGATTCAATCATGTCCGGACATCAGGGCGCACGTCGCACTGAACAACGGATTCGTGAAGACTTCTTTTGGCCAGGCCTGAGTAGGGATGTTCGCTCGTACGTTCGTACATGTACGCAGTGTCAACAACATATTGACCGAGGGCGTGTCAGTCGAGTTCCCCTCGAGATAGTACCAACAGTAGAGGAACCATTCCTAAAAGTCGCAGTAGACATTATTGGCCCAATCATTCCCGCGGCCGAAGGAGGATATCGCTATATCCTAACAATTGTGGATTTTGCAACACGATATCCAGAAGCAGTCGCATTAAAGGGCATCACAGCGATCGAAGTCGCAGACGCTTTAATAGACGTATTTTCTCGCACGGGCGTACCTCGAGAAATATTGAGTGACCAGGGCACTCAATTCACCTCAGCAATGATGGCTGAAACAATGCGTCTACTGGCGTGTAAACAGTTGTTCTCATCACCATATCACGCTCAGTCTAATGGTGCCGTTGAACGTTTCAACGGTACAATAAAGAAAATGTTAATTAAAATGGCCTCGGAACAACCCGACCAGTGGCCGCGTTTTCTAGCACCATTACTCTTCGCGTATCGCGAACTCCCACAAGAGAGTACGGGCTATTCACCGTTCCAACTACTATACGGCAGACAACCTCGTGGTCCCCTTAAGCTAATAAAAGAAACATGGGTCAAGGGAGACACTGTGACCGATGGTAAAGATGTTCACACGTACGTAGCCGAACTACGTCAACGTCTGACCGAGACATGTCACTTAGCACAGGAAAACATTCGCGAAAAACAACCCCGATACAAGCGAAATTTTGACCGTACTGCTGTGGAACGTGACCTCGAACCAGGTCAGCTCGTGTTACTCTTGCGGCCCACGCATAACAACCGCATGCAAATGCACTGGCGTGGACCCTACCGCGTTATTAAGCGTGTGAAGCAGAACGACTACAGCATACAGATAGGAAATAAGCAGAAAATCTATCACATAAATATGCTCAAGCGTTACTATGAACGCAGCGACGAACAGATACAAAGCGTGAATGTCGCACTGATACAATTGGAAGACTCCAATTTCAGAACAGACATGATGTCCGCCGAAACCCAGCCTAACCCCGCAGTTACAGTCGATCAAGTCGAGATTGACTCAAACTTAACTGTCGAACAGCGCGACGCAATGTCAAAACTCTTACACAGACATGCGCGCATATTCACCGACCAACCGGGCCACTCAGATTTGGTTGAACACCGCATCAAACTTTTAAGTGACAAACCGATACGCTTAAAACAGTACCCACAGAAATATGAGAGCACGAAGTACATAGCAGAACAGGTGCGTGAAATGCAAAAACAGGGCGTGATTGAACAGTCAATCTCCCCATACTCATCACCGGTCGTCTTAGTTAAAAAGAAAGACGGTACGCTTCGTTTTTGTGTGGACTACAGACAGTTAAATGAGATAACTGAATTCGATGCGGAACCTATCCCAAATCAGGACGAATTATTCGCAAAACTAACCAAGGCACATTACTTTTCAAAGTTTGACATGTGCAAAGGGTACTGGCAACTGTCAGTTGCTATTGACGACAGACCAAAAACAGCCTTTCCAACCCCGCTAGGCTTATTTCAGTTTTGCCGACTACCGTTCGGACTAGCGAACGCACCCGCAACATTCGCGCGCTTCATGCGAAAATTACCGTTAGAGAGCGTTGACGCATTGAATTTCTTTGATGACATACTGGTAGCAACAGGAACATGGGACCAACATTTATCCTCAGTGGGTGGTCTACTTGACATTCTCGAGCGCCATAGATTGACCGTGAAACCCTCCAAAGTTCGCGCGGGCTTTCGAGAGATTGAATTTCTTGGCCATATCATAAGTGACGGACAAATAGGCCCTAATCTAGACTTAACTGCAGCCATTCGTGACATGACCTTACCGATTACAAAGAAACAGGTCAGGGCAGTTTTGGGGCTAGTGGGGTACTACCGAAAATTTGTCCCAAACTTCAGTACGCTTCTTAAACCACTGACGGACTTAACTGGAAACAAACAACCCACGAAAATACGATGGACGGCAGAGTGTAGCACCGCCCTCGAAAAAGTGAAGGACATCTTGACCAGTAAACCCGTCCTACAGTTACCAGACTTTGACAAGAGATTTATTGTCAGGACCGACGCATCAGACGAAGGCCTCGGTGCCATACTTCTCCAAGAGACAGATGACGAATACCTACCGGTAGCATACGCTTCTAAGAAACTGTTAGATCGTGAGACACGGTACTCTACGATTGAAAAAGAGTGCTTAGCAATCGTATGGGCACTCAAGAAATTTAGTGCTTATCTGTACTCTAAACCATTCATCCTGCAGTGCGATCATAAGCCGCTTACATATCTGCGCACTAGCATGTACGATAACGCTAGGCTAACTAGATGGACACTCCTGCTACAGGAGTATAGCTTCGTTGTCGAACACATCGCGGGCCGAGAAAATTCGGGTGCCGACGCATTATCCCGGCATGCCATAACCGCGATATAAACAAGAGAGAGGATAGTCTCTCCACAGATGCGCATATAATTCCTGTGGGGACTATCGTGTGAAATAAAATTTTTTTGTTCCTATTTGATTTCCACTCTGTGAGCTCCAATCAATTTTAAGAAGGGGGTTGTCACAGGAAATGAGGGACCGAAATTATATTTTATTTCATTTTAAAAAACCGCTAACAAAACTAATTGAAGTAATCCGAGTTTTGTTATTTTTCGTATGTAGCATGTAAATTCCAGTAACGGTCACCTAAGATCTCTTTAGTAGACAGACGTTCGTGACGCAGTGTGTGTCAATTATCATATTGAATATATATATTAGTTTATGAAGAATATGTATGTTAAATAAATTGGGACAACTGCGCAATACCGTCACATGTTGTTGACGAGTGAAATGGCCAGTGCGCATTAGAATTGACCACAGAAAAGCGTGCATCACGATTACCACTATATATCCAAGGCAAAAATCATGTCACAGGACATAGCTTCTGGAAGTTTTGGAAACCTTCAGTGAAAGCTATATAAGAGGCAAAATGAAGACTTTATTCTCAATGTTGAAAACGTCGATTCGTCTGAAGCCAGTCAAACTTCACGTATGAATTATCTCATGTACAGAGATTTCATAAAGGAAAGCTGCAATAATCTCTTTCCATCCGTTTTCCATCCGTCTGATGCCATATATTGAGTAACGAGGCAAAATTACTCAGTATAACTTTTGGCAAAGTGGAAAGTTCACTGTCCAAGAAAAACCCGATGCATGCGACGCTGGTTGTATGCAGTTAACGACACGAGGGACCAACTTGTTCTCCCCCCTGTCTGAGAGTTCGGTTGGACAGATCTATCCCGCTATTGGGAGGCTAGCACCGAGATTTTCTTACAGATATATCCGGATTTCTACACTCAATGTAATGCGACGACACATCCCACTGGACGACTCCACCCGATAATGCTAAACGTCGTTGGGATGTCCGTTTCCACGACAACCGGTACAACGACAGTTATCGAGGCCGACAACAGTCAGCTAAATTTCAGATTTCTCCCCAGTGATAATCTGAAAGTGGTGCCTAGATTCTGCAGAATCTTCACCTGTAATGCGACGCCTCAATTGCGTCGTGATTCTTCACTTTGAAGTGCCGCTTATAAGTGACGTGTGAGTTTACGTCATCTCCTTGGAACTCTGACATTAATAGTGAGTAATAATTCGCACGGCTAACGCGCACATACTTAACTCTAGAACTCTAAGAAAATGAACACTATTATATCGTATGCAAAATAAGAACTCTAATGTTAAAAGTAATGCTTATTTTACATGTCAACTATTGTTAAAGCGGCCACATTTGCCGCATAAGAATTGTGTAATTAATCTTTATTTTATATTTTGAATTTCATCATTTTCATCTCCCCTTATTTCCCACAGAGTGTATGACATTGGAAAGTTGAATGAATGATTAATCATTGTGCGAAAGAGTAGTGCCCCTTTTAAATCGGGAAATAAATAACCTGATTTAAACATCTTTCAACTCTCTTGTTATTCATAGTTTTTGAGAGGGACGAAAGAATTTGTACTATTGTTTTGCACCGTTCGTCTGTTCGTCCATTTATTCACATTTATGATACACACTCACAACACACACCGCCAATAAAACGTTCCTTGGCATGACATTAATAAATTGGGCCCCACCCAAACATCAATGGTGTATGTCATGTGTGTCTATGTAACAACTTGACGCGACGTAGTACTGGCACACGTCACATGGGCTTTTCTTGGAGGTGCACCGGAGCAGGCTAAAAATAGACTTCACCCCTTGCATCTCTAACTTCAGCTCGGGTCGGCTTGTAACGAGCCTACCCGTTTTGTGACAGTAATGAAGATAATGATGATGGGGATGGGGGTGGGGTAATGTGGTGGTGGTGGTTGTGATGGCTTATAATCTTTACAACAAAAAGAAAACTTTAAGTACTTTATAATGCTAAATAAATATAAAATAACACATTAGTAAATGAACATGCATACTAAAACACACAATTGTGCTGGTGGACTGAGTATTAAATAAAGAAAACATATTGAAGAAAATAAATCATCAGAGTAAACAATGGGTACTGTACAATATAAAAATTTGGAAAAGAGCTCTCTATAGCATACAGTCTTGTCATAGGCTTCACCAACAGGATGTTCTGTATGGGTTTACTTCAGTGTGCTAGTACTCTCATTAACTTTACCCCATACCTAAGTGCTACCCCTGTAGCACTGACATTCCTGGCTACATGTATAATTGCAAATTATTCAATGCTAAGGATGTGACTGATTGTCAACATAAGGTTTTAATACTCAACGCTTCCAAGTGTGCTGTATCAGTTCAGAGACCATCAAAGCCATTTATGACAGATAGAAAAATACATTGCAGATTTTGCTCACAATATTTACCTGTCAGTACTTTCCAAACTGTATAGGCAATGAACATTCTGCCTTTACATATGCTAACTACAAGCCTACATGTGCAAACTCAGATTGAAAGTCAGGGGCACATGGACAGTGTTTTTAAACTTCTAAAGCTATAAAGACTGTTAGGAATCTGTTTTCATTTATTTATCACTTAGAATCTGTTTATTATTTTTTAAAATATTTTACGTTTAATATTTTAAGATGAACTGTAAGAGTTAGCAAAGAAAGCTTTTCTGGTCAATTTCAAGTGACAATTTATACCATACTAATTATATGAAGTGAACTATCTTAAATTGCATTTTCATTGTTTTGATATAATTGGCAATGACAATAGAAAAATGTCACTGCTACAAAATGAGTTTAGACAAAGGGATACTTTCCTTGAGCTCACTGACATTCACTAATTCATTTGCTGTATACAAATCTCACTACATAATTTTAGCAGAAGTGATCATGGTAGGCAATACTTGTTCAGTCAAGATCAGACAGAATAGTTTAATTCTGCTTTTTAAATTCTATTTTTCTTTTCTTTTTTCACAGCAAACATCACATTTAATAATGTGAAAGTCTACAATTTTATCCAAATTACCTGAGTACTGGAATGTTGCACCAAGCAAAGAGTCTACAGCAGAGCCGAAGACACCAGCAAAAGCTGATATGGGTAAAAGTGGCCACTGGGGTGGGTTTTCTTTCAAGGGTAAATCTTCCATCATCAGTATCAGCGTAATATAATAAGCAAGTCCTACCACAATACCTCCAGCAGCACTGGCAACTGTACCAGCAAGGGATACTCCACCATTGGTACCTATGGAAACAATGTTTATAATATAATGAAATGGTTCAGATTATCAGGAGAGAAACAACAAAAGCAAGCTGACATATTTTAATGCAAAATTAAATATAACTAATAAGTTCTTCTTAATGAAATGACAACTTCACAGTATGGCCATTTTAAATGGTATACTTTAAGTGAAGTTAAAAAAATCACCTGGTACTTATTATCCAAGGCTTGCATTTAGTCTTGTAATAATGTAAGAAAAGTAAGTAAATCCTCACTTTAAGATGCTGTCTACTAGTATCATATGCAATGCCAAGGTACCAGAAGATCAGACCCAATGCCTTTGTCTCACAGATGTTAAGTTAAACAAGATAATCTCCAGTTTTCATTCCAGAAAAGTGCTGAGTTCTGGGTTCTTACATTTGGCACTTCTATAAAGTCCATGGGTGTTCACTTTTATTTCAGTAAAAGGAAGGAAAGGAGATGATTGTAAGCAAGAAAACAATAATGGGATGGCAGGGGTATTTAATGTAAACATATGCTGGTGCAAAATAAAGACAGCAGTGCAGCAAAGGAGTCCATTGCAATGATGACAAAGTAAAGGAAAGATCTTCTGTGAAGATAACAGTGAGACAAAGGAAAGAGAATCAGTAGAGAGAACAGTGAGATAAAAGAAAGAGAAACAGTAGAGAGAATAGTGAGACAAAGGAAAGAGAACCAGTAGAGAGAACAGTGAGATAAAAGAAAGAGAACCAGTAAAGAGAACAGTGAGATAAAAGAAAGAGAAACAGTAGAGAGAACAGTGAGACAAAGGAAAGCAAGGAAATGGGGAAATGCATTATAAATGAAAACCAAAAAAAAAATGCTGATTAAGTATCCACCTATATGAAGAGGGAAAAAGGAGAGAATATTATTATTATTATAAAACCATGGGAAAACTGTCCTTTCAGAAATACAGGTAACCCAAAAAGGGATGCATACTCCCACTTGTATGCATTTCACACATAATTATACATTCACTGCATGTTGTAATGAGGAGAATTCCAAATTAATATTCACTATCTCCTCAAGCATACCCACCTAGTTGTATACAAAAAATAAAGGTTTTTTCTAAGTAAAATATTTTTCTTCATAAATATTTGCATGATGAACATTCACTGGCCCTCCCAGTCTCAATGTTTTAACAGCCCCATAATCACCTTTGGTCCTAAGGGACATCACTCTCACCAAGGAGAATGTAACAGTAAATTCTTTATAACTGTGTGACAGTGAATGTTGGTCCTTAGAGAAGCGGGACAATATTTCTCATGATTTTGTCTGGTAAATTTCAGGAAAAGTTTATTTTAATTTTATTTAAAATTTCTTTTACTTTTTATTGTACTTCATTTAAATGATTAAATGAATAAACTTATTCATAACTACAAGAATCAAAACATTATCTAAATAATTAGAAAACTAATTTAAATAATATGTTAATGTCTTGTTGCAGATTGAAACAAAATAAATTCTTATTTAAACAGGATCTGCACTGCATTTTCAAAAATATAATTAGAGTGCTGATCTTTAAGGATCACAAACATAAATTTTAAGGAACCTCAACTTCAGGATATGTCTTTAAAATAATTTAAATAATTTTTAAAAAATAATTAAAATAATTTTAAAAAAATAAATAAAATAATTTTATACAAATTATAATTAATTTTTATTACTAACAAAGAACATGGATTTAAAACTGACTGGATAAGTAATTGTTTTTTTCCGTGAAGAGTACCTACCACGTGGAACAATACTGAAAGTTGTGATGAGACGTGGTGACCCTTTAGCCAACACAGTGCCAAGTTCTGAAGCAAAAGTATCACCACTACAGCAGGATAAAGCACTAAGAACTGCCACAGATAAGCAAGATGATGTGTAATTACGTGAAAAGTTAATGGCTTTTTCCGTATAGCCTGCTTCCATCATGTATAGGATGGCCAGCCATGCTGCCACCCCTCCATTGCACAATACCTGAATCCAATCCCTCTGACCCCCTGCACAAAGGTCAAAGTGAATTAGTGCTGAACTATTCTGAACTTTTCAATCAGCTTTAGTGTAAATGGTGAGGAAGTGTTGACAAAAAAAATCTTACTGCCTATCTTCAATTCAAATCAATACAAAAGTATAATGAAAAGGTAATTTTTCTAAATAAAATAATTTTTTCTTGAATACTTACCAGCTGTGCATACATGAGGAGAATATAGACTCTTGCCAATATATGACCAGGGCCATGGGGATCCATGTTGTTAAGTCTTTATTAGACTGAAAATGCTCATCAAGTTATCTTAAAACATACATACCCCTAGAGTAATGTGCTCTTTAGCACCATTAAAGATAAAATCTAACAACAGTAGGGAGGCATGGAGGACCTACAGAGAAAAATAATTTTTCAAAGATACAATCAAATGTGTCTATCTGAGGAGAGAATTTATCCCAGTAAATAACAAAAAAGAAATGACACTATATATGTATGAAGCACAAACAAATAAGCTAGGAAAAAAACTACTAATCAAATCAAGATGCAGGACAGATTAATCAAATGTCTTAGTGTCCAAAGAAGGACCAGAAGCAAAAACAGGTATCTTTAAGAAAAGAGTCTAGAGATGGTAATAAAAGCCTTTCACCCCAATCCTGCCTTGAACACCTATATTTCTAATATGCCAAACTTGATTAAATCACCCTGTTAATCATGGACTCTAAAATTCTTGACTGATAAATACACCAAGCATATTTTTATACATCTCTAATAACTTATTCAACTTAGAACATTAGAATGACAACTGACTGCAAATATTTCTCATGTGAAAGAAAATGGCCAAAAATTAGTCCAGACTTTTCTGAACAATTTTAGAAGGTAAATTTTAAACTGCATAGCCCTGACAAAGGCAACATTTCATTAACTTAACTTAAAATAGTACAAAAGAGCACATCACTCCTCTCAAAAGGCAGATAACTCAGAAGGTACTTTCATTCTGTTATCTCTACCAGGAGCTGACATGGACTCCTTTGACCCTGACTACACACTTAGTAAGACGGCACATCCTCTAATGCAGGGATCACCAACCTTTTTGATACTGAGAACTACTTCATGGGTACTGAGTCATATGAAGGGCTACCAGTTTGATACACTCTTCTAGTTTGCCTTTATACATTATTAATAATGTGAAGTCATAGAAAAGGCCTATGGGCAACTTATGTGGTCTTTGCGGGCGACCTGGTGCCCGCGGGCACCATGTTGGTGACCCCTGCTCTAATGCATGTACATTAGTTGCAATAAAAAGTAAGTAATAAAGTTTTTTACCGACAAGGCATGACCATAAGTCTTTTTTTTTTTTAAATATAAGCATACACTTGTGTAAATTAATTTTAATTATTTCAAGGATAATATAAAATGCCACAATTTTTCACCAATAGGTTTGCATAATTTTTAGATGACGTACCTTCTTTAAAGTTTTCTTCCAGACTACGTTTGAGAGTCCCACGAAATTTTGTTGCCTTTGAGCCAGCAAGAAAAAAGGAAAATAGAGCAGCAAAGAAGCACACATTGCTCAGGGTTAGGATAAAACCTACAACTAGTCCTGAAATGAATTGAACTTTACAATTAAAAGAATATAAAATAAAGTGATTTGCTTATAAATAAATAATTCCCTGTTACAGAACAAGCTTAAAATAATTTTTAAATAAATGAAGGATATATATGCTTGCATACACACACCTACACACACATGTATATATAGTACAAATGCACATACATATTTATATTATAAACACACATGTATATTTATATTACAAGCACACACACACACACACACACACACACACACACACACACACACACACACACACACACACACACATGCACACACACACACACACACACAACTATTGTACAAAGCACATTTTCTTAACAGATATGTACATTTTACAAATACTTTTTTGTTAAGTAGTGGTTTGTTCAGATTATATGCTGATGTTAAATAGTATAGTAAACTTAGCATAAGGAGTACCTAGGCCTGTGCAAATAATGTCAGTTCCTGTTTTTCAAAGAAAATTCTAAAACAAAGTTGTCAAGGGCTGATCATTATTATTCACAAACTTTCATTTCTAGCATGCAGTTTTAAATTTCAATGTATTTAAGAAATTTTTGGAAGAGAAATATATATTTCCAAACTTTTTAATTTTTATTTTATATTAATATACATAATTTGGCTTTAAATATACTGATTTGTATAAATAAAATATCTCTTGCTTATTGTGATAACATTTCAATGCATTTACTGATTCATTTTGTGCTGGGATTACTTAATTTTAGTAAATGGACAACATTTTTATTTTAATTAAAAATACATATACTAATTTGTAGAAATAAAATATCTCTTGCTTACTGAGATAACATTTCACCTGCATTTATTGATTAATTGTGTGCTGGAGTTACTTAATTTTAGTAAATGAGTAAATGACTTTTCTGTCTTGGCATCAGCAAAAAATGTTATTTTTGTAATGTTTTAAATTACATAATTTGTAAAGTGAAAACTTACATACATCATTTAGCTGATATGTAATAGGTTTTTTAAATAATAATTGTGCAACCCTTCCCAGAATCTTACCTTTATATTTCAAGTAAGATATTAACATCAGCCATTTCCTAGTGACCTTCAGTTAGGAGATGTTCTGCACATAGGGCCTATTACAATTTTAATTATAATGAAAAGGCAATACCCAGGGGATGGAAGTGTATAAATAGCATTTCTGCACTCTGGGTTATCTTTCTATTAACATTGCTAACCTGATTAATCTGCATTTATTACACCCACAATCCAGAACACTTGTGACAAACAACCGAATAACGTGCAACATACAAAAATAAGTAACAAACAAGTTTATTAAAATCAATTACAAATTATTAACATCACTTTCCTGACAACAATTCTATAAACACAAAATAAACTATCTCTTAATCTTTACAACACTATTCAAACATTGCTCACACACTCAATTTAGTTTCCTTTAATACATCTAAACATTTAATTAATGAACAATATAATTAATTCCAAAGTTTGTATCACTGTCATCATACGATTATAACTCTGCCAGAATTCATCTCTGCATGCATCTTCTGGATATGCCCATTCCAACAAGTTTATAGGTCACTTTCAATAATGAAACATTTGCATATTTAACCGACATACAGAAAGAGAGTAATAAGAAAAAAAAATATGATAAAGACTTTAATTTAATGTAATCTGCTCTGAATGACTTCAGTCAGATGCAATTACACCGTAGCGGTTTTCCTTTAAAGGGTAGTTGATTCACTGGGGCCCTCCTAGAAATATTCAAGCTATTTATTCTGAGTAAATACCTATAATTGCTTTAGTCAGTCAACTCTGTCAACAACTGTGTCATTAATAAGGAAATCTCAGTGAATTTATCATACTTGGGAATTAACAACCTTAAATTCCCACCAGTCAAACCATTCTGAATGCTGTGAAGAAGATTTTATATAGGGAGTTCTTTAAAATACATCATTCTGTATCACTATATAGATTTAAAATTTAATTTTTAACCCACCTTAAAGCATGCTTTGAATGTGAAATTAACAAATCTCACTTCTATCTTACTCAGGACAATCTTCATCAAATTTTTTTGGTTAACAAAACTCCACCCTCAAGTTAACCATGAAATTTCTCTCTAAGTAACCATGCAAAAGCTTCATTATAATTTTCATCATGAAACAACTTCTCTCCAAGTACATCAAAAAACTTCATTAAATTTGATCAGGTGAACAACTTCTTTTTGGTTACATATTATAATATTCTTTGCCATAACCTTCTCCATAAAACAAACTCACTGTAATTTACCCATACAAGCAGCTGCTATATAATTTCACCAAGAATAACTTCAGTTTAGTTTGTGCAAGAAATAACTTTTTCCAAATTAATCATGTAAAACAACCATCATATGATCTATGCAAAGAAATAGCATCTCTTCAATCATGGAAAACTATGACAAGTTCTTTAAGTTAATTATGTAAAACCACTACAAGATTTCTATTAGATTTTATAAAATAACTTCTCTCTAAGTTAATCATGATAAACTACTATAAGATATTTATCAAGAAATAACTTCTCTCCAAGTTAATCGGGTAAAGGTATTATAAGATTTGTACCAAGAAATCATCTGTTGCATTTATGGAACATTAAAAGGTGAACAACACCTAAATTTCCATACTTTACATCATTTGTTTTATGCATCAATAATTCATTACAAGTGTTATTTAATTCAGCTGCAACAAAACATACATTTCAAAATACAAGTCAAATTTTCATTCACAAAACACAGAATAAAACTCATTATTAAACTTACATGCTGAAACACCAAAACAGTTCAGACTTTATTAATTATTCCCAGCAATATGAAGGTACCCGCTGCAGCACAAGTCTTTCCTTCATAAAATCAAATTCATAGATCCATACTCTTTATTAAGCATATCTGCTGCAGCACCTACAGGACCAAGACTTTTCTTTGTAAAATCACATCCAGCGAACCATACTTCTTATTAAGTATACATGCTATAGCACCTGGAGGCTAAGATTTTTAATTTGCTCTATAAATTTGCTCTATAAATCACACTTATTATTACTAAACATATCTGCTGCAATATCTGAAAGACTAAAACTTTTTTTGATACAAACAAACCTTCGAATATTAAATTTTTATATGACACAACATCTGGAGTGCTGAGACTATTCCTAATAAAAATTCCACTCAGCAAAGTACACACATTATTTAACTTACACATTGAAGCACTTTTAAATAAACAAAACTAAGTTTTTCCTTTATAAAATTATTCAAAATGAATTACATGCATTATTAAGCATACCTGCTGCAGCACCTGAAGGACTCAGGCTTTTCTTCTTAAGTCCATACACAGCAATGCATATTGGTGCAAGCACGGACAGCATCAACCGCCATGGCTCAGGAGGGTGATAGTCTGCACACAAACACACATGTACATACATACATATACACACACACATACACACATTACACACACACATACACACACACACACACACACACACACACACACACACACAGAAACCAGAAGCTAATGAATGGAGAAATTAGTTATTTTCTATATATTATAAAAATGTGCTGGTACCCAGAAATCACCATGAATTACAGGTCAGAGGTCAAGTGTTAGTGGAAACTAAGACCAGGCTGTTTAGTGAAAAGATTTGTGAGATATATTTGTGGAATATCCTATTAAGTGAGTACTGACAAATCCAAATACACATAATATATCTGAACCTGGTCAATTTTAGGATATATTAAACTCTGTAACAAATATAACATTTTATTGTTTTAATTCAAGTTTGAACTCGATTTAGAATCTACCATCACATACAGCATACTTCTTAATTCATGTCAGATATCACATCAGTATATGGAGATGCACAAAAGCTGGAGAACATAGCAAATGTTGATGCTTCAATCTTGCATAAGTAATGGAGCATCATGCACCAAAATACCTTGTAAACTGTTTTTAACATTTCCTTTATTCGAAGTCCCTGATTTAGTCTTCAAAGTGTGGCCTTTGTCCTTGTCTCCAAGTAAAGTTAAAATTAGAATTTCCCAGATAACTACAGTGTTCTAAGATGACCTTAAAGGTCACTGATTTCTGAAATGAGTACATGGAATTTTTCTACAGGTCTAAATAATACACTATCAAGAGCTAATAAAGAACTCATTTACTATCTTATTAACAAACACACTCTACTGACTGATAGAGCTAATGAAGAATTTACTTCCAATTTTGTTAGCTTGTTCATATACATATGCACATGTGTGTGTATATGTGAGTTTCTGATACAATTTTAAAACTTATGAATATATCTTGAAACAAAAGCAAACAAATAAACTGTAATACAAATATAACATTTTCCTCCATGCTTTACATTTACCAAGATTCACTGCAATTAAACTGTAATACAAATAGAACATTACATACACATACACAAACACACACACACACACACACACACACACACACACACACACACACACACACACTCACACACACTCACATTCCTTTATGTTTATGGATTCATCACTGACTAATATTATTACTAAATATTAGCACATCTTTATCATTTGTTCTGCTGAACTTATCAGATCTTTTTCCACGAGACCCCATGAATATTTCAGAATAAAACCATTTACTACACTTTATAAGAAATAAGTAAATACACACACACACACACACACACACACACACACACACACACACACACACACACACACACACACAAAATCACACACATAAACACACACATGCATGCACACACATATTCAAACAATTATCTGGATACTACTTACTAGGATCCAGTTAAATCTATTTCTATATCGTGGCACATACCTCCATTAATGGCTCCATAAATCGAAGTAGAAATCCATAATATGAAAGTAACTGGAATTAAAACTACAAGGGCCACAACAAGCACCATTTCAAATCAGGGATACACAGGCCAAGACCCCAATAACTTCTTATGAGTACAAAAGTGCTTAGCTCAAGCCCAGAGTGAAAGCACCTGGGGAGTAAAAATAAGATACACAGATGAAATGTAACATAGATACATGTGATATGTAAGATACATAGGTGAAATACAAACCATAAGTGAAATTTAAGATACGTCAGTAAATACAAGACATGGGTGAACATAAGATACAAAGATTAAACACAAAACATAAATAAATGTAAGAATAAGATACATGAGTAAATACATGGGTGAACATAGATGCAAAAAATTAAACACAAAACATAAATAAAACATAAGAATAAGATACATTGGTAATACAAGACATGGGGTGAACATAGGATACAAATATTAAACACCAAACATAAATAAAAATTAAAATGCAAGAATAAGAAACATGAGTAAAAACAAACACTGGTGAAACATAAAAAACAGAGATAAAACACAAGAGGGGATGCTGTGAAATGTTAAATATAAAGGTAAAACAAAAGTCACTGATGAGATGTAAGATGTGTTTATTTTGGGTTTTCACTCCACCACTACCTCCCCTCCACATATAAAAGTCAAAAAAAAGGAGCATATACTGCATCTTCCTTTACTAAGTTCAATGACTATTCTTGACCCTCTTTTATATAGTAAAAATGCTTTTGTTTTTTTTTAAACAGGTGTATTGATGATGATGATAATGAGATAATGATAAGGGCCATTTTCCCTAAATTCCCTAGTATGTGGTAGTATAAGTAGTGTTGTATTATTAGTAATATTTTTTTCAATTTGAGAAGGGTAAAATATAGTGCATGTAATTTTGCATAGAAATACATTGAAAAATGTGAAAAGTTTTAATGAAAAAGTGATGTTGAGAAGGATACTCTAAGCCAATATATTTATTGAAGCATATGTGTATGAACTTATCCAAGATTTTTCAGAACCAGGAAGAGGTATGTATATTAAGATGTATTTCTACCTTCATCTTTCATTTAAGTTATTGCAGAAGCACACTTAGTGCCCAACCATCAAGATGACTGCCATATAGCCTAGTGTTATTTTCACAAATGAATTAAATATAATCTATTCCTTGTTTATTATGCAATGTATACAGTACACAAAGGCAATTAGGATAATGTCAACAACTTATCCAAAATATGTTAGAATGTGCTATGTAAAAATAATGCTACATCCATTTCCAAAATTTATCACAGAAACTAACGTCCACATAAGAGTGAGGTAAAGGTTATGTATGCTATAATAAGTATAATACTCTATTCATGTATTCCTAGATTAAAGATTAAAAAGAAACTGGAATAATATACAATTATGGAAAAAAAATATATAACCATTCTAAAGTTATATGTAACAAATGTATCGAAAATACTCATTCATGTATTCCTAGATTAAAGATTAAAAAGAAACTGGAATAACATACAATTATGGAAAAAAAATATATAACCATTCTAAAGTTATATGTAACAAATGTATCGAAAATACTCCTAGCTTATGTACAACCGAAAATTTTTTTCGGTAAGAATTGAAAAGCAATCGATACGAGACCGTACCTGTAGCCAGTGACTATTTTTATAGGTGTCGTTTTACTATTTGTTTGTGACTGGTTTCGTTGTACAAATTTTGTGCATTTTATAATTATTATTAAATCTTCAAGTTCTCTTAATGTAGACAGTTTAAAAGGATGCAAGGTCAATATACATCTATACTTTAGTAGCTATGCAACTATTCAAGCGCGTTCGCATTCATAAAAATCCCAAATAAAAACGGTAACTCTAATATTTGCGCATTAAGAGTTACTTCCCTTGAATGGCAAGGTAAACAAAGCTTTGATGACAAATAGTCATAAAAATGAGAACTACAACAGAACTAACAATGAGTAGAATATGTTTAAGAATATACTAACAATTCTATGAAAAAAATAGGCATTGTCTATTTTCGTTTACTCCTAGATGAATAAAATATATCATTATGGATATATCACTTTATATATAATATAATGCTGAGAAATTTGCTGATACAGATAAATTCACACCTGATTCATAATGGTTGAGTCTAGACAGAGTTTCTCAACCGGGATTCTGCGAGGATGGTAGAGGCTTTGCCCCCCCCCCCCCCGACGGAGGGCGGTTGAGGGTGTGTGCCAAACTAGGTGCGACCTATTTCACCCCTTCCGCCAGCCCTCCACCTCAGACGCACCGCGAGGCTGTGGGGCTCCCCCAGAAGCAGCCCAAGACTGATAACATCGTGAAGATGAAAGGTTTATTGCGGCTTCTGAGGTGAGAGAAACACACGCATTCTGCGAGGATGAGGCTTCGGCCCCCACCCCACCCCACCGACGGAGGGCGGTTGAGGGTGTGCGCCAAACTAGGTGCGATCTGTTTCACCCCTTCCACCAGCCCTCCTGCCCTCCACCTCAGACGCACCGCGAGGCTGTGGGGCTCCCCCAAGACTGAGAACATTGTGCAGATGAAAGGTCTATTGCGGCTTCTGGTGTGAGAGAGAGAGTATGACACAATTCTGCGAGGATCCCCCAAAAGCTGACCAAGACTGAGAACATCATAAGGTCGCTAGGGATTTCTCGAGGGATCGTGCTTAAAAAAAAGTAAAAATCGTTCTTTCTTTGAATTTCGCGCGCGATGCTAGTATTCCCATTGGTAGGGAGTGACCGAGCAACCTCGTTATCAATCTCTTTATAGATCTTTCAGCTCCGCGCAGTAGATAGTGTTCATTTGGTTGAGACCATTCTATTTTTTTGACGTGAGAGAGATGGGGCATTGATAATTATAATTGGTGAGCACTGTATTACACGGAGGGGATGGTGGAAACCTATCCCTCCCTTCCAGATTACCAAAACGTGTATAATAATTTTGTAACTGCTAAGCCTGCATTTGAATCTGATATGTCACGCAGAAAAATATTTTTTTTCAAAGTTTTGTATCACTTGTATCGCAGGCATTATTTTATTCACTTTGCTTTGGCTTATGGTTTTTAGTAAGTGTTCTATTCAACATTATCAATAATTGTTGTTTTTTTCTTGAAGAAAGTGTAGATAAAGTGTAATTTTTAATTTTAAACAGAAGGGGGGGGGTGAACTTCTTTTGCACATACCTTATACCACATACCATACCTCAGTATCTTGTAGATTAGATATTTGTTATATGACTTTTATACCTATACACTTGGATAAACAAAATCAAGGAGGGAAATTTTTAAACAGAAGAATTGAAGTTTCGCTATTGACCTGCATATAGTTGACACTCTTTGTGGAGGAGGGGGGGGTGACAAACAGAAAGAGTAGGCTAGGGAGTTGGCCAAAATAAACAGACTTCTAGTTATCTATCTTACACATGTAAAATAGTATATATACTAAAGTTTTTTTTTAAAATTAACGTTTTCGCTACAAAAAAGGACATGGTATTCAAGATAAATTATATAAGAGTCAAGAAATTATGAATAATTCTATATTTTTTTTCTTGCATCAAAACTTATAATAAAATTCTTTAAAGGAAGAGGTCGTTTTAAGGCATCTTTTCATTAAATGAAACATTTGACATTTTTTTCAAACAAAGTGCAATTGTTTTGGAAAACAACAAACTATATTTTATATGAAATTGTCAAAATTACATTCAAACAATTCATTTAAATTTTAAAAAGGGAAGAAATAATAATAATTTTCATTTTAAATAAACAAGCTTAACTGCCTGTCATATCAATAGTTTCAAACTGAATTACAAATACGTAATGTCTATATCAGTTATGCATATCTGATATCAGTCGTGTCGTAAGATAAATGAAAATATCAACATATTCAATAAGGGCCAATGGATTGGATTTGCAATCCATTCTAGATCTGGGTGCTGTAAAGACAAGCACATATGCCTGTCAAGCGCAGTTTGGCCTTACATCTGTTCTAATGTATTGGATCAAGTGAGTATGCACTCATTAATTTTTCAATCAAATTATTTGTCGATGTTAAGATGCTAGAATCTATCAGTTTATTAATTTTCTTTCTTTGTTTGTTTACTTTCTTATGATCCTTTAAAGATGATCATCGAGTCCAATCACACACAATATAGCATTAAATCTACCCATAGCAAGTAAATCAAAGTATGTCTAATTATACAGTAATTTAGAAAACCCAGTATATGCTTCTTGTGAAGTTGACAGATCTGTTTATAAGCATCGCGTATAAAATAGATGCGCAAATCATTGTTTACATCACGTTAGTGACGTTGATTTTTTTTTTTTATTGGGTTTATTTTACTTAACTCCGGTCTTCTCTTCTCCAGACAACCCCTGTATGTGTATACTGAAACAATATTGTGACCATTGCAATCTGGGGAAAAGTAGATTTTCTACTGTCTCCAGTCTTCGTTGCACATGCCGCCAAGTCCCTGACACTTCACCTAGGACTCCACGTTCATGGGTGTGAGAATGTCGAATTCATATCATTGAACGAGTAAAGTTCATAGATATCTATATTCTAAATATCTATATTTCAGTAACACTCCAATAAAAGATTTATTATATTTAATAAAAGTCAATACACACTTGTCTGCTGTTATTAGATATTTTTTAATTCAACGACAATTTTTGAAGTCATGTGATCGTGTAATTACGTAATATACGTCTGCTTTTCTTAAGTTTTGATTCACGCAATTTTCCTGAATTTTATATTATAAACAGAAAGTCGCAGAATTATAAAAAATGAAGTACATGTAATTAGAAACATATAGGTGAATTCACAAAACACACGAATGTCTGCACAATATTTTGATGTGGTATTCATCATAAATACATTGGCCTATTCAAAGAAACGGAAAGTCGATAGAGTCGTGAACTGTGTAAGAACAATGGCGAAATTAGTATTTCTTTTGTGGTGTACAGTGGAAAACCAGACAATTTTATCTGTTCGCAACATAAGCTGTCACCGTGAACTCGAGTTGTTGAAAAAGCAAGCATTCTATTTCACAAACTCCACTAAGTAAGCGGTGCGATTTACATAACTAATTGAATTCATAAGCACTACTTGCTTGGTCATAAAAAAAACTTTTGCTAGATAGTAGATGGGACATAATTAAGAGATGCCTTCTGATCAGCGCAAATGTGACATGTCTAGAAAATGACAGGGCTTTGCAAATGTTAATCTTGCCAAAAAAACTCGCTGAAAGGGCAAGAAAAGTCTTAATAAGCAACAAAATCAGACAAGTAAAATGTTTTGAATCATTCTCAATAGCCAATGATGAGTGCACAGATTTAAATTAAATGGCGCGACGTGCGATTTTTTTTAAAAAAACGATAAGCACATTACTGAGAATTTGTAGAGATGTTGTGAATGAAGGCTGTTATAACAGCTGGAAAATCTTCACCAGTTTGGTGAGTACTCTAAAATAGCTGTGAGTTTGACCACAGATGGTGCGATGCTTGGCAATTATTTTTGCCTCATATTTCTTTTTTCTCTTACCCGAATTTTCATATTCATAAATGTAGTATGTTTTCTTGTTATTTAGTGCTTATAACAATGTTTAAAGTAGAAGTCAAGCTCTGCGTGTTAAGGGCAATACTGATAGAAGCATGTGCAAGTTGTTTGTTCCAAAATTTGAGTTGCTATCGTATCACGCTAAAACAACAAAAAGGATTAACCATGTCAGTCATTTTTCGATTGGCCAGCACTTTTAAATCATAGATTTGCCGCTCTCCTCAGGGTCGAGTGTGACCATCCTTAGGTGACAAGTAGAGACTTCACCAAAGTATACGTCATAACTAATTAATGACGAAATACCGGACAACTAAAACTAACCAATCAAAATCGTTAATCTATAGAGGACTCTCCTCAGGGTCTCTTGTCTAAGGAATAGTCGGGACGAGTGTGACCATCATTATCTGACAAGTAGAGACTTCACCAAATTATACGTCATAACTAACTAATGACGAAATACCGGACAACTGAAACTAACCAATCAAAATCGTTAATCTAAAGAGGTCGAAGTCGAGCCCTCAAAAAATTCATTTCTCAGAATCACTCTGTGATTTTTCGTCATCAAGGTCAGATACTTGAGTCCCCATTTTAAAGAAATGGGTTAGCCAGCTGGAGGATATTCGAGGGTAAAATTCAGAATTGTAAAGTTTTGACTTGTAAAACTTTAAGAGGAAAGGTCCTCACGTATAAGACGGACACATGGAAGGACAAACAGACAGACACGATGGCTACGATTAAATGAATCTTACATGAAATGAAGATGGTAAGAAATGACACAAGAAAGAAAATAAAACAGCAATCAATTACTAAATCCACATAGTACAGATCCCGTAATGTCTATCAGAGAAAAGTTTAATCTCCCCTAGCTAATTATGTTTTCCATGACCAAGTCCATATAGTTTCTTCTCACTTCTCCAATAACAAAGATTTGCACAAAGTTCCCAATAGTTCACTATTGTTCCTACACAGAGAGAGAACGCTTAATTTAGTTACACTGGTGGAGTCTAGTGTCGTCACTGGCTGAGTCTATGTAGACTTCCCCTCCTAAGAGACGTAATATGGCATTTATACTACTAACAGCTGATACCTTTCAGCAAACTGATGCCAACAACAGAAGCAATGCTACCAAGATGCAAGCCTCCAAACAAATGGTGCAATTTATAAATACAGCAATCAGAGACTGCTGGCCTAACTGAACAGTGCTCTTTAGATAAAGGCTAATCATTTTCTCTGAGCACAATCTCACTACTCTGAAATAATTATACATGGCAATTTATCATGATTACATTCTACACAAAATTATTAATCACAAAAATATTGTAAATGCAACTCTACCTTTATTCAGCGAAACCAAGGATCCAAGTCATCTGTAACAATAGCCTACGGATTTCTTTAAAAAATCTCATACTCTCTTTTTCAAGCCTTTTGGCTTATCATTCAAACAGACTTTCAGATTTACTCTATGTCGAAATATGGGCTTCTACTACACACATGGCATGTGTCTTCATTGTGGAAAAAAACACATGGCTTGGGTTTACTCCCCTATTTAAAGGCTATTCAATTGACCCACAGCAAGGCTGCATCCGAGCTTCCATTCACACATAAGATTAACAACGCCTCCAACTTCTTTCCATCCTATTGAATTTGTGCACACCAAACAACCACCTCCCTTTCATTCAGGCACTCTTACGATCAAGGACACTTCTTACTATGTGGGTTTACTATAATGGACTGGTCAGATTTCTGCTTGACCAGTGTTCACAACAAAGTCTGGCTTGCTGGGGGACAGATACAGTGATTAACTAACTGACTTATAGGTTGTATAATGTGGATAAAAGTATTCTATATTTTTAGAATAAATTTCTATTTCATTGTTGTTCATCCACTGCTTCTTAATTATATTTGGGGGAAAGATTTTGTATCATCGTGGTGGGGGTTGGTGCATGAGAATTAAGAAGCTACCCTATCATCAACCCAATCTGCACCAAGAAGTGTAGTAACTAGTATATTATGGATGGAAGGAGTCCTCAACACTAAGGGGCGCTTCTTAAGCTGAGAAATACCTGTCACCACAAAATTAAAGGATAAATTATATGTCATCAATCTTGACCAATGGTTTTGCAGTGTGCATTGCATTATACACCAGGAAGCTTTGTGTAGTAAAATGAATATAAGAAATGTGTTAGTCAGTGGTTACAAAACCAGTTTAATTTTATTTAAACATAGGGCTCAAACCAGAGGCACTTCATCTGCCTTCTAGAAGATGTTGAAAACCTTCATAGATTACTGTTTCAATGGAATGTTTTGGGTTAAAATGTCTCTGTTTATTGCAGATGAAATTGAAACATTTATTATGGAGCAGAAGGGATGGGCAACATTTGCAATACAATCGATGGATGTATTTCTTGCTTTCTCTACTTTGCAGGATAAATTTTCCAGTGTTGATGTGAAAGCATTCTATATATACACAAGACTAATTTATCTCAAGTTAATGTCTCTTGCTGTAATAATTTTATCAATGTTAGGCACAACATATATTTGTGAATAGCTGTTCTCTGTTGTGAATGTAAACATATCAAAGATGATTTCACAGCTTACAGAGATACAGATAACAGCACAGTCTTTTGTTCCATACTTCAATGCATTGGTCCAAAGAGGTGTCAAGTACCTGGAGGCAAACAATCCCAGCATTGTTAGTGCCATTAATTTATTACTTAACATTGGTTTAGAATTACATGAAGTTGAATTCATAAATAGTGTTTATACAGTTGATACTTGATTAACTATTACTGTATTTTGCATATTAATATGGTTTTTATTTTTATGGATCAAACTGTGTGGCTGCTGGGACTGGGAGGGACAGTTGAATTTACACCAGCCACTGTAGATTGAGTTTGACACCCCAGTGTTGAAGTCGTGTGAAATCACATCCGGTTTAAACACGTGTACAAGAACTTACACCTTCCACTAGGCTGTCTGGTGAGTACATCGTATTAAATATTCTATGATGCTGTATTAATTTGGACATTTTTTATTAGAAAGGCTAATTTTTATATTGGTAAGCATTGTGTTCCAACAGTGTTTAGACATGCACTTAAAATACATGTAATTATTAAGGTATTCTACTTTTGTTTTATTTGAAATTAAAATCAATATGTACAATATATGAATCTCGTTTGTATGATATCTCAGTTCAGACAGGTATTATTAGTTTCGTTAGCTGTATTTTGTTACATTAATAATAGGTTTATCCAAATTTTATACTACTACAATATTTGCAGAATAATAATTCGAGAAGAGAAGCAGAGAAAGAGGGATGAAATTGCATTGTTGTCAATGTTACATTTTCCATTCCCTGATATTCTGCCAGATTGACTGATGCATTTATGCTGCATAAATGCATTATATGCTTTTTTGTAATATAATAATTAACTGGAGAGATAAACAGCAACTTTTGTCAAGGTCATTACAAAATTACAATTCCACTTTAAGACTTATAGTTTCACACTTGAAACTGAAATTAAAAGAGGAACAGAAATGTATATTCTTATATTGCACACAATACTGAGTACCTTGACATATGATAAAATCAACAGCTAATAGGATAGTTCATTAAGTATTGGAATTGCACATTTTTAAAACTTGTAGATAATAAGATTATAGAGTAAACATTAACCAGTGTTCTTTCATGCCCCAAATCCCCTGTATTGAATTAGTATATTGAATTTTATTTTAATAAGGGATCCACAGCTTCACATAATTGTGCTTTCTACTTTTATTATTATTATTATTATTATTATTTAAGGCAAATTACTTACATTCTGTAAACTTATAAAGTGTTTTTGAATTCTTTTATTTTTGTTTGTCACTATTTATTTGTCCTAAAGTCTTTGAGTCTCACTGTCCAATGATAACTTTCTACAGTCTCCCGTGATGTATATTTCACCTTTTATGGCAGCATGAGAGTTTGTAAATGTAGCATCTTAAGCAAAGACATTGATTACTCCTCTCCTCTTCTGCGTAGAGGTGTATCTTTTAAGTCTTTCTACTCATCTATAAAGAATAAAATAAAGGACACACCCACACAAGACATACAACAATTCTTTTTATTATTTTAATCTTTTAAATGATCCAATTTCAGATTAAAATTCTAGGTTTTTGCTGCACTATAATGGTGATTTGTTTTTTTAAGAGGGAGAAAAGTAGCATTTATAATTTATTTTTGACAGTCCCCTGAACAGCCATTACAATGGCAATCATTTTGCTAAATTCAGGTGATAACAATTTATCCTCTCTGGTACTGAACACTTATGACTTCCTCAAATGTTCATGGGGATTTTTTTAGAATGGGCTTCTAAAATTGTTTGTAGATGTAATTAAACTTCCATTAGCTTCCAATGTTGATATATAGTAGGCTTACTAAACTTTAAAGACAACTAATCATTTATAATGAAATCCATGGTTAAACATTACATCTTGACCACTCGATGTGATCCCGGCAATCGCAGCAGCTGATCTTACACCCTCCCCACACACATCCATCGAGGAGATGAGGAGCCAGCAACAAACCAGCAATGATCCCCCATGTCCGCGATACAAGTATCATTTATTTTAACATGACTAAGATATCGCTGTGGTTTATTTCCCAGGTACAAGAACGAGAAGAGATGTGGTTGATGTGGAATTTGGTGCTGCTTCTGACAACTGTGAGAGGGGCTCAGCTAGGGAATACTAAATGCAATGATACAAAATCATCTTGTCCAGATAATACAACATGCTGTCTGATGGTTACAAAAGAATATGGCTGTTGTCCAGTGCCCACAGTAAGTTGTCTACCAAATTTAGGATTTGGGAAGTGAATATACCTGTAACTGATACAAAAGGAAATAAAACAATATCAGTGACAAAATTCTAAAATAACTAAAAAACAGCCATGGGTCAGTTCCATAATTATTCTGAGACTGTTTCATCATATCTTCACTCACAGCTAATCAGCAGGAATTTTTATAAAATTGATGCTTTAGCCCCTCTGGGTTAGCATTTTCTCAGTCTGTTTGAAATCTTTGATGATGTGGCAGTTAAAATTTGGTATCAGGATGCTAGATGATGAGAGCATCCTTTTGTGGGTTTTAATTATACAGCTTTGATGGAGGGAAGTTTTTGTCTAATTAGGTTCTTCACCAGAAAATTGCAGTGATGATATTATCAAAATACACAGTGGTTATTTTTGTGCCTATTTTTTAAGACTGTGCTTGGCTGTTTAATTTGAGAAATATGCTGAGATATCTAATAAAGTTTGATCATTTCCTTTGCCAGAAATGATAGATTGGCTTAGACTGGTTGGCTTAGATTTGTCCAAGATGAGTTTGATAAGATTTCCTTAGACTTGTCCAAGATGAGTTTGATAAAATTTCCATAAACTTGTCTAAAGATGAGTTAGATATGCTGTCATGGCATAGACTTGTCCAAGATAAGATACCAAAGACTTGTCCAAGATTAATTAGATAAGATGTCCATGATTTAGTCTTGTTCTAGATGTCTCTGGTTTAAACTTGTCCAAGATAAGTTAGAGAATATGTCCATAGACATGTCCATGGTAAGTTAGATAAGCTGTCATGGCTTAAATTTTTCCAAGATAAGATATCCTTAGTCTTGTCCAGGATCATTTAGATAAGATGTCCATAGACTATCCAAGATAAGTTAGAAAGAATATCCATGGCTTAGACATGTTCAAGATAAGCTGTGCTCCTAGTTCTAGTGTTGTGGATTTGTTTGGTGAACATTCCACTGAATATGTTTATTTGTTTTGTTTTTTAAATATATATTTTTAATATAAAATGTAAGTTGTTGATATGTTTTTTGTGCTGCTTCATGTTGTTAGAGAGTTTTGTAACAAGAATGAAAATTTAACTTCATTAAAATAAAAGAATCACATTTTCTTGTAAACGCAAATGTTATCAATAGACAATACTTTCTTAAGCTGATTATCATCATAAATTAGCACCTTAAACTATGGATTGATAGAAAACAGCAAGCATTGAGTTTAACAAAATCATTTACTTTATATTATTCATAAAAGATAAGTACTTATGCATAGTTTCAGTTATATAGATATAAAATGTTTACTTTGATTTTATATTTTACATGAGCTGTGTTGTTTTTTAAATTTCCCAATATTCTTTGAATATAACATTCCTTATGTTTATTTAAAAGTATTTATAACTTGATAATTTATTTTCATCTGAAGGCCATTTGCTGTGATGATGGAGCTCACTGTTGCCCTCAAGATTTAACTTGTGATGTGGAACACCATTCATGTAAATCTGTCGAGCTGGGTATATCAATGAGTTGGGCAGACAAGAAGCTTTCTATTGTCCGTCAAGTTTCAGTCCAGGCTGATAAGTTTTGTGCAGATAATAAAACATTTTGTCAACAGAATGATACATGCTGCAATATAACTAAAGGTTTTGGTTGCTGCCCTCTGAGTAATGTAAGAATTAGTAGAATTTACATATAATCCTATGTGTTATTTAATATTAGTACACTAGTGGGACCTAAACTCTAGTATAATTTTAGCCTTTGCATGCATAATAGCAGCCAGTCAGAATTAAATATCAGTGCAAGTGAAAAGGTTCTTAGTGATCTAAAGAATGTTGTGTACAGCATAATGAGAATTCTTGTAATCTTATCAGTATTGTTATTATATAATGAGGATTCTAGTAATCTAAGCAGCATTGTGTTTTATATAGTGAGAAATCTAGTAAACAGTATTGTGTTATGAGAATTCTGGTAATCTAAAGAGTGTTATATAATGAGAATTCTAGTAAATATTGTGTGCTATATAACGAGAATTCTAATAGTCTAAACAGTACCATGTATATTATAATGGGAGTTCTAATAATTTAAACAGTTTTATGTATTATATAATGAGAGTTCTAGTAATTTAAAGAGTGTTGTATATTATATAATGAGAATTCTAGTAATTTAAAGAGTATTGCTTACGTATAATGAGAATTTTAGTAATTTAAAGAGTGTTGTATATTATATTATATAATGAGAATTCTGGTAATTTAAAGAGTGTTGTATATTATATAATGAGAATTCTGGTAATTTAAAGAGTTGTATATTATATAATGAGAATTTTAGTAATCTAACAAGGGTTGTTTTTTAAAATATAATGAGAATTCTTTACCTGATATTTACTTTTAAATGTTTGAATCACTTTCATTTGGTTATTTGCTTATTGGATTGTTTCAATTGAAATTGTGGTAAATCACAAAATGTAAACTTGGAAAAGTTAGTTTTACTACATCTTTATCTATTTTGCCTACAGGTGAAATAAAAACATTTCCTTTTAGTAAGAAATATATACTACTAGAATAGGATTTTCACTCATTCTTTCAAGGTAGTCTTAAGAAATTATTAAAATATAACAGTTTGGAAGAAAACAAATGTGCCCATGAAATTTACTGCAGTCAACCATAATCTGTGTTTAAAAAATTTAAGACTTTTAGTTTACATATACTTAATTATTAAGTTTTAATTATTGTTTTTCTTCTCTCACCATCCCTTTTTTAAAGGCTACTTGTTGTTCAGACCACATGCACTGTTGCCCATTTGGTACACATTGTGATGTGCCCCAAAAGCGGTGTTACAAGTCAGATACAAACTGGGAACAATCGTGGGTTGACCATTCATCTCTCAGCAGCAGTCATGGAGGCTCAGGTAAAGAACCTCAGAATGGCAATCCCTCTCTTGTATTAAATGAAGGACCAAGTAAAGTTGTTGACATTGAAAAGCTCAATGAGGTCGTCTGCCCGAATAGCCAGTTGTGTTCAGACGGTGAAACATGTTGCAAGAATTTAGAAGAGTCATATAGCTGCTGTATCTACACTGATGTAAGTTGTTGCCACAGATTTTCACATAAATATTACAGTTTGATTTTACATTGTTAAAGCTAGTGTTATATTATTTCTGGCATATAAAATTAGATTCATTGCAAAATAAAACTTAATCACATCTTTAATAATACATATCAGGGTGAAATAAAAGTGACAAATTATATCAGTAATTTAATGACTTCATGTTTGTGCAGAACATGTTTAAAATTATTCTGTATCATAATGACCCCACACTTTCAAAATGTTTTACAGGTACACAGTAAAAAAAACAATTAACCAGAGTGGATATTCTGGTTATTAGTCATAAGGACAGTGCAGTTATTGATAAAAATGACCAATGACCTATTAACATCGGGTCTCACAGTACCCATCTGCAACCCTTGAAAATCCCACTTGCAAGCTCACAATTTGCAAGTGGAAAAATGTCATTTGCAAGCTCTGAGAGATATTTTTCCACAAAAAAAATCATGATTTTCTATCTACTTTTTAAGAAAATGTTTTAATTACTGGCAATCAATTTCACTAGCGTTTCATGTTAGATGAGACTTACAATTGCTGAGAATAGAGTAACAATAATAATGTACTTGAATGTCTTGAATGCATGCCTTCAGCGAGTGAGAGGTTTATTTGGTGTATAGATACCCACTCTTTTAGTATATTGTCAAGTGCGCACCTGTACCAAAGTAACTCAGCAAAATTTGGATCAGTTCAGATTCAGAAGCAGGGTTGTGGAGTCAGAGTCATGAAGTCAGTTATTTTTCAGTGGAGTTTGTAAAAATGTCCTGACTGCAAATTTTATGATACTTGAGGTTAAGGCAGACCTCATTTGAACCATGAGGGGGTAGAAAGAAATCTTTCAAAACATTGAAATAACATCACAGAGTAGTTGCTTATTATTAATTTAGCACATTCTAAGCAACAGAAGTAAAAGTACTTCATGAAAGTTATTGAAATAATGTGCTATAAACAAAAAATCTTCTGGATGAATAAATTAGTCTCTTATGAAATTTATACAAGAGGAATTTGAAATGATAGTCGGGTCACTACATGACAGCATTCAAACACCTCCTCATCAAGAATACCATGAAAATGAAGATTTTGAAACATATCTAGACCTACAGGATTGATCAAAACATTTGGAAAATTTCAAAGAAAGAAAAACTCCATCATATCAAAATAAATTCGGCTGAGAAATTTGATTGTTTCTGAACTGAGTGCTAAGAATACAAAACTGTGCTACCCCCAGATTATTAAAGATACCACTTTGACTGTCACAGCATTTCCATCGACTTAAGTCACTGTGGGACATGTCTTTTCTGTCCTCAGAATCATCATCTAATTTTAGTGCAGCAATGAAGCTGAACCTATTAGAAGTGATATTTTGGGGGGTTTTGTATCATATTACACACATTGTACAATGGAAAAATAGTTTAAAAATGAAATCTACAAAAGCTATTTCTTCATTTGTTTAAACCCATACCATACTTATATATATATATATTATTTCATATAAGCATATAATTGTATGCTTATAATAATAAGCATATGATATTAGTAATAAACTACAGTCGGTCAGAATTTTTTTACCTGTCAGACATCATGAGGCCAAAGTGGATATCACATGTGTGCGTTTCCTGAGGCTTTGTTTTAGGTTCATTCTTTTTCATTTTGAGTTCGTTTATATCTTCATTGCCTTTTATTCATCACCTACTTTTATAGCTAGTTTAAAAAATCTAAATAATTAAAACTTTCAGCATAATAAGTGACAATGAAGTAGTTAAATATTTTTTAATAAGGTTCTACTGAAAGTTAAACCAATAAATAAACTCTTCAAATGCAAATAAAAGAATTAAAAAAGCAACGTGGCATTGACTGATTTATAGGTTAGTAAAATGTTTTAATAAAAACTACAATTATAATGTTGAAAAAAAGAAGTAATAAAACCAAATATTTTCCAAGACAAATGTAGTCAGGGAGGGGGGTGTTAACCTTAATCTATTTTTATATATTCGATATTAGCAGTTGTTGTCGTTTGCCCCACCCCCAACTCGTTAGCAGCATTCTTTTGCTACAATTTTCGACGGTTGCCCATTTGTAATGTGTTAGTGGTCTCCCATCACATTTCATTTACTACTGCACTTATCCCTTTAGCAGTCCATTTCAGCTACATAGATATTGTGAGTGGTCTCCATCATGTCACCCATACCTATAGCAGTTATTCCGCTTACACACATTTATAGTTTCACTACCCTGAAATCTGTAACAGTAGTGAGTGGTCTCCACCATGTCTTTGTCACCCACACTATAGCAGTTATTCCACTTACACACATTTATAGTTTCACTACCCTGAAATCTGTAACAGTAGTGAGTGGTGTCCACCATGTCTTTGTCACCCACACCTATAGCAGTTATTCCACTTACACACATTTATAGTTTCAGTACCCTGAAATATGTAACAGTAGTGAGTGGTGTCCACCATGCCTTGTCACCCACCAATATAGCAGTCAAACCAATTGCGCTACATTAATAGTTTCACTACCCCAATATCTGTATCAGTGTAATATCCGTATGAGAGTAATCTCTAGCTTATATAACTGAAAAAAAACTGATATAACTTTTTTTAAAACTTATATAACTTTTTTTAAAACTTATATAACTTTTTTCTTAAAAACTTATATAACTTTTTTTTAAAAACCTATATAACTAAAATAAAAAGACCCATTTGTTAGCAATCCATTCCACATGAACAGATTTGTGTTTTTGTCACCTCAATATTTCTTAATACTGTGAGAAGTTCCACCATACCCTACAGCAAAATCCTGATTTAGCATTCTATTCCAAATGCATAGATCTGTGTTTTTCATGACCTGAAGTTGAGAAGCTTTATAGCCAGGCTTACTGATTGTCATTTATCTCTTGTAGGCTGTGTGCTGTTCTGATCACATCCATTGCTGTCCAAATGGAGCATGGTGTGACTACTCTAAACAAAGATGCGTTGGTGGAGGGGTCATGTACAGTTGGGCAAAAATTGTGCAACCCAAGGAAAAGCAAGACCTGCGCACACAGGCATGTTGAAGCTCCTGTGAATGTTTTTTTTTTTTGGTGTTTAGTGCATTGTACTGTACTACTGTTTTGCCTCCTAAAAATCTCAATTTTTTCTTTGTTTTGTTTGTTTTTCTTTCTTTCATTTGTTTTTTCCTGGGTTTTATGGCTTTTTTGGGGGGATTGTTGTTTTTAAAAAAATTAACCCTTTATATCCATATCCTGCATTGTTTCTATAACTTTATGTCTCTTTTTTTTCTCTTTGCATCTTAAATAGATTGTCCAATAAATGAAAATCTATTGCCCCCTTATGTCTCTCTCTCTTAAACTGATCTTAACAAAACTAATTGAAAACTACACTGCACTTTTAGAGTTAAATTACTTTAATAATCTTCATTTCGAATTCATTGATAAGAACTGGCATTAAATCTTGATTTTAGTTTAATTATTTGAATGTAAGAAACCATTTTTATCCTTCTGCAGCATGAACTTAAACTCTGGTATAGAAATAAACAAAATTAAATAGTGTTGTTGTGTTTCCAGGATGTATGTTGTGATGAAGGTGCTGGCTGTTGTCCTCAAGGCTACACCTGTGATATGGCTACTGGCCATTGCCAAAAGGAGGAAATTTCCACACCTTGGTTTGAAAATCAACCAGAAGTATAAAGGTTATATGTCAGTGAAATCTTATTTTTGTTTAATTCAAGTAATAATTAAATAAATTGTGTTTTGATAGTCAGCAATTTACCTTTCTAATGAAGGATTTCTTTAACTTACATTAAGATGAAAACCTGTGCGATTATCTTTAAAAGCTTGTTTAATTGATAAATACATCCGAAATTTTAAATAGATATTAGTAAAAGTCACTATTTTGCTTGAACTTATGTGAGGAGGGGGGGGGGTGGCAAAGAGAAGCAGAATTTGAAAACATTTCATTGAAAAGAGAGAATACTAATGAAGAATCACATTTGCTGTGAAATTCATTCTTAGCCTCCTAAGCTACATATTAAAAGTAATTTAATATTACTTGTCAAACACAACAGAAATGTCAGTAAAACAAAGAATGATTAAAAAGTCTGTATGAAAAAATTTGGATTTAAACTAAATCTCTCCACACAGCGGTACTCCCACCAAATAATTACTACTCAAGATCTAAATGAAATTTAATGTTCAAACATTCTGGGAATTTAAAGTAGAAGTTTTTCATTTTGCGAGATCATATGAAATAGTCAACATAATTACTAATTCTCATTCACTCAGTATTCTAGATCAGTTTTAGACTAACTCCTGCTAGTTTTAGATTTAGGTTTAGGTGCACTGAGGTTTTATCTTTCTAACTGAATTATCACTACTCACAACATTGTTCTTTATTTTCGTGTCCGAGGCGAAGAAATAAACAGTCACTAGTGTTGACGTGATTCCCTTCCCAGAACCGGACTCGGACAGTCTCCACTACTGCCCGTCTCGTTCTGTGACCTACCCCTTGTCGTTTGCTGCCTGTCGCTGGACTTGTGTCGAATCTGTCGTCGGGTCTGATCCGTCTCTCCGTAGACTGGGTCGGGAGTGGTCTACGACGGACCTCTTGTTGCTCGTTGCCTGTCAGCGTATCGTCACACTCCCATCAGTCCTTCTGCCTGGAAAGTGACCGATACACTCTCTGCATTGGCACGGAGTTTTTTCAAAGTCCCGAGATGACTATCTACTTGACTGGTTCATCTTACACCGTAGATGGCTTGAACAGCTTGCCAAAAAACAATGGGACGGACTCCGGCAACTTTCACTGTGTCCAAAAAATAACATGTTAGTCTTTTGCCAACCTGACCCTCTGAGTTTGGACGAGGTGTCTGGAGAAACGCGAAGAAGAGCCTCCTCCCTTCCTCTACCAGAACTATATGTTTCTCTAGTATGGTGTCTGCTTCTCTCTCTGTCTTCCATTTTATACATACAAGAATCCTTGAAAGTCACCCCCTCCCCCCCTTGAAAGCACACAAACACGCTCAAAGTTTTTGCTGACGTTCACTAGCGCATCAGTCAATGACGTCAGTCTGACATGGGGGAAAAAAAAACCCAAACCTCACAGCACATGACCTCAATGCACCTCCTATATTTTATTTTTAAAGCTACATTACCACAGACTAATAGCGTCAGTAAAACATTATCACCTGGAGAAAATGCACTCATTGAACTTATAAAATGTTTCCTAGATTCAAAATTTTCATTTCCATATCAAGGAAAGAGCTGTACACACATGCCAAAGCACGAAACTTGTTAAGATTTATATTGTTAAACTTCAAATTCATAATCAACAAGACAAATTTTTCAATAACAATCTCAGTGTCACTTTAAACTAATAGCTCCTTTTAGAAAATGTAGTGGTGATTTGTTAGACTAGGAAAAAGTTGTACTTTCAATAATCATTTTTTTTTTTAAAACCTTCAAATCTGACCTTCCCGCATGCACTCCTCAGCAAGTAATTTTGATTGGCGTGAACATATTATCCTAAACACATAGCAAAAATTTTATCGTCATCCTTTCTCTAACTAATGCCACCATACTCGATTTTACATTTTGAATAATATTTCACACTCTCGGTCAAACAGATTTATTGATTATATATATATAATTATTTTATCTTGTTTTGAAATGGGGTGACAGTTTCGTTAATCAATCAGAGTCACATACTCAACTAACAGTTAAGAAAAAAAACTGGACTTATCTTTTGGCCTAGTGCCAAAACAAAATTTCCCGATATTTCGGCACTCGGAGATCCGACTAAGACAATAGGAAAGTCGTGCATGGTTATAAAAAGAAAAAAAATTTTTTGATTCATGTGTTCCCCCCAATATTTGCAACACTGTATCTTGTGATTATATTTTTATTGCAACTTTACCATCATAGTTGATGTCTATATCTATTGCCAAATGAGGGACCTAAGACCTTCTTTACTCATTTTTAAGGGAAGTGGAATGAGATATGTAGATGTGGAAGGGTGGATGTACGTGTGTACAGAGTGTGTGCGTAGCGCTTGTTTTGCCGGGCAGCAAAATAGGTCATCGGCCGCTAGTTTGAACCGCGCGGCGGGGTCTGCTATATAGTAATGTGTATGGCTGTGCCATTGTGTACATATTTAACCGCCACTTATCATATATATTTATTTAATAAAGTCAATGTTTATGTATTCTAATAGTTAGTGGGATGTAGTTTATATTTATATAATTGTGCAAGTTAGTTTATATTGTTTTCTAAGTGTATTCTATGATTTATGTATGTGTACATGGTTTTCCCCTGGCACAGGAATATAGTTAATTATTTTATTTTATAATTTATTTTGTGAATTATATGGTAAGGAAGTATTGTATTTAAAGAGTATTTAGTGTAGTATTTTTTGATAGTTTAAGTGTTATATAACTCTAGGTAGTTTAGAAGGAATTTATGTTAGGACGAAAGTACGTTAGCACAGAAGAGCCCGTTTAACATTAGTTAAGTATCCGTTCTAGAATTGTTTAGTGGAGTCCCCTTTGCCGCCCGGACTTTTTAGATATATTGTGTGTGAGAGAGTGTGCGAGGGGGTTCGTCTTTTAGTCGTCTTTGGTCAAGAGAAGAGCGTGGTTGGCGGTGTGTCGCCTAAATAAAGTCATAGGAAAATGTAAACACGTGTTGCGTGTTCTGCCTCTTCTGCTGTGGCTGCCGTAGCCGTGTCTGATTGTCTTCATCGTCATCATCTCCTCGCATCTTGGGGTGACCCAAATAACAACTACAACACCACACCCCATCACATAGATATCGTCAGTTGAGAATGCACATTGATAATTATATGATTTACTTGTTATTATCTTCATTTTTGTTGGTCGAGCACACTGCTATTCTGAATAATGTTTTTAAGGGAGTGCTGGAAATGATTTCTAAAAGATTGCATGAAAATTAATAAATAAGTCAAACAATTATTTGTTCTTAATAATTTATATTATTCATTTCAAGATATTGATAAATTAAAATTAGCATATACAGTCTCAAATGATATTCAAACATTTTTAAGGTTTTATTTCAACAGAATTAGTACACAGTTGTTAGAGGGGCGGGGGAGGATTTTTAATGTAGGCCTACATTGCTACATAAAGCCTTGTCACGTTCTTAACTCACAGGATTTTCAATGTACTCCTGCTTCACTATACTAGAATTGCCACCAAGTTTACATTTCCCTTTGCTACTAAACCTTTATCTGAAGAGCTGCCATTCCTGGCTACTGAACATCATCATAAGTCATTAAATGCTAAGAATGTTGCTGATTGTCATCATAATTTTTCAGCTCACTGCTACCATATGTGTTATGCCAGGTCAGAGCTCTCAAAGAATGAATTAATACATTTTAGTTTTTGCTCATAGTGTGTATATACCATACTGCAAAACCAATCAACAATCTGCCCATACAGCTGTTAACTACAGCATACATGTGCAAACTTCAACTCAAATTGAAATTCATGAGTACTAGTTAATTATTTTAAAACTTCCAAAACTATAAAAACTGTCCAGAAACTGTTTTCATTTGCATATCTATAAGAATCTGACCGTCTGTTATTAAAAAGTACTTTAATGGTAAAACTGTAAGTTGGCAAAGAAAACTTTTCAAGACAATTTCAAGTGCAAGTTACAATTTATTCCACACTAATTATCTACCCTTCATTGCATTTTTGTACACCAGATGCAGTTCAACATTATTTTTTAATGGTTATTTTGCAACTAGATAAGTAAAATAGTATGTACTCTTAAATTTTAATTTTGTGCATTTATTTTTTAAATTATTGTGTATAGTTTTTGTTGTGTGTAACCATATTTGTTAAACAACTGCAAAAATGTGTATGACATACGATATATGTGTTGTGTTTTTTCATTATGCGACTTTTTTCCATTTACAAAATGACAGACCCGACTACTACAAAACTGAGTTTAGATCTGACAACAGGGATGCTTTCCTTGAAGTTCAGTGACAACCACTAATTCAGTCACTATATACAAATTTCACCTCATCATTTTTGCAGAAGTGATCATGCTAGAGAGTACTTGTTCATTCAGGATCATATGAAACAGTTTAGTGAAATTTTTATTTTCTGTTTTTTTCTTTTTCACTGAACAAAGAATCAGCAGCAGAGACGAAAACACCAGCACAAACTGATTTGAGTACAAATGACCATTGGGGTGGATTTTCCATCAAGGTGAATCTTTCATCACCACTGTCAGCATAATATTATAAGCAAATCCTACCACACTACTTCCAGCAGTACTGGCAACTGTACCAGCAAGGGATACTCTACCATTGGTGCCTACGGGAAAAATGTTTATAATATAAAGGAAGTGTTCAGATTATCAGGAGAGAAACAACAAAAGCCAGCTGACATTTTTTAATGCAAAACTGAAATAAAAGTAATTAAATATAACTAATAAGTTTTCTTAATTAAATACCCCATGTCAGTATCTGTCTTCTGACCTCTCACAGTTATGCCAGTTTTAAATAGCGTATTTTATATTAAGTTAAAAAAAAAAAAGAGGCATTTAATATCTATGGTTTGCATTTAGTATTTCAATTGGGGGGGGGGGGAAGTGTTAGTTATGTTTTTCCAAAAATAAATGTTATTTTAATTTAAAGAGAAAATTTCTCCCAACTCCTGTGAAAATTAGTATCTTTCCAGTTCCAATTTCTACTTTGGATTTATTCTCTTTCATGCTTAGTGTGCAGATTCTAATTTTTGTTGTAAACTTAATAGTTTTATTATTAACTCATTTCCAAATTAATCATTTACATTCATTATTGCATGTATTAAGTTTTATAAAGTTTAAAAGCATAAACAAAACTTTATTTTTGTATCCATTCAGCAAACCCATAGCTTGTGCTCTCCTCCGGATCTGCACTTTGGTTACTCAAGGTCACATTTTAGATATTCTTATTTTAGACTCAAAAGTGTGACATCCAGTCATTAAATCCTTTCAAGCAACATCAAGCCCTTATTACCAGTTGCTGTTCAGAACAAATGGGTAGGTAAGGTTCAAACTGGACTGCTTCTTTTCCACAGTATCTGAGATCCTTATAATGACACTGCAAGGAATTTTAGGAAAACAGAAATTGTTTACTCAAGGATGCAATGAAAAATATTCTGGGAAGTCTTGATGCCATGTGCATTACGAGTAGATTTCAAAACTAGGAAAACTAATACAAACCATCCTCTTTAAGTTCATAGTAGAAGACCCAGCTAAACAGAAGCAGTCTCAAGCAGGTACCCTCATGCACCTTTCAGTGCAAATGAGACCAATGTAAGTCACAGATTTAATCATGTAAGATACACCTGCAAAAATAAACCCAAACGTTCCAACTGAGGGAGCCCAGACCATATGAAGAAAGAATGTTCATATGTAAAAATTTTTTTAAAAGCAAAATTCAAATGTCACTTCTGTAATAGCCCACAGCTAAGCAGCCCAAGAAAGTGCTAAAGACCTAAGTTGCTTTAAACCAGATTTTTTTTAAAATAAGTTAATCACCCAAAAAGTAATTTAAGTCCCCATGCAGTTCCAACCACACAAGAAACAGTTAATTGACTTTCAAAGGCAGATGCATATACAATAAATCTCTAATTAGACACATGCAATTCAATGAAACGAGTAAATAAAAGCCAAAACATTAACAGGGTGTAATGAAATACCTGCACACTGTCATCAACCAAAGACTACTCAGAGCTATTTCACCAGCTCGGCTTTTTACAGGAATGTAACCCTGAACGAGATCCTGGCAGTGGTGAATTGGAAAATATCTACTTTTCCTAGATTCTGTTTGTGAGATGTGTCTACTTTAGCTTCTGACCACTTGGATTTAGTAACAATTGCCAAGTCCACTGATCTCTTAAGGATTCTTTCTCCCTCCCTCCACATTTGTTCGAATTTCACATACTTTATACTTATTGTATGTTTTTTTATGAGGTATATTCATTACTCTCTTTAATTATAGTCATTTGGTTGTAAATGATATTTTTTCTAAGTAAAATAAGTTTTCCTGTATATTTACCAAATGAACATTCACAGGCCCACCGATTTTCTCTGTTTTGAACCCCAATGTTACTTTTGTGGTACTAAGGGAATCACTCTTGGAGAATGTAACTAGGTAAATTTTGTTTATAAATTGTCTCCCCTTATGAGTGTATGTTGGTCTTTATAAGCAGTGACGTGTAATTGAACAATATTATACTCCTCATGTATGTGTAATAAATATTCAGGACAAGTTTATTCTACTTAGAAAGTATTACTACAAGATTAAAACAGAACAGTTTAAATCATTTCAATTAATGTCTTATTACAGATTATAAACACTGAACCCACCAAACGGAGGGCAGTTGAGGGTGTGCGCCAAATTGGTGCAACCTTTTTCACCCCCTTCCGCCAGTCCTCCCGCCCTCCACCCCGGAACACAATGTGAGGCTGTGGGGACCCACTGGAGCACTGGATCAGATAAGTCTTATGACGAAATGATCAATGCAAGCTCCAGTGACGTTAAACTGCTATCGATCCCCACCCACCCACCCAGATTATAAACAATTATCTACCGACGGAGGGTGTGCACCAAACTGGTGCGACCTTTTTCACCCCCTTCTGCCAGGCCTTCCCGCCTTCCAACTCAGAACTCCATGTGATGTTGTGGGATCCCGTGGGGGGGGGGGGGGGCACTCCAGATCAGAGAATGTCTGATAACGAATTTAGAGAACGTCTGATGACGAAATGATCAATGCAAGCTCGACATAAAACTGCTAACGAGAGAGATCATAAAACAAATCCTTATTTAAACAGATTCTACAAAATTCAGTCAATTTCTGTTCAAAAACTTAATCTTCAAGGACTAAGAACTTAAATTTTAAGGAGCCTCATCGCAGGATACATCTTTAAATCATTGGTTTTTTTTAACTAATTATAAGTAAGCATGATGATGTCTGATTGCATGATAAGTTAATGGCCTTTTCCATGTAGCTTGTTTCCATCATAGGATGTATAGCCAAGCTGCCCTCCAAGGCACAGTACCAAAACCCAATCCATAAATCCAATCTCAGCACAAAAGCCAAAGTGGATCAGTGTTGAACTGTTCAGTGAAAAAAAAAGTAAACAGCAAGGAAATGTTGGAAAATAAATCTTACTGCCCTATCTCATTTTGCAACCAATAGAAAAGCATATGAAAAGGTAATTTTTCTAAATAATTGCTGTTTTCTTTGAAAACTTACCAGATGTTCATGCATGAGATGAATATACACTCTTGCCTATATATGGAGCCAAGTGGGTCCATGTAAGTCTTATTTAGAATGAAAGTAATCATTATATCCACTGCTTGGTTAGAGTAATGTGCTCTTTAGCACAATCTAGTAAGAATAAGATAAAGTCTAAAAAATGTTAGTGAAGCTTGGAGGACCTACAGGAAAAACTTATTTACAGAGAAAAATATCTTTGTCAAAGATACAGTTAAAAAAAATGTCATTAAAAATTCCGCCAAGTAATACTGGCAATTTAGGCACATTTTGGTATGCATTGTATTATTTGTTTATATGTTTCATCTTTTAGGTTAGAGGAAGTGATAAAAAATTTTTTTTAGTATGCATTCAGTGTATTGATCGTGCCCTAGACATATGAACCTTTTTTCCGCTGTGTCCTTCAGATTTACTGTTTATCATTTACTTGTTTGGTTGCCCTGGTCCCGTCAGTTCAAAAATGGGCGTTTTATAAAAATAAAACGATCGCCATTGCAAAGAACCGGTTTGCCTCGTTTTGGTGAATGTGTACAAATGACGCTGCTTGCAGAAGATAATACCGAACAAAAAGCCCCTTCACGCCCACACACAACTACATACATGAATTATAAAAGAAAAAAATTAATATTTTTAGTTTGTCCGATGCTTGCGCAGGTCTTATGCACTGTAATATTTAACCACGTTTTAATTTTTCAATCCACGAGTTTAACAGCGCATGCGGATTGTAGTTCCACATCGTGACGTCAAATGCTATGGTGAGAAGTCAGTCTCGCAAATGAACGAGAGCTCTGATATCTTGATTCTAAGATTGGGAATTACTCATTTCATATGGGTTTATTATCTGTGGCTGACCTATATTCCATTTCACTTGGTCTTTAACATTCTGACCACCCACCCACCCAAAGCCCAACCCCCACTTTACATTTACTGAGATTCATTGCAAATAACTTGTGATACAAGTATAATACCCCACATTGCTTCTTTACATTTATTATTATTATTAACAAATCTTTTTCATTTTGTTCTGCTGGAACTTACTAGATCTTTTTGTTGTTGTTGAATATTTCGTCAGAATACAGCCATTTACTATACAACATAATTTTTTAAAATGTAGGCCTATAAACACATAGTGTGATGTAGCAACATCAAATGCAGTTAGAGGTGATGGTGAATAAATAACACAAGATAATGAGGCACACATATTTCATAGCGATCGTTTATTTTATTTTTGTAAATCCCATCTATGGCAGGACCGGGACAACAAATGAAAACGGAAGATCCATCTTACACAACGTCCGTAACATCGCACACAATAACTGTACGTAAAAAATTACAACTTTCATAATGCACTCAAGTCCGTCATTTACAAAACACAGTAATGATGCTTCCAATATCTGTCTCAACTACTTCACATATTTCTCTGTTTCTTTCTAACTCCTAAACTGTATTCATATATTTCTACCTCTATACCTTAGCTATGTTTCAGTTGTCTGTCAGTCCCGGCCCTACAGGCCTAAGGCGTTCCTGCTATCTTCCCGTTTGGTCGTCTATGTCCGTGTCGGTCTCGGTCCCGCACCGCATTTCTATGCAGTTAAGACTGTATCTTGGAGGTGAAAAAGGGAGGGGGGAAAAGAATGGTCAAGTAGGGTGGTGGATATGGGGGGGGGGGCGGGTGTTCTATCCTTGCTGTCTGCCATGGGCATCCTGCATAGTCTAGACTAGAGTCTTGACAAGGAGGAGTCGCAGGGTAAGCATAAATCGTCTAGATTTCACCATTATAACTCGTCCAGTATTCACTATTTTAGCTCTTTCAATATTCATCATTATAATTCGTCCAGTATTCACTATTATAACTCGTCCAACATTCAACATTATAAATGGTCCAATATTCACCATTATAACTCGTCCAATATTCACCTTTCTAATTCGTCTAATATTCACTTTTATAACTCGTCCACCACTCACCATGATAACTCTTCCAATATTCATCATTATAATTCGTCCAGCATTCACCATAACTCATCTAGCATTCACCATTAGAAGTGGTCAGTATTCGCCATTATAACTTATCCGGAATTCACGATGATAACTCGTCCAGCATTCACCATTGTAACTCGTCCAATATTCACCAGTAGGCCTATAACTCGTTGAATATTCGTCATTATAACACGTCCAATATTCACCAATATAACTCGTCCAATATTTACCTCTACAACTCGTCCATCATTCACTATTATAATTCGTCCAACAGTCACCTTTATAACTCGTCCAATATTTCCCATTATAACTCGTCGATCATTCACCATTATAATTTTTTTCAATATTCACCATTATAATTCGTTCAGCATTCACCATTATAACTCTTCCAATATTCACCATTATAACGCATCCAGCATTCACGATTATAACTCGTCCAGCATACTCCATTATAACTCGCCCAGCATTCATCATTATAACTCATCAAGCATTCACCATTATAACTCATCCAACATTCACTTTTGTAACTGTCGCGCAAATTAAACAGTCACAATAGATACGCTGGGCGCAGGTGTTTGACAAAAGGAATTAAATCACTACACCTATACATTGGTAGATCTCTGAGATTGACATCTCAGTTTCCTAAAACAAAAGTTAAATAAATTAATTCCACAGGCATAGTAGTCATAAACAAAACTAAAAACATTAAATAGTAATAGGTACTACACATAGATAAAACTCAAGATGCTGGTGAAACAATACATTTAGGTTTTGTTTTAACTAAAAGTAAAACTTACCACTTCCTCCCTTTTACGTCTAAAACTCCCCCCCCCCCCAAAAAAAAAAAAAAAAAGATGCTGGTGAAACAATACATTTAGTTTTTGGTTTTAACTAAAACTCACCACTTCCTCCCCTTTACGTCTAAAACTCGCCCCCCCCCCCCCCCCAAGAAAAAAAAAAGAAAAGAAAAAGCCAACAAAGCAATGCACAATCATATATTCCGACTTTCTTTTCTAAGTTCCATCACTATTCTTGACCATTTCCTTAAAAAGTTAAAAAAAAAAATACTTCTTATTTTTACACACAACACTGTATACGGACGATAAGATAACGACGATGATTTTTTCCCCCTAAATTCCGTGGCAAATGGTTGTTTAAGTAGTGATTATTATTTGTTTTCATTTTAGTCAGGGTAAAATATAGTATATGTAATTTTGCAGTCGGATTCTAATTTTTAAAAAAAAAAGTGAAAACATTGAATGAAAAGGGCAGGTTTGAACATGATAGGCAGAGATGATGTTGACAAAGATACTATAGAGCATAGACCAATATTTTTTTTTTATTGGAGCACATGATTTCTTTATAGGAGTGCATCTAATAAACTTAATCAGAATTCTTATATTTCTGGACTAGACAGAGATATACAATGCAATGTATTTGTATCTTCATCCATAGACCTAGAATGGTACGTAACGTAGAAAGGTATCTTACAGGGTATGAGCTTCTTCCTTCATACCCTAAAAGGCCTAAATCAAAGCTTGCAACTTTGGAACTCTTTCACTAAGGAACCATAACCGTGAGATAAAGGGCAAGGTTATTTAAAGGTTATATTATAATAATACTCTAGTCATGCATTCCTAGATTAAAGATCATAAATTAATTAGAATATCATAAAATTATAAAAGAATTTTGTAACCGTTCTTAAAGTTAACATATGACAAACATGTCTCGTTTATGCACATCTGAGTATTTTTTTCACTAAGCAAGGGAAACTCTCATTTGGATTTACCGTATTTCTAGGTTTAGAAATACATATAGACACATGCCCTTATCTGTAGCCACTATTTTTCTGAGTGTCGTTGTACTGTTTGCTTGAGGTTGGTTTCGATGTATAGATATTAATTATAAAATCTTTAATTTATAAGCAACTAGTCCTAAGATAGTTTACAAGCATCCAAGTTCACTGTACATTTTATTTAGCTATGTAACTATTCATACAGTGACGATGTTATTAAAGTATTATTATCTACTAGTCTTTTATTAACCCATATCTTCTTATTTTTAAATATATGATATTTTGGTCATAATTTACTTTAGTAAACATTATCTCCTTTGGGGTATACCTTTATTTCCCAAATGCTGATAAATTTTAGATCAGTATCTAAATCTTACCTCCGTTAACACTGGATATATGGATGAATAAATTAAATATATCCACAGTTACAATAATTAGTGTGCGTGTATATGCAATTATACTAAACCTGTGTGGATGTGGATGTCTAATGCTTTCAACACTTTACCTACTAACTTTGCACGAACTCGAGTAACTGACACTTTTATTGTTACTCTCAATTATAAAGTTCGTGTATCTCTATTTTACATATATATATGCAAATCAAATGGACACGTCTTTCTATAATATTTATCTACAACAAATCATGTTTGGCATTATTACAAGAGTACACTATCATTATTATTATTACAATTGTCTTGGCGGCTCATCGGGTATGCAACTCTATCCTGCCAACATTATAGAGTTATCTCACCAAAAATCATTAATAATATAATACATTTCATTTTCATAAAATTCTCTCTCTTTTTATAGTTTTAAAGAGTTTCTTTAAACCATTTACATATTTTCCTGTGGATTCTGCATTATATGACTCAGATTATGTTCTGAAAAGTTGAGAAAATACGCAAGATATTTTTAGCACTCAGCGTCACATGTGCGAAAGTCACGAGAAATCATCTGCTTCCTTGCAAAGAAAACAAGATTGGCTGACATTTTCGAACATCTTTCTGGTGAGTACTTTGTATTACATATACTATGTTGGTGTTAATTTAGAACAGTTTCTTATTATGACGGTTAATTTTATATCGGGTAACATTTGTCCCAACAGTGATCAGACGCGCCTAATGATATACCTAACTAATGATAATTCATTAATTGGTATTCTACTTCTAGATTTCTACTTTTGTTTCACTTTCATTATGAATTTGTACACTATATGTATCATATATGCTGTCTCAATTCAGACCGGGTATTATTAGTTTCAGCTATGTTTTTGTCACATTAATAATAAGTTTATCGAAAATTATGTACTTTCACAATATTTGCAGAATAATGTTGAATATTTAACTTAAGAAATTAATAAGGGGAGAAGAATTCATTTATGCTGCAAAATTTTTCCAGGGACTTTTTGAAAAAATACAGTAACTAATTAATTGGTGAGATAAACAGTATCTTTTTTTCAATTTCCTTACAAACACAATTCCACTTTAAGAGTTATAGTTTTACAATTGAAACTGAAACTGAAATTGAATGGGGAACAAATTATATAGGTCCTATATTTTAAAAAATTATTTTTAGACCTAGTAAAAGTATGTCACACATAATACCAAATACCTTAAAATATGTATTTTAATCATATATAAAGATAATAACTAATAGAATAGTTCATTAAGTTGTGCATGTTTAAAAGCTGTTGATAGTATCTACTACTAGTAAGAAGATGATGAAGTAAACATTGACCAACATTTTTGTATGCCCTAAATCCTGCAATATAACTGGATACCACTGAATTTCATGAGATTCACAGTTTAACATGATAATTGTGCTTCCTATTTTTATTATTATTTGAAGCAAATAATATTTACATTCTGTAAACATAAATTGTTTTTGAATTCTTTTATTTTTGTTAGTCACTCTTTATTTTATCCTAGTCTTTGTTTGAGTCTTGCTGTCCCTTGATAACTTTCTAATCTCTTAGGAGATTAAGGTATCATCTTTTGTGGCAGCTTGGGAGTTTGTAGTTGTGGAATCAAGAGCAGTACCTCCTCCATACTTTTGAGCAGAGTTGTCTCTTCTAAACCACTCTGCTCATCTGCCAAGGAATAAAAGAAAGAACACACCCACAAAAAACAAACAGCATTTTAAAAAATATAATAACTTTTAACTGTAAAAATCATGCACTTAAAGATAAAAAATTTAGGTTTTTTGGTGGTTTGGTATGTGAAGAGAGAGAAAAGTAACATTTTAGCATAATGACACACACTCACTTGCACAGCTACTAGTACTATCATTGCAGTCATGATGCAGAAGGCAGGTGATAATGATTTGTCCTGTCCGATGCTGAACACTTCTAAGCAGACCTGCCTACCTTTTTAGCGGAAGAATCTCCCAGTCTTATCTCTAATCTCCCACTCTTCTACCAATTGAAGCGATTTTCCACTTCAATTTCATTTTCAATAATTTTCCGATCAGTTATGACAGGACAAAAATCCTGCTTGTCTCATATACAATCACCCGCTCTGTGTTGGCCAGCCACCCACGTCGGTCAATGATAGTCGTTATGTAAAATACTAACAGGCTACAGCTGCCCTGTAACAAACTGCCAGCCAGAGATACTAAAATAATCATTGGTAGCTTGCTTCTCCAGTTGACCAATCATATCTGTCGAAATGCACTCAGTGTTCAGAAATGTGCCTGTTCTTTGAATGGTTTAAAATTTTGACTTTAAATGGTGCTTTAATTGCAATAATGTACCCTTTCACTAGTTTCAGATAATATAGTACAGTCTAAAAGGATTCCATTATATAATATTTATGTTCCTTTATGAAACTTTTGTAACCCCACTCCTACCAGTACAGCAATATTTTTCATCCATCTTTAAAAACTTACTTCCTTGTTTGTTTTACTAATATTCCATTATAGATGCCTTCCCTTTGTTCTAGCACACAGGCCACTGTCTCAATTTCAGTAGTTAAAAAAAGAAAAGAAAAGAGAAGTAGTTTTGCGTGTTCCTGTTTTAAAAACTTCCAATAAATACAACAACGAAATGTAAAGAAACTCGATATAACTAGGTCTGAGAGAAATTAGCATAAAGTTGATGTAACAATGCATCTACTTGTACTATAAATATATAAAGCACCATAAAAAAAACAGAAATCTTGTTACTAATATAGTAATACAATAGATCTGAAGTATGACATACTAAAAAAAAAAATGTGCTTAAAACAACATAGCAGGTATGTCAAATTTTGTAGTTATAGTGTTATGTTTATGAATTAAGTTATTGCAAATGGCCTGTTTTTCTGTTGTCTGACTTAACAAATGGTGGTTGCTTTTTTAAAATAAAATTATAAAACATTGTACATGCCATGCTTCATGCCAAGTCACATTTATTTTGTTGATAATCTTGACAAGTTTACAATATTACTGTTAGACTATTAGTATTACATTTCATTTCATTTACTTTATAGATATGATTCTATCTATATGATATAATTGTACTGTTTTATTTCTTGTTATCTTCTAAAGACCTAAAATAGCACAAACTTTGATTTATAATTCCTTTCATCACAGAATGAGACAATGCAATGGCTCCTAGTCCTACATAATGGCTGTATGCTAGAAAGCCTCTTGCTCAAAAGGTCCTGAGTTTGATCTCAATTCAGGGTGAAAAATTCACTGGCATTGCTTAACTACTTTTTAGTTCAAGTCTGTGTCCAGACTTTAGTTCTGAGCCTAGTGTCCAGTCCTTAGTTAAGGATCCTATGGAAATTAATGACATTCAGATATAATCAGTTTGTCTGAAATAATTATTGATCAGCTGATACACACCTTCAGTCTTGTTAAGTTTATGTAAGGATCAGACATCCATTTTAATTCTATAAAAGATGCAGATATATTCTTCAATTCAAGTCTTAAATATTCATGTCTATGATCATATCTCAGCACTGGTCAATAATTGGTGTATGCCAAAGTCCATGTGCCCATTTGTCATCCCAAAATTTCATATATTTAAAAGTGTATAGTATAGAGAAAGCTGCAGTCATTCAGGAGTTAACTTTTTTTATTAATCAACCTCATTGGTTTCCAGGTAAAATCTGTCAAAAGTTGGACATAGTATGTTCTTGGCTGCTGATTCTGAAACAGTCAGAACAAGTCCCCACCCTTGAAACATTGAGCCTCCACTTTCCAACTTCATGACAGTATATCTCTCCTTTCCAGAATTCAAATCTTTCACTAGATCATCTGCAGCAAATTTTGGAAGAGGGCACAGAACCTGACTAAACAAACAAATAAAATTTGTCATGTTTTATGAATAACAGTTGTGATGAAAGATGCTGTTTTTAAATGGTTTGTAGATAAAGCCTTGTTTTAAAAACTATAATTACAGAGGTATGCTTAAGCTGTTCATGGTTAACAAATTGACTTGCTTTATAGGTTATATTTGCTACTCAGCAAGATTATTGAAACTACAAGTACCATCAATTTTAACATGACTAAGAAAGTAAGATATCGCTGTGGTTTATTTCCCAGGTACAAGAACAACACAAAAGATGTGGTTGTTGTGGAATTGGGTTTTGCTGCTGACAACTGTGAGAGCAGCTATGCTAGGGAATGCTAAATGCAGTGATGTGAAATTATCTTGTCCAGATAATACGACTTGCTGTTTGATGGCTACAAAAGAATATGGCTGTTGTCCAATGCCCTCAGTAAGTAGTCTATCAAATTTAGAAGTTTGGAAGTGAGTGTATTTGTAATTGAAATAAAAGGAAATAAAGCATCAATATTGGTTACAAAATTGAAAAAAGTAATGTTTATAAAGAAATAGTTTCACTTCTACTGTAATATGTTTTTAAGATCTGGTGAAATGAGTCCTAATTCAATAAAGACAGGATCTAGACTAGAGGGTCTATCTGTCGTTACTCCCCCTTTTCTTTAGATCTCATTTCTTTGAAAATTAGTCTGTGCTGAGCTAGAACTTTATCACAAAATTTTGACATTAAATTATGAAATATGTTGTATAAACTTTAGCATTTGAAAACAAAACTTACATAAATTTAATAAAACTTTACCTTTAGTAGGGGAATATCTCAAGTTATACCTCAAAAAATTCTTCAAGTGATGTTTTTTAAGTAAGTGTAAAAAACCAATAACAAGCGTTCTTAGAGTGTTTTGGTCATCAACAAAAATAAACTATCAGAATTAGAGACTAATGTTTGAACTTATTTTTTTTACAAAGTACTTTTGATTTACATACTGACTTTTACTGACTTGTAACTCCCTCATCTTAAAGTTAAAACTTTGACTCTATCTGTCTATATATCTATCTGTTATCTATCTATCTATCTATCCATCTATCTATTATCTATCTTTCTATCTATCTATCTATCCCTTAGTCTTGCCGACCATTGGGGTACCACTGATGATCTGACAACCAGCTTCCTCCATTTCATTCTGTTCTCTGATAATATATATATATCACTCAGCTTCAGTCGTGTCCACTCTGAGATGTTATCCTCACATCTTTTCCCACTGCCTTCCCTTTTTTCAATGATTTCACTGCAGTCTCTACTTTTGCTCAAAGGATGGGGTAGTTGTCATAGTTGGTCATTGGTGGGGTATTGAGTATGTCTGGGTCCCCTGTAGGTCTTTGGTTGTATAGGTCTGAACAGTATTCTGTCAGTCTCTTAAGAATGTCTTGATCTTCTGTAACTTTGTAAGACATTTCTTTCCACTGTCTAGAATGATGGAAGAGCGTCCTTGTTTTACATTGGTGAGGTATTTCACCAGTTGGTATGCTTTTTTGCTATTATTCTTCTTTAGATTATTTTCTATATCTTTAAATAGAAAATATATATCTTTTATATCTTTTCTATATCTTCTGGTCTTCAATCCATGTCTCCTTTTTCTTTTTCATGCTTTTCTTGATAACCTGGTTGATTTCCCTGTATTGTTTTGCTTATTCTACTTCTGACTTTTTCATCTTTAGCTCTCGAAGCTTGTCACACAGATCAAGGATGTCAGATGTAACCCAATGTTTCTTTGCTCGTCGATGTTTGCCAAGGATCTCATTGGCTGCTTGGGTCACTGCAGTGTTAAATATGTCAATCAATGTATCTGCATCTATGTTTTCTGCACTAAGAAGTAACAGTGGTGCAAATTTTCCTCCTATCTTTGCTTAGAATGCTTCTGATACCTCTGGGTCTTTTAGTTTGTCAAGGTTGAACTTGATTCTTGTGGGGCCCTGTTTGTTGACTTTCTTCAGATTTAGTCACAGGGTCATCATCACTAAGTCAACAAGAAACAATATAGTACAACTGGCTAATGAATCTTTGTCCTGTTGAATGATTTTTTTCAACAGTACTGTCTTTGCTCAGATTTAAAAAATGGATTGCATTATGCTTGCAGGCTGTATGTTGTTCAGATGGTCTTCACTGTTGTCCATCCAATTCTAAATGTGATCAGACTCTTGGCACATGCATAAAGCAAGATACTGTGTTGCGGTTTTTTGGCAAGGATGAAGATTCGGATGTAAAAGTATCACAAGCAGCAAAAATGGAACCTTTGCATCCACATGATAACATCATTGTATTTCTCAGTGATTTTCAGAAGAATAGTGTACCCATGGAAAAGGTAAATATATTGTAGAAGAAAAAGTATATTGAATTTATTTTTAATATATTCGTTGCCCATAATAAAGTTATATCTACTCGGATTTTTTTTAAATATAAGGTTCATGCAAAATTGACATTTTTAATATTATGGAAGAAATAAAACTTCAACTTCAAGGCTAATGTTGTATATTTGTTATTATATATATATATATATATATAACTTTAATTGTCATTGTCAAAAAGTAGAACCACATTTTTGCATTATCTTTCATCATCTATGAGTGTTTCTATTTGTTTGTGCATGAAGATTTTTAAATGCTGGATATTTAGATAAATATATAGATATATATATAGATAGTTGGACAGATGATTAATACATAGATAGATAGATAAATAGTTAATAAATGCTTGTTGGTCATTTAGTTCAGATCCCAGCCAACCACATGTCCAGATGGAAAGAGTGAATGCCCCTCAGGCACTTGTTGTATGCTGAGGTCTGGTCAGTATGGATGCTGTGATTTACAGGATGTAAGTTGGTAAAGATATTCAGGAATTAGAATATATGTGTTTTAGCCTATGAAAACGCAACTACAGTGAAAAAAAATTCAAAATTTGTTTTTTTTCTAATTTATTAAAATTCAGAATCTCTTGTTTATTTTTAAAAATAAACATTTTAATTTATGACAGGTAGTTTTTTCACTATACATTTTTTAAAGTACATTCCCCCTGGACTATCAAAGGAGAGAAATCTTACAAACAAAATTTATGATATTTACGTGCTTTTTACTTGTAAACTAGAATTTTCTGTGGAAACTGACTGTTGCTACTAACTTAAAAAATGTTTGAATTATGTTCTCAAAGAATGAAAAATTAGAAGAAAATTCTCATTTACCCACAAATATAGTTATATAGGGTATACTATAAATGAAAGTTATTAAGTAGGCCTACACTTAACAATTAAACTTAAGGCTGTGTTGAATGATGAATATCATTGTCAGCCTACTGCTTAACATTTAAACATTATTTAATACCTTTACCTTTGAAAACAGATCTTGAGGTATAATAAATTTTATCAAAATTATGTAGGTTAACAATACACATATAATTAAAATTGATCAAATGACAGTTCTGGCTGAGCAGGCAATGTCAAGGTTGAGTCAAGTGTGTTGACGCATGTAGTTCTACCCGATGATAACATATAAAACTGCACATATCTGTTGCTTCATCAGTTGCTTGAATATTTTCATTATTGTCACTCATGCTACATCAGAAATGTCAATATTATTGTCTAAAATGCTTTTGTTTAGCAGTCTGGCTAATGCAGCAGATGACACATGAGTGGTATATGCCATCGAATCTTACTTCCAGTTGGTATCAACTTGATACCTGGCTTCTAAAACGAATTAATTTACACCCTAGTAGCACAATTTTGTACAGTTATAACTTTATTTTGTAGACAGAGTCAGCACTACTATAAATAAATCACAACTGCATGCTAAAAAATAAAGTTTAAATCCTAAAATTAATTTTTAATTTCTAAAATACACCCGGCCAAATTCGGAATGAAGCAGGTGAAGCATCATAACAATGAATTTTAGGCGACCCCATATCTGATGCATGCGCAGCCACATGTCCTATGTATTATAAATAGAAACAAAGAGCCTTCTCACTCTAGGTCACAAATGTGTGCACCTCCGATCACTAAAAATACCATACAAAGTCGTGTTAATAGGGATGAAGTAGTCTGATGCTGGATCAAAGAGTTGACACCCCCAGTAGTCATTTTATGCTTTAAAAGGCTATAATCATGAGTTCAAACAGCAAAGAACTCTTGGATTATTGAAAAATTCCTAATGGTGTGGTCTTGGACATTTCTAAGGCAAGACAGATTCATAGTGGTGCAGCATTGAACACATCTGTCTTGCCTTGGACATGTTTAAGACAACACCACAGATGTCCAAGACCACACCTCTAGAAAAATCTGTTTTGCCTTGGACATGTCCAAGACCACAACACTATTTATTTAGGCAGCTTTTAAAAGTTGAAAGTTTTAATGAATGGTGACAGTTTCATCAGCAAAGGGTCAGTTTCTTAGTTTGTCTGAGACTGGTTCATCAGATTTTTAGTTAGTCAGTCAGCAAGAATGGTTATGAAATTGATACTTTGACCCCTCCAGGCTAAGTATTTCTCTGATTGTTTGAAATCTTTGATGAATTGGCAGTTAACAAATTTAAGATCTGAGAGCATCCTTTTGTGGGTTTTAATTATAAAGCTTTGATGGAAGGAGGTTTTTGTCTAATTAGGTCCTTCACAAGAAAATTGCAGTGATATTATCAAAATACACTGATTATATTCTTGTCTATTTTTGAAGACTTTGCTTGGCTGTTTAATTGGAGTGATATGCTGAGATGTCTAACAGAGTTTGATCATTTTCTATATCTTAAATTGTAGATTGACCAAGACTGGTTGTTCAAATTCACAAAAATAAGATTGATAAGATTTCCATAGATTCATCCAAGATAAGTTAGATAAGATGTCCATAAATTTGTTCAAGATAAGTTACATAAGATGCATGGCTTAAACTTGTCCAAGATAGGATGCCCATAGACTTGTCCAATATTAAGTATATAAGATGTCCGCAAGATAAGTTCCTTACTTGCTAATGTAGGGGGCGCTTTCATGCTGGGTGAGGGGGTTGTGGGGGAAAGGGAGGGGCAAGATAAGTTGTCAGTGGCTGAAACTTATATAAGATAAGTTAGGTAAGCTTTCTTTGGGGCGATAAGATAAATTGTCTCTGGATGAAACTTATACAAGTTAGATAAGCTGTCTATGGCTTAGACATGTTCAAGATAAGTTATGGCTTCTAGTTCTTATATTATTGATGCTTGGTGAATAGTCAAAAACCTCTCGTTATACTTACAAAATATTTTTTCTTTGTAAATAAAAGCTCCATTGGTATGTTTTTGCATTTACATTTTGTCACAATGTTTTATAAAAGAATGGACATTAAACAGAATCATGTTTTCTTGTAAACTCAAATGTTATCAATAGATATTACTTTCCTAAGCAGGTTGTCATTATACATAAACACCATAAACTGTGGATTAATTGAATAAAGTAAATGTAGAGTTTAATCATTTCATTATATTAATTCCATCTACTTTATATTATTCATATAAGTATTTATATACTCAAACACAGTTTCAATTATATAATGTTTTCATTTTACAAGAGGAGAATTGTGTTGCATTCTTTTTAATTTCCCAAAATTCTTTGAATATAAAATATTTTATGCATTAAAACTGTTAACTTGGTAATTTATTTTCATCTGAAGGCTGTCTGCTGTGATGATGGTGTTCACTGCTGCCCTCAAGATTTTACTTGTGATGTGGAACACCGTTCATGTAAATCTGTCAGGCTGGGTGTGTCTATAAGTTGGGTGGACAAGAAGCCTTCTATTGCCCATCCAGTGTCTGTCCAGGCTGACCCAAAAATTTCATGTAGTAATAAAACAGTTTGTGAACAGAATGATACATGCTGCAATATAACTAAAGGCTTTGGTTGCTGTCCACTGAAAGATGTAAGAATCAGTATGACTGTGTATTAGTTAATATTAGCATACTAGTGAGATGTGGGGGGAGGTGAAGTATAATATTAGCCTTTCCATTCGTAAAAGCAGACAGTTATAATTTTAGATTCTGTGTGCAAATGATAAGGTTTCTTAGTGATCAAAGAGTATTGTGTTTTATATAATGAGAATTCTAGTAATCTAAACAGTATAATATATTATAATGATAATTCTAATAATCTAAACAGTTATGTAACATGAAAATTCTAGTAATCTAAGCAATGTTGTATTATATAATGAAAATTCTAGTAATCTAAACAGTATTGTGTATATTATAATGAGAATTATAATCTAAACTGTTATGTAATATTTAATGAGAATTCTAATAATCTAAATAGTGTTATGTAATGTTTAATGAGAATTCTAGTAATCTAAAGAGTGTTGTGTATTGTGTAATGAGAATACTAGTAATCTTGCATGTGTGCTGTATTAAATGAAAATTCTAGTAATCTAGAGGAGAAATTTAGTAATGTAAAGAGTGTTGTGTATTGTATAATGATAATTCTAATAATGTAATGAGTGTTGTATATTGTATAATGAGAATTCTAGTAATCTAAAGAGTATTTTGTATTGTATAATGCAAATTCTAGTAATCTAAAGTATATTATATAATGAGAATTCTTGTAATCTAAATGTGTTGTGTTTTATATAATGAGGATTCTAGAAATCTGAAGAGTGTTATATATTATATAATGAGAGTTCAAGTAATCTAAAGAGTGTTACATATTATGTAATAATGATTCTGGTACTATAAAAGAAGTTGGATTTTTTAAAAATTCTTGATTTTTATTTTAAATGTTTGAATCACTTTTATTCTGTTATTTGCCTTGCTGGACTAGCTCATGGAAATGCAGATGAGCTTTCTGTAAATCGCAGAATTGTAAAACTTGGACAAGTCAGTTTTAATGCACTTTTACTCTTTTTGCCTACCAGTGAAATAAAAACATTTCTTTATTAGTAAAAACAACATACAGCTTTAGATTGGAATTTTCACTCATTCTTTCAAGTAAGCAGAAGATAAGTTGTTGGAATTAAAACATCAGTGCACATATCTAAATTACAGTACACTATAATATGTGTTTAAGAATTTTAGATTTTCCTTTTGTTTTAATTTTGAATTTTAATTATTGTTTTTCTTCTCTCACCACCCATTTTTTTTTTAAGGCTGTTTGTTGTTTAGACGGCATGCACTGTTGCCCTTTTGGTACTCATTGTGACATACCCAATCGGCGTTGTTACAAGTCAGACACAAACTGGGAACAGCCTTGGGTTGATCGTCCACCCCTCAACAGCAATTACCCTCTAATATTGAATATAGAAGCAGATAAAGAACCACAGAATGGCAATCCTTCTCTTGTATTAAATGAAGGGCCAAGTAACGTTGTTGGTGTTGAAAAGATCAGTGCAGTCATCTGCCCAGATGGACAGATGTGTGCAGATGGTCAGACTTGTTGCCAGATGTCAGATGAATCATATGGCTGCTGCAGCTACTCTGACGTAAGTTGTTTTATAGATTTTCACAGTTTGCTTGTTTGCTTTATTGTAGGTAGAGTCTTGTATGCTTTCACATTGTTATAACTGGTGGTGTGTAAGTTATTTCTGGCATGTAAAATTAGAGCCATTAAAAGGAATGAAATAAAATTTGATCACACGTTTAACAATGCATGATTGTCAAGTTATGTCAGGGTGAAATAAAAGCGACAAATTAAATCAGTAATTTAATGACTTCATGTTTGTGCAGAACATGTTTAAAATTATTCTGTATCATAATGGCTTCATACTTTCCAAATGTTTTACAGGTACACAATAAAAAGAACTAACCAGAGTGACCATTCTAGTTATTAGTCTTCATAGGGACAATACAGTTGTTTCTGGTAACAATAACAGATGAGCAATGCAACATATAAGCCTTTTAGTATTCAGAAGTTATTTGAAATTTTACATAGTGGCTCTAGTCAGTTCTTTCTCATACCTAAAAAGTAGGCATACACATCTCATTTGTTATTAATTTCTGTATTTTCCTGATGAAGGCTATTTAACTGAAACATTGATGATTGTAATTATTTTTATATTGATACCTGTAAATCTTTTTTAATTTAATAATGTATCAGGTTCTCTTCAATGCTTTTCATTCTTGTTGTTTATTTGTGATAAATTTAATGATTATGGTTAGTGGGATTAAATTCTCACTCATATCCAATTTTGAGCATTTTGTAATTGTTTCCATTTTAAAAATCAATCTGTAATATAGTGAATCATTGCTTCTTAACTGGTTTTTGAATTATATGAGTATGTAGTTTGAGGTGTTTTTTTTTTTGTTTTGTTTATTTTTCTATTTTTGTTTAGTGTTTCAAAGTCTGTTTATTTTTATCATTCTTTAATAATTTTACATGGCATGTTTTCTTTTATCTTATAACAATGATTATTTATAGCTTGTATTCTAGTCTTAAGTGGCATTAGTCGTGCACATGGTGTATTAATAATAATCATTTTGATGCATGGAAAATTCAGAGCTACTAATACTCTTATGGTAATTAACACTTGTTTATATCAGTTTTATAATCACTGGAGTATGATGGCATATTTTGTAAGAATGCATACAGATACACACACATGCATATAGCTAGTTCAAATTCATGGCTAACTAATAATAGTTTGCAAGAGGGAGTATTCACATCTGACTGTTTTCAAACAGATTTCTAAAAATATTAAAGTGGTGTATATCTCGTCATTGAAAAGTAACAATATAATGAATACACACTCAATAAGTAAACTTTAAGAAAAAATCAATTCAGAACACTTGTAATTATTGCCCATGCTTTCTTTCAGTTTTGGTACTTAATACTAATTTAACTTTCAAGGATCTATTTCAACATTTACAATTATTTACAAAATTTTCAGATGATAAAATTTTGCTAAGTCATACGGAATGTACTTTATAAATAATTATATTGCATCTCTGCTAGAATTCTTTAAACCTTTTTTTTTTTAATTTACTATAAAATAAACCTTACTTTACGTCTTTCACAGATATAATTTATATTTGTTTCTTCTTTACCTACCAACCCTTCCCCTTTATACTGTTCTTGTTTCATAATTTGTTTTAAAGCATCTTGTTTCTATGTTCATTTAGTGAAGACAGTGCCTTATATAATTATGTGCTTTCAGCACTGATATTAAATTTGTCTTGCTCTTCATCAGATTTCAGAACGTAATTTTAAACACTGAGGGGAGACAGTCACATTCCTAGAGTTTGTTGGGTTTGCACAAAGACATGCATTAGTCTCTCTCCTACCTAATTTTGGCAAGTTTATACAGGCAAAATACAAATCATCACAGTCCAGTGCAAAGACATGTATTAATGTTTGTCTTCTACCCACCTTTGGCAAGTTTATACAGGGAAAATATAAATCAGCACACTTGTTTTAGTTGGGTTATCCATGAAAGTAGTACACTTTTGTCTCTAGTTAATCTTGTAAATATAACACACTGTACTCTGGGTATTTTTATATTGTTTCTTGTGTTAATCCAGATGTCAGCATTGAAAATTTTTATTGTTTGAATCCTTTACATTATGACCATTTACATCCTGACTGCCTCCCAAATACCCTTCTTGGTAATGTGTGAATGGTCTCCATTATGTTTCATTTATTGCTGCACCTACCTCTTTAGGAATCCATTCCAACTGCACATCTCTCAAGTTAGCACTACCCCAATATCTATCAGTACTCTGAGTGAACTCCACCATGTCTTGTCACCCACCCCAATAGCAATCCATTCCAAGTGTTCACATTGATAGTTTTCACACACACACCCAATATATGTATCATGACGGAGTGATCTCTGCTGTGTCGTACCACCCACCCCTTTAGCAGTCATCCCAGTTGTATACATTTATAGTTTTCACCACCCCAATATCTGTTCAGTACTGTTAATGGTCTCCACTATGTCTGACCACCCCCCACTCCCTTTAGAGATCCATTTCATATGCACGGACCCTTATCTGTGCTTTTTGCCACTCTGATGTATGTAAAGTGCTGAGTGATCATCATACATGATTATCCAACTCTTTAGCAATCCAATCCACATGCATACAGTTGAGCTTTTGCCACCTCAGTAACTGTATCAGTACTGAGAGTGGCCTGTAACGTACCTAACTAAAATAGACCCATTTCTTTAGCAGCTGTTCTTAATGAACAGATCTTAATGCCATCCCAATAATTGTATCAGCATTGTGAGTGGCCCCACCATATCTGACAATAATAAAACACTATTTTAACAAATCATTCTGCATGCACACATATTTGCTTTTTTGTCACTCGAACCCCATTACTGTGAGTGACCCCACCGTATTTGACCAAAAAATTCCCAAACAAATGCTTTATTTCAACTGTCCATTTGGCGTCCACCATACCTGACCAAAAATACAACTTAGCAATTTAGCAATCCATTCCAAGTGCACAGATCTGTGCTTTTCACAACCGGACTAAACTAAGAAACTTTATGGCCAGACTTACTGGCTGCCGTTAATCTGATGCAGGCTGTGTGCTGTTCTGATCACATCCATTGCTGTCCGCAAGGGTGTAGGTGCGACTACGTTAAACAAGAATGCGTTGGTGGATGGGTCTTTCACAGGTGGGCTAAAATTGTGCGACCGAAGGAAAAGCATGACCTGCACACACAGGCATGTTGATGTTCCTGTAAATTGTTTGAGGTGTTGTAGTGTGCATTGTATTATACTATTTTTCCTCCTAAATATATCTCCCTTTGGTTGTTTTTATTTTTTGTATTTTTATTTGTTTTCTTTCTCCTGAGTTTTGTTTATTTTACTGATCTTAAAAAAATAAAAATAACCCTTTAAGTGAAGATCCTCTCTTGTCTCTATAAATTGTCTCTCTTGTTTTTTTAAACCAGTTAAATATTTTAACCAATAAATGAAAACTTCTATTGTCCCCTTATTTCTCTCACTTTTTACTTTTTAAACTGATCTTAAAGAAAGAAAATAATTGATTTTGAATTGCATAACTCAAAATTGAAGAAAATTGAAAACTAAAACATATAACACTCAACAATATTACTGGCAGTGTAAATATAAATCACAAATGTGTTCAGCATTGTAAGAAATAAAGAATAAACAAATTTTTAAAATTTGCTTTACACATATTGGCATGACAGAAAAACAACTTCTGAATAGATGCAATGATATGGCCAGCTTTATTAAACATCAGCATTTTGGGAGTGAATCTTTGTTGATGATAATGCAGGCATTTCCCCATTATACAACTTGACAGAAATTTGCCTTATCAGCAACTGTGCTACATAGCCGATATTGAAAATTTCAGATTTGATACAGGTAACTTTTGTTATCCGCATTGTACATATCTTCATTTACATTCCATCGTCTGTCACTATTATCGCTATTCTTGCCATGCAGGGGATTCAAATATGACAAGTTCAGTTTCTATAAGAAACCTGAAAAATTCATCTTTACCACCTGTGACTTTTTTTCTAACTTTTATGAGTTCAGTCAACAGATAAACGTCACTTTCATGAAGAGACTACTCTACCAAACTTGCAAAATAGTTGTGCTCATTGATTTTTCTTTCTAGAATTCCCTCTGATTCTGAGCTGATCATACTGAGGATATAAAAACACTGGACAGGTCTCTGGAAATGGAATTAAGCATGTCAAATAAGTCCCATTAGTGAAGGGGTTAACTTAGACATTTTTAATATTTTGTATGTGTACAGTGCACTTGTATATCTTTATTACTCTTGTACATTAATTTTTAGAGAAATATATTGTTGCTTAGGTAAAACTTGAAAGATCAAAATCTTGTATGCTCCTGTTTAGTGATGAGTGTACATAATGGTGGGATGCCTGTATTGAGAATGCTATGTAGATTTAAGTTCATGTAAGGAAAGAAATGTGTTCTACCCCAAAGTGGCTTCCCCATTTTGATGCCTGCATGCTGTTTTCTCTTTTGCCTTATTGAACTATACAATGGAAAATTAACAAACCACTGTATCTTGCTAAAGGTGCTGGTCATTTGCATTTAACTTTTAAAAAAATTTTAAAATACCCTTTTTGTTTGATCTTTTGTGTGTGTTGTGGGCGCGTGCATGCACTTTACCATGTATGAACATGCTAACTTCTCAGTATGACTTAATGAAGAAGAGTCTATCTTGACTCTAGACTTTACAAATTATTTTCTGTTTATTTGTGCAACTTTTCCAGATTTTCATAGGAAAAAGTGTTTGGCTGATAGTTGATTATATTCATTGTTATGATACCAGTTTATTCATAAATAAATTCTCTTTCTTTTCATATAAAGATTTTTACTTTTAGATATAGTTAAATTAACTTCTTTCTGTTCATATAATGATTTTGACTTTTAGATACTAGTTAATTCATAATTAAATTCTTTCTTTTCAATCATATCAAGATTTTAACTTTTATACTAGTCAATTCATAATTAAATTCTTTCTGTTCATATAAAGATTTTGACTTTTAGATACTAGTTAATTCATAATTAATTTTTTTTTTGTTCATTTAAAATTTTGAACTTTATTACAGTTTTGATTAGTTTAATGCAACTAAAAATAAGTGTGCCTGCACAAATAATGGATTATCTCCAGATATTTGACTTGTTCAACTCCAGATTTTTATAACCTCTACCTAAAATAATTTATTTGGAGTTACTGAGCTTGTGCTCTCTATTTTTTGCTTGATCTTTCCAATCCTGTTTCTGCAAAAGGCTTTAGTTAGCATTACTACATTTGAGTAGACCAATTTTATCTTGTCCTAAAAAGGAGGGTGCAAAGATTGTACCAGTAGGTAAAGGATTTGGTTAGCATTACTACATTTGAGCAGACCAACTTTATCTTCTTGTGTCCTAAAAAGGAGGGTGCAAAGATTGTACCAGTAGGTAAAGGATTTGGTGAAAGGGATGACACAATTAACTATCTGATGGCAGCTGTTTCTTGCTATAGAATCTATAGATTAGACATCCAAGTTAACATTAATTAAAATGTAGTACTTTGATTTTGGTTGTAGTATCAAATTAATACAGAAGTGATTTTTAAAAAAATCCTAGTTTTAAAAAAGTTATAGCTTGAAGTAATAAGTATTTTGATTTTGTTGTGATTTATGAATTTTTAATAGATAGATAGATGGATGGATGGATGGATAGACAGACGGGCAGGCAGGAAGACAGATAGATAGATTTAGCACTCAAAGCACACAACTAACTGTATAATGTATTCTTAAATGTGGAATTGAATATTCAATTTAATCATTTTCTGATTAAATACCTATAAACTAGTTGTATGCATTATTGTTTGTATGTGGATGCTAAAATTTCCTAACTTAGAGGATAAACATTTTTTTAATAGAAGATGTAAACTGCTAAAGAATGTAAAGAATACTCTCTGTGCAAGTGTTCTGTTGTTGTAGTAGCAAACAGTACGTTAGTATAATGATGTTTTGTCAAGTTAAGCCATGTATCTCTTGATTATGATGTTTGTGCAAGTGTTCTGTTGTTGTAGTAGCAAACAGTACGTTAGTATAATGATGTTTTGTCAAGTTAAGCCATGTATCTCTTGATTATGATGTTTGTGCAAGCAAAATTTGTCATGAACATTCAAGATCTGCCTTCATGCATTTGTTTTGCAAGGGCTGTTTAGGTCACAAGATAGATGAAATTTCAGACTGCCTATTCCCAGTATCCAGAGTTATGGGACTTGTGCTTGGCAGATAATCATGGAAGGGTTGTTTGGAACAGCACAAAACATGCATTTCTACCATTCTTAGAAATAAATACATAAAATGTACTTGATTGTATTAAATATCATTAATAAAACTTGGAGAGAGAAAAAATATGCACATTCATCACATTAAAAACTAAATATGCAATGCTCCAACTTTTAAATTAAGTTTCCTGCACTGTCAGAAAGCAAGATAGGGGGTTTATGCATGCAACCCTCAAAATAATATTATCCAAAGAATTTAATAAACTAGTGTTATTTTTAAAAAATACAAACTCGGAGGCTCTAAGCAACTGTTACATTCTTTTTTTTGTATATTAAAATGTAATTTTATATGTAATACATTCATCACAACTGATTAACTTATATGCTATTGCCAGTATTATAATTTCATTTTGAAAGTGAAATGTATAATACAATACTATTTATAAATACTTCTCATTTCCACTTATATTGATAAAGAGTACTTGTCTTTGGTATTGGGTTTTGAGGCAATTTCCCCTGCTACAAACTTAAAATTATGTTACCAGATTGTTTTTCACTTACAGAGTTACAGTATGATACTCCCATTAAATATACTCCAATTCTCAGTATTTTATTCATATTTATGTTTGCAGTATTTTATTCATTTAGTGTAAAGATGTGCAAAATTTTTATATTCACCTTGCACATTTTTAGAGAAAGAGTACAGTTACTGATTTTAAAATAAAATTGTATAACAGTAATAATATTATATTTTCTTTTGATAAATAATAGTAAAAAGTACAAAGCTTAAATCTCATTTACCTATGCAGTAGTACTTAGACTTTTCTAATTTTTCGAATAGTCATATATTAAAGCTGATAATTATGTCATTATGTGCAGAGCCTTGATGTGAATTCTCTTTCTAAAATCATCATTTCTGGGTGAGTTTGATTTCCTATTTGTTGAGAAAAAATCCTTGTTTGAGCTTCTTTAGTCTTTTCTCTACTTTTACTTTCTGATTTACTTTTTATTTTATTTTCAATCTGTTGTATTCCCAGGACTGCCACTGTGTGTGTGGGGGTGTGTGTGTCTATCAGTGTGTGTATGAGAGTTTTTGTGAGTGTGTATATGTGTGTGTTTTACATGCATGCACATTCATGCATGAGAGAAAAGAGAGATGAAGATGCTTGGCATTTTGAAACTTGTTGCATTGTACATTTCCGAAATATCAGTAAAATAATTTAGTGAGTGTAGAAATATTCATTCAATATTGCTGCATATTTCATACTGGGTTTATTTTCTTCATATTAAAGTTTTGCTCACTGACTATAACTGTAAAAAACTGTATTTTTCACATCTTTATTATGCATATTCAACACAAAGTCACTGATTTTAATTGTACAGTACTTTATTTTGCACTTTATTTGCATGTTGAACACAAAGTCACTGGAACACAGTCACTGGCTGTAATTGTGGAGTAATTTATTTTGCACTTTATATGCATGTTGAACACAGTCACGTTATTGGCTGTAATTGTGGAGTGCTTTATTTTTCATTTATATGCTTGTTGAACTTGGTCACTGGCTATAATTGTGGAGTGCTTTATTTTAAGTGTAAAAGGAAACTTTTCTTTTAACTAGAATTTTTATTGCATACCCTTGTGTTCATTGTGAAAGAGCACTATTCAATCTAATAATCCTTGTATCATTTCTATATTAATTTTGTTTCACAAATTTTCACAAGCTGTAGTGGTGTCTAGAGTTTTAAAAAATATAACTTAAATAATTTTTTCACAAAAAAATTGCCAGCAAGAGATGAAAAAATAAAGATAAACTGAATCCTGTTCAATTGAACAGTCTTGTATTCATCAGACTTGCTGGTTTGATTCCTGATTGATTGGTCAGTCTTGCATTCATCAGACTTGTTTGGTTTGATTCCAGATTGATTGGTCAGTCTGGCAATTGTCAAACTTATTGGACCTGACATTAACAGTTGTGACTTTACTCAAGCAATGTAAATGTTTGCTTTACAGAAAAAAACAGATGAAAGTAGATAACTAGATTTTTTTCTGGAGGATGTCAAAATGTATTTAATGTTTTCTAGGGATATAATCATGCATGTGTAGTTTTGTGAGTGAGTTGGTTTGAGTTTGCACACAATTATAAGTCATTGGCTATGACTAGAAATATAGTATAAAATTACATAATTTACTATTTATTGAAAGTATATGCACTATTTCATTGCTAGATCTTGTAAAAATCAAACTTCTGTGATATGCCCTGGAGGAAAAGCTGAGTGTTCTGATGGGGAGACATGCTGCATGCTTGAATCAGGAAACTGGGGGTGCTGTCCACAACCGCAGGTAAGTTTTGAAACTGTGTTTTTATTTTTAGATGGCATAGTTGATGCTGTCTACAACTGCTTTGATGCTGCAGTGTTTTCATTTTTAGATTGTATAGTTGATGCTGTTCCAGGTAAGTTTTAAATCAAAATTTATTGTGTCTTGAGACTGTAAACATGCAACTCTCTTCAAACATAGCTAAGTTTTTTAAGTCACAATTTTTTACTTTGAAGTCCAGTGTACAATGATGGCTTCAAGTAGAAGTTTTAAAACTGAAAATTCTTTATCTTGGCACTGGTATAGAATTCTGATTCTGAACAGTTTCACTTCTAGGTAAGTTTTTTGTCACTAGCCTACTCCCAATAACCAGCTTTATTTATAATAAAATATATTATTCCTGCATTTTCCTACCAAAAACTCTGTTCACCTTGCTGAAGAAAAACATCAACTTAGATATCTCTGACACAATAAAAAATTAATTTTTCTTTTATTCCCTTCACATTGTTTTTTATTCCTAATTAATGTTGATTGAAATGCTTTGTAAAATTGCTGTTTTACATTTTTTTTTATACACATCAGGCGGTGTGCTGCAGTGATCACATTCACTGTTGTCCTGAAGGTTTCAGGTGTGATATTCCAGCTCGTGCATGCAAAAAGGCAGAAGAGGGAATCCCTTGGTCCGAGAAGCAGCATGCAGTTCACAGGTAAGTGCTTAAATCCACTTTCAGATTTAAACTCAGAAAAATTGTTCTCCCTTCCAGTTTCATTTTTAATTTTCAGCTAAATTTTGTCATTGTAGGCATGGGAATTCTCACCTTTCTTGAAAGTCAGAAATTTTGTAGATTCCCAAATCTTTCTAGAAATGAAATATGTGTGTACCTATACAGAAACAGACCTGCCTTGGGTTACTGATTTCACCATAGTTTCTACACAACAGGACCCTCAAAAGTATGAAGCTATGGTGATATATTTAAAACTATGATGATGATATGTCTTGATTTAAAAGAAAATGTTGGTGTCTGTTCACATGAAATTGATTTTGTTAAAAATACTTTGTTTTGGAAAGTGTATTAAAATTTAGTATTTAAATATGCATCCATGAGTAAGTTATCTGTCATATATGACACACACACACAAAATTTGCATGCAATTCATTAGCACCCATTCTCATCCCCCCTTTTCCTAAGATTCACATTTGTATGCAGAGTTAATAGCAGGGTTATGGTTACCCCTGCCTTACTTTTATGAAACATTACTGAAAAGTTAAAAGAGTGTCACGTATAGCACAGAGAAGTGTAGAGTCCTAATCATGTCAATGTACTCTTTGTTGATGTTTATGGAAATGCCCTCCCAGATATGCTTCACAGTATTTGGCTTGCATACTTCTGGTAGGATATGAAAAAACATTAGAACGTTAAGGCTGGTATCACAAAGTACCACACCATGTTTAAGTTCTAAATAAAACTGTTTAGAATTTTTATCTTGATTTATGATATAACAACAGCAGTGCCTAATTACTTATTTCTCTCCATTGCAGAGAACACACCCTTATCCTCGGCTCACTCATTTACAAAATTTATTTTTAAAATTCACTTGCAAAATCAAAAGTCTATTCCTTTTTTATTGTCTAGGAGAAAGAAATACATGTAGGCCTATTTAGCATCAATTGCAGTCACTGTTATAGTGAAAGTTTATGATGTTTATTCATGTTCACTTTAGTCTCGGCTGTAGCAGTCTCCATTTATTGACTTTTCATAGCCAACAAAAAAGCAGGAGAGCATTTTGATTTTATTATTATTATTCTTTTTTTTTTTTTAATCATAAAGTATACATGAGCCAATATTTACAGTAAGAGTACATTTAAAGTTCTAGCAATTGTGATTTTAAATGTAAAAGGATGCTATTATTTCAAATTGAAACATGTGAATGTATCAAGCTTCAGCTCTATCAGTCTAAGGGTGCATGCTATGTTTTTAACAATTTCAGTGGTTAAAAAAAAAATTATTTTTCAGTAAACATATAGGGGTGCAGTTATATCCAAATTTGCAGTAGTATTATAAATTTACTGATAATTGTTTTAATTATAATTTTGCCACCATTTTGGTTAAAATTTCTTGTTTACAAATGCAGTATGGACCTAAAATATGTGAAAATGTATGACATTTTACTAACTTAGAAGACAAATTCCAAAATTCTATGTAATAAATATTTAACATTATCTAATATCATTATATCGTGAAACTTCAGTCTAGAATTAAGTCATTACCACCACAGACCTTTTGCACAGGCACAAATAAATAATAATAAGCATGCACATATGCACACACACCTATATATATATACACACACAAGCACATCTCGATTGCTATTCACTTCAATGTAGATTTAATTGTGAGTTGTTCTTTACTGCTGAATTATGAATTCATTCTGTTGGCATTAACAAGTTGTTTTTTTTAGAACTAAATATTTACACTCTAACTCATTTATCCTCTTGAAAATTTTTTTATTAATAACCTGGAAAATTGATGTGTAAGTCTGCATTTAGATATCTGAATATGTGTGGTGTGTGTGGGATAGTGGAACAGGTTTACTTTTCAAGTTAATAATTGAATTAGAAGAGTGACTTCTGGTGCAGATTAACTCTTAAGATTATATTTGTGGGGTGGTATTTATGTGGACTTATTTTTGTATGTAATAAATGTAAATTGTGTTTGTAAACATTTGCTGAGTTTATTCGTTATATGCGTGAGGACACTCTTACCAAGCCCATCCCCACTCTTACCTTCCCAGTTAGTGTCTGGCGACAAGGGGTGATATTTGTGACAGCACAGTAATGCCAGGTAACACCCCCTTTTTAACATTACTGCAGTAAAAAATTAATTAACAAAACCTCAGAAATAATCTGTTTGCATCTATAACTCATACCTATTTAATTGCCAACTTAGGACAGCATTTGAAGGATTTTGTTGCAAATAAATGAATGCATTGTCATATTAATATGGGTGGGGTTTGTATTAATATATACTGTATATTCATGTATGTGCACAACAGCAGGGGCTTTGTTATATTTTTAAGAGTTTGTCTGCTATTCTTTTCTACTTGTGAACAGTGCATCGGTAGTGCCTGTAACAGACACATTCTGTCCTGATGGTTCCCCTTGTTCAGATAACAACACCTGCTGTAAATTGAAGTCTGGGGATTATGGTTGCTGTCCTGTGCCTAAGGTCAGTACCAACCATCCAGACTGTCTTTTTTGGTAGGGGGTAATGGGTACAGATCTTTTTCTTGCCAAAGTTAAATATATAAATTTGAAATTGACTAATAGTTTCAAGTGTTCATTTTAAAGTGCTGCTAACATACAGGATTTTGGGGTTTGTTTTTTATTAACTGTACAAGTTGTATGTCTTGATTTGGCTTTGGGCAGCTTAAATGTATGTCCGATTGTGCCAGTCATGAATGGTTCCTAATGCACAAGTAAAATTTTTTCCTCATTCTAACTATAACACAAACTCCCATCTTATTTTTTTCTACACTAAATGCCTAATTATTTTTATAGCGATATATTAAGTAATGAAATTAGATACAGGTTACTACATGATTGTGCTGTAGTCATTGACATTAACTTTATTCACAGCATTACAACAAAAGTAAAAATCAGAACCAGACAGTATCAAGGAAATAGTTGTCAGATTTCGTTTAAGAAGAAAATTTACTATTATGAATAGATGTGGCACTCCACAGAATTTAATTCAAATACTACATATAATATTTATAGTTTCTAAACATTTTAAGCTTTTATGTTTCAATAGTTAGTTTTCATATATCTATCTATCTGTCTAAAAATCCATACATATCTAAAAACATACCATTAATTATTTAGTTCTCATTAGCATTGTTTAAAGCATTTGTATTATAGGCACAAAGTATTTTATTGTTTTCTTTGTTTTTTGTTGTTGCTTCCTTTCAATAACATTGTAAATATGGAAACATAATTTTAAACTCAGAGATATTATTTTGAATTAGAAAGAAATTTATATCTTGGAATATTATTTTGGTAGTCCATTAAATTAACACTTTTTATTGATGGTGAATATATACATATGTCTTAGGCTGTCTGCTGCTCAGACCTTGTACATTGTTGTCCTGAAGGCTACATCTGCAATGAGATAAAACAGTCCTGTGAAAAATCAGCATTTGAAAACATTTGGCTTGTGAAGAAACAATTTTCTACAGTCTTAACACGGTGTGCATTTTTAAAAAAAGTCATTTCACCATTTTTACACCATATTTGAGAGAAAATAGCATGTGATGTAACCAAAATATGATACACTGAAATTTACAGATGCTTGTCTTTTAGGATCAGGGGAGGAATGTGTGTGCATGGATGATGGTATTGCTTCCTCATTGGCACTATAGGTCTCCCAACATAAAATAAAAGATGGTGTTCTTGAATTACAGTACTTGCATTTTCTGTACTTTTGACTTTAGTGTCCTTGCTTTTCACCATGTTGACCATAGTGTGATGGTTGGCTGACTTTGCTATCTTGTGGCAGCCCTAAAGAGTACTTTGACTTCTACCCCACTTGTACAGCTTGTAAGAGTAAGAAACTCACATGCAGCTAGTCAGGCAGGGTCTGCTCATAATGTTCCAGTATCCCACTGACATTCTGGTCCTCTTACTCTTTGCACACATATCTTGCACTCATTACTGCAGCAGCAGTGTGCGTACAACATACTTCAGGCTAAATGGAATAGCTTTGTCTTTTGGTGTGTGTTAAGCTAAATATAAACTCCCAGTTTGAGATTGTCTGAGGGGATTATAATCACCATTGAGTCTGTCCTAGTTTTCTTTTTCTCACTACTTTGTGTTTTTTGTTGCATATAAGTAGAGAGTGTTACTGCCTTTCCTGTACCTACACAGCCTAAAACCTCTTACCTCTTTGATGCATTACTGAGAGTAGAAATATTTTCCGCTACACACAAGCCATAGCATTCACTTGTTTTGTACAGTTCAGTGTCTGGAGTTTATTATGAGGCCGTGACTTGTTTCATTTTATAGTATTTTCTTTTGTTTGTCTCATAAAACTGCATGTGTGCTAAAAAATGTGTATAATTTGATAAAAATTTGATTGGAACATTTCTTATTTAATAAAGGAAATATATTTAAAATAAGTATCTGTGTTTATTTTCAGCCGGAAGTGTACCTACTTTCATATGCACTCACAAAAAGAGGAATTTTTCCGTGTAAAATAAGTCTTCCTGAATATTGCCAAGAACCCATATACACCTTAAGGGGAAAGTAAATAATGCCAGAGGTTACCCTGTAGCTTATTTCCTGTCCCCTTAGTGCATGTAAAAGTGGGTAGAGGTTAAGAAAAGTAGGGGAAGCAGGAAATGTTTACCATGCAGATATTGAGAAAAAATATTTTCCATAAAATAATTCATTATACCATCATATATGGAAAGATGAGCATTCTAATTAATACTAGCCAATTTGAGATGGATATTTCCCACACAGCTAAAAAAAATAGTGTATATATTATTTGAATTGCATAAATTGAAAAATGCTAGTATTTCTAGCAAGAGAAAAGTGACTAGAAGTAAGTACATGATGTGCCACAACAAAATGAATCACATTACAGTAGGTAAAATATTCAAGAGAGATTGACAAGGTTGATTTTAAGATTTCATTTATTTAGACAGTTTAATACCTATTCTGTAAGAATTTGTAATATTTTCACTGTTTGACCTCAAGATATTTAAAATAATTTTGAAATTTGCAACCATTCTTGTTTCTCTTGAAAGGGGTAAAAATGATCTGCTCTTAGAGATCTATTTCCCCCTTCCTCTGAATTGACTTGGCTATAAGAATAAATCTGAAAAATTCTGAAAATTCTGACTCTGTAGTGTTTATGTTTATGTATATTACAAAGGGCAATTTAAAAATAATTGTCCAAAGTGAAAAATATAAACATATAAATATAAACATTTTTTTTTTCATTGCTGATTCTGTGATTGGTGTGACTAATCATGTGACATCAAATACTGAGTCTGAGTCTGAGTCTGCCTCTCAGGACTCTCCCAACGATTAAGATGGGATTAGCTTGGAGGCATTTGTGCCCATCGTTGATTTAGAGTTTTAAAAAATACCATAAAAACCAAGCTTATTACCAATTTTGTAGGTTTTTATTCTTTTGTGAAAGAAAGGGTTCTGATTCATGATATCTTAAGAATATCAAGTCAAGTGAATTTCTAAGTAGGTTTTAAAAATTCTTAATTTTTAAACAATCATTTTCTTTTCATCTTTCTGAAAGTATATCTACATACTACCATTCCTGTCAGTTGAAATGGTTTGCTGTGCATCATTTTATAAAAATGCATTTATTGTATATATATTTATATAGTTATAGAAGTCACTGATTTGCTATATAACTTGCTATATAACAAAGTGCATTCCTTTTGAAATATGATTTATTTTTATAAACTTAATAGAAGTCATTCTGTTATTGTCTTTTACTTTTAACTGTAGTTTTTTTTTTTTTGTTTTACCAGATTGTTGGTGCAAACTGTGGTGTGTCCTGATCAATCTGAATGTCCTGATGGTAATACCTGCTGTCAGTTGAGTTCTGGCAGTTATGGCTGTTGTCCACTGCCAAAGGTAATTAAGAAAAGATAAAATTGGTGTATAAACATTGTTAGTTTGCTAATGTATTTTGGATATTATGAGCATTTTGAGAAATAAATTTAATACATTAATCTTCATTTTCAAATTCACTAAATAGCATGAAATATTTTTTCAGTCTTTACTTTGATTCTTATAGATCATTTATTTTATTTTGAAGGGTATTAAAGTTTGATACAGAAATAGAAAAATAGTTTAATTATAATATTTTGTGTTTTCCAGGCAGTATGTTGTAGTGATGAGGTTCACTGCTGTCCTTCTGGCACCACCTGTGATGTGGCTGAAGGTAAATGCCTGAAGGGAAAAATTTCCACACCTTGGCTTGAAAAGCATCCAGCAGTACAAAGGTGAGATAAGTTACTGAAACTTACTTTTGTTTAACTCAAGTGATACTTAAATAAACTGTTCTTTAATCTAAAATTAAGCATGACTTTCCTGTGAAAAATTTCTTTTATTAAAATGAATTCTTGTTTGATTAGTCTTTAACAGTTTTGGTTAATTCAAAACATCTGAACTGAATAAGTAGTGTGAATAAAAATCAGCATAAAAGTTGCTATTATACTTTCACTACAGTGAGGTTGAGAAAAGAGAATCAGAATTTTGAAAGCATTCAATGAAAGAGAAAAGCGGTGTGATTTCTGGAGATAGATATATAACTAATTTTGACCTTTGTTAAACCCTCCTGCCAAACGAAAAAGAGAGACATGCAATTTTTGCAGCAAAAAAGAAGACAGCAAAATATCGAAATATTTACAAATCTAGAAATGAAAACTTATATATAAAATTGCCTTTTTCATGGTATCTTTAGTATATAAAGAATGTTGAGTTTGTAAGTAGACTTTCAGTTGTTTTAAACATTGTTTTGGAGTCAGCTTAAATTAGGAACATGTTTTGAGATTATTAAGACTGCGACTGAGACATGGGTTACCAGGATTGTTGTGAATTTAACAATTTGTTTCATTAACACAAACACATATATTAAGTAATTGACTTTTTCATCTGATACTTTACATTAAATTTAATTTTTGTTTGTTTTACCAGATTGTCAGTGCAAAATGTGGTGTGTCCTGATCAAACATCGGCATGTCCTGATGACAATACCTGCTGTCTATTGAGTTCTGGCAGTTATGGCTGTTGTCCACTGCCAGAGGTAGTTTGAGAGATAAAATTGATGTATAAACATTGATAGTTTGCTAACATCTTTCTGATATTACAAGCACTTTCAGAGAAAAATCTCTACAATAGTTTTCAGTTTTAAATCTACTTAGAAGTAGCCTGAAATTTTTATCAGTTTCTTTTATGATTCTAATAGATCACTTGTATTTCTGTTGCAGGAAGTGAAAATTTAAAGATATTTTAAAAAGCAGTTTAATTATAATATTGTGTGTTTTCCAGGCAGTGTGTTGTAGTGATGAGGTTCACTGCTGTCCTTCTGGCACTACCTGTGATGTGGCTGAAGGTAAATGCCTAAAAGGGGAAATAACCACACCTTGGCTAGAAAAACATCCAGCAGTACAAAGGTGGGATATTTCGCTGGAACCTTATGTTTGTTTAAAACAAGTAATAATTAAATAAACTATTTTACAAAATCTATAATTAAGCAAGACTTCATGTGAAAGATTTCATAATATCTTTTATTAAAATGAATTCTTGTTTGATTAGTCTTTAAAAGTTTGTTTAATTGAAAATATGAACTGTTGAGGAGATGAGAATAAATATCAGCATGAAAGCAACTATTGTATTTTAAATACCATGAGGTTGAGAAAAGAAGATATTCAGAATTTAGAAAGCATTCAGTGACAAATATCAGAGGACTAAGTGTGATATATTTAATTATCGTTATAGAAGTCACTGATATGCATCCAAAGTTGATGACAAAATGCATTCTTTGTTATTTATAAATTTAATAAAAGTCGTTTATTTTTTCATCTAAGACTTTTACAAATAACTGTATTACCAGACTGATGGTGCAAGATGTGGTGTGTCCTGATCAAACATCTGAATGTCCTGATGACAATACTTGCTGCATGATGAGTTCTGGTAGTTATGGTTGTTGTCCACTGCCACAGGTAATTTAAAAGAAATAAAATTGATTTATGAAGATTGATAGTGTGCTAAAATATTTATGATATTATATGCACTTTTTGAGATAAATCACTAAAATAATTTTCAGTTCAAATCCACTAGTAAGAAATAGCATGAAAACTTTTATCATTTTCTTTTTTTTGTTTCTAATAGATCATTTATTTTTCTGTTGCATAAATTTAAAGTTTGATTTAAATATACAAAATAGATTTATAACTGTCTTCACATGAACTATAACAAGTAGAATGCCCTCATCAGAATTAGTTGAGAAGAGGAAATCCTCACAGAAACAAACCAAGACAGAGAACATCTCTTGCAGTTCCTGTGAGGAAAGCAGTTATCGAATAAAAAAAAATAATTATCATAATGTTGTTTGTGTTTCCAGGCAGAATGTTGTAGTGATGAGGTTCACTGCTGTCCTTCTGGCACCACCTGTGATGTGGCTGAAGGTAAATGCCTAAAGGGGGAAATTTCCACACCTTGGCTTGAAAAGCAACCAGCAGTACAAAGGTGGGATGTGTTACTGAAACCTTATTTTTGTTTACTCAGATAATAATTAAGTAAAATTTTTTTTTTTAATTTCCAATTAAGCCTGATTTTTTTGAAAGCTTTCATGAATGATCTGTTGAAATGAGTTTTGTTAGATTAATCTTTAAAAGTTTAGTTAATTCAAAACACATGACAAGATAAAGAAATATGAATAAAAATCAGCATGAAAGTCGCTATTACACTTTCACTACTATGAGGATGAGAGAAGAAGAAGATTGAATGCATTCATTGAAAGAGAACTGTGATTTCTGGAGATAGACACATACTATTAATAATGAACTTTGTTAAACCTTCCTGCCATACAAAAGAGAAAAAGGAAACATGCAGACTTTGCAGTGAAAAAGAAAACAGGAGAATATTCAAATATTTACAAATGTAGATATGAACAAATATATTATAAAATGACCTGTTTCCTGGTATTTTTAATATATCAAGAATGTTAAGTTTGTAAGTAGATTTTCAGTGGCTTTGAATGTTGTTTTGTTTGTTTGTTTTAGACATCTGCAATGAGACCTGGGATACCAGGATGTTTGCAAATTTAACATTTTTTCTTTAAAACAAATTAACAATTTTCCTTTGATCTTCACATAAATATATCTTTACTTAAATACAATTCCTATGAGGTAAAATAATTTGCTATATTATCAGTTTTTTAAAATGCAATCCAAGTGTATTTATTTTTATATAGTTTTAGAAGTCACTGGTTTGCAATAGAACTTTCTAATAAAATGTATTCCTTGTATACTGTGATTTATTTTTATAAATTTAATAGAAGTCATTGACTCTAATACTTTACATATAATTTTATTTTTGTTTGTTTTACCAGATTGACAGTGCAAAATGTGGTGTGTCCTGATCAAACATCGGCGTGTCCTGATGACAATACTTGCTGTCTAATGAGTTCTGGCAGTTATGGCTGTTGTCCACTGCCAGAGGTAGTTTAGAAGAGATAAAATTGATGTATAAACATTGATAGTTTGCTAACATCTTTCTGATATTACAAGCACTTTCAGAGAAAAATCTCTACAATAGTTTTCAGTTTTAAATCTACTTAGAAGTAGCCTGAAATTTTTATCAGTTTCTTTTATGATTCTAATAGATCATTCATTTTTCTGTTGCAGAAAGTGAAAGTTTAAAGATATTTTAAAAAGCAGTTTAATTATAATATTGCATACGTTTTCCAGGCAGTGTGTTGTAGTGATGAGGTTCACTGCTGTCCTTCTGGCACTACCTGTGATGTGGCTGAAGGTAAATGCCTCAGAGGGGAAATTTCCACATCTTGGCTAGAAAAACATCCAGCAGTACAAAGGTGGGACATTTCACTGGAACCTTATGTTTGTTTAAAACAAGTAATAATTAAATAAACTATTTTACAAAATCTATAATTAAGCAAGACTTCATGTGAAAGATTTCATAATATCTTTTATTAAAATGAATTCTTGTTTGATTAGTCTTTAAAAGTTTGTTTAATTGAAAATATGAACTGTTGAAGAGATGAGAATAAATATCAGCATGAAAGCACCTTTTGTATTTTAAATACTGTGAGGTTGAGAAAAGAAGATATTCAGAAGTTAGAAAGCATTCAGTGTCAAATATCAGATAACTAAAGATTTTAGAGATATGTATTATTAACTATTGCCTTTGTTCAGAGCCTTCTAACATACGAAATCAAACAAGGAAACATGCAGTTATTGCAGTGATGAAAAGATGGCGAACTATACAAATATTTTTAAAATCTAGATATGACAAAAATATATAAAATGTGATGTTTCATAATACTTTAGAATATTAAATTCATTGAAATTCTGAGTAAATGTTTAGTGTATTTGTGTCATTTTGGAACCGTTATAAATTAGGTTTTTGTTTTATAGATTATTAAATCAACGACTAAGATTTTTTGTGGATTCACCTATAAATCTGGAGGTGTTTTCAATTTTAACAAGTCTTTTTCTTAAAACAATCAGACATATTTGTTTTAATCTTCATGAGTATATATCCCTATGTAAACCATTCCTGTGAGGTAAAATAATTTGCTATATCACCTCAACAATAAAAAAATGCATTCTAAGTGTAATGTGATATATTTAATTGTAGTTATAGAAGTCGTTCACTTTTTCATCTAAGACTCTTACAAAGAACTGTATTCATCCATATTTTACCAGATTGTCAGTGCAAGATGTGGTGTGTCCTGATCAAACATCTGAATGTCCTGATGGCAATACCTGCTGCATGATGAGTTCTGGTAGTTATGGCTGTTGTCCACTGCCAAAGGTAATTTAGAAGAAATAAAATTGATTTATGAAGATTGATTGTTTGCTAAAATATTTATGATATTATAAGAAATTATTGAGATAAATCACTACAATAATTTTCAGTTCAAATCCACTAGTAAGAAATAGTATGAAATCTTTTATTAGTTTCTTTTTTGTTTCTAATAGATCATTTATTTTTCTGTTGCATAAATTTAAATATACAAAATAGATTAATTATAATTTTTAAAAAAACTATCACCTAACCTAACCAATCTATATTCAGATTGAAGAGATCAACAATAGATGCCACCAACAGGCTCATAGATAATATAATAACTGACAAGAAAACATCCAGTGTTCATGTTTCTTGACATCTCAGAAGCTTTTGACATTACAGGGCATGAAACAATACTCATCAAAGCAATACATCATGGAATAAAAGGAAACGTACAATTACATTAAAAATTTCCTTTCTAAAAGAACTTTAAAAATCAAACTAAATATCACAATCTCAACAACAAAAACAACAATTACTGGCATATTACAAGATAGTGCCCTGAGTCCTACATTATTCAGCATAGTGTCATATGATTTAGACATAACAATAAGAAATACAAATACACACATTATGAGGATGATTATCACCATACTTTGCACAGAAATAGCATTCAGAAAGAGACACAAATGAAAAAAGCATTAAGTCAATAGGATCATAGACACGTGGGGTTTTGATTTAGCACCTGATAAAATAACAGCCTTTGACTTCTCAACAATTAGAAAAGTATCTACCCAAAGCTCAAACTCAAGCAAGAAAGTATTAACTATGAAAAGTTTCACAGATTCTTAGGAATTATCTTTGATGAAAACATAAAATTCACAATACACATCACAAACATTCTTACAGAAATCAACAAAACAATTAATATACTTAGAATAACAATGGGAAAAACTGGGGAACTGACACATAATACAAATGGCAACCAAAACTCTAATAGATTTATTGCTACAAATAACCCCAAAATTAAAAACAGTACAAAACAAAGAACTAAGATTAAGCAAGAATGCACAACCAAACACTAAAATAACAGAACTGTACAAACAAACGGGACATTTAAACATAATAGAAAGATGGAACAAACAAGTATTAAAATTATGGGCAAATAGAATACAACATGGTCACACAGTACCTAAAAACACCCCCTTAGAAATCACAGAATGGGACATAAGAGGATACCAAACTAAATGGACAGAAAAATAAAACATAAATGAACAGATGACAGACTACCTCCCCAACCAAAGAACTTATTAAAAAACACAAACATACTCAGAACAATCTCAAATGATCCCCCTATCACCAATTGACCATCTCACCCCCACAAGTAGATCTTACACTAAAAACTAAAAATATGCCAACACACACAACAAACTAATAAAATTAAAAAAAAACAGTCACCACCAGTTTTATAATGAACTAACTATCTTCACATGAACTATAACAATGCCCTCATCAGATTAAGTTGAGAAGAGGAAATCCTCACAGGAACAAACCAAGACAGAGAAAATCAAAAAAAAATGAAAAGTCTCTTGCAGTTCCTGTGAGGAAAGCAATTATCAAATTTTTAAAAAAATATTTATTATAATGCATATGTGTTTCCAGGCAGTATGTTGTAGTGATGAGGTTCACTGCTGTCCTTCTGGCACCACCTGTGATGTGGCTGAAGGTAAATGCCTAAAGGGGGAAATTTCCACACCTTGGCTTGAAAAGCATCCAGCAGTACAAAGGTGGGATGTGTCACTGAAACCTTATTTTTGTTTACTCAAATAATAATTAAGAAATTTTTTTTTTTAACTTCCACTTAAACCTGATTTTCTTATAAAAGCTTTCATAAACATTCTTCTATTGAAATGAATTTTGTTTGATTAGTCTTTAAAAATTAGGTTAATTCAAAACATATGAACTGATGAAGAAGTGAGAATAAAACTCAGTTTGAACATCACTATTATACTTTCACCTATGAGGATGAGAGAAGAAGAAGATTGAATGCATTCATTGAAAGAGAACTGTGATTTCTGGAGATAGACACATACTATTAATAATGACCTTTGTTAAACCTTCCTGCCATACAAAAGAGAAAAAGGAAACATGCAGACTTTGCAGTGAAAAAGAAAACAGGAGAATATTCAAATATTTACAAATGTAGATATGAACAAATATATTATAAAATGACCTGTTTCCTGGTATTTTTAATATATCAAGAATGTTAAGTTTGTAAGTAGATTTTCAGTGGCTTTGAATGTTGTTTTGTTTGTTTGTTTTAGACATCTGCAATGAGACCTGGGATACCAGGATGTTTGCAAATTTAACATTTTTTCTTTAAAACAAATTAACAATTTTCCTTTGATCTTCACATAAATATATCTTTACTTAAATACAATTCCTATGAGGTAAAATAATTTGCTATATTATCAGTTTTTTAAAATGCAATCCAAGTGTATTTATTTTTATATAGTTTTAGAAGTCACTGGTTTGCAATAGAACTTTCTAATAAAATGTATTCCTTGTATACTGTGATTTATTTTTATAAATTTAATAGAAGTCATTGACTCTAATACTTTACATATAATTTTATTTTTGTTTGTTTTACCAGATTGACAGTGCAAAATGTGGTGTGTCCTGATCAAACATCGGCGTGTCCTGATGACAATACTTGCTGTCTAATGAGTTCTGGCAGTTATGGCTGTTGTCCACTGCCAGAGGTAGTTTAGAAGAGATAAAATTGATGTATAAACATTGATAGTTTGCTAACATCTTTCTGATATTACAAGCACTTTCAGAGAAAAATCTCTACAATAGTTTTCAGTTTTAAATCTACTTAGAAGTAGCCTGAAATTTTTATCAGTTTCTTTTATGATTCTAATAGATCATTCATTTTTCTGTTGCAGAAAGTGAAAGTTTAAAGATATTTTAAAAAGCAGTTTAATTATAATATTGCATACGTTTTCCAGGCAGTGTGTTGTAGTGATGAGGTTCACTGCTGTCCTTCTGGCACTACCTGTGATGTGGCTGAAGGTAAATGCCTCAGAGGGGAAATTTCCACATCTTGGCTAGAAAAACATCCAGCAGTACAAAGGTGGGACATTTCACTGGAACCTTATGTTTGTTTAAAACAAGTAATAATTAAATAAACTATTTTACAAAATCTATAATTAAGCAAGACTTCATGTGAAAGATTTCATAATATCTTTTATTAAAATGAATTCTTGTTTGATTAGTCTTTAAAAGTTTGTTTAATTGAAAATATGAACTGTTGAAGAGATGAGAATAAATATCAGCATGAAAGCACCTTTTGTATTTTAAATACTGTGAGGTTGAGAAAAGAAGATATTCAGAAGTTAGAAAGCATTCAGTGTCAAATATCAGATAACTAAAGATTTTAGAGATATGTATTATTAACTATTGCCTTTGTTCAGAGCCTTCTAACATACGAAATCAAACAAGGAAACATGCAGTTATTGCAGTGATGAAAAGATGGCGAACTATACAAATATTTTTAAAATCTAGATATGACAAAAATATATAAAATGTGATGTTTCATAATACTTTAGAATATTAAATTCATTGAAATTCTGAGTAAATGTTTAGTGTATTTGTGTCATTTTGGAACCGTTATAAATTAGGTTTTTGTTTTATAGATTATTAAATCAACGACTAAGATTTTTTGTGGATTCACCTATAAATCTGGAGGTGTTTTCAATTTTAACAAGTCTTTTTCTTAAAACAATCAGACATATTTGTTTTAATCTTCATGAGTATATATCCCTATGTAAACCATTCCTGTGAGGTAAAATAATTTGCTATATCACCTCAACAATAAAAAAATGCATTCTAAGTGTAATGTGATATATTTAATTGTAGTTATAGAAGTCGTTCACTTTTTCATCTAAGACTCTTACAAAGAACTGTATTCATCCATATTTTACCAGATTGTCAGTGCAAGATGTGGTGTGTCCTGATCAAACATCTGAATGTCCTGATGGCAATACCTGCTGCATGATGAGTTCTGGTAGTTATGGCTGTTGTCCACTGCCAAAGGTAATTTAGAAGAAATAAAATTGATTTATGAAGATTGATTGTTTGCTAAAATATTTATGATATTATAAGAAATTATTGAGATAAATCACTACAATAATTTTCAGTTCAAATCCACTAGTAAGAAATAGTATGAAATCTTTTATTAGTTTCTTTTTTGTTTCTAATAGATCATTTATTTTTCTGTTGCATAAATTTAAATATACAAAATAGATTAATTATAATTTTTAAAAAAACTATCACCTAACCTAACCAATCTATATTCAGATTGAAGAGATCAACAATAGATGCCACCAACAGGCTCATAGATAATATAATAACTGACAAGAAAACATCCAGTGTTCATGTTTCTTGACATCTCAGAAGCTTTTGACATTACAGGGCATGAAACAATACTCATCAAAGCAATACATCATGGAATAAAAGGAAACGTACAATTACATTAAAAATTTCCTTTCTAAAAGAACTTTAAAAATCAAACTAAATATCACAATCTCAACAACAAAAACAACAATTACTGGCATACTACAAGATAGTGCCCTGAGTCCTACATTATTCAGCATAGTGTCATATGATTTAGACATAACAATAAGAAATACAAATACACACATTATGAGGATGATTATCACCATACTTTGCACAGAAATAGCATTCAGAAAGAGACACAAATGAAAAAAGCATTAAGTCAATAGGATCATAGACACGTGGGGTTTTGATTTAGCACCTGATAAAATAACAGCCTTTGACTTCTCAACAATTAGAAAAGTATCTACCCAAAGCTCAAACTCAAGCAAGAAAGTATTAACTATGAAAAGTTTCACAGATTCTTAGGAATTATCTTTGATGAAAACATAAAATTCACAATACACATCACAAACATTCTTACAGAAATCAACAAAACAATTAATATACTTAGAATAACAATGGGAAAAACTGGGGAACTGACACATAATACAAATGGCAACCAAAACTCTAATAGATTTATTGCTACAAATAACCCCAAAATTAAAAACAGTACAAAACAAAGAACTAAGATTAAGCAAGAATGCACAACCAAACACTAAAATAACAGAACTGTACAAACAAACGGGACATTTAAACATAATAGAAAGATGGAACAAACAAGTATTAAAATTATGGGCAAATAGAATACAACATGGTCACACAGTACCTAAAAACACCCCCTTAGAAATCACAGAATGGGACATAAGAGGATACCAAACTAAATGGACAGAAAAATAAAACATAAATGAACAGATGACAGACTACCTCCCCAACCAAAGAACTTATTAAAAAACACAAACATACTCAGAACAATCTCAAATGATCCCCCTATCACCAATTGACTATCTCACCCCCACAAGTAGATCTTACACTAAAAACTAAAAATATGCCAACACACACAACAAACTAATAAAATTAAAAAAAAACAGTCACCACCAGTTTTATAATGAACTAACTATCTTCACATGAACTATAACAATGCCCTCATCAGATTAAGTTGAGAAGAGGAAATCCTCACAGGAACAAACCAAGACAGAGAAAATCAAAAAAAAATGAAAAGTCTCTTGCAGTTCCTGTGAGGAAAGCAATTATCAAATTTTTAAAAAAATATTTATTATAATGCATATGTGTTTCCAGGCAGTATGTTGTAGTGATGAGGTTCACTGCTGTCCTTCTGGCACCACCTGTGATGTGGCTGAAGGTAAATGCCTAAAGGGGGAAATTTCCACACCTTGGCTTGAAAAGCATCCAGCAGTACAAAGGTGGGATGTGTCACTGAAACCTTATTTTTGTTTACTCAAATAATAATTAAGAAATTTTTTTTTTTAACTTCCACTTAAACCTGATTTTCTTATAAAAGCTTTCATAAACATTCTTCTATTGAAATGAATTTTGTTTGATTAGTCTTTAAAAATTAGGTTAATTCAAAACATATGAACTGATGAAGAAGTGAGAATAAAACTCAGTTTGAACATCACTATTATACTTTCACCTATGAGGATGAGAGAAGAAGAAGATTGAATGCATTCATTGAAAGAGAACTGTGATTTCTGGAGATAGACACATACTATTAATAATGACCTTTGTTAAACCTTCCTGCCATACAAAAGAGAAAAAGGAAACATGCAGACTTTGCAGTGAAAAAGAAAACAGGAGAATATTCAAATATTTACAAATGTAGATATGAAAAAATATGTATAAAATGACCTGTTTCATGGTATCTTTAACATATCAAAAATGTTTAAGTTTGTAAGTAGATTTTCAGTGGCTTTGAATGTTGTTTTGGATTAAATGTGATGCTTGTTTTAGAGATTATTATCCGCAACGAGACTTGGGTTACCAGGACTTTTGTAAATTTAACATTTTTTCTTAAAACAAATTAACAATTTTCTTTTGATCTTCACATAAATATATCTTTACTTAAATACAATTCCTATGAGGTAAAATAATTTGCTATATTATCAGTTTTTTAAAATGTATTCCAAATTTATTTGTTTTTATATAGTTATAGAAGTTACTGATTTGCTATATTTCTTTCTAACAAAATGTATTCCTTGTATACTGTGATTTATGTTTATAAATTTAATAGAAGTCATTGACTCTTTCATCTAATACTTTACATTTAATTTTATTTTTGTTTGTTTTACCAGATTGTCGGTGCAAAATGTGGTGTGTCCTGATCAAACATCGGCATGTCCTGATGACAATACCTGCTGTCTAATGAGTTCTGGCAGTTATGGCTGTTGTCCACTCCCACAGGTAATTTAGAAGATATAAAATTGATAGTTAGCTAACATCTTTCTGATATTACAAGCACTTTTAAAGAAAAATCTCTACAATAATTTTCAGTTTTAAATCCTCTACTTCATTAGCCTAAAATTTTTATAAATTTCTCTTTTGATTCTAATAGATCACTTATATTTCTGTTGCAGGAAGTGAAAGTTTAAAGATATTTTAAAAAGCAGTTTAATTATAATATTGTATGTTTTCCAGGCAGTATGTTGTAGTGATGAGGTTCACTGCTGTCCTTCTGGCACTACCTGTGATGTGGCTGAAGGTAAATGCCTAAAGGGGGAAATTTCCACATCTTGGCTAGAAAAACATCCAGCAGTACAAAGGTGGGACATTTCACTGGAATCTTATTTTTGTTTTAAACAAGTAATAATTAAATAAACTATTTTAAAAATCTATAATTAAGCATGACTTCATGTGAAAGATTTCACAGTCTCTTTTATTAAAATGAATACTTGTTTGATTAGTCTTTAAAAGTTTGTTTAATTGAAAATATGAACTGTTGAAGAGATGAGAATAAATATCAGCATGAAAGCCACTATTGTATTTTAAATACTGTGAGGTTGAGAAAAGAAGATATTCAGAATTTAGAAAGCATTCAGTGACAAATATCGGAGAACTAAAGATTTTGGAGATACATATTATTAACCATTGCCTTTGTTCAGAGCCTTCTAACATGCGAAATCAGACAAGGAAACATGCAGTTATTGCAATGATGAAAATATGGCAAACTACACAAATACTTTAAAATCTATTTATGGAGAAAATTATGTATAATAACATTTCATAATACTTTAGAATATTAAGCCATTAAATTTCCAAGTAGCTTTTAGTGTCTCGGTGTCATTTTGTAGCCGTTATAAATTGTTTGTTTTGTTTTATAGATTAAGTTACTGACTATATTTGGGTTACCAGCATTCTTGTGAATTCAGCTGTGAATGTGAAGATTTTTTCAGTGTTAACAACTCTTTTTCTTAAAACATACATTTTTTTTTAGTCTTTATGAAGATATATCTCTATTTAAACCATTCCTGTGAGGTAAAATAATTAATTTGTTCTATCAAAAAAGAAAATGCATTCTAAGTGTATTGTGATATAATTAATTGTAGTTATAGAAGTTATGGATAGGACAGCTACTGCTTTTGGTATGGAAATCAGTGCAGAGAAGACCAAATTGATGACCAACCACACCAGTGGCATTGCAGTGACATCATGATTGGTGATCAGAAATTGGAAATAGTTAATAAATTCAAGGACTTAGGAGCCATCGTGACAGGTGAGGGATCAAAACCCAAAAATATTGTCCAGGATTGTGATGACAATTGACAGCAATGGCAAGACTGAAGACAGTTTGGAAAGACAGAAACAGTCTCAGTCAGCTCAAAGATGCGCTCTTGGTTGTATATATGTTTTTTATATGCCTCTGAGTCATGGACCCTCACAGTGGATCTCAAAAGGAAGATACAAGCTACTGAAATGAGATGTTTTCAAAGGTTGCTTGTCATTTCATATAGAGATCATGTCATGAATGAGGAAATGGGAAACAGAATTAGGCAAGCCATTGGACCCTATGAAGAGCTATTGGCCATTGTGAAAAAACGCAAAATGAAATGGAATGGGCATGTCACACGATCAACAGGGCTTGCCAAGACAATCATGCAAGGTACTGTGCAAGGAGGGCAAAGGAGAGGAAGACAGAGGAAAAGATGGGAGAGTGAACTGGACTGAAACTGAACAATACGGTAGGTTTAGCAGAGAACAGATTGGAATGGAGGAAACTGGTTGTCGGGTCATCATGGTGCCCCAATGGTTGACAAGACTAAGTTATAGTTAGATAGATAAATAGACAGAAGTCACTGATATGCTCTCAAAGTTTATGACAAAATGCATTCTTTGTGATTTATTTTTAATAAATTTAATAGAAGTCATTCACTTTTTATCTAAGACTTTTACAAAGAACTGTATTCATCCATATTTTACCAGATTGTCGGTGCAAGATGTGGTGTGTCCTGATCAAACATCTGAATGTCCTGACGGCAATACTTGCTGCATGATGAGTTCTGGTAGTTATGGTTGTTGTCCACTGCCAAAGGTAATTTAAAAGAAATAAAATTGATTTATGAAGACTGATAGTGTGCTAAAATATTTATGATATTATATGCATTTTTGAGATAAATCACTACAATAATTTTCAGTTCAAATCCACTAGTAAGAAATAGCATGAATTCTTTTATCAGTTTCTTTATTTGATTCTAATAGATCATTTATTTTTCTGTTGCATAAATTTTAAGTTTGATTTAAATATACAAAATGGATTAATTATCTTAATGTTGTGTGTGTTTTCCAGGCAGTGTGTTGTAGTGATGAGGTTCACTGCTGTCCTTCAGGCACTACCTGTGATATGGCTGAAGGTAAATGCCTAAAGGGGGAAATTTCCACACCTTGGCTTGAAAAGCATCCAGCAGTACAAAGGTGGGCTATATCATATAACCTTAGACAAACTCTAACTCAAGTAATAATTAAGTAAAATATTTTTTTAAATTTACAATTAAGCCGTTTTTTTTTTTATAAAAGCTTTCATAAACATTCTTCTATTGAAATGAATTTTGTTTGATTAGTCTTTAAAAGTTAGGTTAATTCAAAACATATGAACTGATGAAGAAATGTGAATTTTAAAAAATCAGCATAAAAGTCACTATTATTCTTTCACTACTGTGATGTTGAGAGAAGAAGATTGTCAGAATTTTGAAAGCATTCAATGAAAGAGAAAAGAATAGTGTGATTTCTGGAGATAGACATATACTATTAATCATGACCTTTGTTCAATGCCTCCCAACATACAAAAAAGAGAGAAAGGAAACATGCAGTTTTGCAGTGAAAAAGAAGATGGCAAAATATACAAATATTTACAAATGTAGATATGAAAAAATATATATAAAATGACCTGTTTCAATATATATATATAATATATATCAAGAATGTTGAGTTTGTAAGTAGATTTTCAGTGGCTTTGAATGTTGTTTTGGATTAAATTTGATGCTTGTTTCAGAGATTATTATCTGCAATGAGACTTGGGTTACCAGGACTTTTGCAAATTTAACATTTTTTCTTAAAACAAACAAACCATTTTCTTTTAATCTTTGCATAACTATATCTTTATTTAAATACAGTTCCTATGAGGTAAAATAATTTGCTATATTATCAGTTTTTTAAAATGCAATCCAAGTGTATTTATTTTTATATAATTATAGAAGCCACTGATTTGCTATAGGACTTTTTAACAAAATGTATTCCTTGTATACTGTGATTTATTTTTATAAATTTAATAAAAGTCATTGACTCTTTTATCTAATGCTCATAATTTTATTTTTGTTTGTTTTACCAGATTGTCAGTGCAAAATGTGGTGTGTCCTGATCAGACATCGGAATGTCCTGATGGCAATACCTGCTGTCTATTGAGTTCTGGCAATTATGGCTGTTGTCCACTGCCAAAGGTAATTAAGAAGAGATAAAATTGATGTATAAACATTGATAGTTTGCTAATGTATTTCTGATATTACGAGGACTATTAGAGATTACTTCAATAATTTTCAATTTCAACTCAGTAATAAAAAGTTGAATGAAGTCTTTTATCCATTTTTTATTTGATTCTAATAGATCAGTTATTTTTGCATTTAATGAACTTAAAGTTAAGAGATATTTAATAATAGATAGTTTAATTATAATAATGTTGTGTGTGTTTCCAGGCAGTATGTTGTAGTGATGATGTTCACTGCTGTCCTTCTGGCACCACCTGTGATGTGGCTGAAGGTAAATGCCTCAGAGGGAAAATTTCCACACCTTGGCTAGAAAAGCAACCAGCAGTACAAAGGTGATACATCTGTGAAACCTTTTTTTTTTTTAACTCAGATAATAAATAAATAAACCATTTTTTTTAAATCTACAATTTAACCTGATTTCCTTTGAAAGATTTCATAAACTTTCCTTTATTAAAATGAATTCTTGTTTGATTAGTCTTTATAAGTTTGAAAACATATCAACTGCTGAAAAGTTGTGAGTTAAATTCATCATAAAATTCATTATTTTACTTTAACTGCTGTGAGGTTGAGAGAAGAAATATTCAGAATTTTGAAAGCATTCCATGTTAATCTTCTAGTAAGTCACTAATTTCAGAAGGATTACTTGAGGAAAATAATATTTTTATAAATTAATTGTCATAATTATGAAATATTTGTAATGAAATATTCACACACGGTTAATTGCATACACGAGGTTAAATATATCAAGGTCTTTTACAGACAAGTGGTTAAATATATCAAGGTCTTTTACAGCAAGGGTTTGAGTATATCAAGATCTTCTTTTACAGACAAGGGGTTAAGTATGTCAAGATCTTCTTTTACAGACAAGGGGTTAAGAATGTCAGTGTCTTTTACAGACAATAGGTTAAACATATCAAGGTCTTCTTTTATAGACAAGGGGTTATGTATGTCAATGTCTTTTACAGACAAGAGGTTAAGTATATCAAGATCTTTTACCAGCAAGAGATTAAGTATATCAAGGTCTTTTACAGACAAGGGGTTAATGTCAATGTCTTTTACAGACAAGGGGCTAAGTATGTCAATGTCTTTTACAGGCAAGAGGTTAAGTATATCAAGGTCTTCTTTTACAGACAAGAGGTTAAGTATGTAAAGTTGCGTTACAAACAAATGGTTAAATACTGTCAAGTCCAGTCGTTTTTCCTGTGGTAGTTCACAAAATGCATTCAAATTGTTTTCTGATATAATACATAGTTTGAGAAGACATTGACTTTACATAGAACTTTTACACAGAATTCATTGCAAATGTATTGCGTTGCATATTAATGTATTTATAGAAGTTACACATTCTTTCATATAAGTCTTCATGTAAAACAAATATCTTCACAATTTACTTGTACTTATCCTTGTATCAGATTGTTGATGCAAGGCTTGATGTGTGGTGATGGCAAAACTGAATGTCCTAATGGCAACACCTGCTGCAATGCAAGTTCTGGTGGTTATGGCTGTTGTCCACTGCCAGAGGTAATTGTTAAAAAAATGTCTTGGAAACATAGAAAGTTGTCTAATGTTTTATGAACTCTTTTAGAGGATAAATTACTAATAATAATCTTCAATTCATCCTTGTTTTCAGTTTTATTATTTAAATGTAAGAGACTATTTTTATCCTTGTGCATGAACTTAAAATCAGATATGGAAGTAAAAGCAAAGTTTAATTAATGTTGTGTGTTTACCAGGCAGTATGTTGTAATGATAAACTTCACTGCTGTCCCCAAGGCTACACATGTAATGATGCTGAAGGTAGTTGCCGACAGGGGGAAATTTCCACTCCTTGGCTTGAAAAGCAGCCAGCAATACAAAGGTAGGATATGTCACTGAAAACTTATTATGTAAAACTTGTAGTAATTAAAAATTGAATTAATAATTAAATAAAATAAACTTTCTTAATTTTAAAGGAAGTCCAATTTTCCTTTGCAAAATTTCATTGACTTTTTTAAAATGTGAGTGCTTATTTGATTAGACTTTTTTGATTGAAATTATTTCACCTGTTGAATGGATATGAATTGATTTAGCATAAAGGTAGCCATTGTACATTAAACTGCTTCATCTAGTGTACAAAACAAATACAGTATTGCACTTTTATAACTGCCACTTGATGACCCTAATTATTTAAAACTCTATGACAACTGGGATATTTTGGGGTGATGAATCGGTCCAGTGACAAGTTAATTTGATTTCCTCAGCAGAAAGTCGTTCACTAACATTTAATCAGGACAAAGACAATATGTATATAACAATATTGTTTTTACATAAAACTCTGCTCTCTACTGTTTAATATATTAATACATTTAATCAACTCAGTTATTGTTCGTCATGAGGGACATTCCTCTCTTCTTACTATACAGTTTGTTTGTACATGAATGTTCATCACTATAATGTTTTTCTCTTGAGGTTTCTCTGAAGGATTACACTTCCAATGCACATTAAAATGGGCATCTTATCTTACACAAGCACCATCTTGCCATGATGTTCTGACATCATACATGCCTTTTTCACATCATGTCACGTCATCTGCAACTCTCTCTTGCTCAGCGCTTCACTCATGGGCCAAAACCATTTTGTTACTGTTTGAATCTCCAAACTAATCTTTCCAAACTAAAAGCATAAAAAAAGGTAAAAATCCTGTGATTGATTGATTTGATTGAATGTAAGGGACGCTTCCGGCTTTCGCGCTTAAATCCTGTGATCCAATTCTTGCAGCATTATATATCAAGTAAAAATTATTTAATTATGAATGTGTCCCCGGGACTAATTCTCAGGTTACACTTTCACTATTCTAACCCTGCAAGGAAATACAATTTAGAATAGACATTATTTCATCTTAAATCATATTCTTGCATATGAATATAACAAATTATTCTTGTACCTTTTCTGTAAAAGGGTTGAAAAACATTGTATCTATGATGATTTCAAATTCTTTTTCTTAAATCATTCACTCCTCTTTATTTCATAATCAATATGACCTCAAACACATGCTTGCACAGGGATTTCTCAATACTATCATCAGATTTATTCTCTTCAAGACTCTTCTGCCTTGACTGGTAGTAGAAAATTATTTCTTAAATTTTAAATTCTACTTTGATCATGACTTCAAGTGCTGCACGTGGCATGTGCATCTTAGGCTTTCTTTGTATTCTCAGCTAACAAGCTAATTTCTGCCTTTCATTCATAAATGGGTGCAGCTTACCCCTATATGGAGGCTATATGTTACTTCTGATTTTCTGTTGTTAATTCTTAAGTGGTTTTTTTCTACCTGCAGTTAAAGATTTGTTCTCATGCGCAGACAGTCAACCTTGAAACATTTCCATTGCAACTACACAGCTGCTGTGAGAAAAACTTGTAGCCTAGGTTTACATATTTTTAAGTGTGTAATTAATTAACTTTACTTGCACTATGCTTGAAACATTTGTGACTTCCAGCATGTAAATAAAATATATTTTTAATATTTATTTAATGAGTCTAGGGATAAATTAATCAATCAATCTCTCCAGAGATTGACAGTGGGTAGAATGGCAAAGAGTACACATATTTATAGATATAGTAATTCTCTGTTTATATTAATTCCAGTAAATTAAATTCAGGATTGTACTCTTATTGGGAGATGATTGACTGTTAGCTCTGCCAGCTTTCATAAGAAAATCCTCATCTACGTTTTTTGCTGAATTCTAACACAGGACATGTTTTCATTCATCATTAGAACCTCCTCTTTGTCTCAGTGAAATTTGCTGAGTGAAGTAGTCAGTCTTCTTGTAGATAGAAATAGACAATCTTCTTGTAGATAGAAATAGACAATCTTGTAGATAGAAATAGATGATCTTGTAGATAGAAATAGACAATCTTCTTGTAGATAGAAATAGATGATCTTCTTGTAGATAGAAATAGATGATCTTCTTGTAGATAGAAAAAGACAATCTTCTTGTAGATAGACAGACAATCTTGTAGATAGAAATAATCTTCTTGTAGATAGAAATAGACAATCTTGTAGATAGAAATAGACAATCTTGTAGATAGAAATAGACAATCTTCTTGTAGATAGAAATAGACAATCTTCTTGTAGACAGAATGATGAGATGCTGCTTGTATTATCTTCACAGGATGAAAGCAAGAAATATTATTTGCCCTGACCAGCAGTCTGAGTGTCCTGATGGAAACACATGCTGCAAAATGCAGTCAGGACAATATGGTTGCTGTCCTCAACCCGAAGTAAGAAACAGTAAAGCACATAAAAATAATTACTAATGTACCCAGATGGTAAATGTCAGAAAGAAGATGTAAGTGCATTCAGCCATAAACATACATTCTAAAATAAATATTATAAAGCTATAACTGCTTACAGTCACACACTTATAGCCTAAATATTGCAAGGAAGATATAACTGCATATACTCAAACTGCAGTAAATATTATAAAGATAACTAAAGAAATATAGCCTAAACAGTTATAAAGATTTAACTGGTCAGAAACATAACTTAAAGAAAATATAACAATATAATTGCTTACAGTCAGAAACTCAACTTAAAGGAAATATAAAAATAACTACAGACAGAAACTCCTCTTAAAAAAAAAATAAAATAAACCTGTATACAGACAGAAATACATTATTTGTTAACAAGAACTGCTATTGGACAGAAAATGTTAATGACTGTATAAGTGTATTACAGGTTCAAATAGAGATAAAACAAATCTGGCAGTCTATGTATGTACCTAGGAAAATTTTGTTACCACTTAAAAACAAATAGTAAACTTTGGCATAACCAATACTCAGAACTACCTGCATATTATAGATCAATGGGTAAAATGTATTCTTCCATATTTCGGTGGAACTAGATAGGAAAATCCCATACAACCAAACTACAACTAGGCAGAGAATTTACACACTATCAACCAGTAGCTTGTACCTGAAGGGGTCTCCTAACAGTCAAATATGTCATTAAAAACATATTAGTGGCTTGTACCTGAAGGGGTCTCCTAACAGTCGAATATGTCATTAAAAACATACTAGTGGCTTGTACCTGAAGGGGTCACCTAACAGTCAAATATGTCATTAAAAACATACTAGCAGGATGAGAAAGACAAACATCAACTGACTTTCTAATTAATCTCATCATTCAGGCAACTATACCAAGGACACTTAATCCCCCTAGCCAACACTGACATAGTCTGAATGAGCTAAATGTAATATAAACCATCCCTAAACAACAAAGGGGAACTTAATTGAACAAAGATGCATGGTGGCGTACAATGAACACAAAATAATGAGAATTTTACCAGTTTTCCTTAATACAGTTTAATATAGAAAAAATACAAGAGAGTTCAAAATAAAATAAAAATAGAGTGAACATTGGTAAACAGAGTCAACATTAAGTACTACAAAACAAAAATTAAAATAAATAATGTACTTGTAGAATAAAACAAAATATAAATAATAATAATGGTAGTAATATTTATGAAACCAGTAGTAATTATAATATTAATAAAATAATGTTTTCGTCTCCCCAACAATTAAAAAGTAAATAAAATACATGTAAGGGAAACAAAATCTTTACCAGATACAACTTATCAATGGTCCCCACGAAATCAATAGAAGCCAGATGCATAACTAGTCCCTAACTCTACTTCCCCATCCTTACCTCACCCCACAGAATTCTCCCAAAATCTGCATAATCCAGAAAGCCACCTCTTCTCATGCATAAACTGACCAAACTTTCCTAAGCACAAGTTAAAGTGAATATCACTCTCATTTATATCAGATTTTTGCAGTTTATTTATTATGATCAAGACAAGTATTTAAAAAATGTAATTATTAAAACAAAAGCATGTGGAAAAAAGAACACAAAAACCATCATACTACATACATTCATTGGCTTGATTGGCTCTGAGTAACTGTTTTACATGTGTGCATGTGTGTGTTCAGGCAGTGTGTTGCAGCGATGGTCTTCACTGTTGTTCAAAAGGCTACCAGTGTGACACGAAGTCAGGACAGTGTTTCAAAGAACAGAATGCAATTGCTTGGCAAGAAAAATTGCCATCTTTACAAAGGTAAATGTGAACATGGCAATGCAACATTATGTAGCTGTGTGTGGATGTAGAATAATAGTTTTGAAGAAAAATATAATGTTCTCAAATACAAATATCAAATGTTGTCATCATGGGAAAAGATCAGTAATGATATAACAGGTGACTGTACTGGGGTTTTAAAATTGGAAGGGAATATATTTTATTTTTTAATTTGCTGTTTCAACTTATGCAGACGCCTTTGTAATCATTGATTTAGGAGATTTTTGCTAGTGATGTTTGTCTGCATAAATATTGTGACTGCTTGAATGTCACTGCATTTAATCTGTAGAAAGAGCAATTTAATTCCATTATAGTGTATCATTTGAACTTTCAAAGAACAAGAAAGCTTTTAGGGATGAAATTGTTAAAAAGTGTGCAATAATCATGGCAGAAGTCTTTGGTAAAAATTGTTTGTGTGAAAAATTAGCAACTGTTCCCTTGTCTCACCAAGCAATCTCTAGAAGAGTGTACAGTATGGGTGAGCAAATAAAGAGTAAGGTTGGATAGGAAATAGAAAAATGCAGCTACTTTTTGCTGTGTTTGGTTGAAAGTGTTGAGTAGACAGACACAAGCCAACTTCTCATTTTCATATGTATGATCTTTGATGATTTTTCGACTTAAGACTGCTTGATTTTTGTGTTCTGTGCGTGGAGTAGCAGAATTGAAGATATTTTTTTAAGCAGTTACCAAATCAGCGCAGTTGTGTCATGATTTTGACATTGTACTTGTATTGTTACTGACAACACACTTCTATGAGAGGGGGAGAAGATGGACTTACAGGCCCACTCAGGAGAAATGGTGTGAGGTTCTCTGTTTTTCATGTATTATTCATCAAGAAGCTCTCTATGTGGGAAGTCAGTTAAACAAAGTGATGCAATGAAAAGTATTGTGCTTATCACCATTAAGATACGTGATGGCAATAGGGCACAACTGCATTGTAGATTTTGGTAATTCTTGGACGAGGTGGAAGCTTTATATGGAGATCTGCATATGTTGAAGTTGAGCCGCCATTTTGAACTGAACCTTTTGTCATGCATGGCACATTTCGAGGACGATTTTCAGTTGTTTGCTTGATCCTACCTAATGAACTTTATTGTGTTGTTAATTCTAATAAATTGTAGATGAAATTCAACCAGCCTACTGAAATTTTGGATGTGACCATGCGATAATAAAAAAAAAAACTCAGTCATTCTCAAAGCAAAGCACCATGGCTTTCATGTGACACTTTCGTTTTGTTCAAAAGCTTCCAATTTTCCCAAGAAATAGTGAATATTTACACAAGAACAATTATTTTATATTATATTCAAGTGGTAATTAACATAAATCATTTTCTTCGGATTTTATTCAAGGAAGCAACTAACAAATTGACGAAGGTCAACACAAAAAAAAGGTAAGAAAACTTTTTATTTATTTTTTAATTTGAAATAATAACCACAACACGTTCAGTAATTAAATTTAAATAAATACTTAAAAAATGTCCCCCATAATACTTATTTTGAAAATTATTTTAGAATTGTACGAATTATACTTGCTTTTAATGATTTAGTAGACTAGTAAGAAAAAAAAGCACGGAAAATGTTCACAAGTTCAACAAAAAGATAAGAAAACTTTGTATTGTTTCTTTGTTTTTTGAATTCGAAATAAATTTAAAATAATACTTTTAAAATTCCTTAGTATGTCTATTATAGATAGTAATTTAAATTTTTAAAATCCATTGATAATTAAAGTCGCTTTTAATTTTTTAGTAGATTTGTTAAAAAAAAAAAACTGCCGAAATTCGCAAGTTCAACAAAAAGATAAGAAAACTTTGTATTATTTCTTTGTTTTTGAATTTGAAATAAATTTAAAATAATGCTTTTAAAATTCCTTAGTATGTCTATAATAGGTAGTAATTTAAATTTTTGAAATCCATTGATAATTACAGTCGCTTTTCATTTTTAGCACACTGACCCATTCAGTTATCTGTAAGCGTCAAAATAGCCTGACATGGTGGCATCAGATTATGCAATTTCGCCTGTCAGCCAATGGGTTAATGCATCTTTTTGGCTAAGTCGATGATTCTAAGAAATAAGTTTGTGGCTCTTGATTCGACTTGTCCAGAAAAATTTGGCCCCCAGTGATTCTGAAGTTGGACCAGCCTATTTTAAATCATGTGTAATATTTTAAGTCACATGACATTTTAAGTTTTTTTGGCATTTGTCAAATCATGTATGACATTTTTTAGAGGTAGCTTCTTGTTGTTATTTTATATAGTAATTAATATATATTCTATTTGTTCCTCCCATGTCAGAGACCTTGTTGGCACTGTGTATTGCCCAGACTTTTCTCAGTGTCCTGATGGCAATACCTGCTGTAAAATGTCTTCAGGAGATTATGGCTGTTGTCCTCTCCCTTCGGTCAGTATCTCAAAATCTTTTTACTGTATAAAGCTTGGTTCTGCTATCAAATCTGTAATTAAACCATGCATTAATCTTAAAGAATGAATAACTAAATTTGAATAATATGTTGAATAATTATAATCTATTAAATTTACAAGGAGCTTAGTGGTTGTGAGATAAAGGTAATAGCTTCAAATGCAGGTGATAGGTTTGAGCCCAGACTTGGTCATTGGGATTTTTCTTAATTGATCCTCTCCCTAATTTATGAATATTGAGCTTAGCAGCCATGATAGTAAATACCTATAACTCTGGAAAATCAGTACCAATAAATACCCATTGTTATAATTATTATTACTATATACTGTTTAAATGCATGTGTAAAGCATCCAGATTAATTGCAGTTATAGACGGTAGTAAGAATTAGCTGGTCCATATTTTCATAACAGAAGAAGAATTTGATTAATGGAGTTTGTACTCGCTCTGAAATCATAACTTGTGTTTCTGACAAATCTGCAGTTGGATTTAAGTTGGATCATACTTCCAGGTGGATTTAATGTGGATCATACTTCCTGTTCCAGTTGGATTTAATTTGGGTCAGAGCTACGTTGAATGTAACTGGGATCATTTATGTTTCATTAAATAGGGTCAGATCAACAAAAAATACAGTTAATTTAAATCCCTCTAAAATAGGTTTGTGTTTGATTTATAATAGATTTGTGTACATCTGTATTAAATTTGATTTGTATTCTACAGTGAGATTGATTGTGTCAGAACTACAATAAATTTAATTTGTCTCACTCAGTTTTGCATGTAGCATAACTTATGGATGCTCTGCAGTTATTGTTTCTTTCATTTAAAATGACTCATGAATGTCTCCATTATACTCACCACTTGTAACTTGTCAATTTATCATGGCGATCTGAATCAGTGAAATGAAGTTAGGCTACATATTTAGACCATTAATATATAAATAAAAGTGGATTTTGCACCACAAAAAAAATGCATTTTAAAAACAGTTATAGATGTGTATTATTTATTTTAATATTTTATACGCAAATTGCTGTAAAATTTTACAAGTAAAATACACTTTATTGGAGAAAAAACATCTTACACAATTTAATTGTGACACATAATACATAACAACGTAATACTGACAATGGTGTACTTGTTCTGGTAAAAATGCTCAAATGTATTCTTGGTTAGCCCTTTGAATTATTGGGGTAGAGTGGGCTGTAAGTGAAATAGCTGTAATTATTGGGGTATGGTGGGGTGTAAGTGAAATAGCTATAATTATTGGGGCAGGGTGTGGTGTAAGTGAAATAGCTATAATTATTGGGGTAGGGTGGGGTGTAAGTGAAATAGCTGTAATTATTGGGGCAGGGTGGGGTGTAAGTGAAATAGCTGTAATTATTGGGGCAGGGTGGGGTGTAAGTGAAATAGCTATAATTATTGGGGTAGGGTGGGGTGTAAGTGAAATAGCTGTAATTATTGTTTTGTGACATCATGTTGGTTTGTGTACAAGTAATGTTCAGTAAAGTAATTACAGTCAAGGTATTCCTTCATCTCTTTGAAAACCTCTCCCATTTTGGGTGTAAAATACCACAAAAACAGCACATAGGGCAGGTGTAAAGACACAATTGGGATGCTTTTGAAGAATATATTCAAATAAATTACTTGCCAAGAAATATAGATTTAACTGAAAAGTGTCCTTGCATGAGAATTAACATGCACTCAGCCATATTCTCACATTGTCTTTGTTTATTTTCCAACAGAAATGGAGATTGTGGGTTTATGTTCCTAAGATAATCATTTCTTTTTTTCCTTCCAGACATAAGAAAATCTCATATATTCATAAATTATTCTGGACCGCTGAAGATACAATATTTTTAATTTGTTTTTGCATTAATCCAGATGGATGACTAGTTTTCAATTCAGACTGCATAACAGAAAAGAATTGCATTCACTCTCTAATGACCTGACATGAGTGAAAGAATGTAATTTCACGGAAATAATAATAATTAATTAGAGCAAGGTGGAAGGAATTTAATTATTTTCTTAGCATGTCATTACTGAATAATCTATTTAATATATATATATATATATGTGTATTAGATCAGTGATTGCAAAGTGATTTATACATAAGCTAATGTAAATCTATTGGATATTATCATAGTAACCGTTCATGCTCATTTGAGAAAGAAATTTGTGTCACTCTTTATCTCATCCAGGTCACTTGGGAACATAGACATATGGAAGGCAATGATTTTTAAAACATTCAGTGCAACAGTTTAGCAAAAATGAAAATGAAAAGTTAATGGTTGTAATTATCAGTGGAGATGTTATAAATAGGGATACATGAATGCGTTCTCTTCCAAGCCTTATATTAATGTGTCTATATATAGAGATTTTGACACTTCTAAAATGACCAATTTTACAAATGAGATTTAAAGTGCAAGAATTGTAGCCACCATTCCAACAATTACCAATCTCAGTTTTTCTTTCTTGCTTTGAATTCATATTGCCAACAACTCCACACTGCAACAATTTTTCCAAGTATCAAATAATTTTTTAACACCATTTGGTTAAGATTTTGGGGGGTTGTCAGTCATGATCTGCTTTCTGAAAATGCATTCTTATTTTTCCATCCTTGGCTGACACTTATGGCTATTTTGCTCTTGAATAAAAATGACATATATATGTACACACTAAAGATTTATTTTTATTTGACTTTTGTGACTGAAGAAACCCAATATAAAAAAAAATATCTTTTCAAGATAAAAAATTCTAAATCACCTCTACATCACCTGCATTTATTCAGATATCTTACACGTGCTGCAGATGAGTTGTTACATTTAATCATGTTTGCATGCAACAAACTTGCATTGGACTTGGACAGGGGGTTGCAATACAAAGTTATTTTTTATTTCTGCTTTGCTTGCGAAGTTGTTTCTTTTCTTATATGTGCATTTATTCTCATACCTATAAAAATTTTCCTTTCTTATAAATAAAATTATTATCCTTCTACCTGTTGAAGCAAGTTGTTCATTTTTCTCAATTCCAGGCAGTTTGCTGTGATGATGGTGCCCACTGTTGTCCTGCAGACTACACCTGTGTCACAGCCACTGGTCAATGCATTAAAGATCAACAGACTATTTCTTGGGTAGCAAAACAGAATGCTTTGCCAAGGTAAATTGAATTTGTTCATTGAGTGAAGGGAAATGTATTCTGCTGTAATATGTAAAGATTCCCACTACACAGAGTTTGGGTTGCAGAACAGTGTATCAAAATTCTTGTAATAGTGAATTCCACCTGATATATATATATATGTCTTCAAATCCCATTAAATATTAAACACTGTAACACTGTCTCTGCTAACTGAACATGTTAAAAATAATACATGAGCTAAAAACAGTATTTGCTTGTGATAATTACTGCCTGCATACTTTTTCATTTGATGGCACTTACCAGTCTACCACTATTCCAAGATGTACCCTCAGCGCTGATGACACACCTTTCCTTCTCATCTGAGCAGTAACTATTACTGCAGTTAGTCAAGGACTATTTTGAGTTGTCTGCTTTTTTTTGGAAATACTTATGAATCTGACCTTTTTACTGTTGCTCACATCACTCATGCATAAATGTTTTCTGTAGTGTTTACATATCCACAATGAGTTTCCTATGATGTATATTATTGGTTAGAGGGATTGTTCCATCAGCTGCATTTGTGTAAATTAGTAAAATAAAGCAATAGTTCTTTAGAGTATTCATATTCAATTAATTGCACACCCAGCTACTACTTTCTCATGAGGTAATTCCTACCAACATACTGATGGGTAAAGACTGGGTCTTGGAATCAAGAAATTGCTCCCTATCAAAGTTGGCTGTAGAGGATGTACATTTTCACTAAGTATTAGAAAAACTTAATTTACATGTTAAAAAATATATATCCTTTTCATGTAATGTTTAGTTTGTTCACATATTTTAAAAATACTTTTGAATAATTCTTTTTAAAAAAATTAAAAAATAAATGAAATGTTGATAAATCATCAGACTTTTAAAATATCAAATTGTTTTTTTGTAAAAGAAGTAAAATAATTTATTACGTAAAAGATTGTTTTTCAGACTTGTTCTAAAAGCCCATTTCAGATCTGCATGACGCTCCAGATTCATTCTGTGATGCTACGCCACCTAGTTAATGGTTATGATTATTATTATTAATTAATCATCCATAACTAATTACAAGTGATGAGAATCTTAATTTATATTATTTATATTATTAATAATTCTCCAGAAGACACTACTCATCTCACACTTGGCAGATATGCAAGCTCTGTAAGCCTTTTCTCTCTTCCACACCATTAAAGTCAAACATTTATTGTCACACAATTTTTCCATAGGTGGAAAGCTTTTTACTAAAGGAGAAGATAAATCTGTATTTTAATATCTATTTAGTGAGCCCCCATCCACCCACTTTCTTCTCCAACATAAGGTTATCAATATATGTAAGAAGGTCAATGAATTTAACAATAAATTTATTAAATCAATAATCAAATATATAACATATAAATCAAAGAGCATTGACATTTACATCACTTCACAACAATGTTCAATTAATGCTGGACAATCATTCATTTTATCCTAGCATAGATATAAGCAGTCATAAACATAAATATATAATCAAGTTCATGAATATCATCACAGAAATGAGAGTGGAGTTTTAGAGAAGTAGTTAAAGTCAATACACATTACCTGTTTAAAGATGGTGGCTGTTGCGGCACGTGTTTCACATTCATGCAGTTTTTAACAAATCACTGCCTTTCATATTTAGGTGAGGTCCCAGATGTTCCTTCTAGAATCTAGAGGCATGTTACACAACTGTTCCAGAATCTTCAATGCACTCTCCAAGCATGCTGTAGAGAATCATCCTGAATTTTACATGCACTGTCAAGCACATGAGGAATGTTCACAATGATCTTCATGAATTTTTGAGACCAAACTTAGGCCACAATTCTCCGCCATATTGGTTCTCGAACGAAATTCACAGAAATCAACTTACAGCAAACGATTTACTGATAAGTTGACAACAACACTGGATGCACACACCAACATATTAAAATAGAGTACAGTAGTCACAGTAGCATGAAGTGACAACCGAAAGGGCTTGCTCTGCTCTGCAAAAGTCAAATTAAGGCAACACTAAATTTCAGGCATATTTCATCTTTAAACTACTTTCTCTCTGTATTACTATATCACAGGAATATCCTTGGCTCCAGATAAAAATTCATCAACAGAACAAGAAAAGAGTGTATTTGATATGTTGGAGAAGCCTATAATGTTGATTATAAGTAACTTTTTTTGTTGTTCTTTCTTTTTATAAATTTAAGTTTGGGATGTAGATTTAGACATTAGTTAAAAGAGAAAATGTTTTGTTTAAGTTTGTGTTGCTTGTTTGTTAGTTTGAAGAGAGATTAAATACTGAGATATCCTGAAACTACTAGTGGGAGAGGGCTGAATGACATTTTGGGCCCAGGCAGGTCTGACATTTTTTAAAACAAATACTTCACAATTGGCTGATTGAATAATATATTGCCTGCTGACTTTGTATTGCAGTCATGTTTCTGCATACTTTCAATTTCTGATGTATGTCATTTCTATTTTGCATATACACTAGAGAGGCACACATAAATTATTAGAGGTTTTTTTTTCCCTGTTAAATATGTTGTTTCTGCATTTTATAAACTACATGGTTTTCTTGTTTTGTTTTAGACTTGTGAATAGTATCATTTGCCCAGACAAGCAATCAGAATGCCAAGATGGACAGACCTGTTGCCCATTGAGTAGTGGTGGATATGGATGCTGTCCTCTGCTAAAGGTTTCATTTTGAGTAGATTATTTAGTGATAAACTGTATAAATGCATGAGTTATTTAAGCATTTTTGGACATGCATGATAATTTTTTGCATTGGTGATGAAATTGCTCAATATTTTCTTGATTTTGTTTTACTTAACTAAAAAATCACGACTACAAAAATAAAACTGAGTTTATGCATAATTATTTCTATTTTACATGTTAATGCTTCTTCTCCCCATTTCCCCTGGAATTCTGAATCGATGTCCCTACTTTTAAGTTGTTATTTACATGACCAGTTAAAATATGTTCTTCATGAACTTTTTAACTTAATTTTGTTTCTGTAATTCCACATATACATTTATTCTGTGTTCATATTGAAGCTGAACTTAAGCACTTCCTTCTCTCATAAGCTCTGTGTTTGAATTTGCAAAATGTATACTTTTTAATGGTTCTATAAACATTTAAATAAGACCTCACACAACAGTTTTTCTGCTTAAATTACATACACTCTTGCAAAATGTATACTTTTTAACTCATTGACTAGTGACTTTAAAACAAAATGCATGCTTTTTAATGGTTCTACCAGCATTTACATACCTGCCTACCTTCCGCTTTTAGCGGAAGAATCTCCCGCTTTTACCTCGAATCTCCCGCTCTTCCGCTTCCAAAAGAAATCTTCCGCTTTCATTTTCATTTTCAATTTTTTTTTTCACGATCGATTATGACAGGACGAAAAACTTACCGTGCGTTCAATAGAGCTAACGGCGGCGTAACTCTAACTGCTTCTCTGTCGTCTGCTATGAGCTCTTCAGCATACGAGTCCTTTTCTAACACTTCCGGAATCTTATTCGTCGGCCGTTATTAATTTTAGTTGACAAAACAGAATTTCGCTCGTGAAATAAACATTTTCTTTAAATATTTTTTATGTTGAGAAGTCAGAGCTTAGCGGGATAAGCAAATTCGGTTCATAACGTTTTTACTGCCCGTTCGACCGATAGACGAAGTTCGCTTTTTCAAAATGGCGGCCACGTAGCGATAGTATATGCGTGACAATTACGAAACATTTACTTTAATAAATAACATTCAACTTAAATGTAAGACAGTCTATGCAATTTTCTTCAGAAATTATCCGTCCAAAACGAGCTACTTTGACGAATTATATTGCAATGCTAGGAAAAAGATTGGCGTTTTCAATAACGGTAGGCCTATGTTTGAAACCGCATTGAGGTTCAAATAATCATTTTTCTAGAATCCGTTGTAATTATTCTTATATAATATGTAAGGCTTCAAAATTTATTTTTAAAAAAAAGTGACACAAGTTTTAAAACAAAAGATCATCGGCGATAAAGAAATGATCCTGAGTCAAATTTGTTTGAAAGTAATTTACGGAATTGTGAACATTTTGATTTAGTCGAATTTTTTATTTTAATCATTTCTGCTAAAAAAATAATAAAAAATTAGAAATATATATAGGCCTATATATATACATGCATTTGTAAATTAGCCGTTGATATTTTGTGATTACGCAGTACACACATTATTATAATAGAATTTTAGAAGGCATGATAATAAATACACATACATTGAAGACAAAAGAAATGCATAAAACATTAAAAATAATAATATTAATCATATCCAATTCTTAATTAACAAAGCATGCTTATTGAAGAATAATGTCTTTTTAATAACATTTTAAATGTTACAGGAAGACTTTCACTGTTTTTTCTCTAGTCTAATGGACATGTAAATTTAGAAAAATACAGGTGTTTTATATATTTAAATCATTTATAAATTAAAATCTGAACCAGATATTCTAAAACTAATAACTGGTATTGCTTTCTCATAACAAAGACAACATATATTCCAAATTTTATTAATGTGGATTGATAAATATATTTTTAAAAAATTTCTTTGCAATATTCTGGTTCTATGTAGTATTAGAAAATAAAAAGACTGTACACTGAGGATGTAAAGGATAGTAATATATAGTATTAGTATATTTAATTCTGAGAGAGCTAAATGACTAAGAGCAGTCCAATGTAGTATGGATAGGGTATATTTATTTTTAAAAAATAAACCACTTGAACACTTTTAAAGTTCTGTCTTTTAGTCTTTGTTTTACTTTAAATGTGTTTTTCTCAAAATGACTTTTTTCCTCTGTTGAACTAAATGCTAAGACCCCTTTTGAATAGTTGTAATTATTCCATGTCTCTGAAATTTGGTATACTAGTTTCTCATACATAAAATTAAAAGGTTGTGCATGGATGAAAACCTATATGCTTTAGGTTTAAGTAAATTTTATTTTTTTAAATTCTACATGTTCTCCCAAAATATATATTTTAGATGGGTACAATAAAAAAAAAATCATAACTTTTTTCTTAAAATTTTTCAATAGGCACATGTTCTTTTTTGTGGCTTGTACATTAGATAAAAAGTTAAATATATATTTTTTAAAAAATCCATTTATGAAATATTTAATGAATTTCTGTAAAAGTGAAAATCATGATGCGGTACTTCAATAGCCCATTATTCTGAAATGTGAAGATCCTTCTTCAAATGAAGTCTAAAGAAATATCTAAATAAAACTGCCTAACACTTGGTGTGCTTGACAAAAATTCATCTAAAATAAACAGTGGAATGGAGACTAGACAAAATGTAGACAAATTGTTGTGCTTTGCATTAATCATTACATTATTGATAAGTTTATTTACAAATATTAACATTATTTTTTTTATTTTGCATTTATTTTATATTATTGGTATTTCTATTAAAAAGCCAGACTCCGCATAAAATCTTCTGGTTTCCATTCAAAATCTTCTGGTTTTGGACCAGTGATCTTCTGGTTTCCTAAGGTGGGGGGTAGGCAGGTCTGCATTTAAATAAGATGCCACGCAACAATTTTACTACTGAAATAATGCCACACTCATTGACTAGTGATTTTAATTTGCAAAATGTATACTTTTTAATGTTCTACCAGCATTTAAATAAGATTTCACACAACAGTTTTACTACTTAAATTACATATCACACCCATTGCACTTTATTGTTTCCCTATATGACTGAGATTTTCAGACATATTAAAACAAACTGTCATAATGTTTGCTTGCCAATGACTGCTTGAGACTTGTACTTTTTTTTTTACATTACATAATGTAAACTTTTCATCATAACTTTTCCCGACATTATGCCACAGAAAAACTGAACATAGCTGTTTTATTTATGCTTGTGTTTAAAAAGAAGTATAATTCTTTTCTTTCTTTTGCTTGTTCACAGGCTGTGTGCTGTCCAGATCACTTGCATTGTTGTCCTGAAAATTATACATGCAATACAGCATCTGGAAGTTGTACGCTTAATGAGTCAACTAAAAATGTTCCGTGGATCAAGAAAGTTCCAGCTATGACACTTCATTGAGAGTGTTCATTTGACACAGCTTAATATATAAACTTTTTAAAAATAATTTTGTGGTCTCCTGAAGCTTGAGGCTACATATATTTTTATATAGTCAAATATTCAGTGAAATTGAATGCTTGAATGCCTTTTTATCTCTTTTTTTGTTTGAATGTGATAACAATCGTTGTACATTCCATCTGTGATTGAGTATGAATGTATTGGTCATTAATGTTTTGTGCTTTTTGTACTCCACATAGTTTTGTACTTTCAGAAGTTAAAAAAAAATCCTTAGAAAGTAAACTTTCACAATCCTCTTCATTATAATAGCCTTTTAATCAGTTCTTTTATTTTCAAATACTGTACTGTCAATTTACGTTTATGTGCTTAAAATAAGTATATACCTTGCAATTCTCCAATTATTTTGGAATTTTTGTATCATCGAATCATTGCTTGTGGCACTAAAAATTTGTATGTGCTGACTTAAATTTAATGTCTCTTGATATCTGTTTCAACAGAACATTGGGAAGCAATTCATTTGGATAATCAAAAAATGTTCAGCATCCATAATTCATTGGATGCTGGTTTTATAGTCAAGTGCCTTATATATAATTTATAAAGTATGTCAAAAGAGACTTTGCATACATGAAAAATGGAGTTGAATGATTAAAAATTTTACAAACTCCATGCTTTGTCCATGGTGAAATTAAATTTTACAGATTTTCATAGACTGACCTCAGAATATGGTAAGAAACTTTTTGCTGAATTTACTATATAGTCAGTGCTGTTTTCACTGCATTAAACTTAGTCCGCATTCATGTGGTGTATGTTTTGCATAAGAATACAATTCAAAACAAAATACAATCTTTTCTTATCATCATTCCCCATATTTATCATCCATTCTCATCATCCATGATATTCTGAAAAAGCATTGTTATTATTCTTGAAAGTAAATTAAATTATAAGATTTAGTTCATTTTGAAAAAATTAAATTATAAGATTTAGTTCATTTTGAAAAATTAAATTATAAGATTTAGTTCATTTTCAAAAAATTAAATTATAAGATTTAGTTCATTTTCAAAAAATTAAATTATAAGATTTAGTTCATTTTCATAAAATAATATTATAAGATTTAGTTAATTTTGAAAAAGCATATGTTCTCCGTTTCCAAATGTGCAGTGAACAAGTTTTAAAAATAAATAAATAATAATAAATTTAATAAATCAGTAGCATTTAGTAAATTGTCATTACCATAAAATATTTAATTATATATATAAAAATAATAACACACACACCACTTTAACTAGCAGTATTTTTCAATTTCTTTATTATAAAATGTTCATTTTCTATTGGTATTTAGAAATTGGACAGTTTTAATGGGTTTTGGAGATTTGACCTTTCTTGGTGTGTAAAGGTTGAACACAGTGGCCATTAAGTGAACTGCTTACTTCCAGGCCTTTTTCTGTTACCTGGGAAATCAGAATGTTATTCTCTTTCTGTATTGTAAAGAATCATGGAGAGATGGTTTTTCAGGATGCCTAAAACATTGCTGGAGACACCATTTTAAATCTCTCTCCCTGCTTTAATTTATCAATGTGAGAAAAAATTTCCATTTTCCCTAATTACATATTTTCTTAAATGGGGAAGAAGAAAAATTAGAATTTGAAGGTGTCGTTTTAAAATATTTTTTTTTAAGACGAACATTATGGATTTTTCAAACATCATAGTTGTGAATGATTATTTGCATTTGTTGTAAATAAAAATTTCCAGAGAAATCTTTTTGAAGATGCACGTGTTCATTTTCTTTATTTTTGTGCACCTCATGAAGGAAAATAATGCAATAAAATTAGTCTCTATATATACAGCCAGGTAGGAAACAAAAATACTTCAAATTAATTTATTCTAACCAGATATCAGTTAATTATAATGATTTAAAATTGCTTTAGGATTTACTTTGCATATATACCCAGGAGATTATCAGTTAAATGAAAGAATTAAATGACAGTAGTGAAATTTTATTAACAGTTTTAGAGTACAGAATACCAGAGGACGAAGTTTGTTGTCTTATTTCCAATGTTTCCAGATCTTCACGTTAAATAAATGTTTTTCGTGAATAAATATAATTGAAACCATAATAAAAGCAGTAATTATTCTTCTTGACATTGTGAGTTAGTCATCCTTTGTATTTTTCACTGAAAACTCTACAGGCAACCCCTAAAGACTTAATGCATATACAGTGAAAGAAAATTTGATGTTGAAGCAGTAAAATCATATAAATGATAAAAGCAAAATAGTGATTCAGTGTTTCTAGTTATTAGTTAATAAATTCACTATTTTTGGTATTAATCATACTTCCTTGCAATATCACAAGCTCATATATAGTACAAAATTCATTTTCTTCAGGTTTTCTACATGATTTATAGCATTCATGCAGAATTCATCATTAAAAATTAAATAAATCATTATTAATATTATGTATTTTCAAACAAAACTTAAATGTATGCAAACAATAATAATAATAATAACAAAATTTAATTATATGCAAACAAAAAATAATATATACTTTTTGTGTTGGCCAAACCATACAAGTATCTAACTGAACTAATTGTGTATGGTTTCTTAAGCTTTTTGCTGCTTGACATTTTCTGTTAGAAAAAAATTTCTTCTGACTATTTTTTAATGTTATCAAACCATTAACTTAAACTCTACTACTAATTTTGTTTTAAAGAACCTTCATGTAAAATATATTAAAGCCTTTATTACTTTTCTACAAGATGTTCGTAGCTTTTGGCCAGCTCCACTTACTTAATATTGACAAATAACGTGATGAGAATGTTGGTGAAATGCATTTCCTTTTTTAATGTAGGTCCACCCCCACCACATAAGTTTAAGAATAGATTTGATAGTTCATGATGTATATCAATCGATATTTTGATTTAAGTGCAATTAAATGAGATGTTTGGCATACATTATTTAAGTTGAATTTGCAGTTGTCATTATGTTTGCAATTTTGTCACTTTATATAGCAGTGTTTGAAACTGAAGTTAAATTACATCTGTTTTTACTTGAATATATTAAGTATTGCCAAATGCTTATGATTGCTTTATTAAACTCTCTGCTCTGACATCTGTTTTATCACTTATTCCTTAAGTGCCAGTCATCTTCATTCAAAGCTTCTCTGCAAAATCCTGGTACCTCATTTTTGTTTTTAAAGCCATTGTCAGAATAAAACCTTATAGATTCAAGGGGTAATATTTTTTCATATACATTGGCTGGGTAAGCTCTTTGCTTCTTGGTAATTTTGTTTTTATCTGTGACTCACTACAGGGAGATTTGTAGACTTCATTTTAATGTGCTTTGACTTGTCACATTATGTTATACCATTATGCATTTTGTTTATTTTTTTTATTGTAAATATTTTTTTTTATTTTTCAAATCTGGTAATTTTAAAGAACCTGTACTTCCGATAAACATCATGATACTTTCTCATTACTAATTGATTGGGCTTGATACTCTTGCATTCTTGCATTCTTGTGCAGGTGGGTAAGGATGACATAATTACCTTAATAATTGCTTCTTAATTTCATTTAATCTAAAAACAAGAGCTATTAATATATATTTTTTTGTAGAAAATAAAATCAGCAAACTGGAATGTGTGGGTTATGTCTGAGTATGATCATGTGCATGGATGTTTATGCACTAGAAAGTCAAATAATTTTTTAAAATCTAATGTACTTTTTCTGATTATGTGTAAACAAATAAATGATTATTTGAAAAATAATTTTTGTTTTAAAAACTGTTTTATTTGTTGTTTTTTATACAGAGAAATTAATGGTCAGAAGCTGTTATCAACCAGACTTCACTTCATGATGAAGCAGACTACATTATTGTTATTATTTGGGTTTTTTTCGTTTTTTTTACTTTTTAAATAGTAAAAGTATAGCTAATATTTAATTCACTATTTAAATATTTTATCATATATTAGCATTCTTAAGGTTCTCAGTTTTTAAGTACAAAGGTATAATTTGCTGTCCCTTTAATATGATAATTATGACTAAATAAACATGCAGTAGTAGTACAAGTTTCTAGACAAATAAACATACAGTACTAGTTACATGCAAGTACACATTTACAGATATAACACAGAAAGTAAATGAAATAAAGAGAACTTCAGAGGAAAGATTGGTATTAAACTTGAGAGCTTTCTGGGGAAAATATTAACAAATAATGTGAGTTCAATTCAATTTTCATGGATTACCACTAAGGTTATGAGCACCAGAAGAAAATTACAAATACTGAGGGAGTGAATGCAGTGGGGAGATCTAATGGGTAATTGGATTGGTGTCAAATTAGTGAACATGTAAACAAGCATGCCTGATTGTGAAGAGAGTAGAGAAAAGAAGTTTATTGAATCCTACAAGTTATAAGAGCGATTCCATTTTGTTTAATGTTTCCATCGCAAACAGTGATGAACCAAACAGAAGAGTTGCAGTAATCATGTTTTGACAGCTCCAAGAAATGAATGAGAGATTTTGTCTTTGAGAGAAGATTGTGAAAGTTTATTTTATATTTAAATATAAACGATCCCAAATAAAATGACAAAAACTATGTAACATCAATTTCTTTATTATTATGAAAAATACATGTTTTCTAAATTTCTGCATCAACTTGCAAACCATTCAACTATTACTGATGTAAGCACCTTTAATGTGGGGGGTTTTGTTTTTTTTTTTAGTTTTTTAATTTGGAGTTTGGTTATCTTAGTAAAAGTTTATTTACAATATACAAATGTAATTGCAAAAAGAAAATTACAATGTACAAATGTAGTTTCAAAAAGAAAAATTGTCTGCCAAATCTCTTCCTACAGATTACTTTAAAAAGGAAAACTATGACTGTACTATGTAAATAGATTAATTCTGTAGTATAAGAATGCATTTTAAACAAGACATAGACTTTTTAAAAATCATCACATGATTATGAAGCAATAAATTCATCCAACTGACAGCATCCTGACCTAAATTACCATTCATCTTGTAAATTTGAAAATGTTTGTTATTTTGTAAATCTAGATTTGTCATATTCAGAACCATAAATAATTATGTGATGCAAAAGAAATACTAATGTAATGGCACTATGACTTCTCCTTTCATCATGGGAAAGGCTTTTACACGCTGTGCTGCAATAGATCTGAGAGTGGGTGTTTGATTCATGTAGCGGAACTTACTCCAGTCCTCCTCATTGTAAAAACGATAAGAATCGCGTGGAATTCCTGGTCCCTCATGTTCATGAATCCATGCATCACAGGATGGAACAAAGTACCCAGCACCATCCCAGTTCCGGTTCCAAGTTTTAACCTTGAAAGGAATGAGTTGTGGTAATGGATTTCGTTGAGTCAGTTCTGGCCATCCAGACAAAGTAATGCCTGCACATAAATTGTTAAATCTATTTAATGACAACCATGCCAATTCAATACATAGATCCTAATGTACGCCATCTCATTCTTACAATTTGATTTTTAAGAAAAAGTGAAAAATGTTTAGTTCAAACAGAAAAAAGTTCAAGAAATATTATTCCAATTTTTTAAAAGACCCTGTTAAAATTATTCATTTTAGCAGGCCAATTGATCGAGAGTTGACTATTGTTTCCATACTGGAAAAGAAACTTGTGCAGTATAAGTTTTTATGTCAGATACTGTAATGTCACCCAAATAGAACATCTCCAAGGAGTCTATTCAACATTACAGTATCTGACATCAAAACCTATACTGCACAAGTTTCTTCCCCAGTATGGAAACTATAGTCAACTCTCCATCAATTGACCAGCTAGAGGATTGTAGGGTGTTAGATAAAGAGTTAACACAGAACAAGCAATATTAATGTGCACCACTTAAAAATAATACAACTAACAGTTAGACATGGACATAAAAGAACCAACTGTATATGGACAATCTGGTGTCGGACTTTGGCTAATGGAAGCTGACCCTCATTCCTCTTTACCTGGTCCATAATCAAAAAAAATATCTGAAACAACAATTCTATAAAACCCATTTAGAACATGCACATTAATTTTACTCTGATTATATCTTGTGAATGTAACATTTTCAGAGTCTGTTTAGTGTTTCTATCCAGGAGTAACCAAAATATTAGGCATACTTTCCAAAATTCAGCAATTAATTAGTATAATGAAGTGAAATTTAAGAGAAATTCCAAATGAAAGTTCTTGGAACATCTTTAATATATAATACTATAGTGGTTTATATGAACAAAATTGTACATTGTGCTCACCACTCGGTTCTTTCACTTTATCACGCTGAAGCTGAAATTCACGCCATTTGTCTTCAGAATCCATTAAAATTGCATCTCTGCGAGTCTGTGGAGGCAAGGATCGATACTCTACATATGTCACCCATCTTCTCTCAGAAGGCACATAATATGCAGGCCCATAATAAACGTGTGATTTGCCATCCCCACTAAGATAGTTGTTAACTGGCAAGTGCCTGAAGTAACCCCGCTCCTTTAGAAACACTCCTTTGCTTGTGCCATATCTTGAGCCATGACGTGGCCCAGACATGCTGACAGGATAAATATGCACAAGCATAAATTATGCAAAGATAGTTTGTCATTATATGAAGATCACATAAATATAATAAATCAAAGTTGTTACACAAAACTACCACAAACATAAAGTTATAAGAAAATAAGTTGAAACACAGATAAAATACATGTATTCCACCAGAGTAATTAATATATTCATAACGTTCTCTGACTCACTTGTAAATTATATTGTATACATAGAAAATAATAAATAAAAGAAAGGGTTAGAAAGACACATTGTTTCTTGTGTGTATTACTTAAATGGCACTGGACACTTCTTTATTTAAAAATCAAAATAACCTTCAATGATCTTTGAGGATATGCGATTACATGATTTTTGCAAGATAAATCAGAATAAAAAATACTTAGCATTGGAAACTTTGAAAAGGTTGACATGCAGAGATGATTTTGATTTACTTTTTTATGTAACATCTAAAACATTCTGATGACAATGGAAATATGGCCTGTACTGTTATTGGTGTATGTATCTTTTTCAATAATTAGTTATGAATATCTTTGTATTCATCCAAAATTATATGTTTTCTAAATTTTTAACTCCGTTATATAATGTATAGCCTATATATCTACTTTTATGAAAAACATGAACTGTTTTTGTTTTTTAAACTGACTGAAGGGGTAATATGTATGAAACTAAAAGAACAATTCAACAATGATAAATAATATATTCTTCTCGTTAAGTATGGTTAAACAGCATTGTAACGATATTTTAAAAGAAAAACTTACATATATATGCGCACATTTTTTTCTATAATAAATAAGCGTTGCTACGCAACAGAATTTGACACGGAATCTTACAGAATCACCAGCTGAGATTTCACTATTGGATAAACTTTTAATAATATGAAAACGTGAAAATGTATATATCAAAGTAATTTGCCCAGTTTAATACAGCGATTACTAAATTAGTCATTGGTTGCATTTAAAAGAAACTATCTGTATACAACTAAATACACAACATGCGATCAACAACAAGTAAGCAGCAGTAGTATACCTACCACTGACAAGTAGTGTGGTTCAAGCTAATACAAAATATGGAATCTTTGCTCGAAAATGAAATTAAATATCAAAAAACAGACAGAGAAGAAAAAATATTAGAAACCTTCAGCTGAGTAGTGTCTGAAAATAAGCGGAATCAGAAAAACAATCTATGCCAGGAAGAGTCCGCTACAAGTAGGACTGAAGACTCGGCAGACCCATTAAAATGCCACTTCCTGTTGATAGTTGATACGTCTCCTAGCAACGTTGATGAGCGGCTCCCCCTAACAAAATGCAGACTGTGCGAAGGTAAAGAATTCAATTAAGATACAAATATTCTTTTTGCAGTTTGAAGCCAACGGTTGACACATGTCATAGTTAATTATTATTATATTTTTAAAGCTTCGATTCGTATGAATATTTATGATAATAAAGCATTACGTCGTGTATGAGTCGTTCCACTTTTCTAGTTAAGAAATATATCATTTAATGAGTAAAGGTTGGTATTGTACAAACAGGCAAATTATTTTCTTTCTATGATGATACCATATTTATAAACCTGCAACTATTTTGACTTCATATTCTATCAAACAAAATATAAAGAAGTAGGAAATGGTAATTTATGTAAAGTAGACTAAAGGTATTGTTGCCGAAGAAATCCAAGAGTTGTGGGACGTAAGGTCATGTGGCAAAATTCTGTAAATGACTTTTGCGATCAATAATTTTTTTAAAAAATACTTGTTCCATGGTCTTAATTAGGGAGATTACATAGGTCTTGACATTATTGATATATATGCTCGAAGCACACACACAACACTCAATGCCATGTTTATAAATAGTAATGACATCATACATTGCTAGCACATAAATTTATAACAGGAAATAAATTAATTAAATTTTTTTTAAATACAAAAGTACTCAGAGGTTAAATTATTATAAAATAGATGTTTCTTAAATGTATGTATGTATGTGTGAGATAGTGCGTATGTGTTTGTAACGTGTGTGTACGAGTGTGTATATATGTGTGTGCGTGCGTGAGATACTCAGAGGCTAAATTATTAGTAAATGTTTGATAGATAGATAGATAGATAGATAGATAGATAGATAGATAGATAGATAGATAGATAGATAGATAGATAGATAGATAGATAGATAGATAGATAGATAGATAGGCAGACAGACAGGCAGGCAGGTGGATGGATGGATGGATGGATGGAGATAGAGAGGACAGAGAGAGAGACAGACAGGCAGAGATGCAAGCATGCATGCATACCTACATACGTACAACTCACGCAGTTTTGTCATACTGTCAAACTTGCTCCTTGTTTATTAAGTTTCGTGTCAAACCATTTTATATTAGACTTAAAACCTAAAAAATCCCGACAATCCGATGAACTGGGTTTTAAAAATATTTGTATCTCTTTAAAATGAAATCAGTAGGCTAACTCGTTCTCGCTGGTCTTCACAAACGTGTTTTCAAGTGACCCTTTTCAAAATTCTAAATATAGATCTTGATGTCACTCGTACTACGTAAGTGGGTGAAACTAAGTTAGGGTAGCCGTTCTTTGTCAATGTGCCAGTTCTCTTCCCCCCCAAAAAAAAAAATTTAAAAAAATTAATAAATAAATAAATTTTTAAAAAATTCAATATATCTTTTTTAATAATGCTTGTGAAACTTTATATTGTATCGCGGTGAACTGTACAACGGAAAATCAAAAGAAAGCGTTTCGTCTAAACACAGAGATATTTCTACTTTGAAACCATGGATTAGATTCTGTTACCGGATTAGCATTACATCCAAACATAATTGTTTCATCATTTGGCAGGGAAAACATATGAAGCCCAAATTTTTAAAAAAAATCTTGTACACTCTATTATAGTACTAGTAATTCAGAAATAGCACAAAATAGAAATAGAAATAGCCAACTATTCTTTCTCATGAGAAAATTTGTAGCTCTCTCCTCACACTCCTGTTTAGCGGTAACATGCAGTTTGCAAGCAGTCAAATACGCTATTTAACATTTCCGTCAAATTTATTACATGTAACGGTAACGCAATAAAGTTCTTGCTTAAATGGATAATAAATATAAAGGATGAATTTTTATTCTCACAAACAACAGTTTTAATTTAGTTTTCAATTTGAGGAAGAGTTGTTATTTTTCAAATCACATTGTCAGAAACTAGCAACATTCTGCTGTAGAAGAGGTGGAAAGCTGAAGAAAGGTCATTTAACCTGAAAGTTATAGTTAGTAAACCTATCATATTTATTGAAAAATATAATAAAACAACACCTTTTTGCTGAACGTTTTCGTTATCAGGTTCGTTAGAGTAAGGTTTGTGTCGTGCGATCAATATTAGCAATTCTGAGTAAATGCCGTTTGAATTTTAACTTGTAAAACAATATGTGTGGGTAGGGTTCCACCCAGATTGAATTCGTGGATCAAAACCTTGCTGAAGTGCTCCGATCGACTTGAGAAAAGCTTAAATGTTATGGCTTACGAATGTATGTTGACAAGGAGGTGCTGGGTGCTAATAGCTGAATCTTACTCATGTATATCATAGGAATCACTTTCTAATTTAGCCGGCAGCAATTGATTCGAAGTTAATCTTGTTTTCAAAACATCGAGTAAAATCTCTTCCTTCTACTTTCTCACAACCACTGGCGTTGTCTTTGTTTGCCCCCTCTCCTATGTCACTCGGACACGTGTTTCCGAAGAATCATTCGGGATTCAAGAAATACTCGAATCGGTAAAGTCCGCAAAAGAAATATTGACCAGTATTTTAATTAATAAGCGCAATTTTCATTAACTCTTAAGGAATTATAAGGGTTTTTCTGAAATAATTTTTTTTTCTTTTAAAACTATCCACACAACAAGAAAATGTGTGGCTGGAAACCATTTAAATCTCATTGTCTTGCTAAATTGTCTTCTCTTAGGCAATCATATCGCATCACTCCAGAGTTCTCTTCTCTTGCGGCACCATACCGCCTGACGCCAGGATTGCCTCTCCCTCACCATTCTACTCCGTACAATAACTATCTGTCCGGAGATGGCAAATCCTACATTTGGGCCGGCCCAGGCTATTACGTCCCTTCTGAGAGGACCTGGATCAGATACCCTGACTATCGCCACCTACCTCGTGAGACTCGGCGTGATGCCATAGACTTTCAGTCGGAAGATGCCTGGGTGGACTTTATGCGAAACCGTGATCAACCGTCAGGTGAGTCCCTTGCTGTGAATGATGTTGCATACTTTGTTTTTCCCCATGTTGTAGTACAAAATGTCAGACCGCCTGGATCTTAAACTGACTATCGAAATAGAAACTTTGAGCAATGCATTCTAATGAATTTAATGAAAATCGCTTTGGTTTTGATTTGAATATCGGAATAAGAAAAGGTTAAATATTAATACCCAGGTAGGTTTAACAATATAAAATATGAATATTGAAGTAATATATATTTACCAGTTTCGGGATATTCCAACTGGGAGAAAATATATTAGAGAACTTTTATGTAATTTTTGTTTAAAGGCCTGGAGAAGACATATCAATTAAATCTTGGGGCAGCCTATTTGATTAGAGGTTATTAAGTAAGAAATACATCAGCTTTAATTGTTAGAAGGATAACTGAGTATTAATGTATGTCATATTACAACGATAGTAATTAAATGTTTTGTTTATTTGTTTGTATGCTAGGTTAGGTTAGGTTGGTCGATTGGTTAGTTGGTTGGTTGGTTTATGCAAGCATATCATAATAAACATGAATAGTTTACGTTGATTTCAATTTTGTTTGATATATTTTAGGCTACCTTCATCAACGTGTCGGAATACGGGGTTCGGGTTATCCCCCTTTGATGCTCAATGGATACACGCGCACACTGCCATTCATGCCGAGTCGTGACCTGTTTCAAGATCCATGGCCCAAATCTGACGCTTGGGTGCCACCTGTCCGCAAGTCTCGCGGTGATTACTATGGCTACTATCACGAGCGTATTGAACAAGAGCGCGAGCGACGAGATCGCGAACTACCAATCGAACGGCGAGTTCAACCACAACACGTGCCAAATGTTGCTTACAATTATCGTTGGGGATTTAACCAGCCTTAAAACTGATTGCCTTAATTATGCTGTCTTCTACTTGAGTTTGTTTCGTCTTTCGTACAGAAGTCCTCTCGTCATGGTGCATTGTGAGACCTCTGCAGTGCCGGTGAAATATGTAGTTCAGTTGTGATCTTTTCTTCTTTTAAAAAAAAAATGTAATTAAGGCCCTTTCTGCCAAGATTTGCGTTAAGATTGAATGACACTATTGAGATTATTACATTCCATCAAAATAAGCAATGTGAGTGAAACGTAAATCCAGTCAGAATGTCACATAATTACCACAATCCACACGACTTAATTGTTTCCTGAAAGTGTATCACACAGATCAATATTTCAATGTTGGTTCTGAGAAGAATGTGACTAATACATGTATAATCAAACGGTTACATTTTCGCGATAGTCTCATTTTTCTTTTTAAAATTTTCTTTATCAAATAAGTCTTGGATGTCATTATACAAATTATGACAATAAGGAACAGGTTAAGACCCCATATTAATTCATTCAAAGTTCACATAATCTCTCAGACAAGGATCAATACATTTTGTCCAAGTTGTTTGTTCTATTTCTGATGACCTAAGAGGAAACTTATGATCACTCTGTCAAAGACAAAGCACGATTCCAATCAGTGAAACTATCTCACATGTACATATACAGCCCACGTGGCCCTGTGTCTCAATGGTTGCCCTTATAGGGATCTATATTTCTAAGGTTGCAGTCTTGGCTCTTTTGCAAGCTTGATATAAGGGGATTTCTTGTAAGATTTTGGAATATGTATTTTAAGCTAGTGGTGTAAAATTATGTCCGATTTCGTAACGTGTGTACACTATGTCCCAGACTTAAAAAACCTAAATCAGTATTGGAATTAAATTTACTATTCTTTAGCATTATTTAATTTAGTTTGAAGATCTTATATTTTTGTTTTAAAATTCTTCCATCTTAAAAATAAATTGTCCATGAGTCATACAAAGAATGGAGAATGAGAAAGGGCGGTATGTGCGCGGGGATGGGGGAGTATTTTGTGTGTACCATTATCAAATACTTATTGGATACTTTGTGTTTCTTTATTCTCTCCCCCTCCCCTCAGCCCACCCCGCATTACGCAAATAATTTACAGATTGTTCGTTAATCCTCCCTATCTTCCACTTCCTTAGCTCATTCCACGGATTGCCAGGACAGTCTGAAAAATGTCGAAACAAATGCCTTCTTATTAAACGGCCAGCGTCACCTTTGTTTGTCTTTTATACAACGGTTTTAACGACTTCGTTGTTAAAAATTGAAACAAGACCTCCTTTTAGTCGTTAGGTACATATATTTTCCAGTACGTAAATAGAACTTTAAAACTTCCTTATTTTGCAATGCATATTTAGATGTACATTTTGTACAGCGTGATGCTTATACTCTAGAATTATCGAAGAGGAAGAAATATTTAATTGTGCTTAGTCATCGCTTTGTTTCGAAGGCTTGGCCTACATTCTGACACCGCAAGGTTTGGAGTAGATAGTTGCACGTATTTATAATTATTAAAAGTAAAATAATTTGAGTTTAGTAGTCTTATTACAGTGTTGCTGCACTCGGGGTGGGTGGGTCCTTGAATTGACATTATTTGAATGTGTATTTTACTGCTCTGCTTACGCTTGTGACGACTTTAAATCAGTATTATTTGTATCATGAGAAAAGGTGGTATTTAACAGAGAAAGACAAAAATGGTTTTGATGTATTTTCACTGAAGGAAGCTGTGATATTATACTCTTATATTCTTTTTCTTTAACGTCGTCTTTTTTAAATGTAGATTGTATGTACGTGCGTGTGTGTGCGCTTAAGTATGCGTGCGTGCTTGTGCATGCGTGTCTGTGTGTATAAAAGTGTACGTGTCCGTATGTGTGTGTATGCGCATGTGTGTGAAAGTGTGGTCAACAGTACGGTTATTTCTAAAAATAAATATAGTATTATACAAATGTCGTATTTACACATTTTGTATAGAGCATATCTTACTAAAACGAAATTTTATTCTGTGACCTAAAAATTGCATAATTATTTCGCATCTTTCTCTGTATATAGTTATTGTTTCGCTTGTTTAATAAGGCGTATGCTTCAGGTTTTATTTTCTGTGCAATGGGAAGTGTATAATATATATTTGTTTTGGCTTATAATAAATTATTTATAATCATTGCTTGTTTCGTATCTTTGCTGTCTTAGACTATCCCCCCCCCCCCCCAATAATCGTCACGGTTCATTCCTTGACACTAAAAACATTTCACTACATTATTATTTTCTGAAAACACTCAAATTCACTGCATTGTCATTTTCTGTAAACATTTCAACTTACAACATTATTATTTTTGAGAGCATCTCAATTTTACTGTATTGTGTTATCTTTTACAAACATTCAAATTGTTATTGTCTGAAAACATTCAAAGCTTCACTGCATTGTTATTATAGATGAATAAGAATATATTTGGCTTTTAGAGAAATCACTTAAATTTTCTTTGTCATTACACCTAAAGCTTTATATCCAGTTGCATTTACGTTTCCTTCTACGTATCTGACTGAAATCGCGATCAATGGTTTCCCATAAAGCAAATGTGAAATGGCACCCAAGTGATAGTATTCCACTGGTACTACGTACTCTAGTGAAAGTGTCCCAGTGGCACTGCTCCAGTGAAAGTGTCCTAGTGGCACTATTCCAGTGATAGTGTCCCAGTATTTTTGCCCCAGAAACACAGTATTACTCTTGAGATGGTGAAATCAATACTCGTTTATGTGACAAGCGAATATGACTTTTTTATTTTTTTATTTTAGTATTTTTTTTCCTCCCTCCCATTCTTGTCCTGTTTCATGCATTCACTTATGTACAATTTAAAAAAATCTTTTCTGAACTCGTCGTCGTAATGTAGGGGGCGCTTCCGGCTTCCGCCGCTTTCGCGCTGGGTGAGGGGTGGTGGTTCTGAACTCGTCCTTTGCTTAGTGTAATATATATTTTAAATAAACGCTGACAAGTGGGTGTCATGCTGTTTACTTTTAATGTGTACCATTGACTTACTTAAAACACTACACACAATCTGTTTATGCAGATTTAAAAGGGGCAATGATGTGCTATGTCAGTCAATCCACTACTAATTAAAGCGATGCCGTTCCCTTCCATGTGTTATGCGCAAGTTAAAACGCATATAATTTGAATCGTCTTTGTTTGATGAAAGTAATGGCAGTGCTCGCTAGGTGGTCCTGAGCTTCACCAGCCGCGGGAAGTGGACAATCCGGTGCTGTTTCGGTGCCACAGTGGGACGAAAGCGTGGAGTGAGAGCGTTGTCCATTCGTTCCAATACATCCAATCGCCTTAAGCTTTGTATAACACTGCGTAAGTCTTCTATGCATGCGCGGGTGTGGAGGCGTCGCCATTTTGCCAGACTTTGTTTGGCTTGTTCTTGTGTCGTGTGACGAAGGAAACGCGTGCAAATGTCGTGGATGTCGTTCTGGATGATTAACTGCCCCCGTGGCGGATAAAAGGGAAGTAACTGGTACAGACGAGTCCAGTCGCTATCTATTGTGCTTGCAACCACGTGACATAAGGCAGTCAGAGGATCTGCAACATATCTCAACAGTTCAACAACAACAAATGTCCAAAGTCAGCACTCCTGACCAGGGAACTTATGGGACAGAGTGGATTATAATGAGAACTAGCTAGGTACTCCAAATCGTTAGTTTGCACGTCTGTCACGCCAGATCAGAAAAGTCTCCTCGTTTGTCCCGGTTAACCTCTCAGTCTGGGGGAAGGACTCTCTCTTAAAATATAATTTTAAGAAAATAAAATACAAATGTTTGTAATGAACGTAGAGATGATTCACCACTCTTCTGATGAAATATATATATACACATATCCCTTCAGCTTTTTAAAACGTGAAGTGATTGCATTGAACACATCTATTCAGTTCTTTACACCATACATTGATTCTTTGAATACACCTTGACAACGTGAAATGATTCCATGAACACACCGTTCAGCATTTCGCACCACTGATTTGATATTTTGAATGACTGTCAAGTTACAATTAAACTTCTTTCGTAGCACTGCGTCAAGCTGTGAAATTATCTGACGTCACCTTTACACAACTTCACAGACAGACTGACGTCACAGAATCTGGTGTGTGCGTGTGTGTGTGTGTGTCGGCATGCAGGATATTGTCTAAAGAATAATTTACTGTATATATGAAAGGAATGAGACAAATAATTTGTTTTAAATGAAAATTGTCAGCCTGTGTAAAAGAACCATGTTAAGCAGAAAGGGATATCAGGCTGCTATTGACTGAATGACCTGAAAAAGCGAATTCACTACCGCTGCACCAGGAAGTATGGAGTGTTACCACGACGAAACATATTTTGCATATTACTCAGAAATTATAAGCTGGTAAATTAGAAGGCGGTGTGGGGGTTGGGGAATCCGTCTCTGCGTTGGAGCTGAGAGTTAAGCCAGATACACTTTGTAGACAATAAACACATAAAGGAAACAAGGTGCTGGTCAAACTAAAAGAAAGGACTGAAAATAACGCAGACAAAAAGGACGCTGCCGTTTTCAGAAAGTGACATGGAGCGACACAAAAGCAACTCTGATGACGTAGACAGAAGTCACTTGGTACTAGAAGACCGAAGAAGCACTGAAAAGTCGTTGGAATAAAGTGCCTGTTAAGTTCGTCCTAGTTAAAACATGGGAGGTAACTTTTTACAAGCTGACAGCACTTCACCTTTTACCCATAATATATCCACGTTCTCAGACTTCATCACGTCCGTGTTGAAAACTGACGAATGTTGGAAGCGACCTTCAAATCCCTTCCCAGTTCGTCAGTCACACTTGTCACTTGGAGTCAAATATGTCAAGCATGGGGGATGGGGTGGGGGAGACATAATGAAGAACAATGCTAGAAGAGATGACGTCAAAACCATATTCCCTTGCTGTAAGTTTTTCCAATAGAGTTATTGTTTCAGTACAGAGTTACTTACCTTTCCTATTAGTTTTACTACGGTGTGGGACAGAGTGTCGTGGTGTGGCTGGCATTCCATGGAAAATCTTGCTCAGCGTGTCCGTTGTCGTCTTCAGTCGCATTATCTCCCTTAGCCGGCTAAGGCAGGCATCTACCCTCTCCAGTTCTACATCAGTTTTGCGCGCAGCTCGGCGTAAGTTGCGCAATTGTGCGCGTGCATTTTCCAACTGTTTCTGCGTTTGGTGGTATCTGCAGGCAGAGTAAACAATAAAATGATTCACTTTAATATCAACATCTGCTTTCAGTATTTGTAAAAAGAAAGAAAGAAAGAAAGAGCATGGTACTTTATAGGCCTACAGCAGCATAATAGATTGAAATTTCTGCACACTTACTGGTGCTTAACAGCCACTGAATTGTACCTGAGTAATATGTGATAAGGTGTTGTTACATATTACCCTTTCAAATGAAATATAAAATTAAATTAAGGTCAAATTTGTATCAGTTATGCTTGCTCTTTGGTGACATTATAGTTGCAGTAATTTGATATAATGCTGATAAAGTTCAGGATAATTCAAGTGAGCGCCAATTGTCGGTAGATCCGGATGTACAATATATATATATTGCACAGTAGTTTGCCATTTCGTAAAAAAAAAAAAAAAAAAAATATTTTCTTTCTTTCTCTTTTTATATTTTATTTAGTACTGTGCCTAAAAGCTAAAGTTTGCAAGTTTAGGTCTAAGGCGCCCATAATTATGTAGACTCGCAAAATAAACTATCAGGGGACGCAATCCCATTCAACCATACATTTCATCCAATGTCAGTTCCCTCCCCCGCTGAATCGAGAGCCGATAGTTTTGTGGTTCACGGCCTCACGGCAGATATCTTATACTGCAACTCTCAAAAACACATATACACGTGAATATTACAATTTTAGTAGTTTTCATATTATTTCTAATGTTTACATTGATTTTACTATGAGAAGTGTTGTGCTCCAACGAGCAAGCGAACCATCTGAAAACGGGAACTGTGCGGCTTATGCAGTCGACAATTATTTGAGTAATAAATGCAGACAAATCCCACCCTAAAAATGTTCTCCCTTTTTATGATAAAACACGTCACTCAGAGCAGTCCAACTTTTTCCAGGCTGTGGGCCGCTTAAGAAAATGTCATGAGACCAGGGGCCGCAATGCTGCTAGGTGGATGAATGAGAGTGCCGAAGGCACCCGGGCGAGAAGCCCCTTACGACTAGGGGAGCTTAGTAAGTTCCCCAGCGGGGTCTTGGCGGAGCCCTAGCCGTCAACGCTTGTGGCATAAAATGTAGTTTGTTTTTAGTTATCTGTTGGATACAGTTGCTAAATAAATTAATAAAAAGAAGACCTGAAATTACTACTTTTCCCTCTCATTTTTAGCCTTCTAAAAAAGAATTTCATATTTATATATGTACATTGCACAATTATGTACTTGTTGAGTATATTATTTAAAATGTTTTTATGTCATCCGAGAGCACAATTATGTACTTGTTGAGTATATTATTTAAAATGTTTTTATGTCATCCGAGACCCATACATACATCAGAGATATATACATACATCAGAGATATATACACACATCAGAGACCTATACATACATCAGAGATATATACACAGATCAGAGATCTATGCACACATCAGAGACCTATACATACATTAGAGACCTATACATACATCAGAGATATATACATACATCAGAGATCTATACATACATCAGAGACCTATATATAACATCAGAGATCTATACATACATCAGAGATCTATACATACATCAGAGATATATACATACATCAGAGATATATACATACATCAGAGATATATACATACATCAGAGATCTATACATACATCAGAGATATATACATACATCAGAGATCTATACATACATCAGAGACCTATACACACATAAGCCATCAAGTTGGTAATCAACACAACGCAAACTCTACAGTCTACAGGTTCGTCCTCTCTAAGAATACTGGCTGAGTAATAGTGAGAGATGTCGACAGCTCTTGGGTAGTCTCGACTGTTTATGCAGTCAGAGCTGGCGTCGCCTGTGTATTTAGGTCTTAGATATACTAAAGAAATTTTCTCTTACATAAAAGTGAGTTATCTTTCTCCCATGCCAAAGACTTGCCTTGTTGACTTTTTTGTGTGAAAGTTGGACTTTGTTTCGTTTTTCTTCTCAAACTGTCATACTTCTGTCCGTAATGGCCACCGCAGAAAATTATCAAACCAGAGCAAAGTAGACAAGAGTACAGATAATCCAGTAACATTTTTTTTTCAAATGAGCTACATTATTATTTTTTTTGTTGGTAAAAGTGAGCGTGTGTATATATGTGTTTAAAATATTAAATATATATGTTTTTAAATTATAATGGTCACAAACTATAAAGCTATCATTTCAATGGTCTATTAAAATAAAGTTGTTTGCACGCAAGTATCTCAATAAATAGAATTTAATTAATGCATCCATAATAATACGGAAATTGTAATGGTTCAGTATGCATTTCAACAAATATAACAAATATTTAAGACAAACACACCACACACACACATTTACTTCTCGATTTTGTCGGCAATAACACTTTGTTTTTTACGCAATTCAGCCAACTTTCGGTCAATGGCCAGCTTGCGCGCCCGCAACTCTTCAACCTGACGCTGGAGGTGAAGGGCCTTGTCCGCTGCCCCATGTCCGAGCAGTTTCATCTCCTGCTGGCGATACTCTTTGATGTCGAGGTCCACCAACACATCGTGGTTCTCCTCACACAGCTTCGTTTCCTCGATGACTAGAGCGTTCTGCTTGGGCAGCAGCCGGCCAACCTCCGTTTTACAATCCGCTGCTTCGCGGGTCAAGCTTTTGAGGTTGTGCTCATGCTCACCAGCTGCAAGCAGGTGCTCGTGTGCCAGTTTGGCCAGGGCGGTGCGCCGCTTCGCCAGCTCCCCTATGTCCAGGCGCAGGTAGTCTGCATACGACTCGTCTGCCTCTACCCACATTTCCAAGCCCTTGCACGCGTTCCGCACATGATAGCATGCGGCCGGGAACATGAGCAACACGGCCGCTCGGGAACACCCAGCCTTCTCGCCGAGGTCGCGCATGGCGAAGTCGAACTGGTGGATCTTGAAGGCCTCCAGCTCGAACTTGTCCACCATTAGCATGACGTTGTCGAGGTTGACTGTGATGGCGTGCGCCAGGTCCTGCCTCTGCTTCTCGTAGTTGGTCGCCGTCTCCAGGTAGCCTTCGCCGTCTGTGGTGCAGAAACTCTTGCAGTAGGATTGCATGAAGTCAGCCAGTTTCCGCAGCATGACGACATCCTCTGCAAGGCCTTCGCGCACTGAACTCGTTGCCTTATTGACGCAACAGTAGACCTGGTTCAGAACCGACTGGTCGATGTTCAGTTTGTCTGTGACGTCATGCACGCGCTCAGCAATGGAGTCCAGTTGATGTCGCGAGATAAGGTCCGAGAACTTGGCAGGGCGAAGCACTTGATTTATTAGTGGCATCCAGCGACGAACCTTTAGAAAGTTTCATTCAAAATCGTTGATAAAGTAACTGAAGGACAATCGTAATATTACAGCAAAAATGTTATAGTGAAAAAAAGAACTTTGCGGACTCCATTCATTTCAAAATGACTGTGCAGTTATGGTCAAGTAGTAATGTGATCTGTTAGCGTCGAATATACTACAGGCGTCAGGCGACTTAATCAATCCGAGATCGTGTAATATGTGGGAAATTTGTGTTCAGTTTTTGTAAAACCCCTCAACTAACTAAACTCCTTTTAGGGAGCTGAAGGAGAAGCAAACAGAACGTCTGTTTGAGTTGTCTCTGTCACATTCATTTGGTCATACATAAATAAATTACCAGAAGGAGTAGTTATTAAGTCGCTTGTGGGGGTAATTTTCTTCCTTTCTCTGAATAGCGATTCTGCAAAAGTTTTGACTGACTAGTTTTATGGCAAGTAAATCCTAATCTAGTGCCTAAGGGGCCATGATTGTAACTACAGGTAATATGATTATTGATTAATAAAATTACAGCTTACCAAGTGTCTAAGAGGCTGTAACTCTTATTCCCAAGTTAACTTGAAAATAGAAACAAAAATTATGGTTTACTTAGTGTGTAATGGAATATAAGTGACTCCAAGTAATCCAAATATAGTTGTTTATTTCTGACTAATGGGTGTCATTGTCGATGAAACCTTCACTTAAAAAAGAGCTTCAATTACGTCACTGCCGTTGTTCAATCTTAATTGTATAATCTATTGCTTATAGTTACCTTTCTTTCTTTCTTTCTTTCTTTCTTTCTTTCTTTCTTTCTTTCTTTCTTTCTTTCTTTCTTTCTTTTGTTTCTTTTTTCTTCTTGTGTATGTCTTGTACTCATTTTGCGCATCATCTTTGGATTCTCAGATGTCCGCGACAATGTCAATCTAACGTCCATGAAATCAATTAACGATAGAAACAGACATAAACCCAAATTAATCATTCACCGATATCAGGCAGTCGTAAACATAGTAAGTCCAAACTAACCAATCTCCTCTTTTTTTTAAACCCACTCCATTATTTTACTTGAATATAACTATCATAGCTGATGTCATTCCCCAAGAGAAACCCCTCCCCACAATGGTTACCCGAGTACAACTACCTCAGTCTCCGGAAGAATGCTACGGCTACCTGAACATAACTACCACAATTCACCTCAGTCTTCAGAAGAACGCTACGGCTACCTGAATATAACTACCACAACTCACTTCAGTCTCTAGCGAGCCCCCAGGTCCGTAGTACGCATGTTCCAGACTCGCTACATGTTCCTGGACGTTCGCCACGCAGTCCCGCACATTACTGTACACAGACTGCAGGCTCTGTGGTCGCTCGGATGCCAGACTTTCCAGGGACTGCTTTTTGCGATAGAATGCCAGACCAGTTCTTACTGCCTGTGGCATGGCAAGCAACGCTTTCTGGAGTTACCTTCTTTCTTGTTGAAATGAACTTCTCATTGAGTGCTCATGGGTTTGCTGTGAGTGGGATTGTATGACAAACTCAGAACTGCATTCAGGCACTATAGTTTTCCAAACTGTTACAGTGAACTTTTAAGAGACTTACCACCTTGTATCATGTTTAGTCTTGAGTTCCTCCAAAACTCCTCTCATGGTAATGGTAGCTACAGCAATAGCGAGGTGCAAACCTAGACAGTTGTGATGTTCTTTAAAATACAAGGAGATTTATTTGCTGGAGCTGTTGTCAGGATGTAAGGAAACGTCTGTTTGGAAGTGAACATGCACTCGACACACACTGCAAGATATGCATATTTTACTGGCCCATTAAAGGAAGACGTTGAATCAGAGCTGGGCTACTCCTGATGTGAAAGCAACATGGAAATCTAGTGCAAAGTATTATGAGAAAACAACGTATTAAAAGATTATTGAAACAAAATCATGGTTCCAGCTATACCGAGAAAATATAATGGTTTAAGATTTAATTTAAAAAGACAGTAAAATGTTATAATTAGAGAAAAACGTTGTAAATAAAAATGTAATGAGAGAGCAAAAGGTGTAATGAGAGAACATCTAGCACAAGTTGTAATGATAAAACATCTGGGTAAAAGAACAACTATTACAAGTTAAAATGAGAGAAGAGCTAGTACAAATTGTAATGAGAGAAAATGTGAATACAACAACTACAGACCTGCCCCACTGCTCAAAGCATCACTCCTCAGAAATGTCCACATCTTCCGTAGAACATTGGATCTCTGAGAATCTAGGCAGGTTAACACGATTACAACCAACTAACTGACAGAAAGCAGTCTTTTCTTTTACTTGAGAAAAGTAAATAACATTTAAAAAGTAATGATGACGAAGAGGAGGCAACCACCACCACTTCTTTCAGTGGGAAAGATATAAATATCCAGGGATACTCCAGCATCAAGAAAACATGCAGTCAAGTCCAAAGCTAAACGAGTGTATAAAAAGCGAGTTAGACAAGTTCTAAAGTCAAAGCTAAATGGACTAATAAAAAAAACAAGCCCATAATGATTATGCAATACCTGTTCATTAGCTAAACTGGAGGTATTATAGATTGGACAACAAATGAAATAAATGAACTAGAGCGAAAAACAAGAAAACTACTCACGATTCATAAAGCCCTCCATCCAAAAGCAGATATAGATAGACTATGTATAGAAAATGGGAGACAGAAGATTCAAGAAAATCAAAGATGTCATTGAAGGAGAAGTTATAGGTCTGAGGGACTACATATGGAATAACAATAAAGATGAGTAGGTGATAGAAGCAGTAAAATGAGTGGACTATACCAAGTCCTATAAACAAAGAATCATGGAACAGCAAAACATACATTAGCAAATAGATGGAACCAAAACATCTTCATGGTCAGTATGTGCGACAAGCTGATGAATTATTAACAAAATAATCAGCATTCAGATGGTTAATAAAAAGGCAGGTTTGAAAGCAGAAACAGAAGCACTAATAGCAGCAGCACAAGCTCAAGCCCTAAATACGAAATCACACAAAACCAAACTCATGAAAATATCAAATGATTCCAAATGAAAACTCGGCAAAAACAGGGATAAATCAGCAGAACATATCTGGATGTCAGTTTCTGGCTGAAACAGAATACACCAAACGACAGAACGAAGTGGCAAAACTCATAATAGAAATCTATGTGAGAACTATGAAGTAAAAACCCCGAAAGGAGCATGGATGCACTAATCGGAAGCAGTCATCGAAACAGAAGTCAAAATACTGTGGGACTTCGAGATAAGGACGGATCGAGTGATTCCTGCACAAATACCCGATATTATAGTCCTCATTAAGTCTAATAGAACAGTAACAATCATCGATGTTGCTGTGCCAAGTGATAGAAACATAAAAACGAAAGAGAGAGAAAAAAATAGAAAAATACCAGGATCTTAGATTGGAAATCCAGATACTTTAAATGTAAAAGCAGAAGTAATACCTGTAATGATAGGATATTTGGGGAACATAACACCTGAACTGGAAGGATATCTGAATAAAGTGCCTAGACAACACAAATAAAAGCAACTCAGAAGTGCTCACATCCTCCTTAAAATCTTGGATCTCCCAGAATCTTGGTAAGATTCCGAGACCTTGGTTCACAACCGACAGTCAACAGGAGTCGTAAGAAAAGGATAAAAATAATAACCTAAATATACTTGATATTTAATTAAAGACCTAATCGCTTTTCAATACTAAGTAGGTATCTGGCGACAATATATATAACACTAGACAAACACTGAAAAGAGAAAACGAAGTTCAACAAACATGAAGCATAAGAAAACATTTCGCCCGAGTTATATCAGGACTACTCCCAATTTAGGCCTTCCTTGAATGACGTCATTTAACACCTTCATTGTATTCTTCCGAAAAGGCTGGACTTGCGCCTAATGGGTTTGCTGCTCCTTGACGACCAGTGTTTTAATCGATTTTGAAACCCATTTCCAACTTTCGTTGATTTCGCGGGTAGATGGTACTCCAGTAAAACACGTCAACAGAGAGCAGGTCAGAACAACTCAACCATGTCCGGTGCAATGCCGCCAGACCCGATTACACGAGCACAATAACCAATAATTTGCCCAATTACCGATACTGTTGGTAAATGTTGTTAACAGTACGCCTCGCGGCAACAAAAGTCACGTGTTAAGCCGTACCAGACTGCGAGTGGGGCGGGGGGGCGGGGAAGGGAAGTGGACCGTTGTTTATATTGGTGTCAGAAATTTATCAGTGTCACGGAATTGTCGCTGCCGGCAGTTAAACAAAGGAACCATGCCGTGTCTGGTGGTCTGGATTCCACCTGCAAGCAATACTACTTGGTAACACGAAACTAGTCGGTTATTGATCTGTGGCATGCACTGCATGGGGTTAGCGGGAAGCAAGAGACAGACTAGAACAAACGCACACAAGCATGAATAAGTGTACAATAGCATAAAATAACACAACGACCTAAACCGCTGGTTACATTTTTAGTTGAATGCAGACTTACTAATTAATATGAATGTACATAAAACACATGCGCGCGCACACACACACACACACACCACACACACACACACACACACGCACACGCACACGCACACGCACACGCACCAACGTTTTCAATAAACATGAAAAATTTAAATTAAAGTCAAGACGACAAATACCGTTTATTTGCGTCACCTTAGGGCCTTGTGTTTAATTTCTTTATTATTTAATATATTACAGTTAATCTAGCTAACAATGTACACAACAGGCTTAAAAAATAAATTTAAAAATAAAAATAAATAAAATTACCGCCATGATCGATACAGACGGATAAACCTCTAAACCGTACGTGCAGAGATTTTTTTCAAAAAAACAAAAACAACAGAGACTAGCAAATAATTTAAGTGCATGTTGAACATATTTATCTTAGCTTAACACTTTTTCCTAACTCTGTTTATTTTATGGCCGGTGTTATTATAACCTAATATCAAGTGTGCATATGTTGAAATAAGTAAGAGTGGATCGTTAATAGACATATCATTGCGAATATGAACATGCAGTTAAATACATTGTGCATCAGTACAATTTCTTATACGCGAGCATGGACATCAGTACAAGTCTTATACGCGAGCATGGACGTCAATACAAGTCTTATACGCGAGCATGGACATCATTACAAGTCTTATACGCGAGCATGACATCAATACATGTAAATTATAACGCGTTGTCGCTCATCAAAAGACTTGTACAAGAAATATAATTCAATCATTGTCGCTCATCAAAAGACTTATGAAAGAAATATAATTCAAGCATTGTCGCTCATCAAAAGACTTATGAAAGAAATATAATTCAAGCATTGTCGCTCATCAAAAGACTTATACACGAAAATAATTCATTTCATTGCCGAATGTTACAAGCCGCGTACACACAAAATGCATTTCATTGCCGAAAGCCACGTGCATATAAAATGCGTTTTATTATCGCCAGTTATAAGCCTTAGACATGTATATGCGTATGCTTTGTAATTCATTTCGTGATAGATCATTACAAGCCGTGTAAACAAATATACGAGGACGTAGATCATTACAAGACGTGTAAATAAATATACGAGGACGTAGATCATTGCAAGACGTGTAAATAAATATACGAGGACCTTGCTGAATTCATTGTCAAGAATAAAACATCATCGACATATATTTCAGCGCATTAGAAGGATTGCCTGTAATATGCACATCGTGTAAAGAGAGAAAACGATTTATATTTGACGTGTTGCAGTTTTCAAGGCACAAATCCCCGTGATACTCCAGTCAACAGGAGACGCCCCCGTAATCTAGCACAGTGGTCCCCAACCTTTTCATCGCCGCGGACCGGTCAACGTTTGATAATTTTGCCGCGGACCGGTCAACGCTTGATAATTTTACCGCGGCCCGATGATGTGGGGTGACGTTGATTGTTTATATTTTAGATTGTTTTGATTTAATAATTTTAATTTAAATGTATTTAAACGTGCCTTCAAATTAAAATACAGTTACACCCAAAAAATGAATATAAAGTGATTTAACATTTTTAACTCACTAGAACGCTAAATCAGCGAGAACCCTGAGCTTGTTTCTTTGCAACGAGACGGTTCCATCTGGGGGTAATAGGAGACAATTACACCCGAAGTGAGTTGCTTATGTCCATCCGTTGTTTTGTTTTGGTTGCTGTCACTGCAGAAAACCCCGCTTCACACAAATAGGATTCGGAAATGGCAATACGGATTTAAGTGCTGTGGTGGTCGTTGTTGTATTGGCAGGTGAGGGGGTTTACAGAGCCCAGGATAATACCACATCGTCTGTACTTAGTGTGTATGTGCGCCCAGGATGTTCACTCCCCACCCTGTAATGTTCACCAGTGGTGTTGTTGTTGTCGTTGGCACTATTGTTGTTGATGTCCCCGGTATCCGTTGGACTGTATGTAGGTGGGTGTTGGCGGCAAGCATTAGTGGAATTAGATCCGCAATGGGGTGGTTATAATATCCCCACTGCATGTGATGTTGCTCCCTGTGCTGCCACCGTTGTTGTTGTTGTCGGCGGTGGTTGTTGTCGCAGCGCTGCCGTTGTTGTGGATTCTGTTGTTGTGGCTGTAGTAGATGATACTGTTGTTGTCGTCTGATGTGTTGTGGCGGGCGCCTTCTTTTTTATTTGGGGCTCCGTTCTGTAGTGTTTCCTCGTGTGTCTGTTGTTGTCTTTGTTGCAGTCCCTGGTGGTGACTCTGGCTGTGGATTGGGGGCAGTTGGTTTAGTCGTTGTTGTTGTTTCTTGTGGTGTAGTTGGAGCGTTGTCGACTTCTGTTTCGGTCTGTGCGTCAGTTGTCTTCACTTCTTTTTCTGTTTGTATTTTTCTTTCTTGCGTCTTGATATGTACCGTTTGTGTGCTGGAGATTTTTTGGCATTTCTTCTTATTTTCGGTGGTAGTTTTAATTTCTTTTTCTTTGCTGATAGAGCTTGTAGTCTGAGTTTCCTTATTATCTGTTGTGGGTTTTGGAGTTTGTGAGAATGCCTGGCTGATTTTTTGATTTGCTGTTTGAGTTGAATTCACTTTGGCCGTAGGTGGAATTTTCCAGACGATGTTGGTGTTTATTCCACTTTCTCTTGTAGTGGCTTGTAGAGTTTGGGTGGAAACGTGGCTTTTTCCTTTGACTGTTTGAGTTGTGCCGTCTTCGTGTGTGGGTTTTCGCGTTGTTTCCTCCTTTTCCGTTTGTGAAGAGCGTGTTTTTGTTGTCGGCGTTATTTTCCAGAAGATGTCTGTCTGTGTTTCAGAGTCTGTTGATGTAGTTTTTTTTTCGGGTTGTCTTGTCAGGTGCTTGTTTAAAATCTTATGGAGACCAATTGCGGTTAAGATGGCTTGTTGTCTAGTGCAAGTTCATCTTCTGTTTTTGTGTGGAAGAGGGTCAACAGCAAATTAGTGAACGCATTTTTTAGTTCAACGTTTTTAGTTTATAGTGTGAAGGTGAAGGGGGTAACTTTTCGTATGCCCCCATTTTCGGTTGGTTTGCTGATTTCACAGCAGTATTTTGTCCAGTCTTCTCCTTTGTATTTCTTAATGTTTGCACCTCTTCAAGCCTCTTTTGCCGTATCTGTCTCAGCTGGGCTATGCGCTCGTTTGTGAAACAGAAAGGGCCGTCCGCATCTTCTGTGACTGACTCAGAATCGCGTAAAATGTCACTTGGTGGAGTGGGCAGTAGTGGCATTTTTGCCAGCCCTGAAAAGGGCTGAGTCTTGGTGCTGGCTTGTCTGGTGTGGCGCTTTGACATGACTCTCCTCCCGGCGGTCCAATGGATGGAGTGCGTTCGTCGGTGGTCCGAAGCGAAGTGTGTTGGTGTGGTTGGGAAGTAGAGCTCGAATTCTTTAAAAGCAAAGACAGATGGTCGTGCACCAACTGGGAGAATGAATGCTCAGACTCAATCTCGTCCATGGAAAGTCGCACAAACCCGAAAGAAATACACCAGAGTAAAAATAAAATTGGGCGGCCCGGTACCATTTGTTCCACGGACCGGTACCGGTCCGCGGACCGGGGGTTGGGGACCACTGATCTAGCATACCCTACTTATTCTATTAAAATAATTCTCTGCGTGCCTTTTCACTCCTTGCTTTGTCAAGTAGGGGTTTACGGGCAGAATACGTCTGCTGCATTCAGAATTGTGATTTCACCTTCACATATAAAATGCATTGATTAATATATATTTTTTACTGTTCGGTTGTATGTGTGCACATGCGCATATTGAAGCGTGTTCTGGTCGGACTGCTTCATGGGCCAAACACCTTCGTCTGTCAGTTTCTTACTCCTCAAGAAAATAGGAGGTGCCCATGAAAGGAATTTTGCCATCAGTCCAGCAAGTACAATAATTGCATGTCTTGGCTTAATAGGTACATCGTGTACAAGCATGGTGTTTGCGCGCGCGTTTGTGCGTCTGTGTGTGTGTGTGTGTGTGTGTGTGTGTGTGTGTGTGTGTGTGTGTGTGTGTGGAAGAGGTGAATTAAGCAATTTTTCTCCACCATTCAAGAGAGATTACTTCCCTTTGTGAGAGACAATTTAGTAGCAGTAGTACCGTGTCGCCCCGCCTAAGACAGGTGACCGCTCCACGATTTCTCTTCCCCAAGTCGTGTTCCAGCATTACTGAAAGTCATGCATGTCGGGAATGAATAAAGTTCAAGAGAAGATTCATCGCCTAGATCTAGAGTCTAGACGATTGGGCTGGCCTGACTTGGTGCGCGAATTACGGGAATGGAAAGAAAGAAGAAAGAAGGAGCTGCGAATAAAAGATCATTTGTCATAGATGAGCATGAAAGGAAGTAACACCTATGAAATTGTTTCCCTCTCCAAATGCGAAACAGCAAACTTATCCAGCACAGGTGTGACGGAGTAAATTTGCCTATCCCTACTTCTTAACCTAATTGTTATATAAATTGTTAAATTGTCAAAGTGGTCTGACCTTGGGCACTACTTATGATGGTATTTTTGTAAGTGTCAGAGTTGGAGTGTTACAGAGTTGAGAATATGCCAGAAATTGCTGGTGTAATGCAAACTAGTTCCAATTGGATGAGTGGTTTTTATATCCAATGGTTAAGGTTTACGAGAACGAGACCAGCCAATAGACTGAGATCAAACGTTTACATGCCGAAGAGAATTCTATTGTCTAATCACTTGAATTTGGTGTGACAAGAAGTCCGGTCATGAAAGGCGGCCATTAGCTTAATGGTGAGTTAAGTGACTGATTGAGAGAGAATTGATATGTTATACTTACGTTTTACGTAAGAGATGTATTATGTGAGTAAACTATTATTTCTACAAATGTTTGAACTAAGATGCTCGAATATAGTATATGCTGAACACTTGACAATGTTTCTAGTGAATCAATTCATTAAAACTGATATGCTGTATTTATTATGCTGTGCGCGTATATCAGGCTAATAAATACTGTTGCAGGAAACTGTAAGTTGAGACTTGAATGTAAGAAAGAACGGAGTTAAAAAGAAATAAAATTGGAAACTTAGCATTTGTTCCCAGATTATATTTTAAAGGGACAAAGTAGCCTTTCGTTCTGGTTCACTGATTATAAACCACTGTGACCATGGTAGGTGGGAGTCTCTATCACAGCATGTGTAGGTGTAAGAATTTACTACACTCCATTGATGTATGGTGGCAAGGTATGCTGACTACATCAAGCAATGTCTGGTACAAGAAAGTTACTTGAAATCATTGCAATTATTGTTCTGCTTGAGTGAGTTGGTACAGCGAATGAACAGCCAGATTAGCTTGAGAGAATAAGCAGCGAATCAACGTTTTCAATGTGAAAAGAGAAACATGTGGAATTGAGTGAATAACTTGTGACATTGTTACAAAAGTGAACAAAATATTATTGAGACAGCGCTTAAACCAGGTTAAGTAGAAACTATTATCGAGGATCTCTAATATCTCCATTTCTGTTGTCTGGTAAGAAGTATCCTGTGATTTGTATTGACACTAAATTATTGAATTGTATTTTTAGGATATAAAAGTGTGTAGTATAAAAATTGTTCAAATGTAGTTTTGTGGAAATATTGATGTCAAGTAATCTTTTCATTGTATTTGTCATATGTATATTTGATTGTTGATTTAATACATTTATTGACCTTCTTACACACATATATATAACCTTATGTTGGAGAAGAAAATGGGTGGATGGGAGCTCCATAAATATATATTAAAGACGGGTTTGTCTTCTCCTTCAGTAAGACGTTTTCCACCTACGGAAATATTGTGACAGTAAATGTTCGTCTTTAATGTTGTGGAAAAGAGAAAACATTTACTTCGCCTGTATATCTCCAAGTGAGAGAGACGAGTAGTGTCTGCTGGAGAATTATTAATAATATAAATTAAGATTCTCATCACTTGTAATTAGTTATAGACGATTAATTAATTAATATAATCATAACTATTAACTAAATGGTGTTGGCATCACAACTGGTAACACGCACGATTAGTGTCACTGGAGTTGTAGCATGTCAATTGTCCTCGCTACTGTTACTTGTAGCATTAAACTGCTCACTGTTACACAACTCTCGGTGACAAATTTGCCTATGACACAGGGTACGAGCCGAGCGTGAAATGAGAATGTGAAGTGAAAATGTGAAATTAAAATGTGAAGTGTTAATTAAAGTGAAAATATGTAGGCAAGAAGTATGTAGGCAAAAATATGTACCCACATGTCAAATTGAGAATCTATCTGCGAACCAGGCGTTACTACGTCTATAGTATCTGTGCCGGAAAATTGTCCATTTGTGTCCAATGAATTCATCAAAATTGTCCATTTGTGTCTAAAGAATTCATCAAAATTGTCCATTTGTGTCCAAAGAATTAATCAAAATTGTCTATTCGTGTCCAAAGAATTCATCTCAAAATTGTCCATTTGTGTCACCCAAAATGTGATTTAATTTACTTGTAGCTGTTATTATTAATAGCGGGTCGGACTATGTTAACAGCGAACTGAACTTTTAGTGTTAGTATGTTAATATTGGATCGGATACATAACTGTTTGTATAGTAATGGAGAATCGGGGAATAGTAAGTCTGATATGACCGGAATATTATTTCAACCCCAAATAATAAATCTTCCAAAAGCCATAGACGGTCGACAGATTCTCTTATGACAATAGCGTGACGTCATCGATTGGATCCCAGGGATTGTTCAGCAAGTGTAAACACGCACAACGTTCATCTATCCAGCAAAGATCAGGATGGTTTTCATGCAAGAAACATTGAGTTTCCCAGGCTAACAAAGCAAAATCGGTTACTTAGAATCACTCATGGCAGGAAAGGTCAAAGTTATTTAGGACCCACTCAGCCGAAGCAAACTGTGTCTACAAGAATCAGTCCTGGTAGAAAAGGTCAATGTTATTTAGGAAGCAGAGTGTGTTTCGCTGGGTTAGGCCGGTTTTTTTTTTTAGATGGGAGAGGGTTAAGTGGTCAGCGCTTTCCCCGCTTGGAGCTCATAGCTAAAGAGCTATTACTTATTTTATTCTGCTTGTCTCTTTTAGGAAAACATTATTAACTGTTGTGTCAATGCTCTATATGACCTTTACTCTCTTTCAAGTTAATGTATTGCACATTCTAATGATATCTTGCCCAAAACAAAAGTCGTGTTTGTTTTTTATCTCCTCCATTAAGATTCGGTTTTATAAGTGCAGAAAAACCAAGACATGATTCTAAACGTCCGTTTCTTGCTTCGGCTGAGTGGGTCCTAAATAACCTTGACCTTTTCAGCCACGAGTGATTCTAAGTAACCGAATTTTCGTCGTTGGTTTTTTTTTTTTTTATTTAGTCATCCTGGTTTTCTTACTCAGGTACTCCCCCGGCACCCATATACTAGTGATTAATTATTAATGTCAATTGAAAACAATTATTCTTTTACACAGATATAATTATCATACACCACCGAAAAAGATTTAGAAACTAAATCATGGCATACGTTGTATTACTCTATAATACTATAATACAATAAAATAGTGAAAAACTAAACTCTACTTTTATTGTACTTTAAACCATTGCAGGAGATGCAATTGTAAATAAAGTAAGTATTATTTTTTTAAAAAACAGTTATCTACTTTTAGAAGGACTCTAGCTTTTTAATAATACTTAATAATTTTTTACTATGGATTTTAACATTTTAATGATGCTAACTGTCTTTATAAATATTCTAATTCTGCTTAATTATGCTAAATATCATTTAAATATTGTCTGTAATTTTAACTATTTTAATGATGTTAAGTAACTTTTGAAATTTTAAATCTAGAATTTTATTATGCTAAATAACTTTTAAAATGTTCTGTATACAATTTAAACTTTTTAATGGTGGTAATTACATCAAAACATTGCCAACACAAGACCAGAATATATAAGACACGTTGCCAATACAAGACCAGAACATTTAAGACACATTGCCAACACAAGACCAGAGCCGATAGTTGTCAAGGGAGATGGCATTAATATGTAGCTACACACCTCTTATACTCAACAACTATAACATCAACTTTTAAAAATATAAATCGAAGCTGCCAAGTAACTCTAACACTACATCATTAAAATACAGGTGTAAGGACTTCCATGATTAATAATAATTTTTTAAAAATCATTGTAACTGATAAGTAATTTTTTTGGGGGGAGGGGGTTACATTTTGTAAAGAGCCATATTAGTGCTCCGAAAATGAGGTTTTCCCATATGACTCAATACTTCACGCGCATGCGTAATTTTCTGAAACTTTCCAGTGCATGGAAGTAGTAAATCAATGCTACTCAATGAGGCCACTCAGCAGTGTGTCGTGACCACTGAGCTCTCTCTCTCTCTATAGAGTTATATACAGTATATAGCTCAGTGGTCGTGACAAGTGGGAGTGGAATTATTGACTGAAGCAGTGAATTGTTTAAGTACACCTTTTAAGTGGTGCAACGGGTGAGTGGAGGTGACCTTCCCAAGGTCAGACCTAAAACAGCTGTCTCGAAGTGTTTAGTTTTATAATTGACCTCCCGCCCCTTTACCTCTTTGCTGTCAATAGCTGGCTGGGGGATCTTTTAATGTACGTGTCGTCTCTAAATCCAAATACACATAGACAGACAAACGGATGGACAGAGGGATAGATAGACAGAATGGCCGACAAACGCAATTAACATATTGTAGGAAGGCTCAGTCAGACATTGTATCCTAGAGCTGTACTATCTCAGTTCTGTGCGATCGTCGGTTATTGTGCGGAAGCGCTAGAAGGTTGGTTGCTCCTGAACTAGACTCGGGCAATGGAACTCACGCTCAGCCATTTTCATGGGACGTGGTGAAAAATGTGAATTTTATAAAGTGTAACAGCGACTTTTTCTTTCTTTTATTCTTTTCTAACTTCCTCTGCGGAACAGTAGTTTTCGGGTTTCAGTGCAAGGCGAATCCACACCGGCCAAATAGATCTCTAGTACTTAGCCTAATAGCCTGAGAGTCAATCAGACAGTCACTCAGTCAATCAAGTAGTCAATCAGTCACTCAATCATTTATTCAAGTGTTTTGCGTCTTTGTGCCTTGGCAAAACAAATTGTGGATATGTAAACAGTAAATCAAAATTAATGCCTATAATTAAAATTGTAATGGGAAAGATAATCAGATCTGTAAATCGAAATATTATAACATATTAGAGTTAAAGGCCTTAAGTCTATGTAAATTATACTTAGAGGCCTTAGTTCTAAGCAAATTAGACTTAAAGGCTTTTGTTCTATGTAAATTAGAGTTAAAGACTTTAGAATCTTAGACTTTCAGATATACAGTTCATAGCTCTGTAGCAAATTAGAGTTAAAAACTTTAGAACCTTAGACATTCAATTATACAGTACATAGCTCTATAGCAAATTAAAGTTAAAAACTTTAGAACCTTAGACATTCAGCTATACAGTTCATAGCTCTGTAGCAAATTAGACTTAAAGACTTTAGAAGCTCGAAATTGCCTAGGCCGGAAGAATTCCCCTTAAATTAATACTTTAGAATCTTACTTTAGTACATTCAGCGACACAAATCTTAGTTCTGTAGCAAATTAGAGTATAAAAATCTTAGTACTCATTTAGGTTAGAACTAAAGGCTTAAATAATGTAAGAAATCAGAGTTAAAGGCCTACACGATATAGGGAATTAGACTTAAAGGTTTTATTAATGCTATAGCAGCCAAAGTTTAAAGTCCCAGTGCTTTAGCAAATCGGAATAAAAATCCATAAAAATACCTCTAGAAAATCAGAGGTAAAGACAATTAATTTAGAACATTGGAGTTAAAGATTAAGTCCGCCCTGGCCGGTCTCAAGTCCGGGTGAGAAAGGAGGAGGGTTGGACATGGAGCCAGCAACCACACCCCGTAAAAAACCACACGCTACAGAAACCAAAGTAACAGTAGAATCCAACCAGTGCTTGAATCCGGGAGATGCCTCTACAGGAGGATTGATGATGCAGATTGGTGAAAGCCTCGCAGAAGCCAACCAGCTGACGATGAAAGCCACAAGAAAGATCAGAACTTTGAACGTACAAACCATGTACACAACAGGAAAAGCAGCTCAAGTGGCAAGTGAGATGAAAGATACAACATCCAAGTTCTAGGAATATGTGACAGCAGATGGAATGGGTCTGACATGACATCACTTGCCAGCGGAGAGAAAATCCTCTACTCAGGACAAGCAGACAAGAACCACAACCACACAGAAGGTGTTGCCATCATGAGGTCCCCAGTAGCAACCAGAACCCTTATGGAATGGCAGCCAGTCTCCCCTAGAATCACGACAGCAGGAATGGCAGCCAGTCTCCCCTAGAATCAGACAGCAAGATTCAACTCCAAGGGAAGAAAAATTACATTCATCCACTGCTACTCGCTACTAACGACGCTGATGAAGAAGCAAAAGAAAATTTCTACAATTCTCTCCAGACAGTAGTTAAAGAGTTATCTGAGTTGACTTCATGATACTTATGGATGACCTGAATGCCAAGATAGTAAAAGACAACCTTGGAAAAGAATTGATTATGGAAACCCAAGCCATTGGAGAAATGCATGAAAATGGTGAGCTTTCCACGGATTGTTGCGCTTTTAATGACCTAGTCATTGGTGGCAGTGTAAAGACATTCCAGCATAAAGGCATCCACAAAGAAACCTGGATCTCACCAGATGGCAACACCAAAAACCAGATAGACTACATCACTATCTCTAGGAAATGGAGATGAAGACACAAGATCCTAACGAGGGGCAAATATAGCCTCAGACCACCACTTGGTGGAACCATCAAAGTCAAGTTACGAGTTGTTAGAGAAAATCGACCTCATCAAGTTTAACACCCAGTGGCTGAAGGAGAAAGACTACAGGGACACCTTTTCAACCTCCCTGAAGAACAGATTTGAAGCCTTGAACTTGGTGACCGAAGAAACATCCATGGAAGAGCACTGGAGTTCCATAAAAGACACACTGACATACATATGCCAAAAAATGCTGGGCAAAAGAGAATGGATAACCAAGGAATGGCTTTCCAGTGACACATGGCAGCTGATAAAGAACAGAAAAGACATCAAGCAACAGATCAACAGCAACGAGAACGAAGAGGAAAAGAAAGTTCTTCGAGACAAATATACCCAGAAGAACAAGAAAGTTAAGAAAAGTGTCAGAAAGGACAAGAGGCTCTCTTATGATGTGCTAGTGACAGAGGCGGAGCAGGTAGCAGAAAAGAGGGACCTCAGCACTCTATACAAGGTCACCAGGACTCTCAACTAAGAAGATGAACATGGACAAACCAGTTAAAGACAGAGAAGGAAACCCCATCAGTAAAGAGCAAGACCAGAGACAATGATGGGCTGAATACTTTAAGGAATTTCTAATCGACCCCCACCATCAGTGACACCAGACATCCCCCAAGGAGATTCTCTGCTCAAAGTCAACACCAACCCTCCCATAAAAGAAGAAAGTCCTAAAAACCTTGAAGATCTTGAAAGTTTGGCTAGCTACTGATAAGTGTATCCACCACTCGTATATTTCGCCGCAAAGGAAATTAATTCTCTAATCTATATATAGACCAGTACACCCACAACTGCTTCTCCAACCTTGCCAAAGGTAAATTCAATGTTTGTGGTCGATTTCCGCTTCATATTTCTCCTTTTTGTAAGAACTGCTAGAGTCAGCACTTTTTCGGTTGCAAAGTTAGGCCTATATAAAACGAAAACTTTAGAGGTCCTTGAACAAGACTAAAATTGTATGTATGTAGGACAAAAACTAAACTAAACGGAGGTCATTTGCAACGACGTTTCAAAGTTAATCAGGATGGAGTGATGGCGCCACCTACGACAGCACAGGCTACTTACGACCTGAACAAGGTGCGTTGCCTAGATCAAATATTAAACTTATGTCAGCGTGGCTGAGTATCAAACTGTTTTCCAACCACTGACATTACTTATTTGTTGTTAGGTTTCGTGCTGGTATGACATTACTGCATGGCACCCTATGTAATATTTTTTATTTATTTATTTATTTTGGGAGGGGGATCTTTCCAACTTCATTGCGCTCGGTGATATTTTACGTAAGTGGTTATGTAGTCATGGTGAATGTGTTGTTTTTAAATTAGAGATTTACTGAAAGGTTGGGGATACATGCGCAAGAGAAGACCAGCCTGTTAAAGGTCGCCGAATCTCACGACCTCTGCTTTTCTGTCTCTGTCATTTATGTGCATATGCGCGCCTCTCTCTCTCTCTCTCTCTCTCTCTCTCTCTCTCTCTCTCTCTCTCTGTCGGTTTTGGTCTTTCTCTCTTCAGTTTTTTCCCTGTTTGGTTTTGTGTGGATATACATCGCTGTAATCAACCAACTCGTTAAAGGCTTTAAACTAACCTACTACAAGGTCATTGTCAAGGCCTTCTTTGTCACGTTAGGCGTGACTGACGGTTCCAGTAGTTCAGCCCACGATCACTTGTGGGTCGAGGTCACGTTGACACGCTCGATTGAGGTCACGTGACATCAGTGTGCGGTCTTTCACTGGAGCAGAGAAGAACAACAACAACAAAAAAAGACAGGGTGGGTGGGTGAACGGAGTGATAACAATTAAAACATTTTAAAATAAAAATTAATTATTATAATTTTAGTCATGGGAAAAGTACAAAAATATGTATACGGTTACTGTGTTTTCACCACTATAGATTTGATTCAGTGAAAATGAAATATATAGATAAATGGCTTCAGCAGCGAGTTCAGTTACTTACAAGTAGTACAAAAATACTGACTGATTATAAGAAAAGAAAAATTGTGGAAAGATAATCCATTAATAACCAGTTCCCTCCCCTTCCAACTTCTCTCTAATACACATTAGCAAGACAATGCACGACAATCTTGTAAATGCACGGCGAATAAGAAGCTCATCTTTTATTGCATTAAAATTGTTTGATCCCTAAATATCTTCATTTCTGTAATAACATTTGCAGATGGGGTGCGAGAGAGCGCACGATTTCACAAGCATGAATTAAAACGTGTGCCTTAAGTTGAAAAATGTGTTGGAGCAGCCGTCAGCTAACACGACACAAAGCAAAGTAACAGTTTCTACAAGGGGAAACAAGTCATTATTGCTGTGACGTTAGTGAGTAGATCATTTGCATAAGTTATCTGACTTATGGTCTGGAGCGCCCCAAATGTGTGGCAACATACATAGTCTTACTCACACTTAAAGGACAATCAACCATCAAAGTCAACATGAATAAATAGAAACGACATGAAAAATGAAAATGGCTAATGGACGAGCCCCCAAACAATTGTACTCTATAAGCTCAATACCAGAACAGACTTTAGGTAAATTAGGCCAAATATCACTCGGAATACTTGTATAAAATGTTATCTCAGAAGTATTGTAGTATGTGTTCATAATGAAAAATGACTGGTTGATTGAAAGTGAGTTTGAGTAATGATTGAATGAGTAATTAATGTTTATTTCAATCAAGCTTTCTTTGATTTTTGCAATTTAGAAACATTTACAACCCATTGTAATTAAAAATAAGATATTTCTTATTAAACTGACCTCGTACAGATTGCCCCACATAATCTTTGAAATCGATCAAGATTGCTTTAAACTGGCGCTGACTTCCCTCGGGTTGCCCCAAATGGCATTTGAAGTCGGTAAAGATTGTCCCAAATTAGCTTTCGAAGTCAGCAAAGTTAGTTCCGTATTACCCTTTGAAGTCGGTAAACACTGTCCCAAATTAGTCTTTGAAGTCGGTAAGGATTGTCCCTAAATTAGCCTATAAAGTCGATAAAAATAGTCCCAAATTAGCTTTCGAAGTCAGTAAATTTAGTTTCATATTACCCTTTGAAGTCGGTAAACACTGTCCTAAATTAACCTTTGAAGTCGGTAAACACTGTCCTAAATTAACCTTTGAAGTCGGTAAAGATTGTCCCTAAATTAGCCTTTGAAGTCGGTAAAGATTGTCCCTAAATTAGCCTATGAAGCCGGTAAAGATTGTCCCTAAATTACCCTTTGAAGCCGGTAAACATTGTTCCATATTACCCTTTGAAGCCGGTAAACATTGTTCCATATTACCCTTTGAAGCCGGTAAACATTGTCCCAAATTAACCTTTGAAGTCGGTAAAGATTGTCCCAAATTAGCCCTTAAAGCCGGCAAAGATTATTCCAAATTAGCCTGTGTGAATGGGAAAAATTTTCAGAAAAAGAACCAACCCTTTCGGTTGCCCCAACATTAACCTATATATCTGATACCAATTAGAGAAGATCGGCTTCAGTTAGCCTGTAGTCGGTAACACATTGTAAAAGATCGGCTATGGTCAGGTTGCTCTAAATTAGCCTGTAGTCGGTAAAACACTTAAAAACAATTTAGCTTCATTCATTCTAAACTGGAATGAGATAATGTACATATATGTACACCTCAATTGGCCTGCAATTAATGTGAACGTTCACTTTCCAGCTCCTGTAGGGAAGAGAGATACGTTCGGCTACAAGAAAAAGGAAAAAAGATTTACGGGACCACAATCCTTGAAAACGCACTCGTAAATGTTTGAATAGCTGAAATTAAAGTACTGTTGTCAATCTGTCACGGAGAGACAACATAAACTGAAGTTAAATCAGCAAGAGGCAAGTCTAGAGTGAACATAGCACCAGGTGTTCAAATTACATTTCCAATTACTGATTGATTTTTTTGACGCCAGAAGTGAAGCGGGCGTCAGTTATCATTATTTTTCTTCTTTGTGCAATTATCTAACATTTATTTCTTGTTTTAATTAAATTAGTTTTTCTTTACAATGTACTATTTCTTACTAGTGACTATCTCTTGCTCTCTCTGACTCTCTGTCTCCCTGTCTCTCTCTTTTCCCTCCACATTTTGGAGTTCGTCCCAGGCTATCCTTGTAGCATCTCAGCAGTCCTTACTCTACCCCTTGGATGCCAGACAACATCCCAGGCTATCCTTGTAACGTCTCAGCAGTCCTTACTCTACCCCTTGGATGCCAGACAACATCCCAGGCTATCCTTGTAACGTCTCAGCAGTCCTTACTCTACCCCTTGGATGCCAGACAACATCCCAGGCTATCCTTGTAACGTCTCAGCAGTCCTTACTCTACCCCTTGGATGCCAGACAACATCCCAGGCTATCCTTGTAACGTCTCAGCAGTCCTTATTCTACCCCTTGGATGCCGGACAACATCCCAGTTACAGAGAAAGATCTTGAACGGTTTCAAGTTTCTTAAACAGATTGCTTATGACACATCTTTTTTCTAGTGATAACGAACTAACCTCCCTTTGGTTGCACACACCCTTGACCTGTTCTGCATCATCTAAAATAAAATTCAATTAGCAGATCCTTTAACAGACTAACATATACACAAGAAAGCAAGTCACTCGTTCAATAAAACTCAGCATGCTTAGCATATACTGAAAAAAACAAGTCACATTGTCCAACAGAACTCAGCAAGACTAGCATATAGTGAAGAAAACAAGTGAAATTGTTCACTAAAACTCATTTAGCGGGCTTAGAGTACACACGTACATACAAAAACAGTTAAAAATGTTCAATAAAATTCAATTACTAAGCCGGGCATTTATATATATATATAAGAAAACAATTACTAATCTGGCATGTACATAGAAAACAGTTCAAATCGTTCAATAAAACTCAATTACTAAGCCGGTCGTATCTACATAAGAAAACAATTCCAACTGTTCATTAAACTTCAATGACTACACTGAACATATACATAAGAAAACAATTCAAGTTGACCAGTAATCAAATCCATATAGAATATTTCATTATTTTAATATATTTCATTCAAATATATGTTAACAGGATCCCTCTCGGTGAATAAAGTTTTTCATTCAGAGCTGTTTATTAACATTTAACCCGGATCTGAACAAGATAAAATATGTACTTTTGATTCAACAAAATAAGTATGATTCGTGAGTCGTTTTCAGGAGCGTTTGTGGGCGGCACGATGAAAGGCAAGTCCCTTGCTGGTTTTGAAGGTCGTGCAACATTTCTTTTATAAGTCCGAAGAAAGTTTGTGCGAAGGGGTTAAAAGACGCTGAAGCCACCCTGTAGAGACAACTGTTAGCAGACTTTGTAAAGATGTCATGTAATTATGCCATAGATAGATAGATAGATACTTTACTAAGACGAAGATTTTCCCTAGGCCATTTCAAATCAAAATTTGTCTCCTAAACAGGTGCAACTGCACGTATTTTAAAGGATGCACACGAAGGCTTGACCGATTTACAGAAAAACTGGAAAGAATGACGTAGCGAGAATGTAAATCTTCACTCCTTACATTTTGCATTTTTTCTTTTCTTTTCTTTTTTTTTTTTTAACAAAATCGATTTGTATTAATTTGTCCACTCTATTATGTCGTGTGCGAGGTCGCTGAAACTTGATCCAAACAAATGCTAACGATTTGAGTAGGTGTACACAGACACGCAAGCGGGTGTCAAAATACCGCAGTTCTGAGTATCATGTCACACAAAGAAAGTTCCAGAACGATTCACCAGCACATGCACGCACACATCTGCATAGGTGCATATGCACGAAAATTCTGGACACACGCAGACGAGTATAAAGACACACAAACACACATATCACTGAAATGCATTCACATTTAAATAGATAGGAAAAAAAACCACACACACACACACACACACACACCAATGAAATGTATTTACACTAAATAGATAGGAAAAAAACCACACACACACACACACATACACACACACCAATGAAATGTATTTACGCTAAATAGATAGGAAAAATACGCACAAGCAAAACTTTTCAACGCTTTTGATAACATCATTGTTGTTTATGCAACTTCTTCGTATTGTTCTATATAAAGAACACCTCTCGTATCAGTATCAACTTCTTCGTATTGTTCTATATAAAGAACACCTCTCGTATCAGTATCAACTTCTTCGTATTGTTCTATATAAAGAACACCTCTCGTATCAGTATCAACTTCTTCGTATTGTTCTATATAAAGAACACCTCTCGTATCAGTATCAACTTCTTCGTATTGTTCTATATAAAGAACACCTCTCGTATCAGTATCAACTTCTTCGTATTGTTCTATATAAAGAACACCTCTCGTATCAGTATCAACTTCTTCGTATTGTTCTATATAAAGAACACCTCTCGTATCAGTATCAACTTCTTCGTATTGTTCTATATAAAGAACACCTCACGTATCAGTATCAACTTCTTCGTATTGTTCTATATAAAGAACACCTCACGTATCAGTATCAACTGACCAGGACAGAGGTCAACGTCGACAATATTCTAACACTTTTTTTTTTTTACTATTAATATGAATAACAAATGAACAAGAGAGTATCCCCACAAATTTTCTCTCTCATTTTAACAAATATTATACTTTTTACCTTCTACATGGCAAAGAATTTAAGCCAGATAACTGCAACTAATATGATAGAGGTGTGTGTGTGTGTGTGTGTGTGTGTGTGTGTGTGTGTGTGTGTGTGTGTGTGTGTGTGTGTGTGTGTGTGTGTGTGTGTGACTATATGCATGTTTGAGTGCGCAAGCGTATTTGTACGTTAGGGTGTGTTGGCTGTAACATAAATTTGCCTTATTTACAGTATAATTTGTTTGCTTATTTGATAAGGGTTGCGCGTTTGCGTCCACATTTCGTTGATTTCATGCACGGGTGCAAGCGTAAAATAGAGAGGAATGTTCTCGAAGACAACGCCATGACCTAGTCGAGTGCATTGAGTTTTGATGGATTTTCATTGCGCTATTTTGCTCCAGGCAGTTTTTCAATGGTCAAGAGATCTCTGGCGTGGTGTAGCCTGCTGCACATGGGACCGAATTTATCGCCCCAACAGAAGGACTAGAGAATAAGCCCACCAGCTTGAGCAAGGGAGCGGTTAAGGATCAGCTGTAAGGTTTTTTATTCTTCTCAAAGATAGAACTCATGTCAAATGGGGTGAGAGAACTGTGTTCTACCTTCTGCGCTACCGCCTCGAAATATGTTGCATTGTATGTGTGAATGTGTGTGTGTGTGTGTGTGTGTGTGTGTGTGTGTGTGCTAGTAATAGGAGTAGTTGTAGTTCTTATTTGCTTCTCTACTATCTGCTGAAGATAAAATGAAAACAGAGACATAACTGACTTGTGCATTCATTAATTAGCCATAACATAACGATCACTTGAGGATTTTACAATTTATATTGTTCTGTAATGCCAGTGAAGAATGATAAGCGTGAAATGTGCATCTGTATTTGTGTGTGTGTGTGTGTGAGAGAGAGAGAGAGAGAGAGAGAGAGAGAGATTGCTGTGTGCGCCTTTGTTTGTTTGCATATGTCTGTGTATTTGTATATTTGTAAGAATTCTTGCGTAAACACACCCGGAATGTTTCAGTTTTTGTTTATGTGTTGTTTGCTGTAACATATTTGTTTAAATATATCAAGTGTGTGCATGCGTGTGTGTGTGTGTGTGTGACACAGAGAGAGAAAGTGAGTGAGTGAGCGAGCGTGTGTGTGAGTGTATGAGTGAGTGAGTGAAAAGCAGGAATAAAAGATACAGAGTGAAGAAGGAAGGAATATGACAGAGGTAATGGTGAGATAACGGATTGACAATAGAAAGATTAGGGAGGGGAGGGGTGGGGAGACATACGATTTGAAGACAAACAGAAAATAAACTCAGAAGATAAGCATTTCATTGTATAATGAAACGTATGCCGACAAACAATAAATTACTTTATGAACAGTAAATACAAGTATGCTTTCACCGCCATAGCACAAGCATGTAATATGTACATAGTAAACAATCTCAAGTGAAAATAGAGAGTGCTCATTAACAGTTTTCAGTACTGGCGCACAAGTCAAGGTTCATTTTTAAATCACAGACATTTTCGATAAGAGCTTTAATGTCATATCATGATATATGCACTCACTGGCCTGTCATACTTACAAAAATACTCACAACAAGATTTCATAATATATTAAACACACAGATCTGTCATCTTTTAAAATATTTGTCCTTCACAATAGCGGTCAGTCATGACTAAAGAGCATTTTTCGCTAACACTTTTTCAGAATAGGTATACAGACTGAATGCACATAGTGATCAGTCATAATTTACAACAAAAACACCAAAACAAACAAATAAAACCCAACTTAACAGTGAAAACAGGCTAGCAATCTGTATGTGCAGATCGATCAGTCATAATTTACATACATATTTTTTTTTAAGACTTAAAAGCAAGAACAGGCCAACATATTTTACCCACACAGCGATCAGTCACAATTTACAAACAATATAGTTAACAGTGAGAACAGGCTAACATATTTTACCCACAGCGATCAGTCACAATTTACAAACAATATACTTAACAGTGAGAACAGGCTACCGAAATAAGATTCCAAAAATAGTGTTCATTATGCATGAAATGTTAAGAGTCGTTGAACTATCTAAGCAATGCCAAATAAATAATATTAAATAAGGCCAAGCGCTTTTACAACATCTTCACCATCGTCAGCGCGTATGCTTTATTTGTGAAAATAGGCAAAGTGGTATAACTGGAGCTAATCACTCCACCCGACCGATCTAGCAGTATAGAAAGTACATAACAGTACAAAACAATACATAACAGTATAAAACAATACATAACAGTACAAAACAATACATAACAATACATATTAGTAACATTATTTAACAGTACAAACTGGTACGTTGTATAACATAGTACATAATATTGCTTTATAAGTCTATAGCATATAACAGTAAATACGATTACCTAATAGTACATTACAGTTTATATGATTACCTAATAGTACATAACTGTTTGTATGATTACCTAATAGTACATAACTGTTTGTATGATTACCTAATAGTACATTACAGTTTATATGATTACCTAATAGTACATAACTGTTTGTATGATTACCTAATAGTACATTACAGTTTATATGATTACCTAATAGTACATAACTGTTTGTATGATTAACTAATAGTACATAACTGTTTGTATGATTACCTAATAGTACATAACTGTTTGTATGATTACCTAATAGTACATTACAGTTTATATGAATACCTAAAAGTACATAACTGTTTGTATGATTACCTAATAGTACATAACTGTTTGTATGATTACCTAATAGTACATAACTGTTTGTATGATTACCTAATAGTACATAACTGCTTGTATGATTACCTAATAGTACATAACTGTTTCTATAATTACCTAATAGTACATAACTGTTTGTATGATTAACTAATAGTACATAACTGTTTGTATGATTACCTAATAGTAGATAACTGTTTGTATGATTACCTAATAGTACATAACTGTTTATATGATTACCTAATAGTACATAACTGTTTGTATGATTACCTAATAGTACATAACTGTTTGTATGATTACATAATAGTAAACAACTGTTTGTATGATTACCTAATAGTACATAACTGTTTGTATGATTACCTAATAGTGCATAACTGTTTGTATGATTACCTAATAGTGCATACTGTTTGTATGATTAATAAATAGTACATAACAGTGCGTACGATTACCCAATAATACATAACTATACGCACAATTACCTGATAATACACATGAGTATATAAGGTTACCCAAAACAACATAACAATACATATGACTACCTAATAGCACATAATAGTACATAATAGTACATAACGGTACATAAGATTACCCAATAATACATAACAGTACGTACGATTACACAATAGCATATAACAATACATAAAATTACCAATAGTACTTGTACCTAAGGTTGTCCAATAATACATAATTAAAATGACCAAATAGTACATACAATTACCTAATAGTACATGGCAGTACACACCAGTCCCAACAATACATAATAAATAACATCAAGTAGTACACAATACAAAATAACAATAACTAGTAGTACACAATACAAAATAACAATAATTAGTAGTACACAATGCAAAATAACAATAACTAGTAATACACAATACAAAATAACAATAATTAGTAATACACAATACAAAATAGCAATAACTAGTAGTACACAATGCAAAATAACAATACATTGTGATACACAATGCAAAATAGAAATAACTAGTAGTACACACTACTACGTAACAATATTCAGTTGTACACTACTAGTTATTTTATGTAATACTACATAATAGTTGTGTACAACAGTAGTACATAATGCTACGAAACAATGCCTAGTATTACATAATACCTCATAACAATAACTACTAGTACTTAATACTAACAATAACTAGTAGTACATAATACTACATAACAATAACTAGTAATACACAACAGTAATACTACATAATACCTTGTAGTACATATTACTACATAACAATAACTAGTAGTACTCATCCTCAAATCGCGGTAGTTTGATGCATGGACATCTGAGACATTCACGACGAAACTTTATCGTAGATGTGTGACGAAACTACGAATACACTTTTACCACTTGTCATCAACAGTTCTTTGGTGAATGGTAAGTTCTCTGATGAATAGAAAGTTCTTTGATAATGGTAAGTTCTCTGATGAATAGTAAGTTATTTGTTAATGGTCTCTGATGAATAGTATGTTCTTTGAAAATGGTAAGTTCTGTGATGAATAAAAGTTCTTTGATAATGGTAAGTTCTCTGATGAATAAGTTCTTTGGTAATGGAATGTTCTCTGATGAATAGTAAGTTCTTTGATAATGGTAAGTTATCTGATGAATAAGTTCTTTGATAATGGTAAGTTTTCTGATGAAGAGCAAGTTCTTTGATAATGGTAAGTTATCTGATGAAAAAGTTCTTTGATAATGGTAAGTTATCGGATGAATAAGTTCTTTGATAATGGTAAGATTTCTGATGAATAAAAAATTCTTTGATAACGGTAAGTTCTTTGATGAAATGTAACTTTGCAGTGAGTTGAAAGTTCTTTGGGTGGTAAGTTCATGGCGAATAAGCTCTTTGGTGATGGTAAGTTTGCGGTGAGTGGTGAGTTCTTTGAGAAATTGTTAGTTTCCGGAAGAATAAGCACAAAATAAGATGTGGGTCCGTTTCCTGAATTAACCTATTCAAAAAAAAGGATTTTTTTCTGAGTCGTATAACGAAAGTCGAGTTTCATTTCTGAGCAAGTGTGACTTCAACTAAGTTCATGCAGGCTTTTAAATTTGCATATTCTTACCTCGATTTCAAAATTCCAAAGGTAATTTAATTTGCGCAGCATAAATAAATAAATAAATTGCGCAAAAGAAAACAAAACTAACTAATGAATCGGGCTAAAGCCCTTCTTTAAACGGCGTTTTGCCTCAGTTCACTTTTCGTTCCTCTGATAGTTCTAATATATGGCGTCAGTTTTTGCCACAATCACTCATCATGATATGGATTAGCAATGTTCGTTGTTAAGGAAAGTAATCTCTTTGTTAATCTTTAATAAAACACGCACGAGCACTAACACACACACACACACAAACAGTCATGCATCCACGTGCGAACATTTATACAACTGCTGGATATTCTATGGCACATGCATATTATCGAGTCTGTATATGCACAGCGGTACATCACTTGTCCGAGTGTGTGTGTAGTCGTGCATGTATGTGTATTGTTAGTGTGCGTTCGTGTGTGCATGTGTGTGTGTGTCTGTGTTGCTGAGATTAGAGAATGTGAAAAAAACAGTTTGCAAGTGTGATAAAGTACCATTTGAAAATAGCCACAGATATAATACAGTAAACCTCTTGCCAGCGCTGCACAGCAAAACTTCTTGTATCTGTGACCAGTGCACGGCCAGTCCAATAATTGTTTCACGTTGCGTCAGTCATCAGCAAAACCGTGTACTTCTTTAGTACGGAGAGAAATACGACTTTTGCAATAGAGTATGTGAAAAGAAATCCACGTTGGCGCCGTTATAATCTATTTTGGTGTCGACAATAGACTTCTCCGGTCACTAACCATCACCATTGCGCAAAAGCCATTTTTGACAACTTAGGTCTGTTACTGAGGGACGGAACGAGGCAAACAAAATTACACCCTACCCTCACTACATTCGTATTTAAGACATACTCTTACTAACAATTGTCCAAATTGCTTTTATCAGAAAGTACCGCCAGGGAGTCACCGCCCCCTTTCGCACTAACCTCGTTGTGTAACTGAATATTATTATAATAATTATTTTTTAATATCACAGATCACTACTGTTTATATTGCATATCAAATTAGTTTTCTTGGGAAGTGAGAGGATGGAGAGAATTTTCTCTCAAAAGTCAAGGTACTCAAGACCAGCCATGTCAAAGACCAATGCAGTTATTTCCCCTTCCACTTTTCTGTCAGACTACTTGTATTGGCAGAGAGGCGTATTCCCAATAATTTTGTGTAAGAGTAGAGCGACGGTTGTCACGAAAAGTGACTCATTTGTGGCAGGTGCTTGTTGTTGCTGATGTTAAGAACTCCTTTCCATCCAGAAAAACATGCTGTCTCACTAATTATTCAAATGATCGCTTGCCAGCGAATCAAGCCAACCTGAACGACTTTCATACAGCTTCTACCTAATGCAGAAGTTTGTCTTTATAGAGTGGTATATTTTTTTTCCATTTTCTTACTTTAAGATATTTCTTTTAGAAAAAATATCTTCCTTTTAGAGAAGTGTGGTAGGATTTGTCCTTTCAGTTAAACTGACCAGAAATAAACTTTAGATTCTGGTTCTGCGTGCAATAAAGTCTAATCATTTGGCCTGACAGTTCAACTTTGTGGATCAAGTCTGATCAAACGACCTCTTGGAAAAAGTGCCCATGCAAGGAATATGGCACTAAGGTCGGAAGAACAGCAGAGCTGATTATAGTCATATTCTGTGCGTCCAGAACCGCCATGTAGCTCCGCCCTGCCGCTCCGTCAATCATGGGCACCAGCACAAGGCCGTCGTCTTCACGTGTGCCCTGGGGATTTGGGACAAAAACTGGCTCGACGGGATAGTGCTCCGGTACCAGCCAGTATTTGTCCCGTCCCATGCCACACAAATCTCGTTTGACGATGGCGACGCTGTCCAACGACACGTTGTCCGCCCTCACGACGAGACCATACACGAAGCAGTAATGGCGACTGCGATGGTTTTCGTTGATAGTCGGCATGTCCAGGAATGAGATGAAAGCCGGCGTGGGCGGAGTTAGCTCTATGCGCTGCACGCGCATTGTGCACAGGTCCACCTCATAGCGCTGCAACAGCGCATGCGCGGGAAAGCTGTTCCGGCGCACGGGGTCTAGCAGCACATCGAGGCGAAGGTTGCTGACAAAGTCCGGGTTGGGATACGTGGAGATGTCCATGGCGATGAGCCCTTCATCGACCTCGTAGCCGTTGACGTGGTGCATGGTGAAGACGTTGTCCATGGTCAGACGCGTCAGGTTCCCGGACTTCAGGTGCACCACATACAAGGTGGACTGTCTGTCCGCGTGCCACTCCAGGCAGTCAAAGGGCGTGACCTTGCTCATCATGCACAGCATGTTGACGTAGAACGGATGCGAGAGGATCAGGGCGTAATTGCGTGTGACGGTGAAAGAGTGCATATAAGGCATTTGAGCCACTTCCCAGCTGGCCACGACCTCGTACTGCTTAGTGGACAGCAAGCGCACCAGCTGGATTTGATTTGGATTCCACGGCAGTAGCGAGACTCTAGACAGGAAGTTCAGGTGGAAGTCCGAGCTAGGCTCTGGCAAAGGGTGCGCTGACGACAAGAGCTTCATGAAACCGTACTCAGAGGCCACATCCCCGGGACCGTTGTACAACCAGGGCGAGCTTGAGGCCTTGGTGCTGAGGTCGAGGGGGGAGATCTCGTACATCTTCCAGTAGTCGCTGAGGGCCACGTACCCATGCCCCCCGTCTGGCCTCAGCAAACTGTACACATTGACATTCATGTTGTCCAGGCCTTTCATGAGGGCGTTCATGCGCTCGAAGAGGCTAAAACGGGGCGACACCGTGTCGAAGAGAAGGAACGGCGCTATGGAGTTCATTGACTTGGACTCCTTGTAAAATTCGCTGGCCAAAAACCGAGTGCTGAAGAATGCTGACCCGTTGCTGTGGAATCGCCAGCTGGTCAGCTTCGAGAAGCCGTCAAAAGCGTGCAAGAACGAGCGGTCTCCATTCTGGAAGAGCCCCAAGCCGTTTCGCACCTGATGCAATTGAAATATAGCAGCATTATCAATTTAAGGAAGAATATTATTCATTATTAAGGTAAATATAACAGTCATTATCAACTTCAATAAAATATATCAGATATTACTAAGTAAAATATAGAAATTATTAATGAAACTGCATAGACACATCTGTCAATCTGTCTATCTAGCTTTGTCAATCTAAATATTAGTCTTATTTACATACTACCTTTATATAACACACCTAGAGATGGGGTGGGGGGTCGAGCTAGCCCCAAAGAAAACGTATAGTACACAAATTCAAATCTAAACTGAAAATACAAACAAATGATGAAATTTTACGAAAGAAGTGTACTTTATTATATTATTTAACGCTACTAATGACTACTTCAAATTTCAAACATTCAGCCTTGCGCCCACAGAACCAGTACACTGACTTCAGATAAACAGTAAGTACGTAAGCGGGAGTAAGAACGCTAGAGGTCCAATCGCATTAAGTGTTTCAAAGATATTACTGAGTGCGCTTTTGTCTTCGGGGATTGAGAGCTAGGTGTTGCTTTCTTGAAAATCAGTACAAGGATTTCTTACGCTGAATTAATGTACATCTAAATGATTAACCAAACAATGCGGTTTTAGGTATTTAAGATCACAAATGATTGTCTTGAACCGAACGAAATGCAAAACTAATGAAATATTAATACTCTTTGACCTTCACTACATCTCACAAATCGAATCTCGCGCTATGTTTGACGGATATGCATGCCATAACATTTTGCCGGCACGTGATAGAAGTGCTCTCAGCTTCTCTATGAATAACACGAACTAAAGTCATCTGCAATTGCCTATATTTTTTTTTATGCTGATCGTGCTGCAGCGTTCAATGACGCCGTTTGGAAGCTGTGTTGCAGCGTTCGATGACATCATATTGTGCTGACTGTAAGGCACTGTTTGATGATGTCATTTTATTTTGCGCTATTCGATGACGTCAATTGCAGGCTAGCTGTGATGCATTTTTTCGATGATGTCATTCTATGATGACTGTACTACACTGTACGGTGATGTTGTTTTATGACTGTACTGCACTGTGACATCATTTTATGCAAATTTGTACTGCTCTGATATATGACGTTATTTTATATTGATAGTGCGGCATTGTTCGATGAAGTCATTTTTTGCTGACTACTCATTTCTCGACGATGTCATTTTATGCTGACTGTACTGCGTTTCTCGACGATGTCATATATTGCTGACTGTACTGCATTTCTCGACGATGTCATTTTATGCTGACTGTACTGCATTTCTCGACGATGTCATTTTATGCTGACTGTACTGCATTTCTCGACGATGTCATTTTATGCTGACTGTACTGCGTTTCTCGACGATGTCATATATTGCTGACTGTACTGCACTATTGGATGATGTCGGTATGTAAAAGACAGAGCAGACCGCAACCGAAACAAAAATGTATATGACGAAACACATATCAGCAAAAGAATATGCATTTCAAACAATACCTATACATATTATACGCATTTTAAAAAATGTTCGTGTGCGTAAGTTCATCCTCTGAAATATGTCCTTAAAACTATCTTTCTTTACATTCATCTGTCTGTCTGTTTACTCAGTAATCCATTCACTCCTCCATCTTGAGACCAAGTAATGGAGTATAAAATAATTTTACAAAACATCATGATAATTTTTTGGATAATAAAATAAATACTTTAAGAGCCCGATGCCATACTGTTACATCATCACCCTCCATCAACCAGAATGCACAGTTGTCTGCCCTGAAGGCCTGACAGAGGAATGTTGATTTTTAAAAATTATTCCCCCTTCCTCAACTCTTATCTCACTTTTCAGAATTGCTCTTGTTGAACTGATCCAATTATTCTGAGGAGACACGAACTGATGAATGAAACATTTTAAAACATTTTTAATCGATTTTCTTCATTATTTTTGAAACTTTTTCTTATTTGTTACTCAGTACCAGGATCTCACGCAACACTAGAGTGTTGACAACAATTTTATGTCACACACTAAAAAAAAAAAAGGAGCGTAGCTTAGAGTCGAACGCATTCTTATCTAACTTTACAGTTAGTAGTTGTTAAAAAAATATATGGAGATGGGATGAGGGATGAGGATAAGTTAATTTTAAATTACAACAAAGACCGATTCACAGAGAACAATTCTTAATTTAAAAAATAATGTTATTTATTTAATTTAGAAAGGGGTAATTCCAATTAGTGAAAGACGCATTTTTTATTGCAAATATTGGACAGCTCATGGGACGGACGGTGAGTATTTTGTAAAATATAAACAGTTCAATGCAGCGTATTAAATATATAAAATAATCAGATGACCAGATAAATAGATACTGTGACGCCAACGTCACCTAGTTAATAGTTATTGTTATTATTATTTAATTAATCATCCATAACTAATTTATATTATTAATAATTCTCCAGAAGACACCAATCGTCTCTCTCACTTGGTGGATATGCGGGCACTCTAAATGTTTTCTTTCTTCCTTCCTTTCTTTCTAAATGTTTTCATTCACAACATTAAAGACATTTACTGCCACAATATTTCTATAAGTGGAAAACTTCTTACTAAAGGAGAAAATAAATCCGACATTTAATCGTTTAACTCAACAATCAAATATACATGCACGGTCCCTTTAAGATCAGAACACAAAAACAAAGCAAAAAAAAATTAGGAAAGAAAGATGAATGATTTACATTTTAAAATATCGTCTGATGTGTATAATTGAACTAATTTTCATAAATAGTTTCATTAGCATAATTTTATGTCTTTTACTTTCTAGAATTCTTTTTTTTAATATACATGACTTTAAACTTACGCCTATGACTAAATTAAAAATTTGGTTCTAGCTTTCTATACTGTAATTTTATTCAGCAATTTAGTCATTTTGTTTGCTTGCTGCAAATGATGTGATCGAAAAGCACCTTTCATTTCCAAGTAGTCTCATATAATAGCTTCATTACATGTGAATTTTACAAATGATGTAATAGAAAAGCACCTTTCATTTCCAAGTAGTCTCATATAATAGCTTCATTGCATGTGAATTTTACAAGATAAATCCTAGTTGAATATAGAGCGATTTTTCTGTATTGCCTGTTTGCATTTCATATACAATTATAATAGGTTGGATGGGGAATGCAAAGCAAGAAACAAATAACAACTGGGGGAGAGAGGGAAAGAAGAAATACGTATGAATAAAATTATCATTTGGGGGTGGGGGTGGGGAAGCTGCGACCCATTAAACAGACCACTAGCCTTTTCTTTTCACTTTTTAACTAGATTTGAAAATTGGGAAATTGCGAGTCCTGAAATTCCTAATGCAGTTTTAAATAAAACATTGAAGTCGACAGCGAGTAGTAAAAGGAATCCTAGTGGTTGCGACAGCCATGCATGGCATAAACAGATTTCTTATAACCTTGACAGTCATGGATGTCGTAAAACGAATCTTAGTGATTGTGACAGTCGTGGACGTCGTAAAACAAATCCTAATGGTTGTGACACCGACGCACGACGTAAAAGTATCCTAGTGATGGTAATTGCCAAGCACGATGTATTCCATCTCTTTCAGAGGGGATGCGGTTCAGAATATGTCACCGACTCGCGGAATTCCTGACCGGTTTGACCAAGTGTTCTGGACTGAGGTCAGCACGCCGGCAGCCTGCTTCGAGGTAACATTTAACGGTCGAGAGTTGTTTATGCGCAGAAGTCGCACTTAGAGCAGCTGTGGCTTAGCTGGGTAGGACCTGGAGGTGGGTGCATGTTGATCTGTCCCCTAATATACACCCTGCGTGCAATGATTCTGAAGGCGGTAGGTGTGCGTGTGCTGTCTTTGTCTTGCTGTTTGTATTTGTGTAGACGACTGTTATCGTTATCGTTATCGTTAACACCCACAGAAATCTCTCGACCTCACTCGTCGTTGTCGGTTATGGTGTGTTCCTCATCCCACTTGATTCCGAGGAGGAAGGATGGTGTAGTGTTGCAAATATTGGCGTCTTTGTGCTGCGGCTGTCTTCTGTTTCGTTTTGTTGTTTATTGGGGGATCTTTTACTTCTGCCGCTTTCCGAAGTTTTGGCGGTACCGTCACATTTCCCCTTGTACTACAGGCACAAGACCAGCAGTTTGGGCGGTACCGTCACATTTTCCCCTTGTACTACAGGCACAAGACCAGCTGTTTTGGCGGTACCGTCACATTTTCCCCTTGTACTACAGGCACAAGACCAGCAGTTTGGGCGGTACCGTCACATTTTCCCCTTGTACTACAGGCACAAGACCAGAAGTTTTGGCGGTACCTTCACATTTTCCCCTTGTACTATAGGCACAAGACCAGAAGTTTTGGCGGTACATATGCTAAAACTGGAATGATAGGGAGAAAATTAGCATGACCCCTGCAACTAATGGCCTTTGCGCAGTGTACATTATATAAACCAGTGGTGTAACTACTTCCCCCCCCCCAAAAAAAAAAAAAAAAAAAAAAGCACAAAAAACAACAATCGTTCCCGCCGTCACTCACGTCTCTGCACCCTTTTTTTTTACGGACCACCGAATTAAGATGGAGAGACGACGCACTCGGTAATCAGCCTCTGCGACCAAGCCCTTAATAGGGCAGGTGACTGTGAAAGGCCTACTACCTACACCCAAGCCCTTGTCAGGGCGGAAGGAGCAAACGATTGAAGAAGAGAAAGCACAAGAAACAGAAGATAGAAGTATTGACGAGGACGGATACATTGGTGAGGACTTCTCACTCAGAGATTACAAGCGTCGACATTGGTGAGGACTTCTCACTCAGAGATTACAAACGTCGACATTAGTTTGAGGTGAAAGACGGACTCGGCCGTTGGAAAGTCATAACACCACTTGATTAACTAATGACTACACCCGACGATAAGCTCAATTCTATTTTTGGTAGAATTCAATGGTTAATCTATCAAAATAACAAAACAACTGACGTGCCAGCGCTCATGGACAGCATGATTATCCTACGACAGATATTCCTGGAACACTACATCAAAAACGAAAGAAACACAAACTCCACCCGCTAAAACCAGCGATAAAGAAATAAATACGAACGTGATGTGGACAATTCCGCCAAAGAAAAAAGCCAACTCTACGCAAACACTAAAGGACGAGAAAAAAAACGGGCATTTGCACAGACACCAAATAACAGCATAGAGAGTGAAAAGAGCCAGACTACAACCGCCAGCATAGAAAGACAAGAAATTCAAACTAAGACAGACGACAACAAACAAAAGAAAAACTTCAAAATATCCAACACGCAGACAAAGACGCACAGAAAAGTGCATCCAAACAGCTGACTGCCAAAAGTAGGAAGACAAACCAACAGAAATGGAGGCCACAATCGTTGAACTCGAAAGAGTACTAGCGCACCCCCGCCCTCTCACCACTACCAGAGACACTTCCAAGGGCTCCAACAATATCAACAACAACGACGACGCCGACGCCAACCACACCAGACTGTCAAGACAACACTTCAGAATGGAACCCCAAATCCAAAAGACGACGCCCACCACCACGCATCAGACGACAACAACAAAATCAACAACAACAACCACAGCGACAATAGGAACCACAACATCAACGCCATCACAACAACCACCGTCAACAACGTCAGCAATGGCAAAAAACTATTGATCCCTGCAGTTCCCGCAGTGATTGGGGAAGGGGCCTTTAAACCCAATATTTTTGTTCCTTCAAAAAAAATTTGTACTTAGATTTGAAAAAAATATACTGATCAAGTTTTCGCAAGATGAGCGGCAAGCTTTGATTCTTTGGGGAGCAGAGAGAGAGAGAGAGAGAGAGAGAGAGAGAGAGAGTGAGTGTGTGTGTGTGTGTGTGCACATGTGGAAGATGGGGAGGGGACATTTTAGACTTTTCGCGGGGGAGGGGTCAGCATTCCAAGTTATGCTGCTGATATAACCAGACATTTGTAGATCTAACTGTTAAATGAGGATTTTAAAATATATATTGATTCATTTCTAAATTTCAGTTCCACTCACGCATGCACGCAGTTACGGTGCGGTGGAATACATACTTTCTATCGTCTCACCGGACCATGTGAGCTAATATTAAGTTTGACAGCACACCAACTTCATCACCACCCCATCAACCTAAGTTCATCTTCACCACCACAACCACCCTCACATACACTTAGTCACACGTAAACAAACAAACAAAGAGAAGTAAGACGCAGTTCAGGGTAACACGTAAAATGTATTTTCTTTTTATAATTTACTATTTATTTATCACTGTTTGCTTTTCTATTTTTTCCTTGCTCATTAATAATCAGCCCACTGCGTGAGAAGATTCTTTCTTTGAGCATTGCTTTCTTCATGTCTTCACTTTAGCCGACATTGTTGTCAGTGTTAGAAATAGCTTTAGCCTCTTTATGAGTTTATGATGTCACTTTGACCGACATTGTTGACAATGTTAGAAATAGCTTTAGCCTCTTTCTGAGTTTATGATGTCATTTTTACGAAAATGAATGTTCTTCTTTATATATTACGTAGAGTGACAAACGTGCCATTTATTTCTGTGCATTTTGTGTCATATCGGTTTAAAAAAGATTTTCATCTATCAAGATTTAGTATATTGTTTTAGTCAACAAACTCTCAATTAAATCCTTGGTTATAGCGTAATGTAAACAAACGGGAGAGCCAGGCATTGTCCTGAAGGCTGATGCACTACTGCTTGTTCATGACGTCATATCACTATGACGTCACAGTTTTACCCTAGTTGAATTCTACTTCCACTCCTGTTCCAGACTTCGCTGATTTTGTAAGCTGTGAGGGTCTAGTTTTGGAAACTAAAAGAGCCTGCAATTGCCATAATGCAAGAAATTTTTGTGGATTTTCTTTTCTGTTTGAGCGGTCGTCATCAACCTGTTAAAAAATATATATTGTGAACTCCCAACGAGATCTTTAAATATGCGTCCCCAAAACCCTGCCATCTTCAGTTTAAGATCAGCAAAAAGCCAGCCATCACTTTCTCCATCCCTTGTTGAACACAAACTCTCAGTTCATCCATGCGTTGATTGCTGTGTGGAAGATGTTTTGCTGTTTACCTCAACGTCCATTTTCTGATTTCGCACACTGGCGCAAGTGCTATGAGAGAGATATATACATTCTAGACAAGATTAATGGCGCCAAATGTAACTATATGCTTTGGATTGGATCTTTTGGTGTCAATGCACCCCGAGGAAATCGAACGTTGACCTACTTTTTCCCGATTCACTAGCTGTAACTGCCAACGGCAATCTGTGAGCACAGAAAACCCCTGCTTCATCCTGCAGACTAGACACTAAGGTCACCCCCATCTGAGTCCCACCCCAACAGCTCTTCTGCCCCGTCCTGCAGTCACAGACTAAATGACCAGCTTTAGCGGCCCCTCTTGCGGGCTAGACGCTCAGCTCATCAAACTTTGAGCTCGGGCAAGGTTACGTGTTACAGGTAAATTGTTCCCTTAGATGGGCAGTGGCACGGTCCATACAATATTAGCGCGACCACCTACTCAAGAAAAGCTGGACTCTAACATGATTATTGAAGCGGTTAAGCAAAAATTTTGGGACGTACACGGTGATAACCTCATTACATGGAAGTAAAAGAACCAACGGCTCTAGTTACTATACACTTATTTATTGAGCAGCGTCTTCATTCTCCACCGTCCCAACTTGCTCTTGTTAACTTGTCCACCTTCTCTGCGAGATCTATCCACTTTTGGGTGGGTGAGTGTCAGAGAGACGGGAGTTTGACTTAATCAAATTTGCTAAAACTTATCAATGCCTGTGCACATGGTAAGAAGTGGAATTTGTCAAACATGGTCGATAGCTGGTGCAGCAATTCAAATAACCGCGTTCCGTTTGATCCAGTGTTGCTTCGCTCATCCCATAGCTAACAGGCTTCTCAGAGCAAATGACATACGTCTAATTACGTAATAAATCTTTGCCGGAACCACAAAAAAATTTCACATTGATCCCCGCAACTGACAGTGAATTCTATCACGCGAGGATTTGTTGTAACTATGTGCAGTGCGTGTGAATAATTACAGGACCAGGATTTTCCCTGCGTGCTGAGTTAAATCGGCCAGGGTGAGCAGCGAAAGTACGACGTATGGTCCGCATCAGACCATTCTCTAGCCCTGACATTTCTACAAATAACTGAGCGCGCGTTTGTGTGTATGCGTGCGTATGTAAACTGGCATGAACATATTCGCAAACTGACTCATATATACAGACATATGCAAGCTGACACACCCCTACACACTAGTACACTCATTCACATACATATCGACACACGCATAAATATGTGGATTGAGTACATATATAAAATGCTACACATCATACATGTGTTTACTCACTCACATGGTTACAAGGATAGATTAAGAGCAGACTCGTATTTCTGCATATTTATACACACATAATAAAAAAACACTTTTGCACTGGCACACATAAAGCAAAAGCATACACACAGACATGTAACCGATGTGTCACAGTCGATTTAAAACACAGGCATACAGCCGATAACAAATACAAACATATAGCCGCAGACATATAGTCGATGACAAGCAGACACAGTTGATGACGAATACAGACATATAGCCGATGACAAATACAGAAATATAGCTGTTGACAAATAGAGGTATGTATATAGCTGATGACAAATACAGAAATATAGCTGATGACAAATACAGAAATATAGCTGATGGCAAATAGAGACATATAGTCGATGACAAATACAGACATATAGCCGATGACAAATACAGATATATAACTGATGACATATACAGATATATAGCCCAGAGGTAAAACACAAATATATAGCCGATGACAAATACAAATATTTAGCCGATGATAAACACAGATCAATATACAACAGATGATAAATACAGATATATAGTCAATGTGAAATGCATATATATAGGTGACATACTGTTACAGAGCATAAGTTACCTGCACATATTTATGAAATATTTATTATATTTATACTGCTAATATTTAATGTAACAAGAGTTGATATGTAAGGGAGTCAGAATTCTCCAGAACCACAGCTAAACGATAGCCTGAAGCAAGGTTACCACGTCATTCTTTGTGGAATTTTTCAAGGTCAAAGTTTCTTGAAGTCAGCAAATCAGGCTGAGAAATAAACAACTCACCCAGTGACGCTAACCACTTTTAGGTGGCTGGCTAGTTATAAGCGACCAATGATCTGATACTAGTCAATAACAAATCTAACCAATAAGAGTCAAACAGAAAGTGACCTGTTAGAAAAATCTCTTATCACTTTGATTTAGTCTATGGTCAAGTCCAGTCTTAAAGGCTGGTCGTTATTGTGAGTTATTTAACTGATAAAGAAAGAAGGAACTTTTTTTTTTTTTTGCATTTTGAACTATTGCTTTTATGGTTTGTCATTTGACTCAGAGATGATTTCAAGAAATTGGAATGTTGACTTTTATGAGTTTGCAGTTAGATTTAGAAATGTTTTCATGCATTTGAACTGATGTTTTATGACGTGTAATTAGAGAGATTTCTGTATATTGCATTGTTGAACATATGACTTTGTCCCTAGTGGAAATATTATTCATGAATTTAATTATGTTATATTTTATGCGCATGTGTGTAAATCAGGCTAATGAATTTTATTACAGGAATGTACGTTTGAGAATTCTTGTGAAGAGAACGGGAAGTGTAGAAAATTTTAGACCTGAATCTTAGGCGCTGTCCCTTGATTTGATTTTTCCAGAGAAGAGTTGATTTAAAAAGTGCATTGCTGTTTCTTATTTATCTGTCTTACGCATATGTTTGGAGTAATAGTGGATGGATGGGGGGCTCGTTAAAATAACTTAAAAGACAGATCTTTAATCCTTCAGTAAGAAGTTCCACTTTCAGAAGAAATGATGTCAGTAGAATGTCTATCTAAATGTGAGTAGGGGTAGAGTTCTGCAGCGACAGGTGATCCGCCAAATGGGAGACAAGCTGGCCATCTTGTTGGGATTTATTATTAATATATGAATTAAGATTCCGGTCACTTGCATTTACCTATGGATTATAAATTATAATATAATAATAATAATAATAAATAGCAGGGCATACGTCACAAATGCATAGAGACGTGTTTAACTATGACGCAATCTGAATAACAATGGGCCGGTTGTATAACTGGCACGATTCTTACCCTCGTGCTTTGGACCGTTGTGTTTATGGTTTGGGTCTTAGCGTCTATAAGACCATAAGAGTGTCATTCTAAAAGCGGGACAGATCGGAGCAAACCGCCATAATTATTACGTCACAATATTATCCTGCACGCCAGCTCCCGAATTAATCTCAGCGAGAGACGACTGCTTCCAAATCTTTTCTTTATTTAGAACGGTATTTATAGAGGTATTCCTGAATACAATAACAATAGTGTTCTGTTCGTTCATTACTGAATCGGTTGATTCTCCTGTATTGTTCAGTCTGCTACCACACGCACATACACACAGACACACTGGCTATTCCCGGAACTCCACAAACAACTCCGGTAGTCTCTTCTGCAGCCTACTAACGGACTAACGACTAACTGTCGTTTTTGTGATTTTGGTAATGCTGCTTTGAGCACGTGTAGCGGGTGTACTCACAACGACAATGAAATTTAATTTATTGTTTTTGCATAACAATCGATACGGTTAAATGATACGACCATTCCATGCTATGTATGACCCCTCTTCAGCACCTACCACTCTCTCCATATATAATGACACTAATTTAAACTCTGAAACGACAATGTGGCCAAGGCTTGAATGTTCTTTTAAAATATTTCCTTCGCAATCAGTCGTACATATATCCCTTTAATTTGGAAGGAATGGCTCTTTGATTTCAAAGAAGCTTGTCACTCAAACGTGTGTTTTTTCTACCAGCAAGAACATCTCCAAGTTCTTTGTTTTCACTCTCACCATATTTCGTTCTTAAATATCAGTTCTACACGCATTCTTTAATTTTTATAAAACCACTTTTAATCTGCACATGTCTATTGTTTGCTTACATACCTTATTGTAGTTGCCATTTAAACATTGTTTATCTCTACTACTACTACCTCTACCATTTTGCAAAGAGTTTTATTTTTAACGGCTGACTCTTCTAATCTAAATGTGTTTATAACCATACCTGCTGTCTATAAACTTCTATATACTAATCTAAATGTGTTTATAACCATACCTGCTGTCTATAAACTTCTATATACTAATCTAAATGTGTTTATAACCATACCTGCTGTCTATAAACTTCTATATACTAATCTAAATGTGTTTATAACCATACCTGCTGTCTATAAACTTCTATATACTAATCTAAATGTGTTTATAACCATACCTGCTGTCTATAAACTTCTGTATACTGTGACTTTTTACTCGTGTGCTCAGATACGTCATGAGAGAGCGAAATACCACTGGTTCACCGAGGAACCTCCATGTGCAAAATCGGCCAAACAGGCCTTTCGGGCATTAGACCAAGCGAGATAAAAGTGTAGATGAAATTGGACACAACCTGTTATTAAAGTGTATTGAAAGTTCTTGGCTGGTTTTATTCTCTCTCTCAGGCTAACCAAATTAAAGCTTGGAGGTATTGTTCCTATCCCATTTTTTCTTTTCGGATGACAAAACAGACGAAGACGGCACGCAAGTGATATTTACGCGAGAGGGATGTTGGAAAATAGGTCATACTGACAGGTGGAAAAAAGGGGGACAACTGGCAAACTTTGGCGTACAGGTCAGTCTGGGAGGAAAAGGCCATAAACATTTATTTCTTCTTCTCTTTCATACTACTAACACCAATACTAATCATAATCTGAACAATGTGATACACTAAGTACAAAGAAGATTTCTAAACCACCAGCTTCTGATCACTTAAACGAAAATTAAACAAAAACAAAAAGTTTCGAAAACAAGTATTACGTAATCATCTAAAAACTAAAAAAATATAGAAGTGTACAATTTTTAAAAAAAGAAATTATTTCATTCCGATTTCTTGTGAAAGATCTAATATGACCGTTTCAGCTATGGAATCTATTTTGTGGCAAAAAGTATTTAAAATGTACAGGAGAACACACACACACACACACACGCCTTTGGGAGGAAGGGACTTCAATATTGAGCGATCCACAGATGGTCGAGACTCCAGACTATAGTGAGGGGAACCAAATTCCTCCAGAACTATTATTTAGGGTAGAGAAACCAACATAACCACACACCCACATCCACACACAAACACACACACATCCACACAAACATATACATATTACGAGACAGTAAGAGCAGAAAATGTAACTGGCGCACAAATATGATTGTGGCAAATAACAAAGGTTGGAGTGGGGGAGGCTGTAATCAGCCACGACCGATCTTGTTCATTGTTTGAATACACATCCTCTTCTTTCAACCCTGCCCACATCTCTTTTCTTTAAAAAAAATAATGTATATGAACAAATAGTTTTATAGCGTGCTGGCACTACTCTGACCTCTTTTCTCCCACGGAGTGGACCAAGGGACACAGAAGACATAGAATATCCATTAGGCCTGTAGTAGGATGAGACGTCGGTAAATAATACCTCTCACCTGTCCTTCTGCAATCGCCTTTCTCGCTCTTTCGCCCTCTCTTGCATTTAATCTTTCTCTCTTCCCCTTTCTCCACATCTCATACACACACGCCAACAGACAAATATCTATCTATCTGTGTGTCTGTGTTTGTCTGTTTGTCTATTAAGACTGCAATGAAAGAACTGCAAGACAAAGTTCCCAGGCTTGGAATATTAACTCTATAGACTGACCGATGTCACAAGAGGTTTCTAACAATGACTTATTAATTCATTTCTCATCATCATCCTCATATCCTCTTTCAAACATGGTTGATTTCACGGATGACCGCAAGCAGTAGGAACAGTGATGAACAGACACGAAATCAGAAGGACATTGTTGATTTGTCTTCTAATCCCAATTTGTTTAAATGTATAGCTACACTATACAAAAAAATTTTTCAAAACGAAAAGTAAGCTTCCTTTTGACTCTTTTGGGAAAATGAATGTCTGCAAAATACTCGACTACCATCGATGTGAAATGACATTGTGCTGAACAAGCAAAACGTGTGTATGTATGGGTGGGGTTGGGGGGGGGGAGTGTGGGAATAACTTACTTTTTCCCTCGTTGTCGATTTTAACCACGTATGGCCAGAATAAGTGATGAAATGCGTTCTTAGAAACTATTTGGAAAAAAAACTTTTAGTGCGCAAATGTTTCTAAAAATTAGAATTGTCATGTTTTAAGGCTCTGGCAACAAATTATAACCTTGTATATTTATTTACTTAAAACAAAATAAAACGAAACCCATTAGACTGATGGCCTCACTGACAAGTGAAAACCAGAGTGTAGAGTACGAGGGGGTGGTGGATGGGGTGCTGGAGAATGAACTAAATGGATGCCTGACAACGTACAAATATCGCTGTTAGCCTTGATAATAACTCTCTCAAATCTGAGACAGCTGTGCACAATCATATCACGTGACTTTTTCTGCTGACAATGTCTGCCATCACTTAGCCATCGCTAGGTATTATTGTTGCGCATTCTCGGTGTTTGTCCACCTGTATACAGGTCAGTTTGGTATTGCTGACACTTCTGTCAGACTTGTCAACACGGGGTGCTATTTTGAATCTTTCCAGAGATTCTGAGTGCGAGATTTCACGAACCACCGAGGGTGATGTAAGACCAGTCCTTGACACGAATGAACTCTTTTCTTTCTAAAGAATAGCTGTGTTTTCTTCACAAAAATTTAACAAACACGAAATTGTTCTTTTACACCGCACTGTTTTAATTTGTTATAACATTTCTGACGTAATCACTGGTTGATGCAATAACGATTGTTGGTATCATTTTTATTCATTGTACTCAGAACCCGCTGCTCTAGACAGAAATAAGGCTCCCTCTACCCCCGAGAAAATATTTTATCTAATAGGTCGTACACCCATCTGGACTGACAGCAGCTCTTAGTACGCATACCAAGTCCACGAGTGACGTAGAGGGAAGCCATATGTCTTCCTCTGTTGTGAGGAAGATAATACATAGACATATATGGCTTCCCTCTACGTCATTCTTTGTCATGCCTGACTAAGAATGAACAATTATGCAGAAAAACATGATGAATGAACAGGTGCCTTTAACTAACGGAGTTGTTAGTGTAAACACTGACTACAATATACCTTGTATTTACTCTGTAATAATTACAATATTGAGACTTCATACAATCTACGATTCCTCCCCACTGCCCCAAACTGATTGTTTTAAAATTAAAGAAAAAAGAAATTTCATCTTAAAGCCCCACTAGACTGCTTAGATGCATTATTTCAAATTACAGTCTCTGGAATGGTTTTGTTTTCCTTTCTATTTCATATGTTTGGAATATGGAATAAAATCAGAAATGACCCATGTTAAAGGATCCGCTATTCTTTTTTTGTTTCCCGCCAAATGAATGCAAACAATTGTAACTTGCAAAAAACAGTGTTGGTGGGGAGTACTAATGTGTACTATGATGCAATGTTGTTTCGGAAAGTTGACTTTATTTCTTTTTTTTAATTTGTCTTAGCATCTACAGTTGCATTCAATGTTTGTAAACTTTGCAGGCATTAGAAAAGGTGCTGCTCCTCTTCTTGTGTATCCTGATGCCAGCACTCAAAAGGAACTTACGAAATCATTGACCGTTTGTGGTGAATGTTAAAATTATTTTATATACTAACATTTCTGTGCTATTATTTATAGTTCAGTGTAAAATTCAAGTGTAGAGTTGAAAACAACTTCTGGAATATATAATTTGAAGCCACATAAATCACGAAACTGTGGCTTTTGGACAAGACTTGATGCTACCTTCAAAGGAAAAGTAACACATTGTAACACCCAAAATGCAAATGATATAAGTAATAATTACTTATTATATTATTTTATTATTAATTTAATTTTCTTAATTTAATTAAATGTCTGTCACTTTCGTTTTATAAGATTTCTTTTTGAACCGTTGTTAAGTCAGGATACAAAGTTCCTGTTAAAGGGCTAAGTAAGAGTGGACAGTTCAGTCTAGTGACGTCTTTACGATTATGTAATCAGCACTATGTAGCAGGGCCACCAGATATGCATTCTATAGTTCCTCAGTCATGCATGAGCAGATACCAATCACATGCAGCCATCTCTTGGCCAATGCTACCTCTGTGTAAATGGAAATCACCTCTCTTAAGTAACTGAAACTTAAAAACATGGATCCAGAATTGGCCAGCATTGTCTGCGAGAAATTCCAAAAACTGTCAGTCTGATAACATATCTTTCTGAGAGAACAGGTGTTCCCCACTTGAGAAATGAAAATAATAAGAACATGACTTGGGGCCCTGACATGGGCCAGTCAAGCAAAATGATCTTTTTTCCCAGTTATTACAATGAAAAGTAAATTCTCTGTCAAATTATGAAGACCTATACAGGCAGGATTAAGCAGATTAGGGGTTGGTAGCGTAATCTGTTTAACTGCCCATCGCACACATTAAGGATAATATGACATGATATCACTGGCACAGGAAATAAAACACATTACGTATTATTTTACTTTCAAAGAATAATATGACATAATAATAATAATCTGTCGACAAAAGGCAGCACTGTAAGAACAATAGGACCTTTATTTGCGTCAAAAGGAAAGGTAATATGTTTAGGTCAGTAAGTCATGATGCTACTGTCATAGGAATGGTAATATGTTAAGGGCAGTAAGACGTAATATTATGTCAAAGGAAAGGGAGTATTTTTAAGAATAATAAGGCAAAGTGTTACTGTCAATGGAAAAATATCATGTTAAGGACAATAAGATATTGTGTAACTGGTGTTAATGTCAAAGGAAAGGTAACACATTAAGGATAATGACATCGTATTTCTGTCACCGGAAATGTGAAACGTTAAAGACTATTAGACATGGTTTTAATGTCAAAGGACAAGTTTGCCTGGTTCCTACAAGACCAGTGAGTGATGTTATGCTTACACTGGTTTTCATTTTAAATAAAAAAATAATTACTTGATGTTAAAAGTGTACTGCTAGTTTCACCAACTTACTACTTTTTTTTTTAAACAAATAAAATTTGCAGTCAAAACCTAACATAAGATTAAACCTTTCTTAAAATTATTATTATTTATTGGATGTGCGAGACAGCTCTAAAAGGTTCAGCGAAAGTAAAGAATCTTGCAAGCTGGCGCGCGCACATATGCACAAACTACATAACACATATGTATAACCATAAACGCACACGCATATTCACATATTCACGTAAGCAAAGACATACTCAAGTTTACATATATAATATATGCACAAACACACGCTCATGCTTTCACATTCACAAACACACCTATGCATGCTCATCGGGTTCATTCATACATTAGCTTACTCGTACAACTGTCCACTCACAAATCTTTAATACGCACACATTCACACATTCACACAGACACACACACACACACACACACACACACACACACTGCTACATAGTCTACGCCTCTACGGACTGATCCCGTCGTGTCCCTAATATTCAGACAGACCGCTTACGGTTCCCTGCACCCACCATTACGCGTTCTAACTATCCGGTTTACCTCCCTTTTATCCTCCCCTTTCTCTCCTCCGCCACGCACCCCCCCCCCCTTTAAAAAATTTAATTGGTCTTGTTCCATATAACAATAAATAAATACGTCATGACTGCCAAAATAAGTAAATTAATAAACCTTGTGTAGCGCTGGTACATTGCATTATTAAATTCTACCAAATGAAGAGTGTCATTATGTGAATAGTACTTACCAAAGTTCCAGAAAGCCATTTCGGCAGGGGACGGTCAAACTGTATCGGCGCGTTCACAACTTCGTCTGGATTGGACTTGAAGAATAGTTCGAATCCTTTGTCAGCTCCAAGAATGCCCGATACCAAAAAGCCGATTAGCAAAATGAAACTTTTCGCAAGTGTTCCGGACGTCCGTTTTGTTGTCATGGTGACCTCTGTTGTTTAACGCCTGCTGTTTTCGTGTGGTACACTGTTCCGCTGGATGTTAATTTTTTCTTTCCCTGTGTGCACGTGAGCATGGGTGTGTGCGTGAGAAAAGATTCTGGGGGATTTCTTCCTGAAAATAAATAAGTGGGGAAAATGTATATGCAATAATTACCACAAAGAAAAAGAGAGAATGTAAAGTTGTGCGAATATTCCAACTTTAACAAATGAAATGATTTTAAGCAGTTCAAGGACCACTCGCAAGTTATTTTGGATTTTAAAAACAGAAAAGGAGAGTAGGTGTCATTTCTTGTATCCATGTAGAAATTCTTTGACAGAAAACAAAACGAATGGCCTTACGCCATTGTAACAAGTTTTTCGGCATTCTATTCTCTAACATTTAAGTTCTACCAGGCGTGTTCATTTACAAGCATTTCAAGTCGAAGTTGAGTGTGTGTGAAAATTTGTTCCAAAGAAATGTGGAACGTACGTGATCTTATAATAACTCTATAGTCTATACTAACCATCCACCTATGTCCTATGGTATGAGGATTACCACCATGTGCGCTGGCTGTGAGTTATGTACCGTCTTTTAGGGTCAGTCAAGCAATATTTCCGAATCGGGTCTATTGACGAAGATTACCTCCCCTTTATGCTCATGTCAAGTAGAAGCAACTGACAAAAGAACTGAAAAGTCAGCCGTTCTGGTCAGGGCAGTCGGACTGCGCACCTTTTGAAAACCCTACACCTTTGCAAAAATGAGGTGAGCTGGAGAAGAAGAATTTTTTTAAAAAAAATAATGAGGTCATTAACTCCCTTTACTCATAAGAAAAACGTCACACTTTTTGTTTCGTAAGTACCATAGAGCTGATACAGTGCAGTCAAGTGTGTATAGGTCAGATCAAGAGCAGATAATTGTATTATATAAAGCAGTTGCAGGCAGTTTATCTCCGGTAAACGTAAGGTATATTTATATTTCAAAAAATACTTACACACACAAGTGCGTTTGAATTGAAGCAGCGATACAAAAAAAAAAAAAAAAATGGCAGGCCACGAGTGACGGGAGCAGAGAAAGGGTTAAGAGGGTCATGGACACCCACCCTCCACCTGCTCAGGTAAGTGTTGTCTAGACGCGAAAGGAGCTGGCTACGACTGGCCCTTGACAAAGGCCAGTGGGGCACGGATCGGCATGATTTTTTTGTTGGTTTGGTTTTTTTTTGGTCTTTCTCCCTAGTCCTGACAGAATAGGGTTCCATAGGCATGAAATGTGCTGGCACGTATTTTTTTTTTTTTTGTCATTATTATTACTCTCCATCCACCCTATATCCTTCCTCTGCGAGCTTAGGTCCAAGGCCGCTTTTTACTTTCTTTTCATGTTTTCTCTCCGCGTCTTAAGTACTTTCTTGTCCGGTTTTAAGATGGGCAATAAAGTCCTGCCTTTTTCATACAAATTGCTTTTCTGTTTAATGTAATCTTTCTTTCTTTCCACCATGCTCAGAAACTGTGATTTAAAAAAAGTATGTTAAACGTATGTCCGTGAAATGGATTAAGCTGCTAATGCCACATTTTCGTTTGAATGCTGGGTTAACAATAGTGTTATAAATATTCCTGTGTGTTTGTGTAGGATGCGTGTGCAAAAAGAAAAAGTTATAACGTTAATAACTTATGGTTATAATTTAGAATATGGAATTGGGAACTAGTGTAATAAAAGAGACTGAATGAATTAATAAGGAATGTAATAAATAAATATTTATTTAAAGATGTCCTAAAGAAAATGCGCGAACGAACGATAAGCCACTCTGATAGACGTAAATAAACTGATAATTGTACATGATAAAGATAGTAGACAGGTAATTATATATATATACACAAATACCTACTAATTAGGTGGACGAATGAATGGATGGTTTTATGGACAGACAGAAGAACATAATATGTAAACAGATAGCTTAGCACTAATTAGATAAACAGACGAACGAATGGGAGGACAGAAAGATAGATAGATACTTAGGTATGTTGGCACTTACAGATAAACAGAGATACCCGGATTACAGTTAACTTATAAAATGCGTTCTCACTCGAACGTTTACTTTTACTGACACCTTGTTTTACATATACAAGCGTGCGCGCACACAAACACATATACATACATGCATGCTCACATATTACACTTATATAAACATGCACATACAATCACACACGAACGCACTAAGACAGAGTCAAACAAACGCATACATACTCACTCTCATTAATTTAAGTAAGAGAACATCTGTGGTCAAACAAGTGAAAATTTAGAAACATCTTGCAATGAATTCTAATTCAGAAAGTTGTTGAGCTGAATTAGAAGGAAAAGATAACTCACATGTGATAAAAGATCCTGATTAGCAAACTCACTAATGAATGCATCGTTCCGAAATATGTTCGAAAATGTATTTTCACCTTTCTTAAAATAAAATTACCAGAAGCATCTATTTACTGAAAGTATAATCTTTTAATGAGTGCACTTACTTATTCCATACCTATCAGAAAAGACCAGAAGTTGTTTAACAGGCGATTTCGAAACTAGACACGCAACAGCTCATGTCATTCGATCACGTGCTTCCTTTAAAGTAACAAGCGCAGAAATTTAGTTTTTTTTTCAGGAAAAACCTAATATCTTACAGAAACCAAGTTATTTTTCTCTGAACGTTTTAGGAAAGTTTATGTCACTAGGCAAATCGGATTTAATAGCTTCATTGCAGTAAACAAATTAATTTATTTGTCCATAAATTATCATTTAACTAAAATGCTATATTTTTAATTTATTTAAGCGTATAACTATAAAGATCATATGTTTTATGTTTATTACTTAATTATTTGTTTTAACAATATAAAACATGTCCTTATTTACGACAAATAAATTTCATTATTGTACTTATGAATATAAGAAATGTGTCAACGATTCTACCAATTTTTATTTTAAGAAGGCTTCTTCTGTTTTAATCTCCCTATCAGCTGTATTGCTAACATACCGTATTTCTTTTCTTTTCTCTTATTACTTGAAAGTGTCTGGCCGTTTAGTTTAATCTTTTCTTTTTTTTAGTTCATTGTTAACTTCGGTTTGTTTTAGGATTTTGTGGTGTTTTTATTTATTTTTTACATATATGGCACTATTTTGTTTTTGTTTGTTTAATTGATATATTTGAACGTTGTCCAGAGCATCAAAATAAAGACAAAGTCACTTCTAAGATTTTTGTTTCTCACATGTGATCAGCTTATTCAATGTAAGCTAGTAACTTTAGAAGTGTGTGTGTGTGTGTGTGTGTGTGCGCGCGCGCGCGCTTTACTCACGGAGTTTCAGAGCCAAGGCTTCGAAATACTTTTCCGGTTCAATTCACTAGGTGGACCGTTCAATATCGAAGCCTCACACCCCCACCTTACACCACCGACATTTTCTATCTAAAACTCCACCTTTGTTTTTTAATGTAACTTTTCTTGTATAATCACATCATTTCTTATGTCGGTCACGCAAAAAAAAAAAAAAAATTCTGCGGTAGTGGTGGAGTTGTAGACATGTGGCATTGTAAGTGAACAGAGAGTAGGTACAGAACTCTGTCTGAATACGCAGAAGATGGATTCTGACGTCTGAAAATAAGCGGAAATAGATACAGACAGCTCTCATTGTAAATGAGCAGAAATAGATACAGACGGCTCTCATTGTAAATGAGCAGAAATATATACAGATGGATGTCATTGTAAAAATTAGTGGAAACATATAGAGTCGTCTGTCATTGTAATTGAGTAGGTGATAGGTAGAGTCGGATGTCATTGCAAATGATTAGGCGATTGGTAGAGTGATCTGAAATTGTAAATGAGTAGGTAATAGATAGAACCATCTGTCATTGTTATGGAGTAGCCGATATAGTCGTCTGTCATTGTAACTGAGTAGTTGGTAGACAATCGTTTGTCATTGTAATTGAGTAGATGATAGACATAGTCGTTGTCATTGTAATTGAGTAGATGATAGACATAGTCGTTGTCATTGTAATTGAGTAGATGATAGACATAGTCGTTGTCATTGTAATTGAGTAGATGATAGACATAGTCGTTGTCATTGTAATTGAGTAGATGATAGACAGTCATTGTCATTGTAATTGAGTAGATGATAGACATAGTCATTGTCATTGTAATTGAGTAGATGATAGACATAGTCATTGTCATTGTAAATTATCATACAATTCGCGCATTTGTTTGACTGAAATCATACATTCGATACAGTAACAATGAAAAACAAAAATGATTGTGGACTACAACAGTATCTTTGTAAAACAAAAATGATTGTGGACTACAACAGTATCTTTGTAGCGTTTAGTAAAAAACTGCAAATGATAAATAAGAAATTGCAACTAACCGTTTAAATAAGGAAAAGATAATTTTTAAAGAAGTGACATGAACAAATGTGTAGAGGACAAGTTTTTGTAAACAAGTGACATGAACAAATGTGTAGAGGACAAGTTTTTGTAAACAAGTGACATGAACAAATGTGTAGAGGACAAGTTTTTACAAGTGACATGAACAAATGTGTAGAGGACAAGTTTTTGTAAACAAGTGACATGAACAAATGTGTAGAGGACAAGTTTTTGTAAACTAAAACGGTAAAGGAGTAGAAGTGAAATGACAAAAATTGTGTTGTGTATAGGTTATAGACAACACACAATAGATAAGAAAATAAATTTGAGAAAACTGACAAAAATTGTGTTGTGTATAGGTTATAGACAACACACAATAGATAAGAAAATAAATTTGAGAAAACTGACAATCAACAGGCAAAGGACACACTTAACGAATACAAACTTGCTTAACTGAAAATGTCGCTGAGAGAAGAAAATTGCTTACGGACTTCCAAAGTTGGTGTATTTGTAACTTGCATTCTTAACAATGTATTTATCTAAACACAAATGAATTTCTACATTTCTTTCGTACTGTAACATTATTTGTTCTATGACCCACTGTAACACATTTGACTTCTTATAGGCAAATATATTTTTGGATATAATACTGATTTATTAGCACCTGGCATACTAATTAACCGTGTCAGTATGTAGTTAGTGTATATATATATATCACTCTTTCTAACACTACTCTTGAAATAAGATGGGCTTTGTGGATTTTTTTTAAAAAACAAAAACAAAAAATACCCCATGTAATCGGAATGCAGATTTTCACAGCTGTTGACACCCGAAACAACAACAACAAAAAAATCCGCTTATAGTTTTCAGCGCTTCGATATTTTGACCTCAAAGAACACTGTCATTCGATGCAGAGTAAAATGAGTGGATAGCGACATAAGTAATGAAATAATATATATCTGTTACATTATGTTTTTACATATGGACACACAAGGACACCTATCAAATGCTAAATAAGTGAAGATTGTGCCACTCTTGCTTAATTTGCCTCCCCCCCCCTTTTTTTTTTCTTTTTTTTTTTTTTGGGGGGGGGGCTAAGAAGTTGTCCATAAATCGTCATCACGCATTTAAGTTCACATTTAATTAACTCTCATCCCCTGTCACATCCCATTACACCCACCTGTACCCCGGTCACCATAGTGCCATATGCTGCAGACCCTCGTTAATACCACCACCACCCCTCTCCCTTTTTGACCTTTTTTTCCCCCAGGCAATGGAAAAAATGAATACAAGATTATTTAGACGTATGAGTTTTAACATTTTGTACTGAATTGACCAGCTTTCCACATAAGCTGAAATAGCTAAAATGGTTTTTTTTTTAAATTATAGATTACCTTTGACAGAAAAGAAACAGTACATTTCGAATTAACTGATCTAAAGGTGACTGCTAAATACCGTGTCAAATTATGTTACGTGCTGGTATGACGTAACTCATTAACTGAAATGTGTGTTGTACATATAAAAATATACATTTATAGTTAAAGAGAGGAAACAAAAATATAAAGATTTCAAAAGAAAATAGTACACTGTAAAATTATAAATTAGTTGGTGGTTTTTTTAATTTTTGAAAGGGGAGTGGGTGCAGATGATTACAATTTAGTAGCTGCACGTACCTAACATTAATAATAAGCAAAATGATTGTTCGAAAAATATTTCATAGTTGGTGTGTGTACGTCATAATTTACATCTTTTGTTTTTCGTGATGAGGCGGAACTGGTGAATCGGGATGAAACGATTACAGGGGTTAGTTAGTAAGATAAAAATAATTATATCATTACTGATTAGCTGGTTATAAAATAAAGCAAACAACAAAATTAAACAGCAAATAAAAAATCGAACAGAAACAACCCCGCCCACCCCAAACATTTCTTTTATAAAAAGTGCGATGGCTGTCACAAATCTTTTGTTGGCTCGACCTTCCCCCAACCACCGCCCTTTTCTCTTTTTTTTTTTTTTGACAATTTTTTTCTCTCGTTAAGAACGTGTAGAGTGTAGAAAATTGCTGATTGCAATGATGTAGAAGACAGAAAGTCAGTGTTGATAAAAGAACATATGATGTAGAAGACAGAAAGTCAGAGTTGATAAAAGAACATATGATGTAGAAGACAGAAAGTCAGAGTTGATAAAAGAACATATGATGTAGAAGACAGAAAGTCAGAGTTGATAAAAGAACATATGATGTAGAAGACAGAAAGTCAGTGTTGATAAAAGAACATATGCGGGGATACACTGTCCCAGCACGAAATGGGCAATATAGCTGTTGTTTTCAATGCAATTATCTTGCACAGGAGTCTCCCTGCACAAATATTCCCGAACAAAACAATTGTCGGAGTAGGTGGTGGGCGTGGCTTGCTCACGGGTTTTTTTTTTTCATCTTGATGTAATTAGAATTTTTTTATTCACTTATCTGAATTAGCATAATTAGAGACAACGTGAGACTTTTTTTGTTTGTTTATACGAGCTATGACGTCACACACCGAGTTTGTGTACAACCTCTCCACATTCACGCACATATTAACATTTACACTCATACACATTTACATATTTACACGCACTTATTACCATTTACACATATATATACGCACTTGAATCTTGCACTGCCTTACACAAAATCAAATACGCATGTGTGCACTCAGAGTTACATACACGCGCGCGCACTAGACACACAACACACACGAACACATTAGTGATTCACATTCTGAACACCCCATTCAAACACATACATTCTCACCAAGTATAGTCACATAATTTATACATACTCACACAATCAAGCACATCATCCCTTCTCACACATATATACTCTCACCACACACACAAACACAAACACAAACACACACAGACAAACACACAACTCCATTGTCGATCATTTCTATAACTCGCCCACTTAGAACACCGCACTCATAACCAAAAGTCTCAAAACAGTTTAATCATTTTAATGCCAGGAGACATTACAAGCTCTCTGCTTATTTCTACTTATCATCCAAGTCAAATATTTCTTCAAACTGCAAGCTAGCATTATTAAACACTGCTGAGGTATGGCGCCAATTTATGTCAAGGTCACGCGAACGGCTACTCATTCGAGCAAAAATGTTTTAATCCAGTAAGTTCTAATTCTAACGACCCCCATTTCGACAGTGTAATTTTATGTGTTTTTTTTTTTTTTTAAATAAAACTTTTGTCTTCGATGCACTTAGCATTTATTTATTTTAGACTTTTATTATTTTTTCTTGAAGTGCTGTGGGTGCGTACTTAGTTGGAGTAGTTGGACTTACTGGACCCTGGACACAGTCGGACTTCTGTTTTGACTTTTGGGTTAGTCGTACTCACGTCGTCAACGTTGTGTTTCACAATGTCTAAAAACGACTAAGTACAGCAGATTTCAAAAGACGCTAGCTAATCACTATATACCTCAAAAGACGTTAATTAAGCACTATAGATTTCAAAAGACGTTAACTAAGCACTATAGATTTCTAGATATGTTAGCTTACTAAAGTAGATTTCAAAAGACGTTAGCAAAGCACAATAGATTCAAAAGACGGCAGCTCAACACAATACATTTCAAAAGACATTAACTAAACACAAGAGATTTCAATGGACGTTAATTAAGTATAATAATTTCAAAAAACATTAATTAAGCACAATAGATTACAAAATTCATTTACTAAGCACAATAGATTTCGAAAGACGCTAAGTACACATAGATTTCAAAATTCGTTAGTTAAGAACAAACTAAAGTCCTGCCAGAATTTTTTTCATAAAAGCAAACATTAAATAGCATTATCTGTGTATAATTTAATTTTATACACTAGTAAAGCTTTGCATTATATAACTAACATTTACTGAGTATTGCAGTAACTTTTAAAATAATAATTAGATGGTCAAATACACTGATGCTGTTTAGCCGAGACAGTTGAGAAATGTATGCATAAGTTCTTCCGTAAGTTTGCTAACGGTGGCCTGTTTAAATGTCAGTCTATAATTTCAAGGTGTAGAATGACTAACTAAACAATGTATTGCCTCAATATCCATTCAAAGCGACTCGATTTGCAAAGTCTTAGACGTACGATAGATGAGGGTAACTAATTTTGTGAGATTTTATGGGGAGTCCAGTGGCTTTGAAGCGTAGGTCCGTACCGAGAGTTGAGTTTGAGCCCAACATTTGGCAATTTTCTCGATCGACCTCGCCACCACCCCACCCCTCACCCCAGTCAATTACCAAGTCATGAAAGCTTAAGCTTAAAGCTTTATTGTGGGAAATTAGCAGAATTATAAATGTCCATTGTGGTTAACACAACTACAAGTGACAGTATTTATATATGATGGTAGGTCCTCTTCACTCAGTAACGAATCCACCCACCCACACCCACATTTCTTTACTAGATCATCAGTTTCAGGTAAAGTTACTATAACCACTACGTGCTTGTTTGTTTGTTTTCGTCAACATTGCAGTCATCATTAAAAACAAATTTGCCGACTATAACAATAGAGCCGTGATGAGTCATCATTAAAAACAAATTTGCCGACTATAACAATAGAGCCGTGATGAGTCATCATTAAAAACAAATTTGCCGACTATAACAATAGAGCCGTGATGAGGCATCGATAATATTTTTAAATCAAGGGTGTCAATGGCGTTCACAGAAACAACCCCCTAAAAAAACAAAACCAAGCAAACAAACATTGCAAATATTAAACATTTATAAGCGGGTCGTGAATTTTTAACAGATCTCTTACCCAGTAGGAGGCAGGTCTTTGAGGGACGTCTGGAAACGTTAAAACTCTGCAAACAGCGTCCACCCACTCCAAACAGGTCTGGCTTCTACCGGCTAACCAAGTGAAAAGCAGTTCGATTCACTGGAAGCAAAGCGAAGATAGAAAGAGGGAGAGAGGGGAGGGAGGGAGAGTGAGAGACACGAGTGGGCACTATAGCGTTGAGACAAGTGACGTGGACTGCCTGTGTGCAGCAGGGTGCTGACGCGCACACGATCAGTGGTGATGCGTGTCGGGCGTGGGCAGTCAGTGCGCAAACAGGTTTGCAGTGTAAGCGGATACTACGTCAGCGAGCAAGTGCCAGTGTTGTGCAGCGTTAAGAGATACGTTCTAGTTAATAAATCTTCTTCCTTACCGAGAGTGGGGTGGGTGGGCATGGAAGGGGAACAAGGACATTTTTTTTTTTTTAAGTGTGAAGTTCACCTACTAATGGAGTGTGGAAGAGAGGTAGGGATGGTGGATACGCACGAGACCTCAACGTTGACGTACTCAGCGAATGTTCTCGAACATTGGACATGCAATTGGCGAGGATGCAAACGATTGCCAACCTAAGCGCGAATGACGTCACCAGCTACATATATAGATATACAGCGTGTGTGTGTTACTGTTAGTTGTCTTCCCCTTTATTCCTGTCTTCTAGTGATTTCTTATTAGATTACGATGCTGTTGTTCAACCTTGACACTCGGGCAATTCCCAAGAGCAGTTCTACCTGGCAGCAGAAATATGAAAGAAACTAGTACTTCTGTACGTCAGTAGGTTCAAAGGGAGATAACTTATTTTAAAAAATATCATCGTCATTATTTAAATGTTACTACCTCTTGTTGCGAAGAAGATAGCCCGAATAATTATTTTAATTTTACTGTCTCTTGTTGTGAAGAAGATAGCCCGAATAATTATTTAAATTTTACTGCCTCTTGTTGCGAAAAAGATAGCCCGAATAATTATTTCCATGCACTGTGGTGCTAACGAACTTGCGTTGTAACAAGTGTAAGACATGGCCCGGGGAGGAGGGGGGATAGAGACTTACTATCGCCAGTCCACGGCCTGACCACTGTCGGAAGGCACGGGTCAGCAGTTTGCTGCCGTTCGTGTCCGAAGCAAGGCTACACACGTTAACGTGTCTAGAAAATCTGTGACCATCAGCAGTGGTACCAGTATACGTGGCTCCAAATTATTGAAGATTTCACGCACACATGGGTACCAGCGGTGGTGTTCAGTCAGCCCTTCAGTCACCATCTTTGCCAATCATGTTAGACAACTCTGCCCGCCAAGGCCAATTACTCTACCGGAGTTCGCTTTCTTGTATTAGTAATTATGTTCAACACAAATTCGTCAATGAGAATGCGAACACATCTCAATGCGTTGAATAGAACTATCGAACTTCGAGAACTTAATTCGATCAATCCCACCTCCACCACCACCACCACCCCCATCGATCAACGACAGCCAAAGAGTTTTAAAAAAAGATTGGAAAGTGGGGTTGTAGCCTAAAAAGGGAGGGGTGGTGGAAGTGGAGTGGGAGATTCGTGTTAGAGCAGGGGGTGCACAAACTTTTTAGGCTAGAGGGCCACATTTCCAATTGATAGTGCGTGGAGGGTCGCCACATGGATGGCTCAGTAGAGAAAAACAACACAAATAAAGAAATAATGTGCTTTACATTCGTAATAATGGTAACATCCAAAAGTCCTCCGGGGGGCTGCATAGAGTCCTGTCTCTGGTCGCATGCGGCCCGCGGGCCGCGATTTGTGTACCCTGTGTTAGAGAGAGGTCTTTTTCTGTGAAGCGCACCCGCATTTGACTTAGTTTATTCTACCACTGAGCACACGTGGCTCTTAACACCACAGTGAATAAATGAAGAAGAAAAACAACAAAATGAAAATTCGCATTAAACGTTCATTCGCTGTCCTGGAGGTTTTGTTTAAACATCATTGGCTCCACTTCGTCACATAAAATGCAGTTTAAAGTAAACATCCAGTCTCGAAGACTGGTTTAGTTTGGAACGGACCTGTCGGACTACTTCAATTGAATCCCAAAACTGCCGAACATCAGTTTGATCATGCAAGACCTTATTTGGATTTTGATTTGCTGTTTAAAAAATTCCTTTTTAACTACAATCATGAAGCAAGCCAATCAGAAGTTGTCTGCAGTCCAAATTCGGCACTAGTTTTGTCTGTGAACTGATCATGACTTCATAAAGATTTAAAGCGGACATTGCACGTGGTGATGGTGGGGTTTTAAAAAGTCTAGCGTGGGTTGATCATAATCAGGTCAGTGTGTCAAGCATTTACGTACTCGACTAGCTATATACCCACACTTGACCTGTGAGATGTAGGTCAAGCAACTAGGTACAGCTTGTCTTTTCACACGTGACCGACATAAGAGATGATGGTCAAACAGCTACTGTAGAGCTTGTCTTTTCATACGTGACCGACCTATGAGATGTAGGTCAAACAGCTACTGTACAGCTTGTCTTTACATACGTGACCGACCTAGGAGATGATGGTCAAACAACTACGGTACAGTTTGTCTTCTCATACGACATTGCCGTACATGGTAAACTTATGACCACCACCAAACGAACGTCAAAAATAAAATCCTTGGCAGACAACCCCGTGGAAAGGAATTATTTGCGGGGGGTGGGGGGACAAATTGCGATCTTCGTCTCAAATTCCATTCGTGAAGTAACAGTAGGATGCCAAAATTATTTTTCGTTCTGGATTTGTGTCGGGGGCTTCTAAGTGGGGCATCAGATTGTCAAGAGTACAGTATACTAGTGTAGTACAGCATTCTTGCGTAAGTTTGATTCCTTTACGATGACATCATTAGCTTACTTGTTTAAATTGCGTGAATGTTCGCGATTAGTCCTTCGTTTATCAAGCAAGGTCGGTCAAGATTGTTCTTTTGTCACGTGACAGGTCCCAACCACCCCCAGCTCGTCAAAGTAAATTAGCGTCAGCTTTTGATCTTTTGGTTTGTTGTTAATGGTGACGGGAATAGTGCGCACGTGTGTTTGTGTGTTTGTGTTTAATTGATTGAGGTACACCTAAAGAATGTTTCTATGAATACAATTCCAATCTGATTTCTGTGTTAAAGCATTTCGTCACGTAACATAGCGTGATCTGTCTGTCTGTCTGTCTGTCTGTCTGTCTGCGCCCCATCCTCACTTCTCTCGGACATGATCGCCTGCCATTTTCATTCACCTTTGCAAGCGGTCCTTTTTGTCATGGAATAAATTTACGCGAATAATCTGCTGACATCGTTGTTTATAAATAGCAGATTTGCTCGTGTCACTATATATGTTCATTTACACACACGCACGCACACACACTATAATTGTATAAATACGTACATACACATCAAGTCAGTGCAGACAGATATATAGATAGCATTGGTGCGATTTCCAACACCGTTATTTAGAAATGACGTCACACGTCTTTCTAGAGGAACCTGATCGACATTTTATTTTCCTCTGGTCTCTATAGCCACACGTTACGTCGTGGAACCAGTCAGTGTTGATGGCCTTACGTATCGCAAACTATGACAAAGTGCATTCAAACGTCGTTTGAACAGACAGAATAATGCAAATGTTAAAATGATCAAAAATAATAATCATTCATAAATAATGAATAAAACATGGACATCAATCGCTCTGTCACGTAAATTAAATTATTATTATTAGGATTAAAAATTCCTTATGAATAAAGCAAGAAATAGGGTGCACACATAAATCTCTTGAGTGATAATTTCTACATTTTCTCTCTCTCCCTTTCATTCTCAAACTTAAATTGATCTGGAATAAACGTTATCTTCATTTGGAATAATCCAAATATATGAACCATTTAAAAAAAATCAAAACTAAATTAATAACGCAGTAAGCTGTAATGTGAGTAGCTTACAGCACGACATGGAATATACATGTACTAAATCCCCAATATCCACATTAAATTAGAAGCCTTGACTCGCCTGCATTTAGGTCTCTCGTTTTAAAGAAGTATATATAGTCCTGTTTAGCAGTTTGTGACGTAATTTAAATTCTCAGTTGTAAAGTATTCATTATCTACGAGCTAAATCTGTTATTAAAAAACTAGTGAATAAGTCTTTGACAATATTATTCCATAGGTTTTTTTTAAAAATATATTAATTAACGATATTAATATTTATATATGATTTCCATAAGTGATAATCATATTTTGCATTTTTATTTGGCTATTCCTATGTTTGTTCTATTAGAAGGTATTTCTATGCATCTAAAAGTATTCTCTTTGTTCGTCAGTGGCCGCACGAGCAGTAATCCTTGGCTAGGGGATTCCCCTATCACCCCATGCCCCCTTAGCTATTTCCGGGCAAGTTTGTTCCACTAATTGCTTATTAATCACCCTTCCAGAAAACATTGTCTGGCACGTGAGCTGTTGGTAAGCCGTTTCTCACCTGGGTCTAAAGTCGGATAACCACAGTCTACTCTACACGGGTCTAATGTGGTGTTGATAATAACCTTTCTGCTAATGTAGTGTCTACACGGGTCTAATAGCGCGTTATAATTAAGAAAAGACCACTACCGGAATTGTTTTTAGAGCCCCACTAACACTCTGTTGACAAAAAGGATCCATTTAATTCCGTATTGAAAAGAACAAACTAGTAGCTTTTGTTGACAAGAACACTCGTCTGTACAAATGGACGCATTAGTCTGAGAATTTGGATATGTGTTCAAATCGACTGAACTTTGGTCGAGAATAAATTGGAAAGGAAGTTATTCGTTTGGATCATTTGATATGCCGTATGTTTTTGACGTCAGTAACAAGAGCTAAGCAGACAACAAGTGGGGGAGCGACAACAAATTAAGTCCAATGACACGTATACGCCCATGCACGACACAGGCCATTTTGCCTGAACCACGTTGGAACAAAGCTGCTGTGAATAATATACTTTTTCTTAACAACAGAAAATTATGACTTTTAGTAATAGTAGTTGAAATAGTTGTATTCAGAATATATCTGCACGTTTTAATCTCAATAATCTGAAATGTGGCAATGACTTTGTTAAGCTTCAAGTGACGAATGTGACCTTTTCTCCTTCATAATTTTTATGAACTCTCAAAATAAACTTTTGTGTTTTTCAACCAATCAACGAGTAATAATTAAATGATGTATAAAATATTGTAAGGCTCGTGCATTCTTCCTAGACACTGACAGAAATGAAAATTTAAGACTTTTAAGTGAAAGGAAACTGCAGAATGTAATTGAAATAAAATGTCTATCTTTATTCAAAGTGAAAGAGGTAGAGGGGTGAGGTCAAGAAGTTGTGACGTAACATTTTTCTTCATTGTTAAACATACGTAGTATTTCTACATCATCATCCGTAACACCACCGTCAACATCACTGTCATCAACTTCACAGAAACCACCAACACCATCACCACCAGCAAAACATAAAGTCTATTATTGTGATAAATGCTTGTCAGCTACGAAATACTTTTTAAAAAAAATAATTGTGTATAGTATCACTACTAATTAGAGTTGGTTTGATAAGTGCATTCTCTTACAGAACATTTTATCACCATTAATTAGAGTTGGTTTGATAAGTGCATTCTCTTACAAAACATTTTATCACCACTAATTAGAGTTGGTTTGATAAGTGCATTCTCTTACAGAACATTTTATCACCATTCATTAGAGTTGGTTTGATAAGTGCATTCTATTACAGAACATTCCTACCTAATAGCTGTGAAACCATTTTATTTATTTTTAAAATATTGATATTTACTATTATTATTTTCGCTTTCCCCCGCTAGTTCTCAGTCTTAATGTGCACCACTAGAACTAAATATAATCGGCAAACATTGGTGTAGTTTCAATGGAGGCAATTTTTTTTCTGAAAAATGTTTTGAAATGTGTTCATTGTGTTCTATACAAACAGTACGCCTAACTGCTTGTGTTCAGTTGAAATCTGATCAGTACATTTTAAAAAATGAATTAGAATTATATGGTAATCTTGTCATATTGAAAGGGGATAGGTGAATGACCTATTTTTGAAAGGAGTACAGGTTTGGTGAAATGGGTTGTGGCCTTGAGGGGTGGAAGGAAGGGGAGTAAAATGTGCCAGAAAAGGTGTGACATTCTTTCTCCCCACCTCACTATTTAGCTATTTCTTATGACATGGTTACACCGCACCCTGGACAAAGTGAAGGATGCGAAGCCCTGGTAGAGCGCCTCCAAAGGTGAGAACATCGCTGATGAAAACCTTCAACCACGCTCAACCAGGAGCAAAGAAAACGTGACAACAACAACAACAGTGTTTCTTGTTGGAGTATTAGAACATTCACCGCTCCGTACTGGCCGACCACACTGTAGTACTTTTCTAGCCGCGTTCGTTTTTGTACTGATGGAAATGCACATCAGCCGAGCGGCTCACTGACAGAGATAGAAAACTACCATAGTGGGACTATACACATATTTCCAGCAGGTTTTTTTTTCTTCAAAAAATAGCCTACTACATGCCTAGAAAAAAAAAGAAAGAAAATAGTCTCTTCAATCTAAGTTAGAATCTTAAAAGATCTGCTACTAGAACTCTTTTATTAAATGCTAAACTTTTTATGAATTCTTGAATTGTTTATGCCAATATCAAGATCTATATGTAGTCTTTGGAGTCTTTGCTCTTTAAGAAGTACCAAAGTTACTTGGGATATTCGGTTGAACTACTAAAGTTTATGCTTGTGGGGGGAAAATGGGAAATTATGGAAAGGCAAACAGAGTTATAGATTTTGGAAACCGAGTCACCTGATATAAAGTTGAGCAGATGGAGTTATTGTCCCTTGGAGTGTCACCATGTATGAATCGAGGCGGCTTCCGTGCACTGATGCGTGACCACTGAACAGAAGTGTTTCATCAGGAAAATTACTGTCGCTAAATGGCGGCGAGATTATGACTAGTTTGAAGTCTTTAAGGAAGTGTTTTTCTTTGACGCAACTGTTCAACTGCAGAAAATACGTTGCAGTGAGTCAAAGTACACCAGAAGAATCGACGACAGTTTAGTTAAGTTGAGATAACTGAAATTTTGTTGTTGTAGAACCAGGCTGGAATGAAGTCACAGAATGACTCCTTTTGCAAAGCCGATGAATAAAATGACTGGCTGGATGAGTCATCGATCTGCTTGTAGCTTGAAGTGACTGTCAAGAAAAATTAAGACAGGTGTGTCATGGTGTCAGTCCATGTGTAAGAAATAATTCGGCTTCCCACCCTCTCATCTCTCTCTCATACATCAATGCACATATCGTCCATAAACTAATACATTTTTCCGACCACAACAAATAGGCAAAAGTATATCATTGCTATGTTACTCAAAATGAGAAGCAATATAAATGCAGTTAAAATCCTCCACATGTAGCAGAACTGAAAACGTCTATGCATGTTAAATACACAATCTGTGAGGAGTTCCTCCTAATTTTTACAGTTTAGAGAGTTTTCCTGAAACAAATGGAAGATACAGTTATACAACTTAACAAATTTTAAAGTATAATAACATCTTTAGAGCATCACAATTAAGAGAAAGCTTAGTTCTACAAATTTCTAAGTACAAAATATTATCAGTTCCAAACATACCCAAAATGTGCTTTTAACCGAATCAAACCACAAATTCGGGACATGTATAGAGACAAGTGTCTATTCATAAATTTAGCTTGGTTTATATATATCTGTGCATTATAACTTCTATTGTTAAATCAAGAACAAAAGATTAATTAACTTGACTGGCCTACGTGAGGTCCTCCAGACATGTTTCTGTTATTTTTAGGTTTAGGCGGGGAGACATATGTTCTCTTACATGGATAATCTTTCAAATTAACAGTCCTAGGAATTCTCTCAATAAGGTTCGGTTAGCACTGGCCTGTGTTGTTGTTGTTGTTGTCACGTTTTCTTTGCTCCTGGTTGAGCGTGGTTGAAGGTTTTCATCAGCGATGTTCTCACCTTTGGAGGCGCTCTACCAGGGCTTCGCATCCTTCATTTTGTCCAGGGTGCGGGAGGGGCCGACTCGCGTTGGTCGTCTCGTCGGGTGGGGAGAGGAATTTTGTGTGTGTGTGTGTGTGTGTGTGTGTTTTTTTTTTTTGCTTTTTTTTTTTTCATTTTTTTTTTTTTTTCCTCTTGACTTCTTTGCGGAGCCACTCTCCTTTTGGTACTATTATTGTATGGGTAGCGCTGTGTTGAATTTCGGGTCTGGGTTTGCGTTTGGTTATGTGCGGTTTGTTATATGGAGCTTATGGTGTTTGTATCAGTTAGGTATTTTTCCAGTGCTTTGTGTATTGTTTTTTGGTGTTTTGCTGGAGGATATAGGATCGTGTGTTCCATGTAGGGTAACTCAAGGTTTGTAATCACCTGTTTCAGTTTTTTCCTTTCCTCTGCGTATTGTATGCAGCTTGTGAGGAAATGGGTGATCGTGTTGTCAGTGTGACATGTATAGCATCTTTTCGTTTGGGAATTAGGGTGGTGAGAGAGTCTTGTTGTTTTTAGTCTTAGCCTACTGATTGCTTGGTATGCCAACTTATTCTTCGTTGCCGGTGGGAGGGGTGTGTTGGGCTTTTTAAAAATCTTATTAATCGCCGCTTGGATTTCCTTTGTATATATTGGTGTTGAGATGTTTTTTCCTTCTGTAGTGCCCCTCTTCGCCCCTTTATCAGCTGTTTCGTTTCCGTTGATTCCTATGTGGCTGGGGATCCATAAGAAGTCTGTAGTTGTCTGGTTATTTTGTAGTTTTAGGATAAGCTGTCGGATGATGTCCATGTTGTATGCTCTCTGCGTGTTATATGGGTTGTTGAGGGCTTTCAGTGCAGAGAGTGAGTCGGTGACTATTAGGAGTTTTTGGGGTGGGCGGGGGTTGAGTAGAGCTTCTTGTAGAGCCATTTGTATCGCAACCGTTTCGGCGGTCATTATGGAGTGTGCGGTGTGTAGTTTGTATGTGTAAAGACAGTGGGGTGTGAGTACCGCTGCGCCAGTGCCTTTGCTTGTTTTGGAGCCGTCTGTATAGATTTTTTGGTGGTCTTTGTATCGTTCGTATAGGTGATTCAGTACGATTTGCTTCTTCTCTGCATGGTTGGTGTATTTGGTGCTCCCTGTTAGCGTTTCATCAATTTTAGGGGCGGGCGCGCTCCAGGGGGGAAAAAATGGTTGGGGGGTGGGGGGCGTTTGAATGAGGTCTAGTCGGTGTTTTTTAATTAGTTTTTTAATTAGTTGGTAGGGGGGTTGTCTATTTTCCGTCCATTTCTTTTGTTTAATTTTTTTTGTTCGGAATGTGTATCCTTTCTTGTCCCATTTATTTAGTTTTAATAGTTTGTTGTTTGGGAGCGTGTCGCCGTGATTGATTTGATTGGCCCACTGTCTCAGCATTAGCCTATCTCGTCTTTCTAAGAGATTGAGTTGTCCTGTATGTTTGTATAGTTCGGTCAATCTGGTGTTGGGGAGCGCGCTCGTGACTAATCTTAGTGCCTTGTTTTGGATCGTTTGCAGTTTTTTTATTTCCGCGTTATCCGTAGCGGTGTACGTCGTAATTCCGTAGTCGATAGTTGAGTATATTAGCGCTGTTGTCGCCATCTGTAGTGTCTGCTGATCGGCTCCCCAGTCCTTGCCCTTTGTCATTTTTATTGCGTTGAGCAATTTGTTTGCTTTAATTTCAGTGTTGTGGATGTGTTCCGAAAAGGTTATATTTTCGTCGAAGGTTATTCCGAGGAATTTGGTGGATTTGGTGTATTGGATTATACTATTCTTGATTTTGAGTGTCGGTTTTATTTTATTTCTATTAGTGGAAAAGTCCATCGCTTTTGTCTTGTCTGGCATAAGATCTAGTCCCCAGGTTTCCATCCATGTTTCTAGGTGGTCAAGCGTTTTTTGTAGCTGTTTTTGTAAGATCAATTCGTCTTTGTTTGCGTTATACAGTGTCGAGTCATCCGCGAATTGAGTGAGTATTGTACTAGTTTTAGTGGTTATCGTGTCCATGTCATAGGTAGCAATGTTGAATAGCGTGGGGCTTAGCGAGCTTCCCTGGGGGGTGCCATGTGTGTTGGAGTGAGGGGCGGAGGGTGTGCCGTTGACTATTACTTGGAAGGTTCTGTCAGTTAGAAAGTTCTTTACGTATCTATAAGCGTTTCCTTCGATGCCTAGGTGGAAAGCTTTGTATAGTATTGTGGGGTGCCATGTGTTATCGAATGCTTGTGAGATGTCGAGATATATTGCTATTGGGTGTTTCCCTGTCATTCTGTCTATCATTATATTGTCTATTAGTCTGTTAGTCGCGTCTATTGTTGATCGTTTTTGTCGAAATCCAAATTGATTGGGTGACAATTTGTTGTTTATTTCTAGATGGGTTGTTATTCGTTTGTTTACGATCGTTTCTAATGTTTTTGCTAGGGTGGGTAGGAGGGATATTGGTCTGTATGAGTTTGTGTCGTTTTTGTCTTTGTTCGGTTTTATGATTGGCACTATTCTAGAGTGCTTCCATTTTTGGGGGATGACGCCATTTATCCAAATGTGGTTGTAAAGCTGGGTAAGGTTATCGATTATGTTGTCCGTCAATCGTCTTAGCATTTGGTATGGTATCTTGTCTTCTCCCGGTGCTGTATTTTTTTTGGTCTGTATGGTATATTTTACTTCACTTTTGGTGATTGGGTCGTTGAGGTGGGGGGTGGAGGGGTGGTTGGGTATTCTTTCTAGTTCGTCGACTTTTCGTTTAAGTTTTTCTAATTGTGCTTGTTTTGCTTTGTTTGTTTTGCTTGTATTTATTTCGAATTGTCTCGCTAATGCGTTTGCCTTTTCTATGTCTGTGTATGCCACAGCTGGGAGCGGGTCCCCCTGACTTACTGAGAGTGGGGGGATGGGGGATTTTTTGGTTTGTCTCTGAGTTAATTGGTTGATTTTTTTCCATACCTTCTGTATGTTGTTTTCCTTATTTAGTTTGCTACATGCTTGTTGCCAGCTAATTCTTTGGGCGTTTTTAATTTTTGATTTATATTCTTCATTCTTTTCATAGTATGTCTTTTTGTTGTTTGGTTGTTTTTTCATTTGTCGTAGTAGTTTTTTCCTATTGTTCTTAAGTTTTTCGAGTTCTTGGCTCCACCACGGTGTAAGTGAGGGGCGTTTGTTTGGGGGGAGTGTTTGGGGAAAGGCTCTGTCTGCTGCTTTTTTTTATTGCTTCCTTTATGTTTTCTGCCCATACGTTGGGGTCCGCGTTTGTTAATTCTTTTTCATCTACATTAGTTAGTTCTGTTTTGAATTTGACCCAGTCCCCTATGGCTAGGTGCCAGGTCGGGATAAAGTTGTTTATTTGCGGGTGTTCTTTGTGTCCGTAGCACACTATTTCGATGGGATGGTGATCGCTTGTGTAATTGTCGTCAATGGTTTGGATGGTGGATTCTAGTGAGAGGTTTATAGTTTGGATGGCTAAGTAGGGTGATGTGTGTAGTCGGGTGGGTATTGAGGGTGGCAGGTACGTCAGTTCGTTGTCATTTATCCAGTCAAGGAGTAGTTTCCCTTGTTGGTTTTGTAATCCCTTGCTCCAACATGGATGATGTGCATTGAAGTCTCCTACTATCGTGTGTTTTTCTTGTATTTTTATTTTGTTTAGGGTGTCTCTGTTTAGTGTTCCCGGCGGTGTGTATATGTTAGTAATATGTAGGCGTTGAGTTGAGTTAATTAGGGAAATCGTTAGGTGTGTGTTTTCGTTTTCCGTTTGTATTGCGTTTATATGGTTTTTGATTAATGTTGCCAGTCCCCCTTTGTATGTGGTTCTCTTCCTGTCTTTCGTCTTTGTTGAGTTTCCCTGGAAGGTGTCGTAATTGGGGATTGTTATTGGTGTGTTGGGTCTCATCTGTGTTTCCTGTAGGCATATAATGTCCGGGTCGGTGTCCGTTATTAGTTTGCGTAGTAATGTCATTTTGGAGTGTATGCCATTTACGTTCCAGGATATTATCTTTAGTGGCCTGTGTTCTAAATTAAGTCATTTATGAGAGTTTTATTCCTATTTACGAAAGCTGAGCGGCATGGCTTCAGGCGCTCTGTGTGTGCTCATGCGTGACTAAGGTGCACATCTGGTGGCCTGCTAAAAGAACATGATTACACAACTGGACGATTAACCTTTGACCTTTCCTGTTAACCTTTTATCAATACTCAATCCACTGAGGAGTTGAAACCCATATCTATTGTTCGAGTGTAGCTCATGCACTAAGTCAAAAAGAAAGAATGGCGTTCTGACGAGACATGTTGTTTTTTTTTAAATTTATTTTTATAATACTTTTAATCTTTATGTTGGCAAATATATATTTTTCGTAATATTTAAATTTGACATTTTTGCCTTACAGCTTGCAACCTTTCAAACTAAGTAATTTTTTGTGCTATTCCTCAATTTTCTTGAAACAAACAGGTGCGGATTCAATATCGATCAGTGAAGTTCGAAAAGAGCTGAATCCAATTTTGTGATTCTGATTTGCTAACTACTTGTAGCAAGGAGACTGATGACTCAGGTTCCTGCAAATTTGGAGGCGGGGTTCTAAGTACAAGTAAACGTCACGATCAATAAGTACTTTAAGTGTTAAGTGGAAGGTGGGGTGTGTGTAAGGTAAGTGGGGGGGGGGGATACGAACTCGTCATGATGTAATCATTTCAATGTGACAATAACGGCAAACGGAGAATATTTTACCGCCTACACACCAGTGAATTTAATTGAAATCGCCACGAGCCTGCGGGTTTGTTTTTGTTTTTGTCATTGACAGGTGGTCTAACATCACAACACGCCATTTACATCGCGATGACATGAAATGTCCACACGCATCCCAATAGCTCTGCATTTTTAAAACGAGAGAGAGAGAGAGTGTGTGTGAGTGTGTGTGTGTGTGTGTGTGTGTGTGAGTGTGTGTGAGTGTGTGTGTGTGTGTGTGTTGGGGTTGGGGTTGGGTGGAGGGTGTTATTATTTAATCTATCTTATTTATTTTAAATGTTGAGTCTTGTAACCTTGTGTGCCGAGACAGCCCTCAACGTGTCAGCACTGACAGATTTTAAATTTTATTTACATTTCTTTTTTTTTTGTTGATAACCTGGTCGAGGAGGCCAGTCGAAAAGGAGGACAGTTGCAGGTGACTTTACTGGCCTTAACACAGTTACTCTCAGAAAGCTGAGAAATCAGTCAACGGCCAGAAACGATTAGTCTTATTTAAAGTTTAAATAAAGAGATCTAATGTGTGTGAGTCTGTGTGTGTGTGTGAGTGAGTCCGTGTGTGTGTGTGTGTGTATGTGAGTCCGTGTGTGTGTGTATGTGAGTCCGTGTGTATGTATGTGAGTCCGTGTGTGTATAATAGACTGGGCAAGACAGGTACACATAAACGGAATGTGCATTAAGCCTGGATGTTGGCCAAAATTAACAAGCATTTGATTATTTCTCTAATATAAATAAATCGGTTGTTGAGAGAGAGAGAGAGAGAAAGAGAGATACAAGAGGGGAGAGAATTTGTAGGACCTGACCAACACGTGTTTGTTTTGCATTTTTCGGTTGCATGCCAAGTCAATCAAATGCTGGTTCAACTTGATCTGTCACGTGATTCTGCTTTATCTGTCACGCGATCCAGAATTAAATGTACGTTCGATATGAGTGGCAGGTGACTTTGCCGCAATAATTCAAGATGCCGGGGGGAAACAGACCTTAATACTAAGGACTTATTGTCAGTTGTAAAGTCACTTTTTGCATTTTCATTTTCACGGAAAAGACGTTTCAGATAACTTTTCAGGACACTCGTGTAATTTTACTTTCGCGAAAGGTCAAATAAAGGTGATTGCTTGCAATTTTTGCTCTTGCTTTCATGAGAGGACGAATGCAAGTGTTCTGCTCAATTTTACAAAACACTCATACATTTTATTTATTTGTAATTTTTTGCTATGACGACAGGATTGGGGGAAAATTGCCCCAGTTGAATTTTACAAAACACAGTATAAATTGTATGTTTAGTGGAAAGACATGAAGAACGATGCTTTAAAGAACACTTACACAACTTTTACTTTTAGAAAAATGTGGATAGTCAATACATGGTCAGGTTAATTTTAAAGAACTCTTCAATAGTACATGTATTTACTTTACTTTCGTTTCAATTTAAGACGGGAAAGGCGATCAGATTAATTTTAAAGCAGAACCATTCCAATAGGCATACTTTCACGATCAATCGGAGGAAAAAATATTATATATATTCCTGTTGATTTTAAAAGAACATTCATACAATTTTACTTTCGAGAACATAGATATTCGTGTTAAGTACAAAGAACAGTCATACAATTTTTGCTGGTCTCCTCGTAAATCATAACCATTGGATAATAAAACTACTCACTAGTTTGCATTATATCAGCAATCTAGAACATTCTTGCCTCAAGCATTTACTTCAACTCAGACACTTTCAAAAATACCATCATAAGGAGTGCCCAATCGGGTTACTCTGACAGTTTAACAATTTATATAACAATTTAAATTTAAAATAGAGGGAGACAACTTTACTCTGTCACACCTCGCATTCTTATAGAAAGCAGCTCTATGAATGAAAAAGATTAACCTATGAAGAGACTTTCAAATCTATGTGTGTGTGTGTTTGTGTACTTTGTGTGGTTGTGTGTTCGCACGCGCGTGTATATATGTGTAGTGATGTGCACGTAACTAATGGCAGTTAGCAAAATTTGTTTGGTACCTAATGATCCAAACAGCTAGTGTATCGTTCCAAACATTGAAACCTTAATAACAACTTTTACTGCAAATTTCATTTTACAACATATTTCACAATGTTCACAGCTCTTTGTTTCAGTACTAGGAAATTCTTGTTTAGTATTGTTGCTTCAGTAATTTACTGAGATGGTCACATATGTGCTTGCTTTTGTGTGTGTGAACGCGTGTGTGCACTTGAAGCATGTCGAAGTAAGAGAAATTAAAAAAATATACATATTTCTTATTTATTTTCTAAGCCCTACATCAATAGCCTTGAAATCGGTACCTGTAGGTACCAATAGACCACAAATCAGCATTGTCTCAAGAGACCCTCTGCTCGAGGAAGTGGGGACCCACATCATTCTGAATCTAGCTTTAAAAAATATAATCTCTTTCTGGTGCTAAAACCCTCAAGGGGGATGAAGACCCAGCATTAAACCAGTTCCGTCCATACTCTTCTTTGCAAGCTGATGTTTACCAATGTTATGTGCACACCACTCTTGCAAGAGACTATGCCACAAGCTTAGTTCTCAAAGATATTTATTTTCACATTTTTGATGGACAAGTAATCAAAAGAGTATCTCAGACTTGCATTCTTGGAATGGGTGTTTCAGTTGGCAGTTGCACAATCTGGCCCTCCGACCGAGAGGTCAATGGACGTTCAATTTTCACCATGGTGGAAGTGTTCAGACCTAGGAATCCAGTAGACGTTAACTATAAGCAAGATGAACTTCTTCAGGTTACTCAAAAGCCAGATGATCTTGTAATCAGACCTAGGAATCCAGTAGACGTTAACTATAAGCAAGATGAACTTCTTCAGGTTACTCAAAAGCCAGATGATCTTGTAACCAGACCTAGGAATCCAGTAGACGTTAACTATAAGCAAGATGAACTTCTTCAGGTTACTCAAAAGCCAGTAGATCTTGTAACCAGACCTAGGAATCCAGGAGACGTTAACTATAAGCAAGATGAACTTCTTCAGGTTACTCAAAAGCCAGATGATCTTGTAACCAGACCTAGGAATCCAGTAGACGTTAACTATAAGCAAGATGAACTTCTTCAGGTTACTCAAAAGCCAGATGATCTTGTAACCAGACCTAGGAATCCAGTAGACGTTAACTATAAGCAAGATGAACTTCTTCAGGTTACTCAAAAGCCAGTAGATCTTGTAACCAGACCTAGGAATCCAGTAGACGTTAACTATAAGCAAGATGAACTTCTTCAGGTTACTCAAAAGCCAGATGATCTTGTAACCAGACCTAGGAATCCAGTAGACGTTAACTATAAGCAAGATGAACTTCTTCAGGTCACTCAAAAGCCAGTAGATCTTGTAACCAGACCTAGGAATCCAGTAGACGTTAACTATAAGCAAGATGAACTTCTTCAGGTTACTCAAAAGCCAGTAGATCTTGTAACCAGACCTAGATGAACTGACGACGTTTCCTTGAAACTAGCATGGGATTTCAGGTAAATGTAGAAAAGTCGGATTTCATTTTGTCTCAGACTTTTCAACATTTAAGACACTTTCTTTAACGCGCAAGTAGGAACTTGATGCGAGAAAGAATGTTGAACATACGTTTATGTTTTCATGACAGGTACACTAATGATGATAACAAGAAGAGCGCAAATGTAAAGATGTGCGTGTATGTGTGTGTGTGTGCATGGATGGGGGTCGGCCAGGTACTGTGGGCAGTCAGTCAGTCAAGTGTAACAGAGACTTTGCAGTGAACAGACAGCCATTTTAGTGAATGAAGAAGGAACATGTTGCGTTCTTGAGATTTTAAGTGAATTGTGTTGTTTTAGAAGGTGAATTGTATTACTTTCTAGAGAATTTAAGTGAATTGTGTTACCTTCTAAAGGACTTAGGTGAATTATTTTATGTTCATGAAGATTTACATAAACTGTGTTATGTTCTAAGTGATTTAGGCAATTGCGTTTTGTTCTAGAGAATTTAGGGATTATTTTATGTTCTAGAGGATTTGGTGAACTGTGCTTTGTTCTAAGAGATTTGTTAATTGTGTTATATAGGTGAATTGTTTTATGTTCTATAGGATTTAGATAAATTATTTATGATCTATTAAATTTTGGTGAATTATGTTCTAAATGATTTAGATGAGTTGTAGTTTGTTCTAGTGAATGTAGGTGATTGTTTTATTTCTCGAGGGTTTAGACTCAATGGCAAAATCTCAGTATTCTCTCACATTTATCCACAATATATTATTAATTCAACTTTTAATAGAAAAATATTTGTGCACATAAAAAATTAAAACTATAAAAGCAAAACAATAAACCACAGGAATAAACAAACAAATAACCCTAATGAAAGAAAAAGTGCAAAAATAAAACAAAATTTTAAGAAAGAAAAGCCAAAATAATTCTGTAAATATGAAATGCAAACACCAAAGCAATGACACTCATTTATATGATCAATGAAGCTTTAAATAAGGAAGAAAACTGAAAGAAAATGCAACAAACTGTTTACTGCTTTGCAACGGAATTGTTCACATATGTTTGAACAATCCTGTTACAGTGATTCCAATGCAAGTGTGAGATAACATTTTGTGATATCAAGACTTTTTAATTTATAAAGCAGACAAGAACAGCAATGAAAAAACCCACACAAATTCCCAATTCATATCACTAGGAAACAGCAGCACTATTAAACAACCAAAAACAGACACCCACCCCAACCCCAAATATTTAAATGTATGATATCCCAAACAATTTCACAATCAAATTTTTCCTCTGCAAAATATTTACTTAAATATGTCATTTACAAATTGCCATGTTAGTTTTAAATAATAATACAGAGATCATGTCAAATTTCAAATCTTGGAATCAAACCTACCTTAAATTAATGTGTGGAATTGTGTGGGGGGAAAACACGCCTATCACAATAAAGAATTTATTTATCTGGACATTGTTTTGAGAGTGAATCGCCCCCTCTGCCTCATAACTATGCAAACATTCACAGGAATATTCTAATTACCCATTCTCCATCAATACAATTACATTTCTTAAAACTATAAATGAATGATACCCTGATACCCCAGTTGCTCACTCTACTAAGCCTAGATAACAAATGTCTTCTTTCGCAAATAGAACACACTTTCATGTGTGTTTTCAACCATCACAAAATCAATTGAATGCTGGAGGTAGAGAAAAATCCATAGATGACTGGTCTTGGTCACAAGACCCACTAAAACTAATAGAAAATGCTTTCTAAAAGTGGATACAACTATGAGATTGTGTGATGTACTGTTACACACAGGGGATGATTAAACTATCTGTAACAATGTGATCTCTCAGTTGCTCAAGTAAAATTAATTGCTTGCATCAGAGCACTTATAAGATGTGTGCACATACAGTCACAAACATGTATTGTGTGTTTGTACATATGTGTGTGCATGTGCAATTGTAAAATTTACACTATTTCATTAACTCTTTAACTACCGTTTTGTTTAATAGCAAGGCACCAACTGGGAAATAATGTACAAAGAAACTTCTGATTACTTTAAACTAAAGTGTCCACCAAAGGGACTTGCTGATTACTATGAATAAGAAATAATCAGTGCTCAGGCATATCAACTTTATATAAAATAAAAAAATATAATAAAAGCATACTCTACAGTCTACAACTCTACATGTTCCCATGTACACAAACACAATATGATGCTAAATGTAAAACAAACATTTCATAATTTTTCATAGTATTAATGTATTTTTTTATTCTGTAAGGATAACAGCTTGTATCACATTATGCTTGGTTAGTTATTCACGGCCCAAATTTAAAATCACTTCTCTGACTGCCTTCCATTCTACACACCATACAGCAGCAATTCTTTCTCGAAATCTCATCCAAACACTGAAGTTTTCAAACCCAATTGCACTCATGCTCTTTCAGCTGCTTGAAGTCTTTTTCTTACTCATTTAATAATTAGCATCAATAACAAGTTTTGTTATCATTTTATAATTAGAATAAAAAAACAGGTTATATTATTCATTTTATAATTAGCATCAATAACAAGTTTTGTTACTCATTTCATAATTAGAATAAAAAAACAGGTTTTATTATTCATTTTACAATTAGCGTCAAAACAAGTTGTCCTACTCGTGTTACGATTAGCTCAAAAACAGGTTGTTGCTGCTCGTGTTACAATTAGTGTCCAAAACAAGTTGCTGCTATTTATGTTACAATCAGAGTCAAAAGCAAGTTGTTGCTATTCATTTTTCAAGTGGTGTCAAAGACAAGTTGTTGCTACTCATGTTACAATTAGTATAAAAAAAACAATTGTTCTAACTCATTTTACAAGTGGTGTCAAAAACAAATTGTTGCTGCTCATGTTTCAATTAGCATCAAAAGAAGTTGTTGCTATTCATGTTATAACTAGTGTCAAAAAGAAGTTGTTGCTGCTCTTGTTACAATTAACATCAAGTTGTTGCTGTTCAGGTTACAATTAGCATCAAAAACAAGTTGTTGCTACTACTATTACAATTAGCCTCAAAAACAAGTTGTTGCTACTACTATTACAATTAGCCTCAAAAACAAGTTGTTGCTGCTACTATTACAATTAGCATCAAAAACAAGTTATTGCTGCTACTATTACAATTAGCATCAAAAACAAGTTATTGCTACTACTATTACAATTAGCATCAAAAACAAGTTATTGCTGCTCAGGTTACAATTAGCATCAAAAACAAGTTATTGCTTCTACTATTACAATTAGCATCAAAAACAAGTTATTGCTGCTCAGGTTACAATTAGCATCAAAAACAAGTTATTGCTACTACTATTACTATTAGCATCAAAAACAAGTTATTGCTGCTCAGGTTACAATTAGTGTCAAATCAAGTTATTGCAACTCATGTTATAATTAGCGTCAAAAACACAAGTTGTTGCTTCGTGCATGATGACCCGGCTCAGCTGATTAAATTGCTTGAAATGTGTTGTGAAATCACTAATCTTTCTCTTGCAAAAATTGACATCACTTCAAACTTATGTGCTTGCATTATGCTGATTTTTTTGTCCAACAGTTTCCAGTTGTTTTATTATGTACAATTGACTGGTGTGCCTTCTCCTTGACACATAAAAACCTCAGGAAAATGTTAATAAGACTTCTGACTAAAATAAGTTATTTAATCAAATTACAGCAGGATCATTTTACTAAATAAGTAAAAGTATTTAATGACCAAATACATTAATTTTGTGTGTGTGTTTTTTTTTAAAGTTATACTGGTCAAATTGAGTCAGGTCTGATAACATATGAACCTTAAATATAAAGCCTTAATGATCCTTAATATTATTATTACAAGAAAAATTAAACTTAACACACAATGCATATGAAAATATAACTGCTGTTTGCAAAGAGTATATTTCATACAACGGCAGCAATTATGTCCTTCATCCAAAGAGAGGTATACTAAAATACTGACAAGTATTGTGCAACATAAAAATGCATCAAAAATACTAACAAGAGATAAATATTAAGAAAAACTTTAAGACAAGCACTTGTTTTTAATAGCTCTTTTGCCAAATACTTACACAGTGCATTATTTACTGACAAATTATCATAAAATACAACAGCATTGTTTAATATTTACAGTGTATGCTTACTAATAATTTTCACAAAATATATCCGCAATGTTTATACAGTACATATTTACAGATATTTATTACAAAATATATTAGCATTGTTTAATATGTACTGATAATTCTCACAAAACAAACTGGCACTGTCCACAGAACAGGATCACAAAGTTCAGCAATCAATTCATTTATATCTACATGTACATTTTTTCCTTCTGTTTTCTAAGACACAGAAGTCATAATCAATGAAATGTAATTATATAAATTAAGAACAAAACAAAAATGAACACCCACATTTTCTTCGTTATGAATAAATATGGAACCAAATATATAATTGGTTTGTTTTGTGGATAGAATATTTGTTGTAATAATGATATAAAATGGACTGTGTAAGTTTAAATACTTGTTTTTTAGATATATGTGCAACTAAAAGAAAGACTTGAAAGAAAGAAAGAAAGAAAGAAAGAAAGAAAGAAAGAAAGAAAGAAAGAAAGAAAGAAAGAAAGAAAGAAAGAATATTTATATCCTGACTGTCAAAATTTAAGTATAATAAATATTTTTTTTTTACATTTAAACATATATGTTATCCTGGATTCATACTCCCTACTAATGAACTTTGTTTTAATTTTAAAATAATGATCATTAACTAACTGCTAGCAATTGCATTCATATTATGAGAGTGTATATATATATATATATACACACTGTTATATAATCAGACCTGCCTCCCCCCACCTCAGGAAACCAGAAGATTTTATGCAGAGTCTGGCATTTTAATAGAAATACCAATAATATAAAATAAATGCAATATAACAACAAATAATGTTAATATTTGAATTTACCAACATTTATGCAAAGCACAACATTTGTCTATGATTTGTCTTCTTTTTTGTATAGTTTCCATGCCAACGTTTATTTAAGATGATTTTTTGTCAAGCACACCAAGTGTTAGGCAGTTTTATTTAGAAAATACATTGGTCAAGGTATTTCTTAGACTTCATTTGAAGAAAGATCTACACATTTCAGAATAATTTAAGTACTGCATCATGATCTTCACTTTTACAGGAAATTCTATTGACTTATACTTACAAGAAGATATGAAGTACCTCCAGCCAAGTTTAATAATATAAATACAAATAAAGTTACTTATATTTAAGTTTACATGAAAACAAAACTAAACATTGTTCACATAGTGTTGGTATGGTAGTTCTTTGGTTCTTCAAGCTGTTGGCATATGGAGACTTTAAGTTCTGCAATGCCTGCTTTTCTATCTTCTCAACAGCTGGAACAGGATATTCACTTTTCCTATGCATGGGATGAGACAACTTGGGGTACACACTATGAAGAAGATCTATGCTAAAACAAGTTTGCTTGGAGTTCACACTTCAGAGATATCATTAGGCGTATTTATTACCTGCAGAATTTTTCAATTTCCAAGAAGTAATTATTAGGCATAAATGTTATTACTTTGAGTTTTTAATTTCTAAGAAGTAATCATTACGTGTTTATTGCCTGCAGAGTTTTCCATTTCCAAAAACTAATCATAAAGTGTTAAATATTTATTACCTGCTGACATTTGAAGGAAAAGATAAGTACTCATCAAACAGGATATAACCAAACAACAAAAGAAATATGTAGGAAAAGTAAAATTACAAAATAAAATACCCCCCCCCCCCATATCATTCTTCAGGAATTCATTACAATAATAGAATCTCAAACTCAGACTAATATGTTTACATTCCAATTTCACAATTTCAAAAAAATCAATATTATTCAAGATGGATGTGGTTAATGACAAAAATTAGTATTAATGAAATACATAATTCTTCTGTAGCTAATATGTCAACAATATATGTTTTGATATATATAATATAAACAAAAACATTCTAGAAGCAGTTGAAAACTTAATAAAAAATTTTTTAAATTCAATAGTTCCTTCACATAAAATTTTCTGACATTCTAAATATTTTGCAAACAGGAAAAAAAGTGGAGTTTTGCTGTTGAATGGATTTTTAAAGACTTCTTAAGAAAATGTGATCGTTCCTCTTATTTAGGAGTGAAATCAAAGTAATCAATGTCTGGTTTTTCCTTTTCTTTAACAAGAGTTGTTGGAGTTTGTTCTTCTGACCTGCAAACAGCAATTTGAAATAAATTATTTAAATAAATAAAGCATTAACTTTCATACTGTTTTTTAAAAATTGTTCATACTACTTTACATTTAGAAACAGTGACAACAGCAACTCTAATGAATATAATTAATTACATTACAGATGCAAACAATACAGAATTCACTTATTCAATTATTGCCTTTAGTTATTTTGGTCCACATTCTTGAAATAATGAAAACCCTCTAAATCTCACCAAAACATAATCGAAAAAGAGGACACAACTCATCTATTCACCAGTTAGTGTTTCCAGTATTTTGTAAAGAATTATTAAGTCTAATCAGTAGGCAATCCACTAAAATCTAATCAATTAAAGGAGTATGTAATTCACTAAAGTCTAATCAATTAAAAGAGTATGTAATTCACTAAAGTCTAACCAGTTAAAGGAGTATGTAATTCACTAAAGTCTAACCAGTTAAAGGAGTATGTAATTCACTAAAGTCTAATCAGATCAAGATGAATATCAGTCACTAAAGTCTAGTCACTAAAGTCTAATCAATTAAAAGAGTATGTAATTCACTAAAGTCTAACCAGTTAAAGGAGTATGTAATTCACTAAAGTCTAATCAGATCAAGATGAATATCAGTCACTAAAGTCTAGTCACTAAAGTCTAATCAATTAAAAGAGTATGTAATTCACTAAAGTCTAATCAATTAAAAGAGTATGTAATTCACTAAAGTCTAACCAGTTAAAGGAGTATGTAATTCACTAAAGTCTAATCAATTAAAAGAGTATGTAATTCACTAAAGTCTAACCAGTTAAAGGAGTATGTAATTCACTAAAGTCTAATCAGATCAAGATGAATATCAGTCACTAAAGTCTAGTTGGATCTAGATGAATATCAATCACTAAAGTCTAGTCAGATCTAGATGAATATCAGTCACTAAAGTCTAATCAGATTGAGATGAATATCAGTCACTAAAATCTAATCAGATCAAGATGAATATCAGTCACTAAAGTCTAATCAATTAAAGGAGTAAGTTTTTCACTTAAGTTGAATCAGTTAAAGGAGAAAGCACACACAAAATCTCTAATAACAAGTCCTGCAAATATCTAGTTCAAATAAATTTAAACATTTTGCAAACAGTACCTAGGTTAAATACCCTGCAACTAATATATATTCTACATGTTAATTAAACATCCTCCAAACAATATCTATCCTAAGAGTAAAAATATCCTACAAAACATCTATAGATGTTAACTTTAAAAGAAACCAGCAAATAATATCTATCTCACAGATGTTAACCTAATACATCGTTCAGTCAACATCTAGCCTATATATTATACATTCTGCAAACAGCTACCCCACAGCTGTTAGGCATCCTGCTATTATCTACTCTGCATATGTTAAATTAAACATAATGCAAAAATCTTCCCGTGTTATTTTAAACTACCAACAAACAATACCTACCCCCATCCTGCCAAGAATATTTGCCTCATGCAGTCACCCAAATTTGCTGCATTGACATTTGCATTTCTGGCTTATTGCAATGAATTCATAAGCAGATTTACATCATAGAAGGAAAACAGTGGTCAAAAACATCTACTTAGTTATTCTAACAAAGACTCATCATGCCTCACCTCATTATGTCTCTCATACCTCACTGACTCCCTTACCTGGCTTACTGTCTTTAACATTACTACTTACCAAGCACCAGCAGACTTGGCATGATGAGGGATAGGAGGTGGGGCCTTGCGACTGACTGAAGCAGAAAGGGTAATGGATGGTAGAAAACATTTGTTTCTGTATGGAAGAAAGAAAAAACACCAATATATACTTAAAAGTACTCAGAAGCCACTGTCAATGCCTTGATAAGACAATTTGAATTTTTAAGAAAGAAACAACAATTATTTCCCTTTCACCATTTTTATCTGTAGGTCTGGAAATACTAAGGCCTCCAATGTTGAGAACCTTTTACAAAAAAAAAAAAGCAAATTTACCAAATATGACAATAATTCATTACAACAATGATTCTTACATTCATTTTGAAGTTTAATTTGATCATGCAAACAACTTGATATAAACAACAGTCTCTTTTAATGTGCTACACATTACACTATACAATGTTAGGTGTAATGGATTACCTGGAAGCAGTTGCCACAACATTTTTGTTAGGCTCATAATCATAGCTTTGTGTCTCACATCCGTAGGCTTCTGCCAATTCATGCACCAATCGTCTCTGTTCTCGGTTCATAGATGGAAATGCATGACTTCTGGAGGACTGTTTTGACTGTTTGAGACATGAAAAGCTCAGATTTAAATTTGCTCATACAAATTATTTTCAGGAAAACTTGGAAGTAAATATGTCTAATCACTCAAGGTAATAAATTTTAATGATCGATGCAATTTACTGGTGTTTCACTTACATCAGTCGTGCAAATGATGAGCTTCAGAAAGAGGGATTTGTTTAAATTAAAAAAACAAAATAAAATAAAGGATTAAGACTAGAGTTAGGGTTAGTTTTATTACATTTATACTTACACTTTCAATGGGCTTCTTGGTTCTAAGTTAGATGTACAGTGGATTGGTTAAAATATGGGCCTACTGTTAATCTTATCTAGTGCAAACTTTGGTCAGGAGAAAAAGTTCTATTTAGTCTTCTCTGATTGGCCATTAGTCTGTGTTATTTTTGCCTTCACTAACTATAGGAAGTTATTCCCTATAAGGGATGGACAACTCTGAGTGATCTATCATTTAATTATAAGGTCTACATCAGGGGTGCACAAACCGCGGCCCGCGGGCCGCATGCGGCCCCCGACAGGGTCCTGTGCGGCCCCCAGAAGACTTTAGGATGTTACCATTATTTGTAACAGGCAAGGAGCTTTTAACATTAATCTGAACAAGGGAGTAGAACAGTGGTTTGCTTTCCCGTGGAAGCATCTTGTGCTGTGTTGAAAACAAACGCTGGATGCGGTATTGAGGTGAGAGGCTGTGTATTGGGCACACTGTTCAGTTCAGCTGATCAAAGGTGTACTGTTGAAATAGTAGTATCTGCACATCTTTGATGTATGGCGACATCAAATAGCATTAGAAAGAGGTCTATATCTAAACCCAAGTCGGCAGGCAGCCAGCTAAAGTTCAGTCTGGGGATGGGTGAGGTGACACTGGGGGGGGGGGGAAGGATGGTGCAGTCAGTGTGTGTGAATATGTGGCTGTGGATGTCTGGTTGGAATGTACTGAATGAATTACACTGTTTCGGAGTGAAGTTGTTTTTAAACTACTGCCCTTTGTTAATATGTCAGAAACCTGCTCATAAGAAGCTTAAAATTGAAGACGAAAATCATCAGTTTAAAGAAGAGTGGAGGCTAAATACTTTATGCGGCATTTTAATGGAGCAGCTATGTGGTTAATTTGTTGTGAGTCTGTTACTGTGATGAAGGACTTCAACTGCAAGCGGCATTACAAAACAAAGCAGCTGCGACTTTTGATGACTTAAAAGGCACTGGAGAAACAACAAAATTGAGCAACTTTTAAAAAGTCTGTCAGCACAGCAACATTTCTTCACAAAAAGTCTGAAGAAAACAAGTATTTTGCTGGTGCAAGTTGCAAAGTAGCACATATTGTTGCCAAATCATCACGGCCTTTTACTGACGGTCATTGATCTTCAATGTTCACCTGAACTGAAGTCATCATTTCAGCAGAACAACATTTTAACATTTTATGGAAGTCTCAGCTCCAGCACAAACAGAAATGTCAAGGACTTGGCTTGCAAGTTGTTGTCAGAATTCGGCAGCACATACTTGTGTGAACAAACGTTTTCAGTAATGAACATGAACAAGAACAAGCTGAGATCAAATTTGACGACAACAATCTCTGTTCGATTTTGAGGCTGGCGACTACAAAACTCGAACCAAATATTGATAAAGTTGTTAACAACATTCAGGCTCACCCTTCTCACTAATAAAGACTAAATCTAGGTTAATAAGGCAAAAACGAATGTATTTCATTATTTCTGTTGTCATCCATGTGCAATCTGACTTGCGGCCCTCCATGCACTATCAATTGGAAATGTGGCCCTCTGGCCTAAAAAGTTTGTGCACCCCTGGTCTACATGGAACCTTAACAAGCCCCAGTTCCCTATTCTCTATTGTGGCAATTAGGTTGCATGATAGGAAAACAAAAAGACATTATAAGATTTTCTGGTAGAAATGACATATATAATAACAAAATTTACAGAAAATGGACATAACATTTTTAATAATTGCATTTTGTCTATTAAAAACAAGGTAACAGACATTATAACAATAAGATAATAGACATTATAGCAAGATTTTAGACAATATAACAACAAAGTAATAGACAGAGTTAACCATACTCCTCAAAGAAATGAATGTCTCACAGTAGGATTACTGTCATTTCAAATCATGTCTAGATCTTAAATAAAAAGAGATGAAATTTTCCTCTTTCTAAGGAGCCACAATTATGAGGTTGGAGGATAATTACATTAATATGGAGAATGGATAGGAACTGGTAGGAAAACATATTTTAAATTAAAATATGCTGCATTTAATTACCTGCTTAGCACTTTGAACAAGTTCAGCAAAAGCTTTTTCGACTTTTGCAACAACATCAGGGCATTTGCTGCAAAGAAATGACAATTATTAATATAAAATCTGTTTATTACTTTAGAACAAGAATGATGTATTGTATCATAAATAACAACCTAACAACAGCAAGTATAATCAGTAGTACATAGGACAACTAGATAAAGAACATAAGACTCAGATAAATATTGCATCAAAAACAACAACAGCAAGTATAATCAGCAATACATATGACAACTAGGTACAGAGTGTAAGATCAGATAAACTGAATTTGAAGTTATCGGGATCTGAATGTGGCTAAAACAAACCTACCGGCAATACTCTTTCAGGAAATCAGAATACTTGGGGCCACTCAATTTCGCATTCAGGTCTGGGTTCTCAATTTCCAGTGCTGAAGCCATTCGTCGGTTGCGTTCCAGTAAAGCGCAGTTTGAATCACACTCTAGCCTGAAAAAAGTAAACATATAATAATAATTTTTTTTTAAATACAAGGCAAAATTAATTGGAAATGCAAAAGTAATTAATATTGCTTTCTTTATGTAAACTGCTAAAAGAAAATGTAAGGAAAAGCTCACACATTTCTTAGGTAATAAATTTACAAAGGATAATTTCACAAGAAATGGGACATGACTCACTGTCTTGTAGCACTTTTCTTCTTTTGAGTTAGTTGTGAGATATCCATTTCTTGACCTGGGCTTCCGCTAACAATAGCCTGCACAGTTAATCTGCAATATAAACATGGAATAATATATAACTGTATGCATCAAGTAAAAAATAAAAAAAATATTTTTCTTGTTAAAAAGTAAAAAAAAAGCACTATTTACTATATTATTTACTCTACCTTTTTTGTGTGATACAATCAAAGCATAATTTGTGTAACCTACTTTCAGAACTTGACACACTTCAATCTTTTAACACAACTTTAATCTTATACATTACCCACACTAAAATATAATATATATACATGAATTTTTAAAAAGGTGAAAGAGCTGTTGGTGAAACAAAGCTAAGAGTGTCTGATAAATACTGCAAGAAATTAGTTGTTAGTTATTTGACATTTTGAGATACTGATACTAGCAGAAACTAGAAGACAATGCTTTTAATGGTGCAAGTTATAAGAAAATTAGAAAATTAGTCACTGAACAATAGTTAAGATAAAATAAGTAACCCATGGGTCTTAGTTTTGAAAAAAAGATGAGGAGGGATAGGACAGTCTGCCACAATCAAACACTAATTTTCCTTAGCAACCACAAACATAAAGTATCTGAAATGGTTGTTTGCTTTGAAGATTGAAATTATAAATGGAAAAGTGCAATAAAATGTGGTAAAAATGTCACTACACCTATTAGAGATAAAAGTGCAACACAAATGATCAAATTTACAATATACATATAATACTAATGACATTTAAGAATGAAAAAAAAAGTGGATTTGATAATTAGTTTGATTTTCATATGAAATTTTTATATATCTAAATATATCAATGGTGTGAATAAATGTATCCACTACAATCCCATCTTCATTATCCTGAGAACATTCTGAGGCATTGTTTCCACCACCTCAGACTCAACATTAGATGTCGCATGGCTAGTCTTATCAATCACTGAATCAACAATGTTTACACTTCTCACATTATTTTCTGAGAGCTTTTGTTGGACAATTAGTCAATTCACAGCAAAGGTGAAATGGAATTTGAAAGGGAGGACTTTCTGTCCCCTTTCAAGAGAAAAAAACCATGGTTGTGTTTTCAAAACGCTTTCATTTTAGTATTTTAAGGTCAACCATTGCAAAATATAAATTCTTGCAGAATTGATGTTAAACTTTTAAAATCTAGTGAAACCTCAATATTGATCTTATCACCCCCTCTTACCAATTTTAGCAGCTAAAATGAAGGACCAGTACAAAGTAACTCAATTTGAGGCGGCCCTCACAAATATTAAAGAAAAAGGAAACAATCCATTACCATCTTCATAACTGTGATGCTGTCTGGGAAAACCCGGCTACAGTCACTAAAAGTGATTTTGCTCTATAGCCATATGTAGTCGTTTACTCCCCTTTGATAGTCCAGGGAGGTATATACATAAAAAATGTATAGTGAAAAAGCTATCTGACAAATTTTAAAAAAATAAATAAATATGAGATTCTGAACTTTAATAAATTATAAAAAACCCACTTTTGAATTTTTTTCACTTTAGCCAGGTTTTCCCAGACAGCATCACAATTATCAAACTGTATCTGTATTACCTCTGGAACTGTGCAATTTCTGAAGACATACTGATGCTGGCATTACACTGCACCTGAGCACTGCGATTTCCACATGCACACTTAATCTCCATCTGCATTAGAAAATTTGTTAAATTTCAAGCTTGTGAAATACATTCTTTTTCATTCAAATGAAATACATTCTTCTTTCATTCAAATGATCTATGCTTAAGTGCCAATATATATATACAACAGTAGAAGAAAGTTATTAAAAAATCAGAGATACTTACATTGAAACAGTCTGTATTTAAATGCCAATATATATCTTAGGCAGTATGAAGAAAGTTATTTATAGAAAAGATAAAATACCTTTTTGTCAATTGCAAATATATTATTCTCTCTAAATACCATATTAAAGTATTATCTTAAACAAAAGTACGAAGTAAATATCACAAATAGTTGAAAGAAAAAATGCTAGCCATTTGGAAACCAGCAATAAAGGATACAGTGACCAGCAATTAAAAACCTGGACATTTTTTAAATTAAAAAGTATTTTGAATAGATATCACCTGTCTCAGACTACAGGTCTATAGTAGTTACTATGGTGAATTCTCATAAATTATCAATCAATTAATTTACATTATATTTTTCTATTAATTAACATTTTAAAAAAAGGAAACTAGTCAGTGAATGCGATTTTCTGCTTTACTGCCGTGGATACCTTCTATTTCTTCTAATGAACTTTAGTAAACCAGTATGCTAAGAAATTTGTTTCTGTTGATTTGATTATCATTTATTTTACCTGAAGCAGTAATTTATTACACAAAATTATGTCATAAATATGAATTTCTAATGAGCTATTCATTCACACAAACTGTTGAGGAAGTGAGAAATGCAACATCAAAGAGGTAACTTGTTATATCAAAATGAGTTTAAAATACTGTTTGTGATATTTACAAGAAGTTTTATGGACTGTTAGTGTTACTGTTTATTTTAAATGGCTGATCAGATTTAAGTAATAATTAAAAACAACTAAAACAAAACACAGCACTTACCATAGCTGGCAGTTAATTTTTAAATGAAAATAATTGTTAACTGTACAATGAATTTGATGAATAAAATTAGGTATTTAGAATATTCAGCATATTGTCATTTCAAAGTAAATGCTGGCATAACCAGGATATATAAATTAATGTCAATATAAGAATGAATGCCTATACAATGCAAGTGAATTGTTGCTGAATCTAAATATTGATGGCTAGCCTGGCTTTCAAAATGTGAGCTATGAAAAGTCTAATAAAAATATCTCCGGTAAGTGTTAGCTATATCGTAAACTGAGCAAAGAAACACTAATTCAGACAGGCTATATTTCTTATTATTTCAATATTAGAATTAACATGTAGAAATGTGAAAAACAAATTTTATTAGCTAAAATCCTCATGGGGGAAAAAAATGAATTAAAAATCCCAATGAATGACTGTTTTTCAATAAGATGACTTTTATATTTTAAAATATGTTAGAATAATACGATTTGTTAAAGTAAATTAAAACATTTCAAAACTTATCTAATACAAATCTTCAATAATAATGACAAGTTTCAATAAGGGTAATAATACATAAACACTTTTCTCACTAACACATACAAATCAGTTACTTTTTAAATAAATGAAATGACATTAAAAATTTCATTATGTAAAAACTCTATAATATCACTTTAAAAAAAGATGACATTTTCCTGACCTGTGTTTTGCATGGCACTTGAGGACACTTGCTACTATTTGCATGACAAGGTGCCCCACATGGATGACCACACTCTGCTCGCCTTTTAGTACAAGGTTGCTTGCACAAGTCACCTTCAGTCAAACATACACCCTGTTCCACAATACAACGTAATAAAACATCATGACAGTTTTGGCATCAAAGGTTAAAATAAAAAAATAAAAACCAATCAAAAACCCAAGAAATAATGCAAAACAAAAATGCTGCTGATGGCAATAATAAAAATAATAATAATAATAATAACAATACCACTACCAACAACATCACCAATAATAACAACAATATACCTTATGACAAGGGCGCAAGCACTTGTGCAGTCCACATGGAAGAGTTTTGCCGCAGGGGCGACCACAAGAAATATCAGTCATGTGGCATGCCACATTTTTCCTTAGCTGAGAAACAAAATCAGCACAAAACTTTAAACTTTCTAGCCTGGGTAAAAGCAATACAATTTACTGTCAAGTTTTATAAGCACATCCACATTATGTATTTATTTTTATACAGTATTTGATACCAGGCAATAAAATGATATTTGTGTTAGTATATTTTAACCAATAGCTTTCAGCATTAAATGCCAGTGAAAAAACTGTATGGTAGCACTGTTAAAACAAAAGAAAGCTAATGAAGCCAAACTTATCTCCCAGCGAATTTTTTTTTTAAGTGGGTCATTTTGGATCCAGAGTAACTGGATGTGCACAAATGCCTTTATTAACTCAATTAATTTTGTTTAAATACATTACAAAATAAAAACAATGACTGACTGCAAGGTTCATTACTATTTATCAAGTGAGATGTGGCTGCTTTAGTTCTACAAGTAGGGGTTATTTTGTGTCTATGTCTAATTTGTGACACAAATTAGTTTAACATACTAGAGTGATCTAACATCTTATAATATAAACCACATTAAATGAACCATATAACTCCTAGATTAAAGTACTAAACAATAAAACACTGACTTAAAAATATAATCTGCATAGTCATGCCTAAGTGATTTGACAATTCTCTGCTCACCTCATGATCACCCATGCATGGCTTCTGCACAAGTTCTGTGCAAGGTGGACAGGCATCATCACTGTGACATGTGTGACGAACTGTTAACACATTTTTAAAACATGAGAAAACAATTTTACATTTTAATCACCCAGCAAATCAATATAACATTAATGTAGACATTGCATTTCAAATAAAATAATCAAGCTTAGGAGAAGCATAATTAAAGTTAAAACATTTGTGTTTTGTTATTTATTATCAATGTTCTTTTGGGTTTTATTATTTCTAGTGTCATTATCTTCTGGCATAAAACTGTCCTGCTTGACTGCAAGTTGACATATTCATGCTGCATTTGATATGATAGGAAGGTGATGTGAAAAGATAGAAGTAATTTGCATTCTGAGGCAGAAGAGGTAATTTATGCATATCCAAGACTCACCTCACTACAAAAATACTGAAATGTTTCCCTTTACAATGCAATGTCACTCGTCTATTTGTTTTCTTAAATTTAAACAGATCTTAGACTGTCTGGGCAACACTCCACAAAAGTCTTTCATTAATCTAACACCAGACTTGAGTGTTGCAGGAAAAACTGATTTACAATACAGCCTAATATACTTGTTACGTTTCCAGTATTTATTTAGAGACCCTGCTTAGGAAATTATGGAACTTTAATTTACTATTTAAATTAATTCCCTCTCGTTTAACCTAAACAGACTGGTTGCCCAAATCATCATTTGACTAACTTAAAAATGTGTCTTGTAGTGCGGACAACAGATTTACAAAACTGACAATTTGCGTACAAAGCTGGCTTGGAGTTGTTAAATTCCTCTAAATTAATATGCATTCGTTATGTCATTCAGCTCATTCGCCCCCATCCAAACCAAGAGTATCTATAGGTCTATCATGCATAAAAATGTACTACAAAGAGGATTAACAATTAAAAATAAGATTTAATAAGTTTAACAATTTAACAAATAGTCAATACGAGCGCGAAGTCTGATTCTAAGCCTCTGCTATTTAACGTGCTAAATGTCAACGAGAGAATTGCCTTGAATACAGTGTTCATTTGATTTCGGTACACCAAGCAATGACTTAGCTTGTGAAAGTGGCCACGTGTTCGAATCCACTCCAGACCAGTCTACCTCACTTGTCTTCCCTCAGCAAAGGATGCATACAGCATAACAATGGAACTGTCTTTCAGTATCACACTGAATGGAATGGTGAGTATAGACAGACGTGCAAACCTGCGCGTCGGCACTGTCTCAATATGGTAATAGGACAATAGTGGATTCAGCTCACTTGTAGAGCTTGAACAGGGCTTTTGTAGAACAAGGATAAAAACCGACCTGAAAACAAGAATGTTTTCGTAATCATCTTGCGTTTAAGTTCGCCACCTAAGCACGATTAGTTTTTAAATGCTCGGGCTAGAAATTCGACATAACGCGTCGTTTACAATTTAAATCAAAAATATAATCTCACGCGTGTTGCGTTTAACAAGCATGACGTATGAATTACCAAATATTTACAACGTTAAAATTTAGAGTTCATACAAAAGGGACAATTCAAACTAAGCAAAGTGCTTTACAATTTACATTAAAATTCACACGCAATAATTTGAATTACAATAGAAAATTCATGTCGGGCTCAGGCACTCCTGGCTCTAGTGAATTTAAAGTTATATAAATTAAAGTTACAATGGGAAAAGAGTTACAATGATTTATATACAATAACTTATAGGGTTTTATCATTTATCAACGAACCGTGCTTAAGCTACTGTGGCAATGCATAGCACAAAAATTACATACATAGTTCAACAATGCAAAATACAATTAAATAAATTCAGTACCTTTAGTGAGAAATCGAAGTGTTATCTCAGCAATCGCGTCGGCTGTTCTCTGTGACTCAACGAATTAAGCGATGGCACGAAGTATCAGTACTACGTCTATGCTTCTGGATTCTCGGAGTGACTCTACAGAAACGCGTTCCCCTATTTATCAGAATGTATAGAACGCATCACGTGACTGGTCACGTGGTATGTAGTTGGTTCGAGAATTTAGACAATGGCCTAAAGTTACATAATCTCTCTGACCTCTTTGTTAGAAGCTTCTCGATACTGAAGTATCATGGGAGAACTCTAAACAAAGGAATTTCAAATTTTGATGTTTGAAAACAAACAAGTGGGTCAAGGAGTCATGACATTTTTATCAGACTGTGACAATACTGAAGTTCAAAGAACAGTCAAAAATGGCTAAACCAGGCAAAAGTTTGAATATCCAGCTCTAGAAATTTAAAAAGCTTTAAAAATATGATACCACATATAATTCTTAAGTAAGCATCCCTCCTGCGATAAGTAGAATAAAAATACACAGCATTAGAAACACATGCAAGTTTACAGCAATGTTCGATGGATTCTCTCTCTCTCTAAATGAATAATTTGTTTCATTTCAAGCCTAAAATCTAAACAAAATAATAGAAACTGTAAGCGTGCATGTACACATATGTGTGCATGTGTTGCATGTCAAGTTTATCTTTGTTGGGAAAATTCTAGCATTTTTCAACTAACAAATACTACATCTTAGATAAATTTCAGTAGCTATAGTAATGTCAGTTATAAAACACTAACCTAGGTTATATCATATTTATTTTTTATTTTTTTTAAAGGCCAAATAGTGCCAAGCAGAAATAAGTAAAGCAATTTTAATTTTACAGCCTGAGATAGTCGATAAGGAAATTGTACCTAATTATGGACAAATTAAAATGAAAGAAAATCATTAATTGTGAGATGAATAAGTAAATTGAGTTATCAGTAATATCAAGTATTTAAATTAAACAATTTACATAATTTATGTGTACAGAAAAGTAGAGAATACATTATGTCTACCTGTTCTTAATAGCACAGTAATAATGAAGATAAAATTTGTTTTAAATTATCTCACTAGTTCAGGATATTAATTTTTCTGCATGATCTGAACAAAGACCAAGATAAAATAAGATACAATAGGATAGAACAAAACGTACTAAAATTACAACGATTAGCAGTTCAGCTAGTTAAAACAAGTTAAAAGGAAAAGTTTAAACAGAAATTATGACAAAACATCATTGCTACCTGGGTGCTCACAAGGATGCTGACGAGAGCATAAGCGATGACAAGTAGGTGGAGCAGTTCCACAGGGCACAGGTGGAAAAATTACTTCTGCTCCACAGTAGCAAGGTAATTCTTCAAAACCTGTCCAGGTAATTAAGTGTGATATTAAACAAGCCTTAACAACAAAATAATTTGTAGTACTGAGCCAGTGAATTTATTTATCAGTAAAAAGATGCTACTGCAGCACTGAATCAGTGAACTATGTGACTAGCATGTGCTCTTTAGAGGATTTGAACCTGTGGTGGAACCAGAACACCACTTGTGTGGGACCTGTCATTTCTCTAACCTGAGCCTATGGCTAGCCTACACTTCAACCATTGCTAGAATACACTTCAACTCATCTTAACTACACTATAGGTATGCTATATTTCAACTTAATTTTAAATATAACATAGGTAATTTGAGTCAGAATACTGAACAGTACAATGCAAGATGTCAGGTCACAACAACCATTTAGACACTCAGCAGTAAGACACAAGAAGTCAGCAAACAGACATTTAGACACCCAGCAGTAGGACACAAGAAGTCAGCAAACAGACATTTAGACACCCAGCAGTAGGACACAAGAAGTCAGCAAACAGACATTTAGACACCCAGCAGTAGGACATAAGAAGTCAGCAAACACAAACATTTAGACACCCAGCAGTAAGGCACAAGAAGTCAGCAAACACAAACATTTAGACACCCAGCAGTAGGACATATGATGTCAGCAAACACAAACATTTAGACACCCAGCAGTAGGACATATGAAGTCAGCAAACACAAACATTTAGACACCCAGCAGTAGGACACAAGAAGTCAGCAAACACAGATATTTAGATACCCAGTAGTAGGACATAAGAAGTCAGTTTGCACAGCCATTTAATTAGGCACTGAGCAGTATGATATAAAACAGGGGCGCACAAACTGCAGCCCGAGACAGGGCTCTGTGCAGCCCCCCACATGACTTTAGGATGTTACCATTATTACAAATGTAGAACACATTATTTCATTATTGTGTTGTTTTTTTCTGATTTGCAGCCCTCCATGCACTATCAATTGGAAATTTGGCCCTCTTGCCTAAAAAGTTTGTGCACCCCTGATATAAAAGGTCAGCAAACACAGACATTCATTTCGATAAACCAAATTTTTCATAGAGTCCACAAGTTTTTCTATCACCACCATCATAATTTTTAAAAAATAAAAATGATCACACTCTACTTACTGGCTTGAAGACATGGTCGACAATTACCACGATGACACAACTCTTCACATTTATGGTGGCCACAGTTCAAAGGCCGGCCACAAACCAGTTCACATATATGCACATCACGCTGAAAATAGATGCACTTGGTATAGTTTCTCTGTATACAAAATAAGTTCAGCAAACACCTCTGTGTACATCAAAATTTTTATTTTAGATCAGTTACCAATGGGTATTTGTATTTACATTTTGTATGTGCAGATGTATATACATATGTACAATTAAGTGCATAAATGTAGACAACTGCATATATTTTTTTAAAGTCAAAGTGGGCTTTTTTGCATTCTGAACAATCACTTCAAGCTATATCAACCAAGTTATTTCCAACAATTTAAAGAATATCATTAAATAGTATAATGTTTAAAAATGGGAAAATTCATCCTGCAGAGACTAAGGGATTACCTAAATACTGCAAACTGACCAACTTAGAAGGTATATAAGCATGCAAACAAACAGAAAGCACAAAAGTGAATTGCATTACAAGTGAATAGGTATAACACAGGACTTCTAGAAATGTGCTGACCCATGTATTTTCCCCCACTTGAAGGGGGCCATTATCACTAAATGCCTGAGTTGGACTAAGATTTTTTAAATCAGGAGGAATGGGAAAAGTGTCTGCAAGCTTGTTGCCCCAGGTAATGGATGTCTGCCTCAAATGCTGAAAGTTAAGAATTCTATCTGGTGTTAATAGACCTTCTGAGATGTATAGCCAAAAACAAAATGGACAAAAGGTTCATTTGGATGAAGAGGGTTTACTCGGATGTAAGCCAGCAAACCAACAACATCAAATATCAAATAAGTGTGTGTGTGAGGGGGGAGGGGGCATAAATTAATCTACCTTTAACAAAAGTAAAATCTGAGTTGGACACAGCAGTTTTTCTTAGACCCACCAATGAATTAGTGCTGGCCACTACTATTGCAGTAGCAACACAGTGCTGGTCTATTCTATTTATAGAAGCCCACCAACAAAGGCAATGTCACTGATAATGTACTGTGTTCTGACAGATGTCACCAATTACTGTCTACTTAAAAGTGTGGTGGTGTAGCACATGGCTTAGGCTGAAGCTTAGAAATTACAATTCATGAGATAAATTACAGAAAAGGTACCTTTATCCACAAAAGGAGTTTCTATAAAACAAGATATTAGATTGAGTGAAAGCATATAGCAGCCTAGTATCATGTCAGTAAAGAAAACGGAAAATTTTGTAGTTTTGTCTGAGGATAATACTGTCAAGACGCACACAAGGTAACAAATTCAGAACCAGATCCAGTACAAAAAATGGTGTAATCATCTAGTGTTGTGATACTGTCTATGGCATCAAGATGAATAATAACTTGTCTTGGAGAATCCACCTCAAAGAATAGTCCTGTTCTGGAAAAGCACACTCATTTCACATTTTAGAAGTGACCCTCTCACCAAGACAATGAAGTTGTTGTTCAAAATCAGGTCTCATCATTTCAGAACTATATTTTTGCTATGTGCCTCTGGAACTAGTCCAAATACCATACTTCATATATGGAGTATTACAATGCTATGTGCCTCTGGAACTAGTCCAAATACCATACTTCTTATAGGAGTATTCAACTTCTGTGTGTGCTTTTATGCATGAAGGAATAGGTCTCAAATTTTTTCCCTTTAACCCCAAAACAATGATAATTAAATGGGAATTTAGAGGAAAGAAATCTATGGTGGTAATCTCACTCTGTGAGTAAAGATCCAATGATGATAGCACTATTTTCCCCTGATGTCAGATATTCTATCATCCCAGTAGGATAAGTGTGCTGAAGTCATGACAGGAGTAACAAAGACTTTTCTAGAAATCTACATCTTATCTAGCCTGTTCTGCATTTGTCTGCTATTGACAAATACATTATGGTTGAGCCATTATCAAAATGTCCATCTGACCTTGTGAAATCTATTCATTAGTAATTTTTTGAAAGAAATATGTGCGAAATATTCTACTCTATAAGGATTCAACTGTCAGATCTGCTATTGGGCTGCATACTTGAGTCAAAACAGATCCTCTAGAACAACATGGCTATGACTTTTATAATCTCATGCATGATAACTGAACAAAGATCTTTTTCCCATATTTCCCTTACTAAATTTGTCCAGTATTAGGGAGACCAACAATCCAATACAAAGCTTTCACTAATGTACCTTTACACACCCATAGATCCTGCACATACATCCTTGCACTGTTTACACATCACAGATCCTGTACACACACCTTAGAACCTATATACACACCCTTGCACCCTGTACACACCTTTGTTCCACACCAAAAAAAAAAAAAAAAAAAGCATTAATGGAAGCCCATGCAACTTAGAAATTAAAAATAAAAAAATTATGAAGTGAACTAAATGTATGAACAAGAAATGGTACTGGTTATACCATTTCACCCAAAATCTGAGTCAAATCATTTCAAACTAGAGATTTCAGGGAATGCTGTATTCCCTAAGGGTACTGTCCTCCAGTCAATGTAGACAAATAGTTACATAATGGAGAAGATTATGTTGCATGAGAGAGTGAGTATGAAGAAAGACTTTGATTGCTGATGTATTTTTAAACTCAAAGCTCATATGATATAAGGATTGCTAAAAAAATTAAAGTGATGATTTCTTATTAGTATAAGCAACTGGTTGTTTATAAGAAATATAAATTAATATTTAAAAAATATGACAAAATCAACCACTTACTGTACAGCATGTTTCATTGCACTTATGACGACCACACATCCGTTTCTTATTACACCGCCTTTCACATTTGAATGGCGCAGAGGCTGAAGTAAAAAATAAAGCAAACAAACATATAATGAGCCTTATATGGATATCTAATGCACATAAAATTTATATTTTTGATTGTGACTGAAAATTAACTGAATAGCCTGAACGCTGTGAATTGAGCTGATTGCTATATAAATCTGTGTAAGATATTTGTGTACATACATGTTTGTACTTAATAAATGTAAACAGTTTTGTAAACATTTATCAAGTTTATTTCTCTTGTGTTTGGGAACAATCCTACCTGGCCCAACTGGTACCTCCAGGTTAGTGTCTGGCTGACCAGAGGGAGGGTATTTGTGGCATATAACTGACTCACCACTGTTGTTATGAGCTGATTGTTGTCCATGTAAATTTTTCCACTTGCAAAAAGATCGATGCTTATGTTAAAACCTTTCACTCTTGAAAAGCATGAACACTGCTTACATTTCACCCAGAGAACCATCACACAGTAAATTCACTGGTTATGACTTTCAACACAGCTAAGCTGACCAGATTGGCTGTAAAATGCTACTGATTGACTACTCCAGTACTTGGAACTGCACTCAATGATACCCAAGTAAAAGCTCATCGACCATCCAAAGGAATACAACTCACTGTCCTGTGGTGTGCTCTTTTAAAGCAGTACATCCACATTCAGTGTTGACTATAAGGATATATACTAGGTTCTCCCAGGGAGAAGAGACTGTAGTCTAGGTAACCTGCTTATCGCCAGATACATCCACAAATTTTACAGCCTTGACAATTAGGATCAGCACTCTGTGACTCCAAGTGTACTCTAGGGCACTGGGACATCTGAGACTCATCAAAACACCCTGACTCATTACCTTCAAAACTCCAACGATCTTGAGACATAACTTATTGCCAGCATTCAAGCGAACTGCAGTTGAAATAAGTTGTAGTGGGAAGACCCATATCACAACAACCTGATAATTTAGATAATTTAGTCAGCAGCCAAAGACCTCAGAGTTACATAGCAAATAGTTAATTGCCTCATGATTAGTCTAACATTCCTTTCTCCAACAGGCAACCTTTTATTTAGTTTTCCCATTATCTTTTGATACATTTGAGTGCAACACATTAAAATGACATCTGTAGCATTCTCTTTTGTAATTATAAAAAGATTATGAACATCAAAGAGTTAATAACTCTATGGCTCAATTCCAGTCATTTCTGTTTATTATCATTGAGTTTGATACTTCTTTGTTCTTGAAGCATGTGTGAGACTAAATATGTTGCCACAATGTTTAGACATTCCAGACCATTAGTCAAATAATTTATGCAAATGACCCACCCACTAAATCACGTGTCACAACGCAAATGCAGAAACAGCACTGACACCACATGCATACTCACCACTAAATTTTGCAAGTTCAGGGCATGGAAAATCCTTCTTAACTGCACCACACACACAGGTCAGCTCTGTGACCCCATTGCATTCTCCACAGGCACCATCATGACACTTCTGCTGACATTTATGATGGTTTTCTGCAAGAAAAAATAGGTCATAAATAGAATGAGATAAGCTAAACTTAATTGTTAGAAATGGAGCAGTTCTTGTTGCTGGGCAAATCATCTTATTATGCAATTTTATAAGAGTTAGATAAATAATCTGAAAGATTCATTAACAAAAACAATCTAAACCAAAACATATTATTTTTTAACCCGTTCGCCGGCCCGCTCCCGGATTCGGTTAACGCATGCGCACACTTTTTTAAATCGATAGCCACTTAAAAAAAATAACAATCAAGTCAAGCAGACGATATGTTTGGGTTCAGCAGCCAATCTGCTCTAATTTTATCATTGGTTAACTATTTTTAGAAAGGTTTTTTCCATTACAAAGTTCGGAAATCCCCAGACACCTAACGTTTATCGAAGCTAAGCCGCCATTTTGAACCGAAGTTTGTACTACACATGGCTCGTTTCAAGGACCATTTTCAGTTGTTTGCTTGATCCTACCTAACGAACTTAATTGTGTAAATAAATTTAATATATTGTAGATGAAATTCGACAGGCCTACTGAATTTTTGGATGTGACCATTTGATAATAAAAAATAAAAACCGATCGCTCTCAAACCGAACCCTCGTGGACGTCGTTATGACGTCGTTATGATACTATTTTTATCGATGACCACTTTAAAAAAAATACCAATCAAGGTCAAGGAGAAAGATATGTTTGTGTTCAGCAGCCAATCTGCTCTAATTTTATCATTGGCTAACTAATTTTAGAAAGGTATTTTCCATTACAAAGTTCAGAAATCCCGAGTCACCCCTCGCTTGTAAAGAAGCTGAGCCGCCATTTTGAACCGGTTTGGAATTATACATTGCACGTTTCAAACACGATTTTTAGTTGATTGCCTGATCCTACCTAAAGAACTTTATTGTGTAAATTAATTTAATATATTGTAGATGAAATTCGACAGGCCTACTGAATTTTTGGATGTGACCATTTGATAATAAAAAAAAAAAACCGATCAGTCTCAAACCGAACCCTCGTGGTTTTCATATGACTCTTTCGTTTTGTTCAAAATCAACCAATTTCCCCAGGAATAATATTAATTTACACAAGATAAATTATTATTTATACCATATATTCAAATGGCAATCAACAAAAATCGTTTTCTTTCGGATTTTATTCAAGGAAACATCTAACAAATTGACGAAGGTCAACACAAGAAAAAGGTAAGAAAACTTTTTATTTATTTATTTATTTTTGAATTTAAAATAATAATAAGCAAACGTTAAAAAATTAAATAAATATTTTTAAAATGTCCCCCATAATATTTATTTTGAAAATCATTTTAGAATTGTACGAATTATGCTTGCTTTTAATTATTTAGTAGACTAGTAAAAAAAAAAAACGGTGAAAATGTTCCCAAGTTCAACAAAAAGATAAGAAATCTTTGTATTATTTCTTTGTTTTTGAATTCGAAAAAAATTTAAAAAATACTTTTAAGATTCCTTAGTATGTCTATAATAGGTAGTAATTTAAATTTTTAAAATCCATTGATAATTACAGTCGCTTTAAATTTTTTAGCACACTGACCCATTCAGTTATCGGTAAGCGTCAAAACATGGCTGCCGGCGAACGGGTTAAATAATATTATGAAGTTTTGTTTATACTAAGTTGACACTTGAACAATTAAACAAAGACAACAGTTAATACTACAAAGAAATAATCTCTCCTTCACATTTACTTATTATCTAAGTTCTGAGCTTTTTTAATAAACAAAGTTTCTCACCTTCTGGTCCACACATTAAAGGTTTGTTACAAATTTTCTCACACGTGGGCACTGGATCCAAGCAAGAGGTTCTTGAAGGTACCTGTAGTTGTTCTAGTGGAGTCTGCCCACATCGACAGTGTGTAATCTGATCAGGCATTAAACTGCAGGTGCCACAGTCACCTGGATGACACAGGTCTTCACAAAGATGATTACCACATCCAAGTTTTCTGAAATTGTTAATTAAGTTGAAACTTAATTTAAGTAAAAAAAACGATACTATGAGAGATAAAATCATACATGATAACTGTAGTGTAACTAATCTGAAGAAAATAATGGACCTCTTATCAAGAATCCAGAAATCTGAAAGGATCTGGCATCTGGAATGAGAAAAGTTATATACCAAGTCTATTAAAGCTAAATTCCAGGAATATAAAATATCTTTATATGATTTGGAAAATACAAAACTATTTGATGTGCATAGAGGATTCATTACATTTTCAAAAAAGTGATTAATACTATATGCACTGTACATGTATCAATATTTATATTGTGAACTTAATGCCAAACATAACCCACTTGTATCTATTAACATCCAAAGCACTAATAAGTAAATGAATCATCTATGAAGACATTTCTTCTCACTTTTCCATAAATCGTCTGCAAAGTCATCTCTGTATCATGGTACCAAGAAAAGTTTTTAAAATCATTTTAGCAAATGTCTCCAAATTAAAATTTCAAAGTTGTGTTGAAGGAAAAAATCCTTCATTGTATCAGAGTAAAAATTTGAAAGAAATTAGGAGATCTTTTAAAAGCCAATTTATATCTCAATTCTTTTATGATATCTGCAATAAAAGCCTGGCCACCACACAATAAACAATTTAAAAATGTTTGGTTTCTGACTTTTATATACACGATTAGGTACAGGATTGAGCAAGGAAGAACAGAAAGTTAAGGAGTCCAAAAATCCAGAAGAGATCAAGCCTCAAGTTTTTTGGATAAGAGATCTCTTGTTATATCATTATCCTCAAAAAAAGGTTGTAATAATAATTAAAGACTGATTAAATAAATGCTTATTAAATTTATGTGATTAAAGGTTATATTTCTTTGCAATATGAAAATGAGCACTTTTATTGTTAATTTTTTAAATTCTGCAAGGTGTTGCTGTTAAAATTAAACAAATCAAAACTTATGTTAGTCTTCAGGGACAGTTTACTCACTTGCTGCACTGCTTGTTACAAGAGAATGACAGCAGGAATGCCGCCTCTGAACCACAAGTTACCTCCCTTTCTTCATGTCCACCATAGCATTCTGTTAACATAAAATACTTATGATGCAAGAATCTATTGATAGGTGCTGCTACTGCATGCTACATTTTTATTACTAATTTAACTGTGTACACCTAACTTCAAGTCTGATGCCTGAAATATTAGAGAGTGTCACCTGCATCTTAATCTAAAATTCAATAACATCTGCAAACTCAACAGCGGAGTGGGGTAAAATAAGCTGATGTAACGTCTGATAAATTGAAATATAAGTTTGCCACAATAGTTTCAATAGTTCAATAGAAAAGCACACACACTTAAGCGTGCTGCAATGCCGTGGTATGACCGAGTGGCATTTTTCTTCCTCCTCCGCCCCCCCTCCCCCCAAATTAAATTACAAAAGTTTAAAATTTAACTTCAAAGAGTCAGTTGAAAGAGGAGCAGCTTACCCTGATGCACCTTTTTATCACAGGGTGGACAGTCACCTGTATGACATACCAGTGCACAGTTATGCTGTTTACAGTTGAGCAATTTTTCACACACTTTTTCACACCTACAGCTAATAGCTTGCCCACATCTGACGCTTTTTCTGCACAGAAAGAGAAGGAAATTATTGCAGCACTTTCAACTGAACTCGTGTCAAAAGGAGTAAGAGTTAAATATTTTTACACACACCATTAGTCAAGATATGATGGAAGTAGACATTTTCCTGAGAACTTTACAGCATATGCTATTTATAACTTATTACAGTTTTGGTTGAGTGAGTGTAAGCATATAAAAAACGAGTTATAAAGAACAGTTTAAGAACACATATACACATAAGGAAATATTTTTCAGTTAATGTTTAATGGATTGATAATGCATATAATATGCTCTCAATTGTTAAAAAAATAGTTTTTTTTCCAAATATAAAATGCTTACAACACTAAGACAACACTAGTAGGCCAGCAAGCTTACCAATGATGCTCAGATCCTTGAAAAGTCTAAACTTTTAATTCTTCATCCATTTTTAGCAGTTTGTCTTCTTTGCTTTTGGCCAATTTTTGCAGAGCATTAGACTTGGCTAAAAGACTGAATTCTCCTCTGTTTTTGGCTTACTCTATATATTCATCAGCTTCCTTGTTCATTGATTTAATGCTCTCTTCTATTCTCATCTTCTTTATTTTCAGGTCATTCAGCTCTTCCATGACAGCCTTCCTCTCCTTTTCAGGTCATCCAGCTCTTTCATGACAGCCTTCCTCTTCTTTTCAAGTCATCCAGCTCTTCCATGACAGCCTTCCACTTCTTTTCAGGTCATCCAGCTCTTCCATGACAGCCTTCTTCTTTTCAAGTCATCCAGCTCTTCCATGACAGCCTTCCACTTCTTTTCAAGTCATTCAGCTCTTCCATGACAGCCTTCCACTTCTTTTCAGGTCATCCAGCTCTTTCATGACAGCCTTCCACTTCTTTTCAGGTCATCCAGCTCTTCCATGACAGCCTTCCACTTCTTTTCAGGTCATCCGACTCTTCCATGACAGCCTTCCTCTTCTTTTCAAGTCATCCAGCTCTTCCATGACAGCCTTCCTCTTCTTTGTATGTGCAAGTGCCTCTTTGACTTTCTTTTGTTCATCCAGATACTGCTGGTATTTATGACGAGCTGAGCTAACAGTTAGGACCACCTTTTGGTCATTTTCACTTCCTTTATTCCGCCAACAAACCTAACATGATCATTGATTGCTCGCATGGCAATTATATATTTTTCAGACATGTTTGTTGTCATTATTTCTTTGTTTTCTGAGAATCTTCTTTCAACAGAGGCCTGTCCATGAAATAGGACAAGCAACATTTTCACAACTGACCAAAGCTGGCTGAAGGAAGAGTTTGCCAAGAGGCTGTGCCAAAAGACATCTAGACAGTCTGCATCAGAGTTGAATGATGTGAAAATGCATCTCTTGTTCTCTATTGCTATTTCTAATAGAAATAGAAATAAAAATAGAGATTAGTAGTTACCCCCATCGCAATCGGTTGCTTGAATTTTCTTTGTACCAAAAAGTAATTGCAAGCAGTTCTGAACAGTTCTCACTGTGCATTCCTTGTCTCATGACACATATAAAGAAACTGAAGAATCATGACTTTCGCTATCTAAAACTAAACCTCTGGCACTGGTGACAATGATTGCACTGGTGTTAGAATTTGTCGATGGAGAATCGGTAGTCAAAATGTTATCAGCAGAACTATAGCATGGTTTAAAAATTTTGATTTTTGATGGTGATTTAGAGTCAATTTCCTAGCCTTTAGTAGGCTTATGTGTTTTGCTCCTTTCAAATGACTTTTCAATGCAGCTTTACCCATGTCTGACACATCCAATGATTTTACACACACTGTGCAAGCAGCCATGGTTCGAAGAGCTGAATGTTCTTATATCCATCCAGTCTTTGTAGTCATCTACTGACAGCCAGTTTTGCTAAAGTGGCACTTTCCAGGTATTTCCAGGCATTTTTGAAAATAAAATCACTCAAATACTCACAGTGCAATCAAAAGTGGCGACACAAAGTAAGAATGAAGCTGATTTATTTAACCAACCAGAGCTCAAGACAGTAAGTGTTAAGAAACAGACATCCAATCAGAGCTATCATAAGATAAGAGAGGAAAAATTTTGATAAGCAATGCAAACTGCGCTTTCTGCTTCTCTCTCTCTCTCTTTTTGTTATTATTTTAAAATTCCATGACTTTCCAAAACCAAGACTTAAAACAGGAAAAGGGGAGATTTTCTCTGGTTATTTTAATCTAATTTACGAGACACTGTTTTTAAGGAAGCCACCCTTCTCAGAAACTCAGGTTCACATTAGGCCAGCAAACACCTTGTCAATGCCAATAGATATATTCATTCATTTTTTTCCTTTACTAATTTGGGCAGATTATATTGGGGTAACAAAACTGTCCTCTTTTCTAAATGCAATTTAGTTTTAGAGTGCTAGCTGTATGCCACTATGACGAGGCCAAGCTAGATGAAAGAAGTGGTAAGCACCAAAAAAAAGGCTGCAATGTCTCAGGGAAATTTAAAAGAAAAACATTATTGTTCATTGATTGATAAACTGTTCACAGAAAACAAGTTAGAGTTCACTGTCCACCAAAAAAAAAGCTCATGGATATTGAATTAGATGCACTTAACTGCACTCTTCTGCAATTTTGTCTGTACTAACAATTAAAGATACATATAATCCAATTATGTAATCAAAGATGCATATAACTCCATTTCTGCAATTAATGACAAACATTACTTCTGTAATTAAGGGTGCACCTAGTTCCACTTCTGTAATCAAATGATGCATATGACATTTCTTTAATTATGGATGTACCTAATTCCAAATCTATAATTAAATATGCACTTCACTTTTGTAATTTAAGATGCAAATAACTTCACTTCTGTAATAAAGAGTGCCAGTACTTTCACTTCTGCAATTTAAGATGTAGTTAACTCCACTTTAGTAATTAAAGATGCAATTAACTTTTCTTCTGTAATTAAAGAAGCATGTAACTCTACTTTTGTAAATAGGGATACACTCAATTCCACTTCAGCAATTATATAATTAGAATGCATGAAACTCTACTGCTGTAATTAAAGGTGCACCTAATTCCACTTCTGTAATTAAGGATGCATCTAACTCTACTTTCGTTAAGTCAGGATGTAGTTGTATTCATAGGTGTCTATGAAAGACTGAACCAATTCCATAGACTTACCTGATGCTACCACAGTCACAAGTCTTGTTAACCACAGCAGTGCATGGCGGGCAGGGGCCAGGGTGACACAGACTGGAAACAAATATAATTAATATAACATGAAAACCTCACCTTGAAATCGAAGATGAATTCAAGAAGCTATTGCATTTCTCTCCCTACCCATCAATAGATGCCACAAGTCTACACTAGCATAGATTACAAGAACACATTGATAATTTAAAAAAAACAAAAAAACACAATAATAATGCTTGTTGTTTATACAACTATAGGAGTATGCTACACAAGTCTACACTAGCATAGATTACAAGAACACATTGATAATTTAAAAAAGCCACAATAATAATGCTTGTTGTTTATACAACTATAGGAGTATGCCAGACAACACTCAAAAATGCCAAAAAAATGTCAAAATAGAAGAAAGAATAAAATTGTTTGTTACTCTTGAAACATTAAGATCATTTCACCACCGTCAGATTTGGGAAGAAATAATTATTTTAAAATTTTAAACAAGGTACTTTTCTTGTCCTACCTTAGAAATGTTTTTGACTTTATAAGAAGCTATACGTGTCATAATACATAAGCAATTTGTAAAGTAAAACTGACAAAGTAACCCTTGTACCACTTCCTTTATAGTATATGTTACTATTTACTTTGATTAAGTGATGAATAATTCAACCAGCAAAATGATCAATCAATCTATAATGTATATTGTGTAAGGAAAGAAAGTGCTAATTTTGTTATTACCAAAACCAAACAAAAATGCCCACTAGTGCAATTTAAACTGAAGTAAAAAAATTATTAAGATGCAAAACAAAATTATAAAATGCTAAAGCAGATCAAATTTGAAGCTAGGACATTCTGATTTAAAGTCTACCAGCACCAAAAATAAATAAATAAATACTGTAAGACTACAACACACATTTCAAAAAAATTAAATAAAAAATTAATTAATTCCATGTTCAGCTTTACAGAAGCACATATAAAAAAAGAGCAAAGTAAGTAGTAGCCCAAGGTAAAGCAGATGAATGAGTCTGCAACATACATGACACATTTATGCATGCAGTTTCCACTTCGTTTCTTGTTGCACACTTCCCCACAGCTGTGTGGCATCTCTCCAGGCTGGTACTGAGGATCACGGACTTTGCCTGTAAAACAATTTACATAAAAATGTAATTTTAACTTTAAAAAATCCACTAAGGAACACATAAGAAATAAATACAATTCTAATTAATGGACTAACAATATCGTCAACTCAAAACAAAAAGGAACACATAAGAAATAAATACAATTCTAATTAATGGACTAACAATATTGTCAACTCAAAACAAAAAGTCATGAATGGTAATATTTGGGTAATTATGATAAAGTGACATAAAAGAAGTGCCAAAACAGGTAACTGATTAGTAATACATGAAAAATTAAAAAGGCAAACATGAAAGCAACATGAGACATTGTCACAAATAGATAATAATAAAACTTTCAATGAAGACAACCACAAACTTGTGAGAGATGCAATTATATAAATGACATATAACTTTTAAGGACAACAAATAAGCATGACTCTCAATCAAGTGACTAATAAAACTTGGAAACAAATGAAAATAACTACTTTGGGGCAAATTGTTCTTTACTATATGAATGCAAAATTAGTGGAAAGGATCTGTTTGACAAAATCTTATCTGGTTTAACATATAAATTTGCTATAATTTGTCCCAAACCCACAAATAAGTTGTAAATTTTACATATAAATTATTCTGAATTTTAAAAAAATAAAAATTTTAACATTTTTATTTATTTAAGAGAACATACATTAGCAATTAGTTACAATCCATAAAAATCATACCACAAAAACAACGATACTGATTTGGCACATGACCAGTGATGTTTTGACAGGCAGGGCACCGCCATCCAACATCCTGTCCTATAACATAATATTAATATTCAGGCACAATAAGAATATGTATATGAATAGGCTATATTTAGTGATAACTGCCTTTTGTATATATATTTCTTCCCCCACTAATAAAAAAAAAAGTATTGATAACTACGTCCTAAATTTCAAAATAAAACAATGCAAATAAATTTGTGTAATATATATCTCTCAAGTAAGAAACGATTTTAATACATTAAAATACATTTAATACATTAACCTCTTAAATTTTTGCAAAAGCTTTTATCACAAATAATCCCAAAAGTGGAGCCATTAGTTAAAAAAAACAAAAAAAAACACTTATACGTTACACTATCCAAAACATTTTTTCCTGTTCTTAGAGCACTTTGTTTCAACATAGTAGAATAATGGAGAAAAATATAAGAAAATATAAATGTTATTAGAAAATTATGACAGAATACAGAATATATGATTACATATATACTAACCAATGTAGTCAAACTGCATAAGATAATGAAATAAATTTGTATTTGGATTAACTTACAAATTACAGTGCAAATAATTAAGACTAAGCCAGTAAGAGTACTAAGACTAGTAAGAGCATTATTATTATTACACAGTCAATAAACTGCAGAAATGTAAAGAAATCCACATTTAAAAGATTGTGATTTGTAACAAAAAAGTAAACTGCATGAATTTCAACATTCAATATTCCAACCTTCATCGAACGAAGACCGAGCCCACTGTCTGATACAGCGCAAGTGGAAAACATGGAAACAGTTGCCACAACTCCAAACGGCAACCTCATGTCGGATATTGTCACAGCACACCATGCATTCATATGTACCTTTATTCAGTTGTTCCTGCATTCGACCTAGAGATGCAAAAGACTCAAGCTGTACTTTAAATAATTAACTAACTAAAATATTGTGTGTGAGTAAAACCCTGGCATAATATTATTATGTTTTAAAATAGTATATTATTATAATTACTATTAATTATTTTACTGGATACTTTGAAAGTGAATCTGAATAAAATAAATGATAGCACCATTTTTTTAAAAAAGCTATTGTAGAGAATTTAGAATTATCTTAAGAGAAAAACAATTTTAAACAAATGCTGACAAGAAAAGTAAAAATGAAAATGAATACCAAATATAAAAAGCAGTAAATTGTGGTCCATTTATTAATAATATATGAGAGATTAACTGAATTTATTTAAAGGATTTTCTTTCTGTTTATAAACTTTTGGATTGGACAGACAACTCTTGAATCTGCCAAAATGTTGATTTGTAAAGGTTTATTGTTTCATGTACATGCTTTCAGTTTATCTCTTAACCTAGGCAGTCCAGCTAATTTGACTTTAAATGTATTAAATCTAAATTGTCTTGCTGCTCCCAATGGCATTAAACTAAAGGGTGTTTTTGCTGAATTAGACTGATCAACAAAAAAGTGCTAATAATACTTAAAACAAAATCATTACCAACAAGGCTAACGGTATGGCATAGAAAAAAACAAGAACATTAATTAATAAAAATCTTTAATTAAAACAGGCCTAGAATCTTCTTACAATCGGAAACGACAGAAGTGTATATATGTTAATCTATCTATATAACAGTTATGAGCTGTAAAACTAGGCTGGTAATTGGGATGATGCCAGAGTTTTCCAGTAAGGTCAGGTAAAGTTACAAGGACACTGATAGTACTACAATAAACTTAAGTAAATTCAACTTTATGGAAATGTTTAGAAGAAATTATGGGCCATCATAAGGTACTACTTGTTGACATTGAATCTGTGAATGAGGTGTTATTCATCTGGTCTTTTTTCCACACCAAGATTTTATAGTATCTTATGGGTATTTTTCTTCCAGACCATATGTTGATACAAAAATGATAGCATCCTGTGCATATCTTCTATCAGTGCTTCTGGCCCCTTTAACATATTTTTGCAACAATTATACCACAGTATGGACTGTCGCAAACATGTTACAATTATAAGATTATGAAAATGTGTGACAGTACACTGAAAATGTGTAAAACACTTACTCTTGAAAAGTAAATGTTTCAGATATGGAAAGTGATTCAGCATTTTCATAGTGGGCAAACTCTGCCATTTAATGCTATATTTGTTTTATAGTGGGCAAACTCTGCCATTTAATGCTATATTTGTTTCATAGAGGGCAAACTCTGCCATTTAATGCTATATTTGTTTCATAGTGGGCAAACTCTGCCATTTAATGCTATATTTGTTTCATAGTGGGCAAACTCTGCCATTTAATGCTATATTTGTTTCATAGTGGGCAAACTCTGCCATTTAATGCTATATTTGTTTTATAGTGGGCAAACTCTGCCATTTAATGCTATATTTGTTTTATAGTGGGCAAACTCTGCCATTTAATGCTATATTTGTTTTATGTTGTATATGCTGTATAAAAAGTACAATGAAATTTGAATTACATAAAATCTGGCTTATGTAAAATCTCAAGAGATAATTTTTTTTATTTATGTCAAGGACTATCTATTAATACAATTTTATTTAAATGCCCATAATAAATATTTTTAATATTACAGTCAAACTCAGATATGTCTATGGCCTAGGGGTTTGCCAAAAAGTGTCGAGATAACTGATGATCAAGATTACCAAAAACCAATATGGTGGCAATATATTACAGTAGTATAACATACGCTTGAAATTTCTTTATGTACATGATGTGCGTTAATGAATGAGAATATACATGCACGTGTTTGGTGATTTTTTTACACAACAGCGTTGCCGCGATTTGTTTGATGACGCGATCAGCATGCTATAAAAATGTACATACATGTACATGTTTGCTAACAACAAAAGGTTTATGTACATGCGGTTAATATGGTTTCTTTACAAAGTCTAAAATGCTTTGTTGCTTTTTGCTTTAACAGTCTACTTGAAAACAAATGCTTCAATATTACATGTAATTTGCTTGAAATTTCTTTATGCACAAGATGTGCGTTAATAAATGAGAATGTACATGCACGTTTTTGATTTTATACACAACAGTGTTGCCGTGATTTGTTTGATGGCACGATCAGCAGGCTATAAAAATGTACATACACTGTACATTGTTTGCTAACAACAAAAGGCTTATGTGCACCAACTAACAGCAGAGATTTAACAGTACATGTATGCAATAAAATGTACAAACCTTTCATTATATTCTCCAACATTTCAAACACAAAAATCGCTCATAAAATCACAAAAAAAATACAGGGTGTACACTGCAGTTTGTTTTTACAAAAAGCTAACCAGTGTCAAAATTAAATTCATGAGTCATTTCGCTCTGACACAGCTCTGAAAAGTATCGTTCACGCGGTTATTTCAAAAGCGGGCTAATTAACTTAAAAGAAGTGTGAGCCAGTTGAAGGACATCGATAACTAACATTTTCAAAAGCCAGCAAGGATTAGTCATGGGGATCAAGATAACTGATGTTAAGTGGTGATTTGGGCACTCTTTTGTGCTCGAGATACATGTACAGTACAAAGAAAGAAAGAAAGAAAGAAACAGACATTATATTAGTGTTCGGCGACATAACTGATGAGAAAATGTTACAATTGGGAATTTGGCCCACCATCGATTCTTGATACAAACCTTTCATTATACATGTATGTACTGTTCATGTATTTTCCAACATTACAAACACAAAGATTGCTCACAAAATAAAAAAAACATGTGGGGTGTACATGTAGTTCATTTTTACAAAAACTAACCAAGTATCAAATTTAAAGTCATGAGTCATTTTGTGTGTGTGTGTGTGTTTCGCTCACACTTACTCCAGAAGCCGCAATAGACCTTTCATCTTCATGATGTTCTCAGTCTTGGTTTGCTTCTAAAGAGGGCAGGAGGAAGAGGGTGAAACAGGTCGCACTTATTAGGCGCCCACCCTCAACCGCTCTCCAACGGTGGGGAGGGGGGGGGGGGGGGCAAAGCCACCTCTGAAAAGTATCATACAAGTGGTTACTTCAAAAGTGGGCTAACTAACAAAGAGGTGTGAGCCAGTTGAAGGGCAACAGTGTACCTATTTTGCTCGTGGAAAACATTGCACCTGATAAGGAAAACAATGCCCTTCTAAGTTTAAGCTGCAGGTTGTTAACAAGCCATTTATTGTTAGCGAGATGGCGAAGTGGCATCGGTAACTAACATTTTCAAAAGTCAGCAATAAGTTGTCACAGGGGTCGAGATAACCAATTTAAGTCGCGATTTTGGCCCTCTTTTGTGCCCGAGATAGTAGGGTTCGGCGACATAAAAGAATTGACGTAACCGATGAGAAAATGCTAAGACAAAGAGAGAATTTGGCAGTTCCACTTCAAAAACGTCGACTTACTAAGGTTGGCAAGTTAACCGATACCAAGATAAGTGGGTTTGACTGTACATATAAGATAATTAATAGCATACCTCTCTGGTTTCCATCATCTTCTTTCTGACTGACAGAAGATTGTGTGACTGTAACTTTCCGGCGATCTGTAAATGCTGATCTCTTCTGAAACCCAGCACCATTGCCAGTGAATACTGAATTGCCGTTCACTGATTTGGGCTCTTTTGCTGACTGTGATGATCTGTATCTGACTGGAGGACTATTATGATCTTTTTGCAAAGAAGAGTTCACTACAATAGTTTTCTTAAGCAAGACAGTATTCTGAGATTTAGAGTCAGCAGAAACATTACTGTTTATGCTGTTTACAACATAATCCATTGGATTGCTACCACAGTCCTTTGAAAGAGTATCGCTGTAATTTTCTTTGACAGTCCATTTGCTGCTGTCAGATGTAAGTCTATTTCTCTGAAAATTATTGCTGTTGGGAGGTGACCTATAAAATGAATAGTTCTTTTGCCAATTCTGATCATACATTAAATCCCTTGAATTATTACCGGACCTACAGTAGTATGACTGATCATACTGTGCATGAGCTTCGGCACCAAACTGCTGCTGGTGTCCAATGCCAGTAAACTTTTGGTGACTATGACCTCTCCAACCACTCTGTCCTCGGCCTCGACGTCCTCGAAAAGATAGTTCATTTTGATATGCATGATTTTGCCTATCAGAATAATGATGCTGAACACCGTATTCCTGTAAGGAATTTGTATCATAATGTTCTCCCATGTAGCCAGGGGAATACTGAATGGCAGGTGAAGTAAATTCGCTCATAACCCCATCTTGACCATAGAAATGAGGTCCCTGTTGGGGAAACATTTGCATTGGCTGAGGTCCTTGGAAAAACATATTAGGTTGTACCTGTTGCGATATACCTGAAGTAGGTCTGTAAAGAGGTGGTGGTGGAAAATTTGGGTGATAAGGCACATGACTATCTGCTTGTACTTCTTCAAATGTTGACATGTTATTCATTTCTTCAAGGCTGTCTGGCCTTTCAGGCTGTTTTGCCACTTGAACCTGATGAACAACAATCTTTAATAATTATTTTAAAAAATCATAAATGAACCTGAGAGAAAAAACAAATGAAAACTAAATATTAATATTAATACTTTTAAGATAAAGTTCATTCCAACCAATGACTGGCACTTTCAATAAATGTCTGTAACCACTGATATATGTGATGATGATAAAATTCATCAGTAGATACCATTTTCTAATACTTTACAGTTAAGAAGACCTCATGTAAGTGACGAGAAAAATGAATGGACCTAGTATGGTTTTATCTTAAATAATGATCTTGTAAAGTTGTATAATTTAGTGATTATATTCACTGGAAAAAAATATTACTTAAATAATGCATAATATGAAAATTAGGCCTACTCTTGTTATTTTGTTAACACATTTCTAGTGGGGTATATTTTCCCTGAGATGTATTAATACTGTTATATCAACCCTTTTGTGGTTTTTTTAAAAAGAAAACTAATTTTAAGCAAATCTTGCAAAATTTTAAAGACTAAAGAAGTACAGTGAAGATTATCACCATTATAATTATAGTATAAAGGACTCTGTAGGATTTTCAGCATTTTAAACAATCATGAATCAATATTTTCTCTGATCAGTAATAATTTTTAGTAAAATTATATCTATGGATCAAAAATTATTTTCAAATCAACAAATATTTTTCACAATTAAAAGATAAAAGTACACTGAGAAAAATTCAAAAAAAAGAACAAAAGAACAGATTTAATAAGAATATTGTATTTATATTAAAGGTTGTTTTTATTTCAAGTGGTTCCATTTTATTTACATCCTACTACTGTACTAGTACTACTTTACTAGCGGTACTAGATGCTATTCTGATTTTTGTTTAATCATGATTTGTAGTGTTCACAATCTGTTTAAATAAATTGGATAAAAGTAGATCTCTATAAGTTAACTAAGATTAATTTATTATCAGTTACTCTTACTGCCATTATAATTATTAAGAGCCAAAGGGATAGAAGCTGCATGTCAAAATAACTTCTCGTTTACTGTAATAATATACACTGTGGTGTAAACATGTTGCATGAATATTAGCATTTCAACTGATATAACTTTGTTAAGCATATTAAGTAGTACTATTTTTCTATAAATTTATAATAGTTACTAAGTAATAGTTATTCATGCATTATGTTTATATTTCGTTTAATTTTAAATACGTTCAATTAAATATATATATATATACAATACGAATATTGTATGTCAAAATAGCTATTAATATGTGTACCTTGAACCTCTGCTTTTCGTCTAATATTATTTCTTCTTTTCAAATGTGTAAATATTGTATGAGGGTCCACTTTCACTATATATCTTCAACTCTTCAAAACATCTGCCGCTGGGAAAGCTTCAATAAAATAAATCGCATGTGTACATTTATTTTGTAAAAGATTTGAACTAATTCCCCAAATACTTGAGAAAATATTAAAATATCTTTTTTTGTTCTAATCTATAAATATATACAAGTCTTTATCAGGTCGAACGCATAAAGTTTACATAACAGTTCCTGTAAGTTCAGATAAAATAATCAGGTACTATACCGAAATAATCTCCTTTTCTTGTGCAATTACCGGCCGACAAGAGTAACAGGCCTTGGAAAAAATACTAATCGCTTCCGGGACTCAACTGGATAGAAGATATTAAGATAAATCTAGAAGTTGCTTTATAAGATGGATGACTTTCCCCCTTTTTTGTTGTAAAAAAATGTAATCATGTTCGAAAGTAAAAAAATGGAAAGATTTTAATTTATAATTGTATTATTCTAATGATATACAGTAGGCTATGCATGCATGTTATGTTGGAAAACGAGTAGACCTAACATAAACTGAATTACACCCAAACACTGGTATCCCCTCTGACAAATATTTTGCAATAAATTTTAAATATTTGTTTTTAAAAGTCATTTAGTTTTTTAAATATTACAGTATTTTTTAAATTTAAGATTGTGCTTTTAAAAGTAATATTTTACATTAAGGATGCAGGTATCTGGTATGTAACCTAACTGGCTTTTATAAGCATGTGAGTTCATTTTGAGAGTTAACATAGATCGTCAAGGTGGTACCCCTTGTACTGCATAACTCTCGCACAAGTTTGTCACAAAATTTCGGGCATGAATGCAACACCTATTTAATTTGTTTCATTCATTTTGTGGTGATTGTTATCTCAAGTTTCACACCCACTTAGACTGATTCCTGCTATTTAAATTTTAAAATTACAGGGAGAAATGCTGCACATTATTAATATACTAGTGCAGTTGTAATATTCTATCACTTGTATCAGTTGCCTAAATTGAATATCATGTGGAAATGTATATCACTATCAGACAACTAACTTGTGATTATGAAAAGTGCTTATATTCTTTTTTGCTGAACATACCAATAAATCTTTTGTAATTATACTCCACAGCAGGTGCTGTATATTTTGACCACTGGTTATTAGAATCATCCACTTTATTGAATTGAATTTCAGAGAAGGGATTTTAAAACATCAGGATATATAATATTTTTGACATTTATTGGAATCACATTCAGTTATAATAAGAGGTTGAATTATTGCTTTAAATTTCAAGTACCTGTTTCAGTTTCAGGCCACAGTAATTTTTAAAATGGATGCTATTTTTCTTTAAACTGTCATAAAATTTACCAGTTTAGAAGGCTCCCACACTAGCAGTACAAACAGTCGCCTGCTCATTCTAGTTTACATAAGACTATTTTAGCAGGTTTTACACTAGCATTAGCATGACCAACTGAATTGCTTGCTTGCTTTCTTCAATCTATAACTCTATTTCTACTTTTCAGAAACTCCAATAGATTTTGCATTGCATTTGTTGTTTTTTAATTAAAAAACCCCTACAGAAATAAATGATTATTTTAAATATTGAATGCTTTATAAATTAATGCATATCTTGTCTTTATTGATATACCATACATATATGTACAAGAGAATTAATTGTGCAAAGATTTAATTAATGATTTTCCTTTGTTCAAAAATACTTATACTTACACATTTATGATTTTATGTGAAATAAACTTGAAAAGTTCATTATTTCAGTTGTAGAGTACGTGTAGTTTAATAGATAGATTAATTTTGTGTGACTTTTCCTGCATTAGAATCATCTCTTAATAAGAAAAATTATATAAAAATAAAATATATACAATATTCAGCACCCGCACATACAACTATCAAAATAATTGTTTAAGTTCTTTTGTGTTTCAGCTACCTTTTGCAACACCTAATTGTAGAAGTTGATGTCTGTCAGTGATTATCTGTTGGGATGGAAGTCAGAGTTTAATATGTCCACACACTTGTTGCTTTGGCACATTAAAAAAAAGCGCAGATGGTGTGAATGCTAATCAACTCTGTGAAAGAGACGTGCTCCAGAACAGTTCCCTAGCACACATCCAACTTTGCACCACAACCTCTGTCTTGAACTCTTCTGATTCCATTTGGATTGGAGAAAATAATGGCAGAGCACAAATCCAAAGATGATGCAGTAGATGTTGGGGTAGAAAAAGTTGCTGCATCAAGGTCAAATTTGTTTGGTTTGTGTGATAATGTGAATAGCACCATCCCTATGGTTACCACTTCAAGCACAACCATTCCACTTATGCTCAGTGGACAAAACGTTGTCATAGATACACTGACTATTAAAACTGATCTCCCTGATTCAAGTCCAGATTCTGCTTTGTTGGATTCCAGTAGTGATTTGAACACGAGTAGTGTTGCAGTAACCATGCCTGTGATGTTGGCGCATAGTGGAAGAGATGGCATGGATGTTGTAACATCTAATGCAAAATTCTCTCCAACTCTTATGACGGAAACAGCTGTCCTTGTAGAAACACCACGTGGGTTAGTAGAGATAGCACTAGCATTGCACATTTTATAGGTAACTTGTATTTTGTTTGAACAAGATGTGTGATATCATGCTTTAATTATTCAGGATTAAACCCATTTATTGTGACAAGCCTTTATTATTCATCTTGAATACTTAACATTATTAAATGATTACAAAACACTGGTGGACAAGCAATGGCATATACACAAAACAGAAGATAACACTATGAAAGTCTGCTTTACATGTTTAACTACTTTATATCCAGATGTGGGAATTCTCTGCATTTTCATAAAATTCCAAATGAGTTTTGAACTATTTGCAAGGCTTTACATTGAAATTTTCATTTAAATTGTGCCAACAAAACACCAGAAAAAAATTACTATTTGGAAGCACATTTTCATTGGACTCGGGTACACTAACAGTTCATCCTCAGAAACTAATTGGATGCATCAATGTATGCCACGTTGTGCATATTTATAACATTCTTTTAGATCCACTGATGCAGCAACCTATTGTTTAAAAATAAAATATCAGAGGCTTCATAAGTAAAGTGATCATGCCTTTAATCACTTTAATAATGCATTTGTACAAACAGTATTAAGAGTACATGCATGAATTGTACATGCCTTAAAATCATAATGGACATAGTAACTTCCCAATGGTGTGGTTTTATAACTGCAAAAAAAAATAAACTGTACAGAATAAAACAATTACAGAAAATTGCATTGGTAGTCTTTTAGCAACTTATAATGATCAATCTGTGTTTATCTAGATTTAATCTCAACGCATTTTAATTATCATAAAATTGTTAATAGTCTTTTAGAAACTTTTAATGATCAAGCCATGTTTATATAGATTTAATCTCAATGTATTTTAATTATCATAAAATCACAAGTTTAATGCACACCTAAATATAATTTGCACTCTGACTTTTAAATCTTATCATATTCATAATGATAAAATTTGTGATTTTATGAATAATGTCCACTCTAGCTTTTGCTAGTCATTTATTAACTAAATCTTTGTCATTTGTTAGATTTTACTACTGTTTGGATTATAGAAAAGAATTCTTTCTTAAATCTGTTTGTTCCACCACTACATAGTAGCTGTTCTAAGTGCATAGACATCGATTGCCCATTTAAATGTATTTTTAAAATAATGGCTAAGAAAATTTGGTGATCATACTTTATACTATTTTGAATTCCTATAAGAGCATTTCTTAAATAAAGTTTCTTTGAAATAAAGTCTTCAGTTGTACTATATATTCACTCCCTCTCTTTTATAAATGGTCCTTTTCATAAATTCTTCCATTAGTTGATCTTTTATGTAAATTTGGATTTGAATCACCCAATCTCTCATTCACAAATTCTTAGCTGTATGCTATGTGAAGTGTTAGATCTTGTGTTCTTTCTTGGTAAAAAAAAAAGTGTCTTTGAAGTGTTTATTAGTGAACAAAATTTGGAAAAGTATAACAAAGTATGCAAGCTTTTTCACAAACATAATGCAGATTTACTTAAGTCCAGGTTTACTTAAGTCATATGCTACATAAGTTGGGGAGTGCCTATATCTTCTTCAAGCCATCACAAATATCTGGATCTTTCTGTTAGCCATACTCGCAACTGATAATAATGTATTATGATGTAAATCATTTTAGCATGTTTTAGAATTGTACTTATTTTGTTTTTTAATCTTATTTCTGATAGGTTGATGTTGTCTGTTGGGGATGAAGTCAAGGCTATTACCTATGGTGATTTGACAGATGCATCTGACATGCAAGGTGGTCAGCTTATATCACTGGGGACCAATTGTATTCCAGGTATTTTCAACTCTTTAGAAGTGTTTCTCTTAATAGGTTCTTGTACTTAATAGGTTCTTGTACTCAATAAGTTCTTGTACTCAATAAGTTCTTGTACTTAATACTATATAATAGGTTCTTGTACTTAATAGGTTCTTGTACTCAATAAGTTCTTGTACTCAATAAGTTCTTGTACTTAATACTATATAATAGGTTCTTGTACTTAATAGGTTCTTGTACTCAATAAGTTCTTGTACTCAATAAGTTCTTGTACTTAATACTATATAATAGGTTCTTGTACTCAATAAGTTCTTGTACTTAATAGGTTCTGACTGCTATTTTGAGTTGCTTTCTGCAGTGCTAATGTCAATACACCTCACAAAACATATGCAGTTTCTTGATGCAAAGCCAAAAGTGACAAGAGATAGTTCAGTTTCATTCATACCTTAGCTGTAATAAGATATAGATGGCTTACTTTGGCTGTAACAAGACATAGATGGCTTACTTTGGCTGTAATAAGAAATAGATGGCTTACTTTGGCTGTAACAAGATATAGATGGCATACTTTGGCTGTAATAAGATATAGATGGCTTACTTTGGCTGTAATAAGATATAGATGGCTTTCTTTGGATTTAAGTAATTAATTATGCAGTAATGAAACAAACTGTTGAAGGGGGAAATCCCACTTACAAATGGGAAGTTACCTAGCCTCATCATTCTTTTTGCCAACAAATTGTTTATAAATTCATTGGATGTTGAAAATTAAATTTTTCTATAAAGGTTCTGGTTCACAAAGTAGTATTCAGTATACAAAAATAAATATATTTAAAGAATTTTTCTTGTGGCAGAAGATAAAGTGAAAGAGCATTTTACCTACAGAACATCTGTCATGATGGCTTGTGTTTAATGTGTTTGCTTTGACTCCAATTATTTAGATGGACTAGTGTGCTTCTTCAAATGAGATTAAGCTAGATTTATAACTTTTTGAAATTTTGAACAAATCTCTATAGATATATATATATCTAAAAAGAAAATTAGCCTTTGTGAGAATTAACTGTTAATGACCAGGGAACAGTTGTATGTGATCCCATAACCATCTAAGATATTAGCCTTCTGAGATTTTTTTTTTTCTGTTTGCCAAGGGCACCATAAAAGTTAAAGTAAGATTAGTATTTTGAGTCTACCACAATATTGACATTTTGGGAACTCAACTAAGTGTTCAGTTTTTAATATCCCTAAAACCTTGGATGAGGTCATTGATTGCAAGTGGGTGAAGTATAAGTTCTCTCCCCTTTAAAGCAGTGATTGTGTGAAATACCATATGGCATATTATTAAGCTAGTTGCACTCTTAAAAAAATAGTAAACAGTGACAGAATGGTAACTCACTTTTAATCAAAAATTAATTTTACCTTAACAATTTCCACTTAGTCTGTGATAATTAGTGTTTTACTTCTATCCCATTGTTAGGCATTACATTTGATTGTCTTTTGCACTTCCGTTCCCTTTGCTCTGCAGTGGCGCTCTTGTCGCAGTGTCAGCAGAACTCTCTGATGGAAGAACATGGCAGTGAGGTGGTATTTGAAGGGAGTGGTGAAGGGGAGGCAATTAGTGACGGCATGTCCGGAAGCGACTGTCATATAATTTGCTCGGCTGATCTTCCTCTTGTTTCACAGCAGGTGTTGACTGTAGCATCCCCTGAGGAAGATGAACCGAGGGTAAGTAACATCTGAATCTAATGAAGATCAGACTGAACAATATGAAGCAGAGGAAGATCAGTAATATTGAAGCTACAGGTATGCTAAGCTATTGGGTAAATTTAGACCAACCTATTTTTTAAGTGGTGTGAATTTTGAGATGGATATTTTTAATTCTTTATTTTCAGAGTGAGATTAAAACCAGCATTGCTGGTAAAATGCTGGCAATGTTAAGGCAACAGCCAGTGTTAAGAATTCTTCATCCCCCATCTTGTTTTCCACTTCTTTTATTACTACCTGTGCTGTGTACATATTAATTGATACCAACTACAGGAACTGCTTATTTTGTATTCTTATTTCAGAAGAAAAATCGGGGTTGGCCTAAAGGTAGAAAGAGGAAACCAGAACCGAAGGTTCAGCACCCTCGAGCACCGATGACAGGGTATGATTCCTTACCATTGTTATTTTAATCTGTTTCACAACTTCAGCACATAGTTTTCACCAGATTAATAGAGGGGTAGGATGGCATAGATAATCCAAACACTTGAAAAGTGCATAGCACTACAGAAAAATATGTAAGATTGAAATTATAGCATTATTTATAACTTAAAAATAAATTAGAACTCAGTCACAACTTTTGCATCTTTATATTGATATGTCATTATGCACATTTTGTTTCTCATTGTATAACTACATGAATATGAATGCACTTTTGTTTTCTATCATACAGCTGTGGAAACTATGTACATGAAAATTTCTCAATGCTAAATTTTAGTATGTAGCATTTATTTTATTATTAATGCCTTCTCTAATAATTCTACATTTTTAAATTAATGGTGAGGTTTCAGTAAATTTGGAACTTTAATAGATCATACTGTAATTATTCACATTTAAATTACTCATTGAAATCATTTGCATAATATGTTTATAGAGTGTTCAAAAAGGAATACAGTCCATATATTTATCTCCAAGCAGATTTAAATCTTTAAATTTAACTGAAACCCAGTGCAGAATTAAAAACTTTTCTAGAGAAATTTCTAGCCTTTTACCACAATCTAGTATTGAACCATTTGGCATTGAGTTTTACTCAGCTGCCATATAGCTTCTGCAGTGAAGTTTCAGTTTCATTCATCAAAACATATTTGATTTTTATCATCAAGGTAGCAACTTTTTCTGTATGTTGTTGATTGCTGATATGTCTGAATATCTGGAAGAATTAAAATCACCTCTAATATTAAGTTTCTCTCTATTTCTTTAATGTTGTCACCAGCTATCCAAACATGACCTTGGCATTGCTTACCTGTTGTTTATTTGCAGGTATGTTCTCTATGCCATAACCAGACGACAGCAGATCAAACAAAGTCACCCCCACCTGCCTTTCACAGAGGTGACAAAAATTCTGGGGCAAGAGTGGAGTACTATGTCAATGGACAAGAAACAGGTGGCTAGGGTTCCATTATGGTTGTTAGTTATTCTTCTTCATCCTCCTGTCTTTCAGCATTTTGGTTAATTTTATTTTATAGACTTTTTTCTTTCTCAAGGAATCGATTATGTTAAATTTAATTGTGTTCTTTGCATGAAGAATTATTGCCTCATCTTAGCCAAAATCACCCATAATTTTGTATGTATTATAATGGAAAGTTCTGTTTATTCATTTGTGTTTTTTTTCTTTTGAATTAAAAATAAAAATATGCTTCTTGAGCATGTATTATCATTTGTGTTTATTTAGTCTGTATATCAATTTTGAGCAGTGAAGTAATTTAATAGTTATAAATATATGCTAATTTTTTTTTTTTCAAATCTCACATGGTTAAGACTTATTTGGATGAAGCAGAAAATGACAAACAGCGATACATTGATGAACTGAAAGTCTTCCAGAAATCGGAAATGTACCAAAATCTCACAAGAAAGAGGCGGTCAAAAGGTTAGTTTCATGTAATTGATTCAATCCATAGCTTCAGTGTGTACACTTTTCACAGACAGGTTCCTGATGATCTTTAATAATTTTAGTGAGTAATAGGTTACATTTTGGGGGAGGGCAGGGTTTTAAACTCATGCCTAGCATGAAGTGATTGTGATCAAGCCAGACTTTTTTTTTAAAAGGCATTTCTAGTAAAATTTAAATAAATAATCAAAAGAATGTATGTACACAGTAAATAAAATTAATATGGCAAAGTATCAATCTTTTCAGTAACTTACCTTTCTGTCTACATCATGTCTCTTATAAATGATATATTCCTTTTCTGTCTCTCCTGACCTTGACCTTTACAGGTCTTAAATTCTACAGCAGATCCATAGGCAGATTTCACCCCCATGTTTCTTTTTTCTCAAACATGTATCTTTTTCTTTCTCAAGACTCATAATTTAGTATGAAAGTCATTTACAACTGACTTGCATGTAATGTCCAGTTCTTTTGTTACAATATATCCACAAAATATTTAAAGTCTTTATAAGGTGCTTATTTAGAATAGTACTGTTACCTGGGAAACCCAAGATTTTCTTATTTTTTTAATTTTGAACAGTGTATACAGCAGGAGAAATTGTTGGCTTCTTTCATTTTATTTTTTTTGTTGTTAGCCATATTGTTAAATGTCTTTTGGTTTGTTTTTCAGATTGTGAAACACTTGATAACAGCAGCGTTTACACAGATGTAGAGGTTGGTTACTATATATTCTAATTTTAATATTATTTCAAAAGTTTATTTCTGCTTTGAAATGATTGTGCATAAGTAGTGTAGGCAATATAAAGAAAATTTGATTATAAACGATTTTTGCATTAGCAGTAAAATCAATATAGAAATACATGTAATAGATTGTAAATCTTTTGTAAAAAATGCATGTAATAGATTATAAATCTTTTTAAAGAAATGCATGTAATAGATTGTAAATGTTTTGTAATTAACTATTTGCCTTGCCATACTAAAGTATTTGAAAAATAAAATTAAGTTGCTTCAGAACTCATTCAACTTTGAGTGGCTCTCTCTGTTTCTTATTATCACTACCTTTGCCTGTCTGATTTCTACACATTGGTGCCATCATGAAGGGTATAAACTCATGTAAAACAGAGAATACTTATATATAATCAAGGTTTTGTGGCAAAATGGTCTTACAAATATATTCGCATCAGGTTGGGCTGCACTTGCATGCCTTGAGTCTATGCATGTCCAGCCCAATCTTTAACAATTCACATTATTCAGTTGCCTTGAAGTTGACACTATCTTTGTTCACTTGAGTTTTTCTTTAATTACTACGTCACTTTTAATTTGGTTTCAGTGCATTGATGCTGAACCTTTGATATGCTTCATTAATTTTCCCATTTAACATTGAAATAATTTACACTGTTTTATTTATTTTATTTTTTGTTTTATTTTTATAGCAAACTGTTTTTCATAACAATCTTATGAATTACAGAATATTGTAGATATAAAATTTTATCTCACTTTTTCTAAAATCTTATCTTTCGTTGATTTAAAAAATAAATATATTCTCCTATATATCTTTTCAAAATAAAAATGAGAATACACTAATTACCTTTCTCTTGTTATATTTTAATTTAATTTTTAACACAGGATGATTCTGATGAGCTGCATTGTCAAGTGTGTAATCTCTACTTCAGTTCTCTTCATAATAAAAAAGAGCATCTCCTTGGAAGGCAACACTTGCAGGCAATTACAGGTAAATTATTTAATTTTAGATGTTAAGCTAAAAGAATTTGGGGCTCCTGATTAGATTGTGCTTATGTTGAAATGGACTACTAAACAATGTGATGAAGACTAGCAGACATTGTGATAAAGAATAGCAGACATTGAGATAAAAACTAGCAGACATTGTCATAAAAGAATAGCAGATATGATGATAAAAATTAGCAGATATTGTGATAAAGACTAACAGATATCAAGATAAAAACTAGCAGACATAATAAAAACTAGCTGATATTGTGTTGACCCTGATTACTCATATAGCACTATTTGAAAAATATGTGGGTGTCATGCAGTTATTTATCTACACTTTTAAAATAAAACTATTCAGAACGATTTTTTTTATTCCTCCCAACCAGCCGATTTTGTCTAACAGGAATGATTTCACTAGCAGAAAAAGACAAGATTAGTAAAATCTGATTCCCAGAGCTCTGCTGAACATTCATGGTAATTACGTGCATATATGAATGTTTGTCTCCCTTTCTTCATTAATGGTTGGAGGCTGTTTTGATAGTTTGATATTATAGAAGATTATTTAGATTTTTATTCATTCTTATCTCATCAATTCCTGTTGTCACTCTAAAATTCTATTTGGTGGACTTATCAGGGAAAATATCTTCCTTTTTCACAACAAGCAGTGAGTGTGTGTGTGTGTCTGTGGGTATTTGGGTTTTTTTTTTTTAAGTCTCACATTCTTTTTCTACAGTCAATAGGAGAGGAGAGATTAATGTTACATTTTACCTTTGTTAACAAGTTTCATACAGCCCCTCATTTCAAGACACTGCAGTACTTAACCAGAGGGACACATTCCGAGAAACCTTGGCTGCTTGATATTTTTTTTTTTAGTTCTTCTAACATTCTGTCTCTCATTGAGTTTATATCATGCACTTTTTTTTTTCCAGCAGCCCAAACTCTACCTCTATCTCAATAGCTGCAATCTACACTTTCACATTTGTTGTGAGCAAGGATTCCAAGTTCTCTCTTTATACACAATCTATTTTTTAAAATTTTCTTAAAAGGTTGGGTACTATGTATTGAAGAAAGCAAAATTTATTGTACATTTTCCATTTGTGTACCAGATGCCTTTACTCAGCTATCCCTCCTTCCCGAGCACTCAAGAGATGCTGTTTAATTGTATTTTATGCATGACTCCCATAGTTGAATAGGCAAGTAATGTGAATACTTAATTTTCTGACTATATTGGTATTTGAGAAAAATCGATACCTGCAATTTTGAAAAAAGTACATAATTTACAAAATTCAGATGAATGTAAGAAATAGTTTGCTGGGGTTTTTTGTTAAATTTTATATTTACATTTGTTTTTGACTATTTATGATGCAGACAGGCTGGAGAGAGAATTGAAGAAACAAAAGAAAGAAGAAGAAGCAGTTCTCAACAGTACCCATCACATTATATCTGAAGATGTTATTTTATCAGAAAATACTAACTCACTTCCTGATGCTGGAGAAAATGTTGAACTTACACCATTGTCAAAGCCTGTTGATGTCAGTAGCTTTGTGGTCGAATTCATGCAAAAGAATTACGGTAAATTGCATACTTTCCCTTCTCTTCAAAAGTTGTGTTGTATCACCCTTTGCCAGTGTTTGCTGCTTTTCATGCCTTTAATTATAGAGAATGTATTATATTTGTTTTAATGCCTTTCATGATTTATGTTTATGACCTATCCATGCACTTCTGCCTGTGATGACTAAGTTGTATTATATTATTTTTCAGGATTATGAACAACTAAATTCCAGGCCTCGCCTTGAGAGTTCTGACAATCTCCTTTGTCGCATTTTCTGTTGTTTTATTTATATCCATTAACAGATATACTAGTATATCGTGATTACATTTGTAACTTTTAAATTCAGAAACAAAGTTTGTTTATGCTTGAATTAGAATTGATATTATTGGAAACAGTGCTTCTGTAATCATTGGAAACTTTGCTTTGCTTTGCAGAAAGAGAGCAGGAAATTCTAATTTTACGACGGTTGCTTCGGAAAGATGTACAGGAGAACTGGAATATATGCAAACATATTCAAGAGCTCAGGGTGAGTCATCACTCAGGATGATTTACTATACACAGTTGTCATCTGTTGTGTTTGAAATACTGATCATAATTTGAGTAACCTACTGGGCAAGACAGATGTTCATTTCTTTGGAACCTTATTTGGTAGAGAATTTGCTCACCTTTCAGTTTTAGGCAATATAACAATCATAATTAAAATCATCCTTTTAAGATCATTTTATTTTTTTAAACTTGATATATGAGAGGTAATGATAGAGAGTGTCGTTATGAATGGAATTGACTCATTCTGGCTTCAAGCATGATGATGGTCAGTGATTATTTTTTCCAGACAGTTAATTAGAATTTTTACTTAATAACTGATTACAAATTTGGAAGCTAACTCTTCATTTTACAACTTTTTGCTGACAGAGCTATTGCTAATACTTTCTTTTTTTGTACAGGCTCTGATTCTAAAAAAAAAATTAGTGAATTTTTATCCAAAATGACAGATGGATCTAGTAGATATTGCTTTAAAATATTTCAGGTTATTGAATTTAATAATGATGTTAAGAAGAAATGTTTACTGTTTACAAATACTTTGACTAATTGCAGCAGATTATTATGTAATTCTTCTTTCTAATTATCGAGATCAAAATTATTGAGATAAATTTCATCTTTTCAAAAACCAGTTATTTTTTTGTAGGCAGGTTCAGTAGTTATACATTATTTGCACTCTCATTATCCACATTTTTGCATAAAGGTAGTTTTCATCCAAACATCTGTCTGGTGTAGCTATTTTTTGCGCATTATCACTTCCTCTTTGGTCTGTGTTGTTGCTCGTTGTCAAAACAAAGTAAAACTTTATCACTGAATTATTTATGTGCATTTGTGGGTTTTACTTTTTCTCCCTGCTTATTTTTTTTTTTTGAATAACTAATAAGCAAATTGGAAAAAAATAATCTTAAGTGAAGATGTCCTGAGCTGCCATAAAGATCTTATAATCAAAAATTAAGACAACCTCAACTTTATTCAAACTGTTTTTACAAACACTATCATATTTAGCATCTGAATTGAGGCAAAAAAATATTTAAAATTCTAATTTTTTTTATGTCTTAACTTTTGTAAATTTTGCACGCTTTTCTCTAATAAAATCACATTCATTATTATTCCCACATTTCACTTAATATGTAGGTGTTGAAAAATAATTTTGAGTGCACAAATATTGTACACATGGAAACAAAACTCTTTTTATTATATGCTTAATTAAATAATCTCATTTTTTGCAGATTTAGTATCTGTAGCTATTCTCAGAAATGTATCTCCTGCATTTAACAGGAGTCACCTGTCTTTCAAATTTTGATCACAATTATTTATTTTTTTAAGTGAAATCTAATTTAAAAATCTTTAATTTTATGCATCGTTTATAAGTCTTTTCATTGAAGCAAATTTTTATTCTTTGACAGTCCACATTTCATATTCAGTTTTTAAAAAGAATTAAAAAAGTAATATGCAATGCAATTTTAGATCTTAAATAGCTTGCCTTAAAACATTACAGAAATTTTTGAAATTATTGAAACTTAAAGAACTTTTTGAAATTATTGAAACTTAAAGAACTGTACTTTTAGAATTAATTTTATTTGTGTGTGTGTGTGTTTTGCAGGATTTTGAAGCCAAACTTAAACATGATATCAAAAGTTTAGCATCACACTCAGGAAACCTAAGTGCCCAGATTAGTGGCCTCAAAGTAGTGCCTGCACTTTTTGGTATCAACTTTATGGACTTCATAGAGTGATGCTGCACTTCCCCACTTCTAGAATTAATTATTTTGTTATGGCCCTCAAAGAAAGAAGAAACACTGAAACTGAATTGGGCACTGTGATTGAGTGTATGAAGTATAAATAACTTAGCACATTGAGAATTTGATTGATTAAATGCTGATTGGACATTATGATGGAATAGATTAAGGTATGAATAGGTGAGTGTACTGAAAATATGTTTGATTAAATGTAGATTGAGCATTTATGGCTGAGTGTATAAAGGTACAAATAGGTTAGTGTGTTGAAAATGTTTAATTAAATGATTAATTGTTGATAGGCATTATGATTGAATGAGTGTATGAACGTACAAATAGGTTAGTGTGCTGAATACAAATTTTAGATTTGTGTTTGTTGAATTATTTATTTTTGACAGTATTGATGATAAAGGGGTTGAAATTAAAAAGGGAACTTTTCAGATAATTAATTTTAGTCATGAATTGTAAAAGAAAGTGTGTTAACAACAAAATAAAAGAGTTTATTACAAAATAATCAGGTAGAATTTGCATAAATAATAGAATTTTCAGACCATTAATCAATATAATATAAATTTGTATAAACTGTCATTAACATCACCCACATCTTGTACAGTGGATACTGTTAGAATTTCATTCTCTGCAAGATTGACAAAGTAATTTCCCTTAACCAGATTTGCTACAAAGAAGAAAATAGTCTCCCTCTAACAAGCAAATATTTACAAATTTGGGGTGAGTTATGAGTTTATGTTATGGAGAATAACTGTACCGGACATATTTTTCTCAGGGATCATGCTGAAGGGATTACAGTAAATTATGTATATTTTTGTTTATAACAAACAGTTAGAGTGTTAATGTATCACATTTATCTGTTTATTTAAAGAGCTACCTGATCAAATCATGAACATCTGTATATATATATATAAATTCAGAATTATCCTTGTGTTCAAATATCTCTTTATGAGGTATTGTTAATTCTGTAATTGTTTTGTTAATCTTACCCAATCATTTAAGCAATTCTATAGTAATTCATTTGAATGGATATCGTGATAATTTATTAACATTTCTTTAACCCTTTAAGTATCAGATATTTTTCTATACCTTTCTTTAAAGTTCAGCCAAGGGAGATCACTCTAACCGAAAGTGTACCTGACCTCACAAAATAATTTATAAAGCTAATATAATGAAAAAATATAATAGAGTCAAGAAATGGATGGGCTATCAATCTGCATAGCATATAATTACATTTTTAAATAAAAAATAAAATTCATGAGAAAAATGGAAATGTTCAGGGGTTTTTTGTTTTCCTCTATGTTTGCTGCATACTTAATGTAATTAATTTAGTTTCTGGTGAAAATATGCAAAGCATAGGCCTTTGCAAAGGTGTACTAGAGTTACTTTTAGTCTTCTTTGCTCGACATTCATAACACTGGTTTTTTTTTTTTCATCCAAGAAGACATACAGGAACCTGATCTGCTGGGCATGATCTTGAAATACCAGTTACTGATGGTTCTTCTTTCAAAGCCTTTTTCCTGACTATATTACCTTTCATCAGAGCTCTACATTCTCAAACGAAAATCCATATGAGACCTTGGTTTCAATGTAGGATCAGCAGCTGATTTAGTTTTTTTATAAATAATCCAAACATTGATGATGGCTACTTAAAACAAAAACCAAGTTTTGACATAACAATTGATATTACAGGTACATTTAAGAGGTCATCTGTGGGCCATTAATTATGAAAAGTGGGCAATTTGGGGATGCCAAACATGATGTTGATAACACTGAAAAAGTTTCATTGCTTGATGTTGCTCAGCAGAAAGATTTTGCTGAGCACAATGTTCATAAAAGTCTTAAATAAGCTGAACACATCATAGGATGTAGCTTCATTGTCTAAGTCATGCATGGGGCCAGATGCCACCGTAAATTCGTTTACAATCACATCTTTCATTTCTCTAGACCACTCACTGATATCTACAGCTACTTGCATTTGGTACAAAATCGAACTGTCATCGATCTCAAATTCAGAATCAGTGTGATTTATGACATATTAATAATCCATCTTATATATGCGAGTGGAGGGGGCATCCCAAAGATGCACATTTTCAGCTTAATTTGTTAAATACACGTGCACACACACACACACAGACTTTTAAGAAAATCAGAATATGCAAAATTTCGGGAGACATGTCATGAGTGCGTTATATCTGACTTCGTGTTACAGGGTTCCACTGCGCTGATTCAGAACACACGACTTTTGACATCCATCTTGTATTTAGAATATTAGGTTGTACTGCTTTTATGTGGAACCTTGCATCCTAAATATAATCATTTTTAAATATACTTGTTCACAAATTACCACTTTCAGTAATTTATTGTTGTTTATGATTGTTCTGTTAGCAAACCATTTATTTTTCTTTTTCAACAATTTTCTGTAACTAATTTAGTATTCAGATGACAAAGTTTATCAGGATAAAACACTTATGAAGATGGGCATACTTTTCCCATTTCAGTGTTGATTCTGTATTTATTCTTGAATAGTTTGTTCACTGATTACTTGTTAGTGCTTTTCTTAGTGCCTGTCAATTTATTATTAATTTTTCTTTTTAAATCTGTTTATTTTTTTGTGAGTAGGTCAATTCATGTAGATGACAGATGTAAAGTAATAAAAAGTATACACATCTTTTTAATTTACTATATTATTGGAGTTGTGATATAAATTGCTCATTTATAAAATTATAACTAGCTTTTTTCAGTAGAATATGTGGTTTGCTTTCAGATTAATCTGTTCTTGTAGTGATAGTATATTCATCAGAAAATATATTACAACTATATTTCAGAAACAGTAATTCTCATATATTTAATTTACTGAAGGACTTCGATCTGGTTAAATAGTGTTTTGAAGATGTGAGTTAAGACTAAGATATGGTTATGAAATAAAATTTGTATTTATACGATTAATGAATGTTTTGAATTTGTGCCTATTAAACAGGTTTAAAGTGAAAATATGTATTCATATGATTAAGCATATTTACAGTGAAATTTTGTCTTTGTATGATTAAATGTTGAAAACAAGTCATGAATATGCATACAGAAACTCAGTCAAACTGTTTTTAGAGACATTAATTAATGCATTTAACTTTCATTTTCTGCTGATCCAGTTTTGCTATATAACAGGGTCTATTAAACCAAAATTTGACTTATATCACAGTTACAGTGTGGAATTTTTGTTATTATGGGTGAAAGTTGCAATTTAACGATTTTACATTTCACAGCACTACATAGAATTTTGATTATGTGTGAACATTTCAAATTAATGCAAACTTACAATATTTGTAGTACTTGTGTCAATGAAGATAACAATTTTGTGTGAAATTTGTTTTAAAACTGGTCATTTGCATAAAGATTTAATAAAATATACTTAGGTAGTCTTGAAAAAAGAAAATTTGAAAGACTCATAATTGGTTTTACTTTAAAAAATTGATTCAGCATTAAAAGTTAAATCTATAGTTTTGTGAAAAAATTTTTTTTAATGGGAATTCAAAACTAGTTGGAAGTATTTTCTTTAAAAAAAATAATCAAATTTTGGATAAATTTCAGTTATGCCTAGAATAAAATTGGTAAATGTGGTTAGGATAGCATTGATTTTTGCAAACTAAAATCATTTTAAAATTAACTTTTGTTCACTGGATTATCTTTTGCATTGTTAGGCTGAATAATAACTGTACCAGCTTAAAACAAATATTTATTAAATTACCTATTTAAATATGGAATTTTAAAAACACATTCTGAAACTACAACACAAAATTCACATCTTGTTAACAAAAGGACGTTTTATCTATTGTAAACTGATGAAAATTTTATACGACAAAAAATTTTACAATTCAACAAGTAAGTTAGGGTGAACCCTAAAGGAACAAATATAATTGCAAGTTTCAGACATTTACTAGTTAAAAAATGAGTTCAATGAATGTTTCCAGTACTCAAAACCTACAATTTAATTAAACAATCTGCTAAATGTTTTACAGCGTAAGATGCACATAGTTTCAAAATAAATACTCAGACATACATGCTCCATATTTTTCAATGAAACTTTGACATATTTTACACAATTGGTTCTTGTTAATTCATTTCTTGCTTTTAATCATTTAAAAAAAAAAAATAACCATTATTACTATTTCCTGTAAAAGCCAACTTTTGTTAATTATTACCTGTAACTATTATTTAATTACCAGTGGCATCATTATTTATTAACAGTTATAGCTATATCATCATTACATCCTTCCCCTTTAATTTCAACTGAAACAGTATCTAATCTGAACACAAAGAGCTCTTCTGCATCAAACAGAATCAACTGTTGAAACTTTTATTTCCAGTTAATTCTGTGTCACTTCTTTTTAACCTGAACAGTAATCTTTGTAGGCGACTCCAAAAGCTCTGTTATGGGTACTGAGAATTTCTAATTAGAGCACATAGAACTCTGGATGTAGCAATTTAAAAAACATATTCCGTTATTGTAAAATGATTTTTCCCCCCTCACAGATCATAACCATTTTGAAATCTGTTCAGAAGGAATTTTTTTTGTCTGCAGCTCGATTTTGATAATTTGTTCACCTGCACAGAAAATAGATGCCAATCAAACTGATACAGAAATTATTTGCCGATTCTATCATTAAAGCTGACTTTAAGAGAATTTATTAAAGAAAATAATTTTGTGTGCATATGTAAACAAAAAAATCAAGTTGCACAAAAATGTATGTGCCAACCTAAAAGAATTCAAAATGGTTATGACCTGTGGAAAGGAAATATTTTAAATTAGATATATGGAATGTTCTTGTGTTCCAATGGGAATTCTGGGTACTCTAATCTCAGGTGCAGTATGTTGCATGCTAAAATTTAAAATCATACATTTAACCATTTCTTTAGTTGTGGCCAAATTTGTGACTAAATCTGTGCAAACAAACCTGACTTTCTGCAATGTTTTGGAAGGCCAATATCAAGGCTCCAACAAAAAGAAAGTGGAAGTGCATGTTTTATATGATGGGTACTTGCCATCTGAGCATGCATCATTTACAATGTTTTATTTGCTGGTAGCTGTAACACACTTCAAGATTATATCAGATAATCTGTTAAATTATCAGATGTCATTCACACATTTCACACACAAACAGATACATGTACTTCTTCTTTGTACAACTGTCTTTACTACATATATCACATACAAACAGAAATACTTTTTCTATGTACAACTGCCTTGATTTTACATTATATGTATATCACTTTAAAAGAGACAACAAAGATTAAGATTTCCACCTCTAAGTTCTGTAGTATGTAAAAGTTTCTGCTATATATTTCTGCTGTAAACCTCACTTTGCTGATTCTGGTAATCGTGCACAGCGCTGTTTTTCTAGATCAAGTACATGATGTAAAATTTCTGGAGTACACTTGTTGGTGCAGTAAGTCAGAGTTAGCAACCTACAGAGATCACAATATGAAATTAAACACAAACACTCTTTGAAGAGTCAGCCAATATAATGTTAGTAATTCTTTAAAAAAAAGTGTAAATGTATAGTAAGAAAAGTAACTATAAATATCACATGCATGACATTAAATAGTTTCGAATATCTAAACAAAATCAGTATCTACAACTTATATTATAAAGATCACACAATTTGAAATAGGGATCTATAATTTCCCACAATATTTCAAATAAATAACACTTTTGTTTTTTATTTTTTTATTATTTATTTAGTTTTGACTGAAGTAAATTAAAAATAATTCTTTTAAAATTCCTCAGTATGTCTATAATACTTATTTTGAAAATCTTTTTAGAATTATACTTGCTTTTTTTTTTCTTTAAATAGACTTGTAAAAATAAAATACGATGCTGAAATTCACAAGTTCAACAAAAAAAGATTAGAAAACTTTTTATTATTTATTTATTTTAATTTGAAATAAATTTAAATTAATACTTTTAAAATTCCTAAGTATGAATATAATACTTAGTTTGAAAATCTTTTTAGAATTATACTCATTTTAAATTTTTAGTAGACTTGTAAAAAAAAAAAAATGATGCTAAAATTTGCAAGTTCAACAAAAAGATAAGAAAACTTTTTATTATTTACTTATTTCTGAACTGGAAATAAATTTTAAAATAATATATAAAAAATTCCTTAGTGTGTCTATAATAGGTAGTAATTTAAATTTTAAAAATCCATTTATAATTACAGTTTTTTAGTACAATGACTCATTCAATTATTGATTAGTGGCAAAACAACCTGACAGCGAACGGGTTAATGTGTTAGCTTGAACATTGTTACCTATTTTTTAAATCACATAAATTTGGATTTATTCAAAATTATTATAACTTACATCCGAAGCTTTTCCATTCAATGTTGAACACAATGAAATATACAAGACAGAAGAACACAGTGATATGTACCATGAGACAGAAGAACACAGAGATATATACCAGACAGAAGAACACACTGATTTATACTGTGAGACAGAAGAATATCATAGTTATGAGATGGAAGACAGAGTAATATGTATCATGATGCAGAACACAGTGATTTATATCACAAGACTGAAGAACACAATGATGTATACAATGAGAGAAAAACACAGCAATGTATACCATGAGACAGAAGAACATAATCTAGTTGTAAGAAATATTAATCTCTAAAGTCTTTGTGTACTGGCATGGTTTTCAGACACCCACACCCCACACTAGTAAAGGAAATCTGCTAAAGTTTAAGTTTTATTAATAATTATATAACCTATAATCAGGTCTGTCAACATACAGAAAAAGAAGCAGATAAAACCATACAGCTACTTGCGGTGAAAATTACTAAATAAAATCACATTTATTTCATGATTACCCATCAATAAATCTTTATTTGATAATTAAAATAAATTCGAGGTTTACTCAATATTATCAGTAATGAATTAAACTAATTAACATGTTGGGTATTTTTTTTAAAGAATAAAATATAAAAATGGTATGAAGACATTTATTACATAAAAAAAATTTCCAAATCAGTACCTACCTTACAAGGGAGAGCAATCTATGAAAGTCAACAGTACTCATTGACGAAGGGTTGTCTTTTCTGGCATTGACAAATTCTTCTTGTAGAGCCTTTGGGAAAAAAAAAAGTAAATCTGTGAAAGATGAAATTCAGGAAACTAAAGTTTTAAACTTAATCAAATTAGAATATAACTGTTAGTTCAAAGTTCATACAGTTATGGAGAAAAAAATAAAAATGTAATTAAAAAAATCTTTACTATCTACACATGCAGCAGCCAAATAAATTTAAAACAATTATGTGACAACCTTCAAGTTGGCTTGTTCAAAAAGACTAAAAACCCAGAGAGTTCAAGTATGTCACTATGACACTCATATCCTACACAAGATATGGGGGTTTTAATTCACGTTCTATCTTAGCATTAAGTTTGGAAATCCTTTTGCAAGAAACCCTGGCTGCTTGAGGAAAATTATGTCTGACAAGTTTCAAAGTGCTTCCCCAAAGTTGCCATTGTGTGGAACAGAACATTTCTGCATCAACTTAATTTTTTTTAAAAGTACAACATATAAATATATGTTTCTTAATTATTTTCTATTAAGTGAACTGGTAAATTATTTTGATCCCATCATTCATTACCTATGGAAGGTTGGTGGCTGTATTAAGATGGCTGACTATAATAAATTCCTGTTTTATTTTATAATATAAAAATCTATTAAAAATTCTCCCAATAAAATTCTTTTTTTTAAAAAAGCAGAAAGATTTTGTTTTACTGAAAGTATACAAAATGAAACAAACTGTACACCCAACACTTATTTTTCTCTCAATTTGCATAGTTTGATATCACAATTACAATTTCAATGAACATCAATAAATTCAGGATCCTGAGTATGTTTTCATATTATCAATCCAAATGACTTTCTTGCATGGTATCAAAAATTAATCCTGTAGCAGGTATTTTCAGTTTTCATCTCACCAATCCAACCGACCTTTTGCATAGTGTCATCCATAGAACACTGCATATGCTGGCAAACCGTCAAGTACACTCTAAACTGGTTGAGCATTTCATCAGTCAAACTCCTTTCAAGCTGGTCAAAGTGATCCCTTAGGTCAGAGAGCACTGAGGTAGGTCTCAAAGTTACCAGAACATCTTTCTGTCAGCATAACACATCTCAAAATCAGGAAGAAAATCATAACTGCACAACATGCAAATTAAAATCAATTATCTGAACAGGACATTTAAAAAAAAATTCTACAAATTGGAAGAAGGGGGATTCTTAGGCCATCCATAAACAGACAGCAATGATGCTAGGAATAAGGAAACAATGAAAGCAGAGTATGAATCAAGCAAAACTATATGGAATATGTGGAAATGAAAAAAAAAATCCACTATACATTATCTGCAAATATAATGTGATTTAATCATGTAAATAACAGAGTAAACAAAAGTGGGTAGAAGTTGTTTCCCGTTGGGTATTCTGTCAAAATGCATAGCTATGGCATACAAATAACCATAAGCATTTTGAGCAGAGGTACAAATAGAGTTTAATATCATACAAGGGCAGACAATTCTAAGTAAGCTTCAAACTACCAGTAGCTTTTATCCCAAAGCAATGTTTTTGAATTTGGATTACGACTGCACCTAGGATAATATTGCCCCCCCCCCCCCCCCAAAAAAAAAAAAATAAAATAAAAATCCACTATACATTATCTGCAAATATAATGTGATTTAATCATTTAAATAAATTAAATGCCAATCCTCCCCTCCCCCCCCCCAAAATCATTGGCTTTTAGACTCAACAATTAAACAACACCAACAACAAACTTCTACAGACTTATGCACGACTATATTGATAAGATTGGTGACTGTTATGCAAAAGTGTTAAAAGATCATGCAGAAGATATGGTTTCAAGCCCAGCCTTAGTCAATAGGATTTCTCTCAATAGATCACCACCCATTTCCTAACTCATGACTATTGTGCAAATAAATATCCATACGACTCCACACATTCATCACAGTATTTGCATACAATCATCACAATTAACTATCAACTAAAAATACCACAAAAACAACAGCTCAAAATTTGAAACAAGAGAAACTCACTGGAAGGAAGGATTCGCCCTCAGAAACTATCAGCACAGCCACGTTTGTTGCATAGTCTTGGGTGTGGTAGAGGAAGTCATATGTGACTGTCTGCAATTTAATCAGGTTTGCCAAGGCAGTTACATTTTTCACACCTGCACAATAAATATCCTAATATCAGATTGCAAAGAGGTTCAATGTTACAAAACGTGTTACTGCATTTATGAGCCATATCATTACCACCGATTGCATTTATCAATGACCACCTGTTAGCACTATCCCATAACTCTATAAAGCTCATCAACCAAAATAAAAAACAATAAAGACAAAACTAAGCAACTAAGAAACAATAAGCTTAAAGAAAAGGACTACTAGAACAATATAAAAATATAACAATAAGCAACAAAAAAAATACCAACCCTGTGTGTTAAGCATTCCAACATTGAGAGCAGCTTCATCTAAAGTCAGATGTGTACCCGAAGACAGCTGCAGCTGTCCACTGCGCAGTCGATTGGCAGCGTAATCTTTACTGGGTGACAGACAGAGAGTGTTCATATTGTCCAGAGAGAGTGGCAAAAGATGACTCTGAAATTTAATTAAAGCTTTTAAGTAACATACACAATACACAATAAACACATTTCTTAATGTATTAGATACCATGATTGTAACAGATGCATTGTGCAATAAATGAGCATTAAACATGACAATTTAATATCCTGTATAAAGACAGCAACCAATAAACTTGTTATAAATAAGCAACTGAGTACAGCTACTAGTAGATTTATTCAAAGCGATTACAATAGCTATTATATGGTACAAGTCAGTTTCATATCTACCATCAAAATTTCACTGAAACTACATCAACAAAGAAGTAAAGCAGGTAAGTGCAATTCATAACAAGAGAGTTTGAGTTCAAAATGAAGGAATGCAGTCTGGATCATCAACTAGGTTACCTGTGTCATCAGTTTAGCAATCAGCTGGTGCAGGTGACTGGCAAGTCCTTTCACAGCCAGTTGACCACTCAAGTTCAATGACATTTTCCCCAATGGTATAGCATCCACAACACCATAACTTTACAAAACACCAGAAAAAAAAAAATTAATACTTTTTGAAGAAAAAGTAATCAATCAACCTGATTGCAGTTTTTAAAAAAATTAACTATATTAAGTAAACAAAGTGACTTCAAAGTGGGATTTTTTAATAAAATAAACAACACTGGAACAGACATTGTGAAAGTCTGACCAACAGCCTGCCTAAATATATTTACACATACATTCATGTAGATGGGACACTCTAGGTAAGCAGATTTTATAAAAATTGCATGTAATTACTCACTAGTATATTTATCTATACTGAGGGACATGTACTATGTTGTTAGCATTTAGGTCAATTATAGCAAGTTTGTTTAAATTTTTTGTGTAAATCTCTGTGTGGGTGGGGTGGAGGAGAGATGGACGGGGGATAAGTAATGTGATATAAAGCATTTATGGACCAAAAGCACAAACAAAAATGATCTAATATATTAACATACTAGAGAATGTGTTTAGATACAAATGATAGTAAATATTATAATCAAAAGCAACTCAACACAGACAACAATGGAACCTGGAAAAGAGACATTATCCCATTCAACAGTTAAAAAAAAAAAACAGAAAAAGAAATTCAAACTTCAATAAAACGAAAGCAACAGATAGCCAACACTCAAACGGGCAAAGACTAAAACAAATGCAATCAGACTGAAAATACACCCACATTGGAAGGAAAGCCATCAATGGACACACTGTCAAAAATTGATGCTGTCCTTGAAAATTACAGAAGGCACATTCTCGTTCACATTTGTCTGAGCCAACACCCCCGCCAACCAAACTAACATCAGCTAATGAAAACCACAGAGCGAAGAAAAAAAAAGAAGAACAACAAACTGAAAACAAGAAAGAAAACCATCATCACCACCAAAAGCACAGACGACAACAGCAGACTGGATGGATACATTATCTGCAGTGGAGATGTTTTAACTACCTCACCGCATACATGATTTAGTTAATCCTGGATCATTTCTACTGGCCTCCAGCACCAGTCTATGCACATCCCAACAAACACCGGGGACAGTAACAACAATACGTTAGAAGAATAGAGGACCGAACATCCCGGGCATGTATAGACCTCTTGTGGTACGGGCCTGGGTTCTGTTAGATAACCCACCACCACCCCTCCCCTCAAACACTGGGGACATCGTCAGCATCAACTACCACATCATTAGCCCATGGACAACCAGGCTATTGCATGCCTCTACCGGCCAGACAATAAACATCACAGATCCACCAGCCACCATTCATCACCACCATTCTTCAATTTTACTGTCAAACACCATCCACTCTGTCTATATCAATTCTCCCAACAGCGGCACACCTTGTGCCAGGCAGCAACATCAGCCTAGGCCAGAAGTTGCCAGCACCCTAATTAACTAACTAGAAAGTAAATGGTGCAGAAAAAACATTCCATTTATATCTTTTTTCATTATTTCATTATTTTTTAAAAAAATATTTCTGTGATCTGCTAATACTACTTTTGTGTAGGGAAAATGCATTTACTGTTAATGAATTTTTACACAAACACATATAATTTAAGAAACAAATATTGTACCATTATACTCAGAAATCTACCTTTTACATTATTAAACAAATTTATATACAGATTTTTGCACTTTGGATTTTATGCAAAATGTATAAAAAAAGTTAGTGGACAAAAGTGATAAGAAGGAAATTACCATAAATAATAAATATGCAACAATATCAAAATTTAATGTTTTTACACTCACTGACCTATTTTAGTGATTTTGTGTTAAAATAAAATGTCATGCACAGTATGCGTGTATATTTGAGAAAGAGAAGAGAGATCTTTATAGTCTATTACAGTTCAGTCAGTGTTATATAAGACTTAATTTCTCATCTATTCTATTTCTATGTTGAAAAACATGTGGCTCAACCTCTGGGCCAGAGTACCATTTTGTGACACGAAGTGTAAAAAATAAAGTCGATTATATCTAATTATTTTACATGCTAAAGTCCTCAACTGGACCTAATGTTCATATAAAACAGAAGAAAATATAAAAAGTATAAAAATATTGATGTTATGGAAGTTTGAAATATGTAAACAGCATTTGTTTCTGTTGAAAACTTAGAAAGTATTTTACCAGAAAAAAATATTTTTTAAAATAAGCAATATAATTATCTCACCAAAATTTTCTTTAGTAACTTAAATTATTCTGGATACATATTTATTTATTTAAAATGGGGTAAAAAAAAGAACTATAACTTCATGACATGGAAACATTAATCCTCCAGTGATGAAATTATCATCATAAAATAAGCTCCATTTTAATCAACTAAACATAAAATGGATTAAGTTAATATGTTGTGAAGATAATATTAGTAGGTAGAACCAGCCTCTATATGGCGATAGCGGACAACTACTAAATTCCGAAAAATTTACCATTTTGTCACAAGCGCTGTGTTTATGTTCCGTATTTATCACGTTTGTGAAATAGTTTGTTGAATAAAACTATCTTCCAACTATTCATTAATGTATTTTTTATTTGTGAGAGAGTGAGTGGAAGCGTGTACGATCGCATTAAATTAGGTACGGTTGGCGTGTTTCAATGGCCGTGGCAAAAATCTCAATCTCCGGTTTTACCATCGTGTTTTGATATACCTTGCAAATACTAAAACGGGTTCCGCTACGATCGTCCTATCAGAATGTATCTTATATCAAACTAAAGAAAAATGAATGTAGAATGCAACCGTGTTAGTTTCGAATCTGTATTTTTATTTTTATTGTATGTAAAAGTTGATTGAAAAAAGCCCTATTTTTCAATTACGTTTTTGCACGGTTATTTCTGAAAATATAGATTTTTTTCTTATATCAGAAGAAAGTAGAAAATCTCCTCTTTAAAATGGTATATAGTATGACAAAGTGGCATTTTCGTAGCGGAACCCGTAGAGCGGGAAAGTGTGCAACCCAAGCGTGCACGAAGTAAACATAGGCCTAACATAAACGAAGCGCGTGATCGCCATGGCGTTGTCGGCTGTGCTTGTTTCTCTGCTGCGAAAGTAATTCACTAAGTTTAATTAACTATAACTCTTGCAGTTGTAAAAAGATTTTAATTAATTATCTGGATAATCTTTTAAGGCTATTTGACAGAAATAAAGATCGTATCTGTACAGACGGCAATGCGTTCGAGATCGTCATGGACGTGAGCGAGAGTCGACAAGTATAGGCCTTCTAAACAGTCGTTATTTATCATTTCTGCTGTAAATAAATAACAATGTTTGATAATATCAGTCAGACAATGATCACACATTGATCCTAGATCTTTTTTTCCCCACTGATTTATTAACGGACATAAAGATAGTATCTGTACAGACGGCAACGCGTTCGAGATCGTCATGGACGTGAGCGCGAGTCGACAAGTATAGGCCTTCTAAACAGTCGTTATTTATCATTTCTGCTGTAAATTTTATTAACAATGTTTGATAATATCTGTCAGACAATGATCACACGTTGATCCTAGATCGTTTTTCCCCACTGGTTTATTAACGGACATAAAGATCGTATATGTACAGACGGCAATGCGTTCGAGATCGTCATGGACGTGAGCGCGAGTCGACAAGTATAGGCCTTAGTTCTAAACAGTCGTTATTTATCATTTCTGCTGTAAATTTTATTAACAATGTTTGATAATATCTGTCAGACAATGATCACACATTGATCCTAGATAGTTTTTCCCCACTGGTTTATTAACTAAGTTATGATGGATCACGAATGACAGCCATTTAAATTAATTAATCATAACGGGTAGCGCCAATAGCAACAGCCTCAAATACGCATTAATTATTTAGTTTTTGTGAGGCTCTACCCCATCATTGTATCTTTTAAGAGTTGGTAATAGGTTAAATTATTGTTAGGGTTCATTTTACTTGTAAAAATTGGCCAAGACTTTGAGGGACCCTGTTTCAGAATACATAATACTAGGTATTCCAAACATCGCTGAATGGCTGATTGGGACGTTGTTTTGTCAATTTTTCTACATTTTCAACACTCATGTTTCCTCTGTATTATTGAAGCTTTGTAAAATAAAAGCACATGAAACAAAAGTTTGTTTTCTGTTCTGTCTTTCTGTGTTTTTTGTTTTAATAAATAATTGTGAAAAAGTTATAAAAAGTTATTCAGAAGTTGCCAACCGAACGACTTTTTTACCAAGCCGCCATAACTTGTCCGGCGGTGGCGCTTAACACATGCACTCTTTCTCGGTCCGTGGGGTCGTGTAGGGTACAGTAATCTAAAAATAATAACGGTTTTAATGTAGGGGAGAGAACAAGGTTCATTTCCATACTAAATAGTGCGCGGGAATTTCAAGATAAAGCGAAATACGGTTAAACTTAAATTTTCTTAAATTACGTTTTTGGTGATTCCGATAACATAGCAACCGTAAAAGCTACCAGAAAATAGGAAAATTCTTCATCTATAAGCCTATATAGTTTGTTTGAGACAAAAAGTACGCTACAAGACTCCAATTGCGTTGAAAGAACTGTACTCAGTGACCGAAATCACCGAAGACCGAAAACAACAATGGCGGACTTCATATCGAGTACCGTAGTGTTCAACTCTGCGACATTGAACCGGTTTCCACTTTGCATCACTCTGTTTGAGGATGTTAGTTGATAAGTTAAATCACTTATTTTCAGTTTAAAACGTATATTTGTTCGTTTAAAGGACTATAATAGCCGATAAATAAGAATTGTCAGCGTCTATAGGCCTACGGTAGCGTTCGTCTTTTAAGGCGTTGAGGGTGAACACAGAAAATAACTTTCTGAATTTATTCCTGCCTTATCCATAGCTTAAGTTTTGTATCATTCAATAGGGGAAAGATTTATTTGCAATATAATGTATTTCGTTTATTCGGATCGCGTGTTATTTGTTTTTAATTCTTTTTATTTTGTGGTCACGTGACCATATTTTCGTCCATTACTGCATTAGCTGGGCACAGTGTAAACAAAGAGTATATCACTGATTCACTAGATTAAAAATAAATAGTTATTATTTTTACCAGATTTTCTTTTCTTTTTTTAAAATTTTGATAGACACGAGTGAGTTATATATTTATTACCTGTATTTTACAAGCTTATTTTTCCATGATACATATATGAGTGAGTTGATAATGCACATACTATTACTATAAGTATTACATTTAATGATTTATAAGATCATAACTTTGGTGGTGGTGGGTGAACTCTGAAAATGACTTTAGAATTTATATTCCTTATCCAAAGCTTATGGTAGTACACATAACTGAAATCCAGTAAATGTCAACAACAAAAATTGTATCAAATAAATGAAGGAAATTTTTATTCAAGTTTTCAGAAACTGGTGAAAAATGGTTGATTCAAAATATATAGGCCTACTCACTTTTCTTATGAATTTAATAGGTTTTGCATCAAAATTATTTATTTAATATAAACATTTTCTTAAACTTAAAATTTGTTAATTCTTTTTGACAAGATTATAAGAAAACCTTAAAATATATAGACAAAATATTCAATTAATATACTGTAATTTCTGGTTAGTGTGTAGCAATCATTCAGCTGATGGAGCACATATTTTATTTAAATAATAATTTTTTTAATTAAAAAAAAAAATTAATTATAATTATATATCCACACTATAGTAAAATATATAAAAAATTTAGAGGTTCAGAAGCCAGCTTATGTTATCCTTAAACTGTGTTCAAAATTCTTTGCAGATATCTTTAATAGTTATTTTTAAGATATCCTGCAGAAACCGAAATTAATGACTGATTTTCAGTTAACTTTTTAACCATAAATGTCTCCTATGGTATACTCCTATCTTTGATTGAAAATATCTTCAAAACTATTGTGATTTGTCCAAAAATAAAAGCAATTTCATAAAATTTATATCAGAAAAGACCAATAAAATTTTTGTTATTGAATTTTTTCAATTTTTCATGCTTTTTGAGCTAGGTGTGCCACCTTAAGAGATTGTACCATTCAATAAGGGAAAGATTTATGAGGTACAAATATTTTTTAAAGCATGTCATTGGAAAGACTGGCTGAGAAAAGATGATGTAGAGATAATAAATATTAAATGGCTGTCTTTTACTGCAACTATGAAATTCTGTCTATGTCCAGTGAAGGTAGATTGTGGAATAACGGTCTACCAGCAGATTGAATTGCTTATTTAGGTTAAGCACCACAACATGAAACATGCTGTTGTGGAAAGAATGTAATTGTGTGCATTCAATGTATAAGAACATTCCTTGTGGTTCCATGCTAGACAGCACTAGAATCATTGAACTGAAAAAGCATTAAATTAGATGAACGATTGGCAAATGTCTGAGTGTGTGTATAAAATATGAAGATTTCCTTACTGTGGTGAGTGCATTCTTAATATAGATCTTTCCAAACTGAATCCAATGATACCAAAAGCATCTCTGTAGCTCAATTACAAGCAGAGTTATTACAGTTTTAACGTTTATAGCAATTTCGCCCATTTTGTGTTAACTGCGTTAGAGCTTTTTCCAACCTGAAAATGAATAAATTACTAATTTTGAATGACAATATATTTAAAAATAACATTGCAAAGCCTCTCAAAAAAATTCAGCCATATCTGTGTGTTGGATACTACTTATGTGGAGAGTCTGAACTATATTGTTCATCATTTCTTCATTTTGTGGACCTTCAAAATAAGCTATTTGTACAACTTCGTTTTTGAGCATAAAACTTTGCGAAAAATTAAATATTGAAAAATTTGTAACTTTGGTTGTAATTGAGGTACAAACTTCATTTTAGTATCATTGAAATCAGCAAAAAAAGTTCTATCTGTCTATTTGTTTTTAAAGTATGAATAATGATTTTGAAAAATATGTTTGGAATACCTAATAATACTATTGTTTTTATTCAACTTGCCACTAGGTTTCAATTAGCCATCTACCCTTATTTTTAAATAATCATAAATTTTAAAACATAAGACATCAATAAGTGCATTTTAACTATAAATGACGGCTAATTTTAAGTTGTTATTTCATTATAATTACTTAAACAAGTCAAATGGAACTCAAAATAAGCAAAAATGCATTAATATGGTTCATTTTCAGTGTTGGCTCAAAGTGCCATTGCTCAATTTGTGTTTTTTCTCATTTTTGAGAATCAATAACTCAAAAATTAAGAAAGCTATTGCCTCAGAATAAATCAGGCTTCATGTCAGCATTGGATACATGAGGTATGCAAAAATTTAGCTCTGTTGGATAATCAGTTTTTACTTTAGGGTGATGCAAAAATGGTAAATTGTAAAATACGCGTAAAAAGCACTTTTTCCCCAATTTTGAAAATTGCGTAAAAAAAAAAGTAAGAAAGATTATGCAACCATTTTTTGTAAACTGACTTCTTTCACCATGATTGTTATATGGTGTAAATTTCATTCATTTCCAAAAACTTTGAAAAAATAGCTGGTTCTACCTAATATTAGGTAATAAACAAAGTATCTATTTAAATATGTTTTTAAATATATAATAAGCCTAATCACAATGTTTAAAAACGAAGCATTGAAATATCATGTATTTATATTCTATATAATCATTTAAAATTTCACATTGCTGTGTGTGTTTTAAACCTGAACTTGTAAGGGTAAAACATTTTAAATGGATCCATCTTTTGGTACACTTCCTCAGAGAATGAGCCATACACATAACACTTTACTATCTAATATACTAGACTACATTTTAAAAATAACAATGAAAAGGAAAGTGATGTCAGATTTAGGATTTTGAGAATGTAAAACGAACAATGAATGTCATCTGTGAGAGCAGACAATAATAATAATAATAATAAGTGTCATTATGTATATACAAAGCTCTGGAAGAGTTTTAGTAAACAGTCTAGCAACAATCACAAAAATACACTTACACACTCGAAACCATTTGACACAGTAAGTACTCAGCTGCCAACCGGTCCCCACACAGTGCCTGCTCCAACACTGAGATCAGTTCTGCCCGCACTTGCGTCATCTTACTCTGCATTCCAAGAATAACTGGGGGGAAAAAACACACCCCTATGCACGTTAGGCATCATTAAAATTATGCCAACATCTTGCCTGCCCAACTTGTAAAACTGTTGCTAACTCCTTTTCCAAGACAGCATTTCACTTTTAACGGACTTTGGACAAAAAACTTCACCAAGGAAGAAAACACCCCACTAAAACTGTAGCAGTATATTCTGCTATATTAGACTGGTAGCAGTATGCAAAGACTTGTGAGCATTCCAACATTAAAACTGCATTTCTTTGCCCAAAATGATCTTGTCTTCTGGGTGAATTTCAATGTAGAGCTTGTACCTATCAGAGATAAATGTTTAGTGAGACTAGATTTTCTTGCAAATGAATTATAGCCAATTTTTTTTCTACATATGCTCCTGATAACAAAGTGTGCTGGATGCATAGAAACACACCTGTGACCGATACTTTTTAAAAATTTGTTCAAATATTTTGTTTTGAATCAGATTTATAATTCACCTAACAAGTAAAATTTGGGGCTGGTAATATGACAAATATATAGTCACCATAAAAATTTTAAAATCTTGTTTAAAAATATTTAAATTGTAGTGATAACAATATCTAACTTCTGAAGTGAAATATAATGCACTGCAGTACATATAATTGAATCACTGGCCAGTGGTGATTCATGACAACATATGACAATTCAAATAATTGTTTCTACAGCATACAAATTAATGATACTGAATAAATTCAATTCAGCCTCTGTAATGTGAAGAAAATTTGAGAATTTTTAATCTGCTTTGAAATAATTAAAAAGCAACATTATTTCAGTGTGCATTTTCATATTTTTATGTTTGTGAATCAGAATTTCATTATAGGTTTCATTCAGTTAATTATGCTGCAATGCTTCTCCAGTGAAATAATAATGTCTGAAATGTTTGTCTGAATTACAAAACAATACATGACAATTTCAGTTAAAATTATTTGCACAATGTCACAGCAAATATATATTTCTTTACATGTACTGATATTCGTAAGAATTTTATTGTTATTATTATATGTAATTCTTTCTAAAAACAATATCACAATAAGATAAATCAAATAATTTTCATGCACTCTTTCCATAAATATAATTTCATAAATTTAACATCAGCTATCAAAAATAAGATTAATTTATTTTGCATTTAGATATGTAAAAAAAATAATTTTCAAAATTATATTTTAATATTTCTGTAAGCATAACACAAAGTTCAACACTAGTTTTAACCCGTTCGCCGGCGGCCATGTTTTGACGCTTAACGATAACTGAATGGGTCAGTGTGCTAAAAAATTTAAAGCGACTGTAATTATCAATGGATTTTAAAAATTTAAATTACTACCTATTATAGACATACTAAGGAATCTTAAAAGTATTTTTTAAATTTTTTTCGAATTCAAAAACAAAGAAATAATACAAAGATTTCTGATCTTTTTGTTGAACTTGGGAACATTTTCACCGTTTTTTTTTTTTTACTAGTCTACTAAATAATTAAAAGCAAGCATAATTCGTACAATTCTAAAATGATTTTCAAAATAAATATTATGGGGGACATTTTAAAAATATTTATTTAATTTTTTAACGTTTGCTTATTATTATTTTAAATTCAAAAATAAATAAATAAATAAAAAGTTTTCTTACCTTTTTCTTGTGTTGACCTTCGTCAATTTGTTAGATGTTTCCTTGAATAAAATCCGAAAGAAAACGATTTTTGTTGATTGCCATTTGAATATATGGTATAAATAATAATTTATCTTGTGTAAATAAATATTATTCTGGGGAAATTGGTTGATTTTGAACAAAACGAAAGAGTCATATGAAAACCACGAGGGTTCGGTTTGAGACTGATCGGTTTGTTTTTTTTTATTATCAAATGGTCACATCCAAAAATTCAGTAGGCCTGTCGAATTTCATCTACAATATATTAAATTAATTTACACAATAAAGTTCTTTAGGTAGGATCAGGCAATCAACTAAAAATCGTGTTTGAAACGTGCAATGTATAATTCCAAACCGGTTCAAAATGGCGGCTCAGCTTCTTTTCAAGCGAGGGGTGACTCGGGATTTCTGAACTTTGTAATGGAAAATACCTTTCTAAAATTAGTTAGCCAATGATAAAATTAGAGCAGATTGGCTGCTGAACACAAACATATCTTTCTCCTTGACCTTGATTGGTATTTTTTTAAAAGTGGCTATCGATAAAAATAGTATCATAACGACGTCATAACGACGTCCACGAGGGTTCGGTTTGAGAGCGATCGGTTTTTATTTTTTATTATCAAATGGTCACATCCAAAAATTCAGTAGGCCTGTCGAATTTCATCTACAATATCTTAAATTTATTTACACAATTAAGTTCGTTAGGTAGGATCAAGCAAACAACTGAAAATGGTCCTTGAAACGAGCCATGTGTAGTACAAACTTAGGTTCAAAATGGCGGCTCAGCTTCGATAAACGTGAGGTGTCTGGGGATTTCCGAACTTTGTAATGGAAAAAACCTTTCTAAAAATAGTTAACCAATGATAAAATTAGAGCAGATTGGCTGCTGAACCCAAACATATCGTCTGCTTGACTTGATTGTTATTTTTTTTAAGTGGCTATCGATTTAAAAAAGTGTGCGCATGCGCTAACCTAACTCGGTAGCGGGCCGGCGAACGGGTTAATGGCAGTTTAAAAAAATTCTTTGTACAAACAAGGATCAACATATACAAAAGAAAGAAAAAGACAAAAGAATAATAATAGACATATAGTAATATTCAAGATGTTTAATTATTAATTAATAAATTAGCTATACAATAACAAATAAATATAAACCCCCAAATCCAAACTTTCCACGTTTTTATACTGAAATAACATAGAATAAGTAAAAGAAATATGTTTTGCAGCCAAAAAACCATATCACTCTAATATACCTCAAGAATTAATTATCACTAAGGATTCAAATTTTAAATATGTCTCATAAGTTTGCTGCTGAAAATGACAAAGACAGAGATTTTAGATAACGAGTTCTTGATGCTTTCTAAAATTAAAAAAAAAAAACACATTTAACAAATACACTGCTTTAATTCTAATATCCTTTTCCTATTAATTATTTTAACAACCATATCATTTTGTTAAATATACGCATATCTTTGTGTAGAAACGTGTTCTAAAAAAATTTTCAACAAAAAATTTTTTTTTCTCAAAATCTCACTACTTTAAAAAAAATATTTAATTTCACCTTTGTTTTATTTAGCAAACTATTCTACTAGTATACCAAATTTCATAAGGCTAGTAGACCTATTCAAAATAATTTTTGTTCTATCGCTTAGTGGTCCGACCTTAAAACCATACCTGGGTGATCAGTGATTGAATCCATTTTCAAATCTGCTGGAACTAATGGATTGTTGTGTACGAGTTTTCTGACGAGCACTGCATGCAGGCGTGGAACAAGAGAAGGAGGAGGCCTGTGAACCATCTGTTCTGCAGCATTCAGAGTGTCTGTTTGCCTAAAAGTGACAGGGCAGAATCAAAAATATGGTTTTAAATAATTTTTAAAGATTCAACAATTTTCATTGATTTTCCCAAACAAATCTAAATTTAAGGAACTTATTTTTAGAACAGACCAATTGTCTCTCAAACCACCCTCTTCCACAAAATTCAATTATGAATACACCATTGTTGCTAGCATCTCTCTAATACCATTTGTCATATGAAGTGAACTGCAGGGTTGTTCCAAATAGTGCTGTATATTTAGAAATGGTTTTTCAAAAGTCTGATAAAAAACAATTTACATGCATTTTAAATGCAGTACATGCATGGCGATGGTAATTATTTTTTCTACTACACTCACTCTTCATCAGTTCCATGTCCAGCCAAAGATGGATCCACAGATAGCACTCCGATAATTTCCACCACATCATTCACTTTAAGACCCTCATCTTCATCGTACAGCTTTAAGCACATAGTACACCAATTAAAATTACATAACATCATACAGCTTCATATAGTACACCAATTAAAATTACATAACATTATACAGCTTAAACACATAGTACACTATTTAAAACTACATAACATCATACAGCTTAAACATATAGTACACTAATTAAAATTACACAATATGTACCATTTACGTTATGTGATGTTAACTATAATTAAACAATACGCACTGACACTTCAAGCAAATTATAATTAAACAACAAGTGTGCTGAAAATAAAAAACAGTTTATTTTCAGCTGTGTTGCATTACTATTTCTCCTGTATGCTATCATAGTCAATCTCAGACAATGGAGAGAAAGATGGATGACAATAATATCAAAACATGCATAAAAGGAAACAATTGTAAAAAAAAAATTATAACCGACAGTTTAACCCTTTACTGGGCACAGCAGCCGATCATCTGATCGGGCAAAACATCAGAAAGCATCCATATCAACCAGTGTTCCTTTCTCACAAATCATTCGATAAATTGCAAGAATTCCAGATGCCTACTCACTGTGTAGTCAATTCTGCGATAATTTAAGTGCATTTCGAAATGTTTTCTCTTTGATGCGTTCATTTTTCATAAACTTTTATTTTCACATTTGGTGTTTCAAATGGATTTTGAATCGTTGAGTGATAGTGAGGCACAATTTGTCAGACAATGAAGCAGGAGAAGTTGATTTTGAATCGGACAATGAGATCAACAGTGACATTAGTGTTATTAGCACACACATATGGAAATAGTGTTTTTACATAGTTTATATGGCTGACAATCACTGGAATTTTTTGTGTGTAAATATATGTGTTCACGCATGGATTAAAATTTACACCTGATAAGTATACTTTACATAAGGAAACAATAAAGATGCTTTCATTTCTTTTCATTTGATTTTTTTTATATATGCAACAATACCTAAGATACGATGTTTTTACTAACATAACCCTAAATCTCACCGAAATCCTGAAAATTCTTGCCTGTGCAGAGCTAAAAAAAAGTGCTCCATAAAAGGTTCAGTATTTCTTAAAGAGATATTGTTTTTAATCTATTAAGAGGTCATGTATAGATGGCTGGAGCCTGACAGTTAAATAAGAGGTAGATTTTCGCCACAATATAATCTTTAATTATAACCAAATTTTATTTCCCAAAGATCAACTCTTCATCAGGAAGTCTAATGATATAAATTATTACTTTTGATACAAGCATTTATTTAATATAAATATTTCTTTAAAGCTTTTATTTGTTTTTGTGGTTTAATTTACCCAAAAATTCCTCCCCCCTCTCCCCCCGAGCCATACACATGGTCAAGTAGTCACTATATGACTACCCATTTCTTGAAATTATTTGCTTTTATAAATTCCCTTAAGTCAACTTTTGATATGGAATTTGCAAATATTACATGTCAACCATTGTACTGTGAATGCAAGTAAAAAAAAAAAAAAATAATAATTATACAAAACAATACTTTCTGAACCAACTGAAAACAATAATTCAAAATGATTATGGTCCTTGAAGAAAAAAAAACCCATTCTGCAAGTGGAATACATTTAAGTTAGTTATAACCAAAGTTATAAGTGCTTCAAACAGGAGTTCTCAGTATCCGTACCTGCAGCATGCTGAAGAGAAATGGGGGCAGATCACAGGAATCTTCACCATAACTCCTGGTTCCCTTAGAATTACTAATTCTTTTACATTTTGGCTATATTCTTAACAAAATTTCCAACAGATTTAAACTTCTGAAGAATAATATTAATATGATGGTTACCTTCACAAGACAAGCAGGCCCAGTTTCCAAAGGTAATGGGAAATTTAAATCTGGTGCTTTATTTGCTGTCACACCTGTATATAAAGAATATTACAACATAAATGCCTTATATTGCATTGACCTTTGGGCTTTAGTACCAGACATGTGAACATTCGCATGAAAGAAAACAATTTATAGGAACAAGGCTGGACAGTGATAATCAAAATATATTAATATTTTAATTAAAATAGAATTAGCAACTTTATTCAGTCCTATATAAATTTTTGGGGTTGTAAGAATAGGGAAATTAGTTATTTGTCAAAATAGCTTTTCTAAATAAATCTAATCATCAAAATCAAAACACAATCAGACTCATTACTAGGCAGTTTCACTGACAAACCACAATTTACATTCTTATCAAGTGATTTTATTAACAAATTAAAATTTTTTAAACAAAGTCTGGTCATTTTCTTATGTACTTTAAATGAACATACAATAAAACTTCCAAATTATAAAGCAACGTTCTCTAAGCTACACTCTTCACTAAATCAATCCAAACATAAAACTGCTGTATTAAAAAAAGTAAGTAACAGTTTTAATAATAACTATATTTTAAATAAATATATTAATACTAATACATTATCTGAACAATTTAAATTTAAAAAATCCTTTGGAGCATTTAAAAATTTAAATAAACACTACCAACATATTTATTTTTATTTAGCAATGATGTTAAATATACTATTAATAGTACAGTTCATGAAGGACTTATTTTCACGATTTTTGATATTAGAATCACTGCTTAATGGATCAAAATATAAAAGTGAGTACAATATGCAGCAGGATTCAAGTGAACTAAGAATGTTCAGAAGTCCTCGCCATAGGTCACTTTTAACTATATTAAAAGTTGATAAACCAAATTTTAAGTGTATACAAAAATACCAACAAAAATAATCTTTTTGGTGCCTGATCTCTCATTTTCAGATACTTTTAGACAATCAGCTCTAGGAAAATTTAGGTGGTGTAAAAATTAAACATCGCAAAGAGGTGAACAGCAATACACACATAATAATGTCAGTGTGAATAAACTGTAAATATAAAAAAAAGTTCAATGGAGGGTAAAAAGAGATATGTATATATATGATTGCTGTGGAATGAGCTAGTTTTTGTTCCCTTGTCATTTTCTTTTTTTAACGGAGGTGCTTTACTGATTGCAAAAAAGGAAAATCATTCTAAAAAAAAAATCAGTTTTGCTTTTAAGTTTTGATGTGTAGGAGTATCCTAGCAACAAGGTATAAATACATGATGCCCAAACTTCAAACTGACAACCAAGTATATATAAAAAGTACTTAAAATACCAATTGTCTATCTGAGCTTTATGAAAACAAAATTAGTTGTGGAAAAAAGCAGTAGATATATTATCAATTCAAAGCAATAAATTAATACGATATGGAATAACAACCTCTCACCATCAGAGGCCTCTTGATGATTACCTGGCTGTCCATTACAAGTGGTGATTGCTCTCCGTTTTACTTCTGCCTCATTATTTTCACAACTGTTGATCTCCATTGAGTTCTCTTCATCATCCCGCCCTCTCTTTTGTCGGCAAGATGGCGATGGACTGACATTAGTATGTTTACTTTCACTATCATAATGCTAGTTTCATAAAGGACAACAAACTTTGAACTAAACATATTCCGATACTAAAGCACATAAAAAATAAATTAAATAAAATCATATCTACAATTGAACCCAGCATCTACATTACCTACTATATTATGCTAATCAGATGCCCAAATTTAATCCTTGTTATGTGTAATTTACATGATGAGTACTGGAAAATTATTTTGCTTTATTTTTCATTTTTAATTAAAATTTATTGGTAAAAATATATATGAATCTGAAATGGTAAAATTTAACAGATTTATTTTATTTTAAAAAACACAGGTCACAAAACCTAAAGAAAATGTGAACATGAAAGAAATATTGTAAACAGATACAATATTTAAGTTCCGAAGAAAAACAAGAACATATATTTGCATGCAAAAGTACATTTGTCTCCTGTTAACAGCGACTTTTGAGACTACCTAATAATAAAGCAGTTTCAGTTGTTAGTTTTAAAACATCTTCATTAGTTTTTACTTTATTAATTTTTTAACAAATAAATATGTAAGTACTATTTCAAATTTTATTAAAAATTCATAAAATATTTATTATACAAATTCCTAATCATTGGAAGTAAACAATAATGCATAAGGATACAGATTTAACCCAGGTGGCCTCTCCTGGCACAGGAACACAATATAGAGTCATCCGCTCATGAGTAACATTCTGCGGGGCATCAATATGAACTTCTTCATGAAGCTGTAATTAGCAGATTACATTTAAATGAGTTGACAAGGCAAATAACCTTTTTCTGAACTTTCAGTTTTCAGAAAAGAAACAAAAAAATTATATTAAATGTATACAGGTAAATTCAGCATTTCTTCTTTCGATTTGAATGTTTGAGGTGGATGTTTATGTTCAAAGAACACATGATTCCTGTCAAAATGTTGGCATTTAAAAAGTGTGCGTTCGCTCAAGTCTTTTGTCTAAATGATCATGTGACGGCAAAGCCACTTAGTTAATGAAAATGATTATTTGTGACATAAAAAATGAAAATAACTAATTATATATATTTTTTAAATTTTATATTAATTCTAACTTAAATCAAAATTATTTTAATTTTTGTCAATAAAAATTCATAAACAATTGTGAACAAAACTGCCTATGCCGAGATTGGTGATTATGCAATTTCTGGAATGTAAAGAATGCCAGCCTCACACCTTAACATTCAACAATAATAGACTAATTGTCGTTGGGCAAGAGATGCTACTGCATAACTAGAATTAAAACCCTCGCATAGCAGATCCACATCAGTATTATAAGAAATGCCACTGAACGTGTCTAATGAAGTTATTGTTGGCTAACAAAAAACTCCTTTTGTTTACACGAGATTCTGTGACTCGAGCTAGAATATGAAAATAACTATTTGCCAGAGGGTTGACGCTATCTGCCACTTCTAGGACCTTCTCAAACGAATAGGCTGTTAGTATAAATACTGGGGTGCGCTCTGGAACCCTTACTATGTATTTTTACTGGTCCCGATAGTTTGCTGGCTTTGGTTGGAGAAAGGGCTAATCAGGTATGTCTGGATAGTTATGAGATCAGATAGAACAAAACTCTTGTTGTTAAATTATTTATGTAAATGTTATTTTGTATTTTATTATTGTTAAAAACATTACAATTCATTTTTACATTCATCTTGTGGACGAAATGAAAGTAAACCAAAGTCTATAATGCTAAGCCTGTTAATCTAAAAAGGCAATTGCATATCTTTGTTTAACATAGTAAATTAACTGTAATGAGATATCTATTTACATTATGAGAGAGACAGCAAAAGAATAGATTTAACTAATGTTGTTAGGAGAGAGCTGACACATGCGTTTATCAATTTTCCAGTGCCTCAAACCAGCTATAGGTTCAAGTTCTTTGGAACCACAGGTTGAAGTACAAGCCGCAAGCTACTGGTGCAGCTACGGTTTTCAAGCCTTGTTGAACTTCGAGTTCGAGTCTTCTGGCGACAATTGTATGTTGCCGATAGGGCTCCGATCGCCATCAGTTTTACTGATCGATCTTCATGGTCATGAGTCGCCACAATTCTCGCGATTTCTCGTTGAAGTTGGCCCACCGTGTGATCTGGTCAGTCCTATCCCCATTCCCTACCCACAACGGTACATGTATATGCATCCTGCTCAGCAGCTGCACTACGCAGTATATACCAGCTGATCAACGTCGTAATGAACTACACTCTGAAATAGCACAATGACTATTGACAAAAGTGAGACTCTGTGATACTTATGTAAATCTCTTACTGTCAGAAACAGAATGAATTAATTAAAGAATTTTTAAAAAAAAACCTGAATCATGTGAAAATGTAAAGTTTGAAACAGTTAAAAGTACATTTACTAAATTAATACGCTCAACACTCAGCAGTCCGAGTTTTTGTTCAGAAACAGAATTTGTTCAACCAATTCAGATGATATGCTTGCATGCAACTTTGAAACAACCAATCCTGCAGTGCTGAACAGTCTCTCACTAGGCAGGCTGGTTGCAGGTATGGCAATAAACTTGGCAGCTATCTTGATGTAGCAACTATGTGCTGCCTTCCAGAATTCAATGATGTCTATGTTTGAGTCCATGTGCTCACTCATATATGCTGAGAGTTGTTTTTCAGTTATTTTCATCAGCAACCGATAAAGTTGATGTTTCATCGTCACCGCTTATATCATGTATGAAGTCGTAGAGATATTGATCACCTTTATAACGTTTTGCTGAAGGCTCAATATACGCACTTGTGCTGGGCCCACTACATAGTAGTGATATCAATGATGACAAATCAGTTGCACTCATGTAATTGAAATTGGTTGGTCCTTTCTGGCACCTTCTGACACTAAATGCACTGACCTTCATACGTATATTCAGCATAGCTGTTTTGATAGATGGAGATGTGATGCATCTGAGGTGCTGGACCCCAACTTTGTTGGTGTGTTTGGAGGGGAGTTTGAAGAAGTGACAGTGATGAATCAAGCTGTCTATGCCTTTGAAGCAGCAAACTCTAAAAATGTTCAGCATGCCACTGACCACATGATGAGAGGCATCCTTATCACCACTCGGATCCAACTTTCCAATTTCTTATCAGATGGGAAGTTTGCCACAAAGCTATCAGATGAGGAGAAAAGCAAACTGAAAAACTGCCCACTCCATAACTTGCTGGGAGAAAAAGTATTTTGAGAGATGGATTTTAATATGGCAAAGAGCAGACATGCTTCATTTCACCACCATTTAACCACTCGGATGATGAAGCACAATAAAAACAGAAAAGTGGCTGGCCAGCAAAAGTGAGGAGGATGTGTCATGGTGGACCTTGTGCACATAAGGCTCATGTTCCAAAACTTGTGACGAGACTTAGGAAAGGGAGGAGCTCTCTAATAACAAAATTTGGTTAGCATTGCTAAATGAAATTCGGTATCAAAAGCAGGTGCTCAATCAGAAAGGAAACTCAGGCTTTATGTTAGTTGTTACTTTCCCCCAGTTAAACTCTGTTAATATTTGGTCAAGATTTGAATGCTTAAAAATACTCTTGCCACAGGATTCTTGGTGGTATTAATATGTGTATATTAATTATTTTGTATTTCTTAAAAGAAAATGATTTTGCAGTGGCATTACTGCTAGTGCTAAATTTATCAATAACATATTTATTATTTTAATTAAATTATACATCTAAAGTTATATATAATTTATATTTTAAATAAATTTGTTTAAAGCAACTATATTTTTTTACTACAATAATTTTAATAAAAGTTTAAGTTTTAATTACTAACTTACAATATCAGTTTTAAATTATAGAATTTCTGAAAACTTTTGAAGTTACCAACATGAATGTGATGCACAATTATGAATTACTGAGCTAGTCTTGATAATTATAGCAATTAACATTATCTACAATAATAATAAATAATAATTTTAAGTATTGCATGTGGATTACTGCATATAAAAAATCTTGGTCTCAAAGCATTCCCAATAATTGCACCTAAAAAATGAAAACAAACTTTGCAATTAATGATTAACACTGATAATTTTAAAGTGTTCAACTTCAAATTGTAAGCATGCAGATGTACACTAACATACTAAACAATGTTAACACTAACAGCTTCAATTCATTTTTGAGCCAGTTAAGAAAACTGACAAAATAATACAAACAAAAATAATGCAGTGGGTTTTTGCAATGGATATCACACATTTTACCAATTTTTTTAATTTAAAAGAAAATTAAAAAAAAAAATTTATTAATCCAAATCAAATGACATAAAAATAAATATTTACATAGCTAATACTAAGTAGTCCCACTCATTGTTTTCTAGTTCATATTGTACAAATATTATTTAATAATAAGCATTTAGCACATACATGTACTTTGTTCCTCAGATGCCATGAATGTTCCTTTTGCGAGCAATTTTATGAAACAAAAACCCATTTTCCTTTGCAATTTACAATAAACTGAAAAGTAACAATGTTGCATTATATCTATTCTATGATTATTGGACTGTTTTTAAGTGCGGTTTATATTTTACTTGTAATGAACTTGGAAAATCACACATTCATTATGTCTAAAAAAGAAGTTGACTACAAATAATGGCACTAAATTAATGATATCTCAAGAAGTATTGCAGCTATCATCATAATTTTTTTAACACAAACTTATTTCATCAGAACACATATTTTGAGCATAAAATATTTGTACAATATGAACTGGAAAAAATAAGCGGGACTATCTATTAAAAGGTAGGTACAGGCAAGGAAGAGTTCCATTATGGAACAATAAATAAGTTCAAAAGAGCATCATGCACTGAAACATGTAACTCACCCCACATATTGCAACATCTTGGTAATGACCAGATCGCATGCACATTGTCCCAGTCTTCAGATTAGTTACAAGGTATTTAGCCACGTACAACTCTGGGTCAAACATATCTTGAACCATGCAACGATAGCGCACCAAAGAGTCAGCTGCCAAATTATGAAGGACATTGCAATTTATACTTGGCACCTGTTGAGAAAAAGTGGCACCAATTAATACATCAAGTTTCCAAATAATTTTGGTTGCCAAGAAAAAAGCAAAATAGTAACAAAATTCTAGTATTCTTAAGACTCCCTGAGTGAAGAGGTATTACGAATAAGTTTTAACCACTTAGTCTTTAGTGGTACAAGTAAAATTGTATACAGCCTGCAATCCTATGGTAACATCAACAAGAACATACATATGGACAATGACTGTGAAGTGAGAGATTTTAAGGGCTGCTCAACATAATTCTAAGGATTTATCAAACAAAATATTTTAAAATAATAAGTATATATTCTGCATACTTGTTTTGGGCTAATCATCTAATTTAGCAGTAATCTACTAATACTATAGTAATACTATAGTACTTACAATATATATGGAATTAATTTCATATTTACCCAAGAATGTGCATCTTGTGATTGAAGTTTTTTTGAAAAATAATCTTTCACACTGGATGTTTCAGTTACTCCGGGTGGCAAATGAGCTTTTTAAAAAATAATAATAAAGAATTAAGATAAATATAGGCCTATATTAAATGTAATAGTTTGTGTTGTACAACTTGTAGTGTGACTTGATCAATTAGTAGGCCTATAAAGCACGGAAATTAATATCTGCACGGAAATTAATATCTGCTAAAACTAATAACTAAGTATCACATTAACTGGTCATAATTTTTTTTTAAATGCTACTGGTAGTGGTACCATCAATAATACAAAATGTTTCCAAAATAAAACATTTTAGGTTGTGGAACACGATATTCATTGAATTTTTCTCTACTTTTATTTTCAATATTTAAGTTTATTTTTAAACTACTCAGGAATAATTACTTATATATGAAAACATTTTAATTAATCATTGTAATTTTCCTTTGGGCGTTTTTAAAATGAGATGTTTTATCTCCTACTTTCAACCTCCGCGACTTTAATAAAAGGCTATAACTAGTATAAGCAATTTATATTTAAATTAGGTATGTTTCCGTTAAAAACCGTTTGGTTTGTGATCTCTCCAACCATTTAGTCTACTGAACCCTAATTATCATTTTTTTTAATTTTTAAATGAGCACAAAATCTGAAGAAAATGTACTTGTTTACTTCAAAATAAATTGCCATCCTGTCTTAAATCACGCTAATGAACAAAAATTGCAGGGTATTTAATAACTGATAGCATTTTAAACTCGATGTACCTATTACGTTTTGAATCGCTTCCAATGGTTTTTGGATCCAATCTTCAACACCCGGCATTGTTTGAGTTACAAGTATTTAGTTTATAACTTACATGAAATTGATTTTACTATATATTTCTGATTTTTCTATCTTCCTTAGATATGGCGGGAAATGTATTACTCTCTAAATATATATATATTTAGATTTCATTTATCTAAAAGCATTCCCCTAAATACTATAAATTTGTGGTTAACAATAAATTAACAAAATCTTTTAATATTTTATATGTATCTTCATTACTTCAATAATACCAACATCATGATTTCTGTTACAAGATTATTATTAAAGGGACATTATGCTTATACATTAGAGTTGTGTATCATCAACATGGCTTCAGCTAAAAAGAAACGAACACATGCAGAAAAGGATGAAGTTGCGGAAGAAGTTGAAGATAACGTTAGCGTTGAAAGCGAAGATGGCGATACAGATGAAAGCGAAAATGAATTTAGAGATCAGGTATATTATCAGCATCCTTTAAAACTCCTTTTATTTAAACTTTAATTTTATTTTTAAGTAAGTATACTCAGCAAAGGAGTTTCTCTTTGAATTCAGTTTCTAAATATTTACATTTTTATTTAGATTAATTATTTGTTCTGGTTGATCAGTTCATTACTTTAAAGAGCTGTTATCTTTTTAAAGCATGGATCTATTGAGTTATCTCTAGGATGTTAAATATAGTAAGATTAAATTTATTTGCATTAGCATTTTATTTATAAATATTGAAGTACATGTACGTATTAATGATTACATGAAATAATCCAAACATTTTTATGCATACTTGTATTTGTTTTACCTTTCTTCTTATACAGGAAATTCAGGTGGAGTTTGAGGCACAAACGCCAGTCGATTCAGACTTTAATGGAATAAGGACTTTACTACAGCAGGTCGGTGATAATTTTATTAAGGACATGCAAGCAAATATATACAAGCATTGTTTGAACTGGCTATCAGCAAACCAATGATATTGTTTTTGTGAAAAGATGTTATATAAATACCTTAATAGAGAGTAGTTTTAAGTGATGCTTTAGTTTTACAATTACATGGATTCTTCACTCTTCATGTTATACTATAGTAAAGGAAGGGAGATTAGAGAAGTAGTTGAAGTATTCCATATGTATATTGTTCCTGATAATAAGTTTTAACTAAGTAGTAGACTTTATCACTGGTGGACATGGTTAATTTGCAAATAAATAAATAATTTCAAATTATATGACATAAATACATTGTTGCCTCTTATTCATTCATCAAATAAGATGGAATTGAATCCTGAAGTGGTTTTAATCTGCTTTATACTATAGTTTTACAAGAATTTTAAATGGGATTACAAGCACTCTTGTGCACCTTGGATGAAAGGAATGGTTTGAATGATCCTCCTTTAGATTTGTATACAGTTTAAACAAGAAAAGTGAAGGAATAGGAAATTGTTCCAGCACACTGGATTGTAAAACAGTTTAAACAAGGATAAATCATATGAAGAGTAATAGCTGCTACTAGTACTATGCCTTGGTGTACTAACAGCATAATCATGGTTATTTCAGTTGCAACACTAAGTTTCAAGAATTCAAGAATTACAGACAAAGCTTCCTGTCATTAGAAACTTCTTTGTCTGTGTAGGGATAATTCTGATTCACATGTAGTGATGTACTGATGTAGCGCCACCAGATTTAGTTATTCATCACATCTGCATGTATCTTAGGCACTTATTCATTTCACATGTTGGATAGAGACACTCTGAAATTCATAACTGCATCTTTTTATAGTAGTGGGCATTAGTTCGTACAAACATGCTTTTGCATTCTGAGCTCTTTGAATGGTCTGTATATCCTTATCTCTCTTTCAACACTTAAACTAATCATAAACCTACGCTTAACTCTTGATTTTTATTTTTTCCAGTAGATGGTTATCATGACAAAGTTCTTTGAATGTTACTAAACTTTTACCTTCATTGTTACTTACACTTTTATTGGTCAGATTTTAGTATAATGTTAGAAATTTTTAAATACAGTCGAACCCACTTATCTTGGCATCGGTTAACTTGCCAACCTTAGTAAGTCGACGTTTTTGAAATGAAACCACCAAATTCCCTCTTTGTCTTAGCATTTTCTAATCAGTTACATTGATTCTTTTAATGTTTTATGTTGCCGAACTCTACTATCTCGGGCACAAAAGAGGGCCAAAATCGCAACTTAAATTGGTTACCTTGACCCCTGTAAATGGTCATGGCTTGTTAACAAACTGCAGTTTAAACTTAGAAGGGCATTGTTTCCTTATCGGGCGCGATATTTGCCATGGGCAAAATAGGCACACTGTTGCCTTTCAACTGGCTCACACCTCTTTTATGTTAGTTAGCCCACTTTTGAAGTAACCGATTGTACGATACATGTACTTTTCAGAGGCGGCTTCGCCCCCTCCCCACCATTGGAGAGCGGTGTGCACCTAATAAGTGTGACCTGTTTCACCCCCCTCCTCCTGCACTCCACCTTAGAAGCAAACCAAGACCGAGAACATCATGAAGATGAAAGGTCTATTGCAGCTTCTGGAGTGAGTGTGAGCAAAACACACACAGACACACAAACTGACTTGTGACTTTAATTTTGATACTTGGTTAGCTTTTTGTAAAAACAAACTACACATACACCCTGCAGGTTTTTTTGATTTTGTGAGCAATCTTTATGATTGCAATGTTGGAGAATACATGTACAATACATACGTGTATAATGAAAGGTTTGTATCGAGAATCAATGGTGGGCCAAATTCCCAATTGTTATAGCATTTTCTCATCAGTTATGCTGCTGAACACTAATACAATGTCTGTTTCTTTCTTTCTTTGTACTGTACATGTATCGAGCACAAAAGAGGGCCCAAATCACTACATAACAATCAAAAACATTAGTCATTAGTTATCTCTATCCCCATGACTAATCATCGCTGGTTTTTGAAAATGTTAGTTATCAATGTCCTTCAACTGGCTTACACCTCTTTTATGTTAATTATCCCACTTTTGAAGTAACTGCGCGAATGATACTTTTCAGAGCTGTGTCGGAGCGAAATGTCTCATGCATGTACATTCTCATTTATTAACGCATATCATGCACATAAAGAAATTTCAAGCATGTTACATGTAACATTGAAGCATTTGTTTTCAAGTAGACCGTTAAAGGTGACAAAGCAACAAAGCATTTTAGACTTTGTAAAGAAACCATATTAACCACCTGTACATAAACCATTTTTTGTTAGCAAACATGTACATGTATGTACATTTTTATAGCATGCTGACCGCGTCATCAAACAAATCACGGCAACGCTGTTGTGTAAAAAATCAACAAACACGTGCATGTACATTCTCATTCATTAACGCACATCATGTACATAAGAAATTTCAAGCTCATATTACAATACTATAATATATTGCCGCCATATTGGTTTTTCGTAATCTCGAACATCAGTTATCTCGACACTTTTTGGCAAACCCCTAGGCCGTCGACATATCCAGGTTCGACTGTACTTATTTTTTCCTTTTTGATACTTTAAATTTGTATTTATAATTATATTTGAGTTGGTTATATTTATGGTATTTAAGTTGACCATATCAACCCACTACATTTCAGTTTTTTCCTCACCCCCCAAAAAAAACCACAAAACAAAATAAAAATAACAAAAAAAACAGTTTGTTTACAGAATTATTCAGTATTAAAGTGCATAATTATAATTGTTTGTACATTTCTCAGCTTTATATATTACATTTATGCATTGACAGCAGTTTATTCCTATTGCCATATCTTGAAAAAATCAAATGTAATTATATTGTAAACAATATAAACAACCTATTGTAGCCCAGTAGACTAATTTACTGGTTGTTGTTTTCATTTTAGATCTTTGTTGTTGATTGTAAGTGTTTGGATACATTTTATTTTGCAGCTTTTCCTCAAGTCAAATATAAACTTGTCAGAACTGACAGATTTGATCATCTCACAGAACTATGTGGGCAGTGTAATCAAGGTTTGTTTTTATAAATTTTATGTAGTAGTATTTACAGTTGAAATATTTGCTAGCAATCAGTTTGTTTAGAGCCTTTCTTTTATGATTTTTTTTCTTTCACATTTTCTAGTTCAGTTATATCATCCATGAGGATAACTGTTACATTCCATAAAAATACTTAAACAAAATTCCTGAAAGTGGTCAATTAAGGACTAATAATATAAAGGAAATGTAGCTTGTTTGATGTAGATACAGAATATTTCTAAGTCTAATTTTTCTGCACTCTTTCTATCAGTCAAGTGACTCACCAGAGCTAACAGTTCTTGACAGCAAAAGTCAAAGTGTTAAGAAACAACAAATTTTTCTAACAGGTCACTTTCTGCCTGACTCCTATTGGTTATATTTGTTGTTGGCCAGTACCAGCCTTTGGTTAATTATAACTGGCCAGCCTCATAGAACTGGTTAGTGTCACTGGGTGAGCTGTTTATTACTAACAAGCTCAGCAGCTTGGTTTGCTCACTTCAATGAAATTTTGGTTATTGAAGTCACAGTGCCATTGAATTATATTATCACTTCAGGCTACTGTTTAGCTCAGATGAGATATTTGGGGAATTAGGTCTTCCTTACCTATTGTTCTTAACATGTTGTGCATGAGGCCTCTATCCAAATTTAAATACATTAAATATTAGCAGCATGCCATATAATAATTATTTCATAAACACGGGAAGGCAACTTTGCTCTGTCACAGACTGCAATAATAAAATGATACAAATTCTCTCTCTCTCCCCACTCTTGTTAATAATCTAAAATTTGTATGCAAAATAATGGACTAACTTATAGCATAGTTATATGACAGATATATAAAATGTGTGAGATAAAATTGTATGTGTTACAGCAACATATACACAATGTTTTAAGGAACTAAGAAAAGCATGAGACATTTTGTGTGTGTGCACATGCGCAATTCATAGTCTCTACAACGCTATAACATACATGTACTGTTCTCATTTCTGTTGTCATATAAATGTCAGTATTTATTTTTATTATCTATTCACCTTTCTCATTCAGCAAGTGAACTTTGAGGAAGAGGATGATTCCATGGATGATGACAGTGATGATACAGTGTTTGGAGTTGTGACCGTGATCAACTTTAGCAATAAACAGGTAATTATTAAATTCCAATGTTCCTTTCTCTTTGGAGTTGTCACTTCCTAGTTTCCTATGTATTAATAAAAACTGTTGTTAGTTACGTTATCTTCATTTGTAATAACCTAAACAACAATTCCAAATCTCTGTTTCAGTTAATTTATGCGTATTGTTTTTCATCCCATTGCAGATTATGTCAACTTCAGTTACGGGTAGAATTTATAACTACATCTTTAAAGCTTATGCTTTATTATTACTGTTTTCAGTAATAAATGGTTAATGCTATACCATTGGTGCTGTGATAGCTGAGGTATGTATTATATACAGTAGCATAGCAAGTTTTTTGCGGCTCTTGTGGAGAGCTTCAGTGGTGGGCCTTTCAATTTCAAACCCCCCAAAATGCTGTTGCTATACAACAATATATATAGACTTCATTCACGGCCAGGAGTCCCCCCCACCCCATCCCGACTGCCGTGGCCCTTGTGCATTGTACAGACTGCACAATCCATTGCTACGCCACTGATTAGATATTTTTATAAGTTTCATATCCCAGTAATGCATTTGGTATCCTATTCACATTAATTCTAATGGAAATTCAGTTTTAAAACAGTATGTTTGCTTAAAACTATTTCCAGGAGCATACTGTTGCATTGGTCGAGATGAAGTTCATTTTTCTTATTATATTTATTTTAAATTGTCCTCTGTAGTGATTAATTCATGATTAATCATTTGATTCTTTGGTAAAACCTTAGTTTCTATTTTTTTTTCCTTCACAGGACAAGGAGTGTGTTAAGCAAATCATATCCATGGTAACCTCTCACTGCCAAAGTGTTTCCCCAGAGCAGGGTCACAAATTGAGTGAAATCCTACACAACCATGATGAGCCTGTTGGCCTCTTAATTAATGAACGTTTCATCAACATCCCTCCTGTTATTGCTGTCCCCTCTTTGCAGTCACTGAGGTAAAGATCTTCATATCTTATAGTTATATAGTAACCTTGTGAATTTTAAATTTAGTTGACAATTATATTGAATTTAGTTATTGCATAAAATTTATAAAACTTCTATATGCATGATCACCTTTCCTCTGGTATTATATATTCATTATTAAATTTATTTAACATATTAAACTTTTAGGTTTTCTTGACATTTCTGAATCAGTATTGAAGAATGCTACCAGAATGCTTTGGATTTTTTCTCTCAGATATCTGTTTTGAACATTGTAACATTTATATTTTGTCATCTCTAGTTCCCATCTGCCTTCAGAAAACATCTAATTTATTTCTAGGATATGTGTAATGTAAACAGATGTAGCCACCCAGCTGTGGTTCAAAATTAAAAGTTGTCTCATTCAAAATTTGACTGTTTGGGAGGTGACATGAAGGTTTCAGCTTCAAAAAAGAAGCCAACCATTATTTGTGTGGTCTATGATTTTCCATCTTTTATTAATTATTTTCAGAAACGGTATTCAGACTGAATACTTTTAATATATATAACGTGTTTAGTTGTCTGAATTCTTCAATAATCAGTCACATTTGTTTTATTAAAAGTATCCGATGGGGTTAATAATTAAATTTATTTGGGTCGATGAGACAGTGTTCTTTAATATAATTTTGAATTTTGCTTTGCTTATTTTTATCAAGACTTTTATGTTCTATTATTTAAGATTGCTATTTCCAGAGAAAGAAGCCATTTTTGCTTATCGAAGTACATCAAGTACTTTCAAACACAACTAGACTAAATTCTCTAATATGTTATTTTCAAAAATGTTAATTTGAAACTAATGAAGGATCTTGAAATTGAAAGTCTTATTATTTGTTAATGTTTACATTTCACTCATTGTTTGAAGAGTGGACATGACTTTTACCTGTTTCAGAAAGGACATTGACAAAGCTGTTAAAAAACATATGCCTTTCTCCATGACCCACTTACTGTTGTTGTGCAAGACATATCGATACAAAGAAAAGGCAAAACCTCCTGTTAAGACTCCACCTCTCTTCTACTCCAATCCTGAGGAAGAATTGATTGCAGAGGTTATAATCATTTTTAGATTTTAAATTCTTCTTCTTTTATTTTTAACAATGAAATTTTAATAAGAACTTTATAAATTAGGTGTGTTTTAATATTGTTGTTTTTATTTCTTTTTCTTTTCTTTTTAAAAAAAAGAAACAGACTGTTTTCACAGTTTGTCCTTGGCACCTGTGCAGTAACTATATCATGGATACAAATATATGTACAGTGCATTCTGAACTGTAAACTCTCAGTCTGCTGACTATGAAAATTAAATAAAGAATATTTAGAAACAGTGGTCATTTAAAAGAAAATATTCTGCAAATCTATTCTTTTCTTTGAAGTAATTGCACATTTACTTATCCTTACCAAAGAATGTGTTAATTGGCCACCAGAATCTAAAATCTATATTTAGCCAAAGCTGGTGTGCATGTCCAAAACTATGGCAGAATTTTTTTGTGAGAAACTGTGTTAAAAAGTGAAGCTTTTGATAATGAGGATGCTGAAAATGATTGAAGATCAGAAAAATATATGAAAGATATTTTTCGCTGATGTGTTTTTTTTAAATGAATTATGATGATTATGCAAAGCCACAATAGATAAAGCATAAAAATACTATTTTCATAACTGAGTTTAAATCTACATTATTTATATTATCAAATTAGTCTTGTCCTTGAAAGAGTAATATAACATGATGTTGGTCATGTTTACTGTATTATTTGTCTGCTTGTGGATAGCAAATATCTTACTTAAACAGCTAAAAATTAAATATTTATGTGTCATTTGTGTGGTAATGCTGATCTAATTTAGTATTGTACACTTAGGATATTGCAATCTCTGTTTAGAATAAATTTAATTAAGGGAGTGTTGGCAGTTTAGCACAGGTTTTAAATGTTTTCAGATGTGTGACACTTTATTGAATAACTTGAATTAGAGGAGCATTGATGAGACAAATTTCAGAACTCGTTTTAAATGTTTCAGGTGTGACGCACATTTAGAATAAATTTAATTAAGGGAGTATTTATATTACAAATTTCAACATTTATTCCAAATGTTTACAGATGTGTGACACAAGCATAACGTGGTCAGTGGCGGGAGAGCGGGATGGGGTGTCTCAAGGTCGGTGGGAAGAAGATGACATGGAAGCAACTCGCACACTATTGATATTTCGAGCAGACAAGCTGGATGCAATCATTGACAGACTGAAAACTGAATTAGGTGCATGATGATGATTTAATAAAGTGTCTTTTTAATTGCTTTTGTTTCTTGTTGAATTGTTGAACATTTGGATGATAAGATTTTATTTAAATATCAGGCTACTAGTTTGTGTGTGGAGGTTTCTATCTTCATACAGGTGTTGAAACACACAAATGAACCACCATTGAAACTATAGAGTACAATAAAGTTACAGTTTTTTCATACTTATGGACTTAACTGCTACATTTGACACATCACCATCACAGGTCTATTTGTCAATTGCTGTAAAAACCAAACCTGAATGAGGAATTTTACTTGTTTGATGCATTACCTATTCTGGCACAATGAATATGTTTGCAAGCACAAAATGAAGCAATTAAAGAATGTTAATTGATATATTTTTAGATAAAAAACTAAAAAAAGGAAATGGTCTTGTTACTTAAAGATCTAATTTAAAGTAACTTATAGGGATGGGACTTGTAAAAGTGGTTTAATTGTTGCTAATAGCTAATCAAAAAGTGTGAACAGTTGCAGTTATTGAATTAAAAATCTTTGCCTCCTGGATAGTAGGAATGATGATATCTGATAAAATCCCATTGAAACTAAGCACAACTGTAAATTTTAAATTTTATGTTAATCTGTTTAGTGACTATCAACTGAAAAAAACAACAATATGTTTAAAATTAACTAAATCAGTCTTAACATACTTTATATATGGTCCCATTTTCACATTTCAGGAAATTGAGTTTCAGTTTGCATTCAGATTGAAAAAAAGATAATTTCACAATGACAACAGAGATTTGATTACAGTTTAGTAACCATTTTTTTAAATCTTTCTAATGCTAAGGGGTCACAAGCCAGGCTTTACCAGCATATTAATATCCATGCTTGGGACTGAACTGATCCTGAATCCCTAAGTTGGTTGTTGATAATGAAGTAAATTATCAAACTCCCTCTTAAACAAATTACACTTTTCAGATAATGTATGCATTACTGAGAAAATGTGTGAGACTGCAGCCATTGTGACTTCTGAACTGATTGAAGATGTCAGATTACATGGAATAATCTATTTTTTTAAAAATCATTAGCGATCTGATACCAATTGCAATCGATATAAAAAGTTGTCACGCACCCATGGTCAAAATATGATGCATATAACTCAACAACTTCGGACTTATTTTGATTTGGTTATGAAAGAGAGATCCATACATCTTTATTTGATTAACCCCAATATGTATTTCCAAGTCTATTTCTTCAAAAAAAACAGGTTTTTTGTGTCTTTTTTCATTATCTTTCCATTAATTTTTTTTTAATTTCGACATTCCCCTAATTTCATTTTTTTTAATCAAGCAACTTATTTCACAAAACAACCCTTTGGTTTTCACAATAAACAAGCTTTTTTCAAAACTGCTTGTCAAAAAATACACCAAACCTTGCAGGACTTAGGAAGAATCTATCTTAAATCAGAAATGAGAAACAAAATTCAAATATCTTACATTACTTCCAGAGATATTCTCACCTCTACCCCAAAAATTGGAGTGGTGCCATTTTTGCACGTGTACAACATCATAACTTGAGAAATGTTTCTCAGATTCTAACCAAATTTGGATATGGTTCTCTGCGTGCATGACATACACAAGCCTGAATTATTTCACAATTTTCTATTTGATAACTTACGATAAATAGCTTTGCTAGCACTAAAAATAGCAGTAATGGTAATTTTCCATAACTACCATCTTGCATGACATTTCTTGCATACTTTTGTACATTGTATTAAGATTCTCTTGACATTATTCGAAAGAGGCAATTTTCAATTGCTAGACATCAATTGCAAACTTGCACATTCAAAACTTATATTACTTTTTGAGACCAAACTCGAGCCAGTTTCTGCCATATTGGCATTGAAATGGAATTCACAGGATTCAATTTACAGCAACACATTTTACTGATAAGTTGATGACAACGCTGGATGCACACACCAACATATTTAAGAAGAGTACAGTAATCACTGTAGAATGAAGTGACAACCAAAACAAAAGGCTTGCTCTGTTCATAAGCTAATGATCACCTTTATGACCAGACTAGAGTTATGTTCAGATTCAAAGTGATTAGAATAGAGTACTTCTTCAACAAACTTCTGGTCCATCCCCATTGAATAAAGTTGATATAAACAAGTGTGAAACTATTAGAAAAACTGCTCATCCAGTTGAAACTGTTTTGGGTTGCGTCAGCAATTTTCTAGCATATTCTCAACTCGAGTCATTTACTCCAATTCTGAAAAAAAAATACCATTATAAGGAGTACCCAAGGCTGGGTCACTTTAACAATTTATATAACAATTCAGTCTAGAAATAGGGGTATGCAAATTTACTCTGCCACAGTGTGCATGTACTTTATTTTGATAGAATGTTTTGATAACATGCAGTTCAGCAGATAAACAGTTTGTTAAAAAAGAAACTATTCATTATAAGCAATTTTGGCATGAGATAGGTAAAATCTCATTTCATTTAAATTATGCGCCTTGTTTTTAGCACACTTAGATTACCTAATTACCTTAATAATAATATGTTTCTTATTTGATATGGGGTGAATGATAAAGATCACAATTCTTAATTATAATTTTAATTAATTAAACAGATTTATTATCCTTTACATTTTAATTTTTCACTATATGTTAGTTTTCCTATCAATTAGCTTGACTGACATATCACTGTGTAATGGTAGACCTTATACCACTAGTACAGTTACACAGATCTGATAAGATAATTAATATTTTAGCCATTATATAGTGGTAGCCTTTTCATAAAAGTGGCTCAGCACTTTTGGTTTAAAATATTCATAATGCTAGTCATAAATTATAGAATATCTTAAGAATTTTATTAGACATTTCATATAACTATTTAAACATTCTTGAAATTATTTGAAACCTTAAACTTGCAGTATCGCCTAATATTTCATGTTAACAATATTCTGTTATCAATTTAAGAAAAATGTTTGTGGATAAAAATATTTCAACAATTCTATTCCATCTTAAACAAATAATTTGTATATATTTAAAAGGGTATCTTGTATTTTTGTCCAAATCAAAGCACATACTATGCAATCTTTATGATAAAATCACCATTCGACATTGATCATGATGAGTATGGAAAGGTAATATCCATTGCTATACCACTACATTAAACTTGTCTGCCAGTTCTCTCTGGATCCATCTCTGACAACCACTTAGAAAGGCTACCTCCACCCTTTCATCCAATGTAATGCCTTTTTTCATCTATTAAGAAAAACATTTTTTTTACCATTGGTTCCAGCTTTTCGGAAACCCTGTAATTTGTTCTAGAAAGTTTCAATTATCTGATCATTTACTTGCAGAAACAATAGCAAATGTTTACTAATCAAGTCATATAATTTAGCATTTATCTGACCAACTTAGTAGTTTGTATTTATGTACTCTATTTCAACTGTCATGCTCTTGAGTTCATAACTAATTGAGGAGACAGGTGTTGCTCTACCTTAAATGGGTACAATGGATTCAGCTGCCAAGATTTTGTGAAACTTTGGATATGAACAGATCACATAAAGATAAAAAAGACAAAAGTAAATAACCAGTGAATGCCATCAGCATAAATTAATTAAAACTACAACAGCAACATTTGTGATCCTGAATTTCTTTAATCTGCATGACCTGTAACACAAAGTCTATCATCCCCATCCGATAGTCAAGAAACTGCCAACTACCTTGAGCTGAACAGTGGTTAAGAATCATCCATGTTTTTCAACAGAAGTCGAGATCCAATATGGGTCACTATGGTTAAGAGTCTAGTGACCAAATCTGGGTCACTTAGAAAGTAGTGACTTAACCTGGGCCACTGAGAAACCAGTATTCTGCCTCTGTTCCACCACTCAATGACAAATTAAATAAAATGTAATTTGGTTCAATTTAATGGTTGGTTAGGAAAATTTTTCTCTTGCCCTTTTCCAGTAAAGGGAAACTGCATAGAATTCACAAGGGTACAAAAAACATAAACACCAATTAGATTTGGCATTTCATGTACAATTAATAATGATGATATGAACAATGAAATGGGTTACTAATAAATGTATATCCTGATGGCTATTTTACTAAAATGTTAACTCTTGCAGTTCTTTGATATACCTATAATCTGTAAAGCATTTTGAATCCTGTTCCAAAGGTTTCTTGTTTAATGCTTAGCATTCAGGATGTTTATATACTTTTCAACTGTGGTGTGATTATCACATATGTGTGTGTGTGTGCCTAGCCATATCTTTCTTTAGTAAACTTCAAACATTTACAGAAGCACACACAAACACATTCTAAATTTCTATAGAAAGTGATTACTGAGCATATTGTCCTTATGCTTTGAGGTTTGTTTACTTTAAAGAAAATGTATTCATGCATTATATCTAAACAATGTGCATTTAATTCTTCATTAAATATTTTATACTTTGATTATATAATTGTATTTTTTACTACTATGGAAAATATACTAATATGGGTCTAAGTACTATAGTATATATAACATCATTTTTTTTTTTGAAACAGAATATTTAAAAATAATTTTATTTTAACAAAAAAGAACTCCGGGGCTATAATAGCTTTATACAAAGATAATATAGTTTATAAATATTTGCAGTCATTACATGTTGGCCTATATTTCGATATGCTGTATGTTGGTAGGTCGATCACTAGTTGAGAAATATATTTTATTTTATAAAACCGTACATTTAAAACTAAAAAGAATAAGTGCAGCAAGAATAATTCAAAACGCTTTATAAATACACTTTATTTACGAATACTAAAAAGTCAATATAGATAAAAGTGTTAATAAAGTGGTGTTTCAGGCAAACTAATATCTGCACTCTATAACAAGTATGTTGACTCCCTTTCTGATTGACGCTTCTCTTCTCCTTTACCACGGTTTGGGTTTCATGGTCATATCCCAGCATTCCCGAAATTATAAGAAAATGAAAAGTCGTATATGTTAGACCAGGGTGATAACACTTCGCCATTTTATATCTTCACATGCTAGAAGAAATGTCGAAAAGAAGATTAGACGTGGGTGATTCGGGCGCTGGGAAGAAATATAGGTAAATGCAAACATTTTAAAGTTTAGATTGTAGGAATTTTAAATAGAGAAAAATAAATACTGTTAATTCACCTATCATTTTATTTAGTACTTTATTGAGTGACAAACGGATAGCCTACTATTATTGTATTAATTTATTGCACTTGACTAGTTCATCTCAGTCCGGCATAATTTGTTCAGTTGCCTTTTTTTTTAATAAGTTGTTAATTGCATTAAGTATGTGAGGGTTATATATAAGAGCCTCTTCGAAGAAGAATAATTTTGGATTATTTTTTAAATGGAAATATTAATTTATACCACAGACTATGTAGTTTGAAAGCCGAAGACTAAATTTTTTTTTAAAAAGTTCTCAACACCCGAAGAATATTTAACGTCGCCCCAAACCAGATAATTAAACGATACGAAGCATTAGAAAGTGCCTGAACATATCATACTTAGTCACAAATCATAGATTAGTTGTTCGTTTATTTGCATTGAATCACTTTGCAGCTTTGGATTAATTATTTTGGGTAGGCCTAAGCCAAACAACAAATGCTTTCCTTTTTTATTAGCTTTAATCGGTTTAATGCCTTCCTTGTGCTTTGAGCAATTAAATTGTATATTTCAATTTTGTTTTTTAAATGGACTTTAAAGCTTATATTGTAATTTGTATTGAATAATAATTAATGATTCTGTATTACTCATTTACTGCTAATCTGCTATTTAATTGCCTTCTAATGTTTATTCATTAATTATTTAATACTATAAATTATAATATTTTAATAGCCTAAATTTATGTATTATTTTATTAATATTACATTATACTTTATAGGCCTACTTACAATGTGAATTTAATGTTATTGTCAAAATGATGGTTTTATATTTCTTTATTTTAGATTAGTGTACTAATTTTAAAAATGATAGTTTGGAATTGGATGTTATTAGTTAACATTGCATGTTTTATTGAATAATAGCTATGGGAATAATTGAACAAAATGCAATATTTTCCCTTAAAAACTATGATCTGCAGATTTTTTGAAAGTTTAGGCTATATTCAATTTTTCTTAAACATTTTTTTTTAACACCAGGGATGATGATAAACGCAAAGAAGAGAGAGAAAAGGAGAATAAACCCAAATCTGTGTTTGAACAGTTCAACATTCCTAGACCAACTCTCCAACTTAATCCTTTTACAGGTAAAAGATTAGCCTATAGCATTAGGTAAGACCACTCAAATTTTGAAGTCTGGCCAAATAAGCTGATATTTACAGGTTATGTTATGTACCTCAAAGTAAGTTTGTATACAAAATTTTGGAGCTCTAGCTTTAATAGAAAAAAAGTTATGACAGTTCAAAGTTTGATGTAAATTGCAGAAAAACTCAGATTTCACGAAACCCCCTTTTGAAATGACCACAAAACAAAAACTATGAAACATACACAGTTCATCTTTGCTATGTCAACTCTCTGTAACACAATTATACTGCTGATTTTTTTTTAAGGATCACAGATGCATAGAAAATGAAATACAGTCCTCTCAAAATAGCATTTTGTTCAAAATTTCAAACGGCAAGTGGTCAAAAACAGAATGTCTCTTTTGGAGTCTTGTAAAACAAAAACTACTTCATATACATCATCCAGATTTGGTATACTTGCTCTTTGGAGTATAGACATTTCCAGGGTGAAGTTTTAGACAATCTTGTTTAATAGATTTAGAAATAATAAATATAACATATGAAAAATATAGCTTTTTGCAATACAATCGCACATAATGTTCACTTGTTGAAGAGAAAAATAGGTCAAACGAAACAGTTATTATTATAATACAGTGTTTCTAATTTCTATAACTGACAGCATGATCATTCTAACCTAAATAAAGTCATAAATTATATTTTGCATACTTTATTACTTATGTGCATGTATTTAGCAATAACGAATAAGTTGAATAATGCTCACCATATATCATAACATGAACTATCCATTTGTGATCCTATATCAGCCCTGTAAATCCTGTTCAGTCAATTTCTTTGCTTGTTAATGTTATGAACTGCATTGCCAATAACTAGTTAGTTGATTTATTTAATTTTAATGTCTTTTCACTTGTGGATTTAGACACATTCACACATATGCATAAATATACTTTGATACACCCATATTAGTGTACACATATGATAACCTTATGAACAGATGCTGCTTTGATTTTAATTCTATTATTAACAAAGTATTAAGAACAGAACATTAATTTTAAAAACAGTTCAAAGCTAGCAAAACTGATACTCTTTTTAGTTTAATAAAATACTTTTACATTGTTACAATGTTAGTTCAATAGTTGTTACTATTTGCAGTTAGTGAGTTACTATTTGACAAAGTTGTATAATTCATTAATTGTCAATTATTTATTAACAATGTATTAAGAACAGCACAATTTTAAAAACAGTTCAAAGCTAGCAAAACTGATAGTGATACTCTTTTAGTTTAATAAAATACTTTTAGTTTTACATTGTTACAATGTTCAATAGTTGTTACTATTTGCAGTTTATTTTTTAGTTCCCTTCAACAGCAATTGTAATTATTAGTATCTTTATTTTTAATAGGTGTCTATTTGTTTCATAATATAAGACATTTACATTCTAAAAATATCTTGAAAATTGAAGCTAAAAGTCTTTCATAGTTTTACTTATTATATATCTACTATATTAGTGTATACTGTATGACTGTAGTGTGTGTAGCATGTTACTCATCCTTGTCTTGATCTCAATTTTTACCATACATCGATTCACTCACTCACTGACACATACACTTATTTCTATATTAGTATATATCTTTACCTTGAACGGTCACTCAATGACAAATTCTCATTCATCATTTACTAGATTGTTTCTTAAAACCCGAATTATAATAAAATAATGAAAAGTACTGGTCAGCTACAGACAGTAACACAGAGACAAAAATCCGCCAGCATTAAAAGTTGTCGTTCTTTATTTTGGATTGGTGCTTTGTAAAATTAATTTAAAATATCGCCGATTAATTAAAATATTTTCTAAAAAAATAAGTCTCATCATGAATCATCATTTAATCATTTGCAGCCAGTATTTTTTGTATAGGACTGCTTTTAATATAAGCAGTTTGTCCTAACAAATCATCACCCTCTTGCAACCGTACTTTAAATGGCCGATGTTTAGCTAACCTCGTTAATGATCAAAATAAAACTTTCTAACAAATCGTAACTTAAAAATAATAAATAATCGTTTTACAGTAGCAATATTTAGATGAAATTTAATAGTTTTTGTTAAAATTTACGCAAAATGTTGTCTGGTTGAACCATTTTAATACACGTGTGGTCCAAGATGGCGATCTCTCGTCAACTTCGGCATGGGCGCGAATAAAACTATTAGGGTTACCCGCGTTCATTGCCATTCGCACTTCCGTTATAGACACCTCCGTTTCGTGTTATATACCATTTTAAAGGGCAAAAGATGACCTTTTCAACAGTATAAAGTAGGCGAACAGATGAGAATGGGTTTCGAAGTTATAATGCGTCAAACATAACACATAATTTGGATTATCATTTTCTACAGTAAAAATTTTAAAAAATTAAATCAACCGATGCTTATGTTAAAGGTCATTATCTTAGCTTTCCATTGATATAAGATTTATTTTTATTGGTTGAATCGTAAAAGAGCGACAGCGCGTTAAGTGAGCATACCCAAAAACGATGTCGGCGGTAAGCCATTTTCAAATCTCGCCACGGGTACTTTAGTACGCTTTACCGACTGTGAGTTTATCGATCAAAACGTAATAAATATGTCATTCAAATGTACAAACAAAACTTATATTTAACGTTGGAAGATTCCTTTATTTGTTAAAACAATTTCCAACCATTTCTTTCTTTTAATTACTGAGATAGACAGTTTTGAAAAAGAGTGAATTCAGTCAAAAAGTGACGTTGTCTCCAGTCTCCATATAGCGAGTGGTCTTACCTAATAGCATGTACACATAGAGTTTGTTTCTTTTTCTTCTTGCTTCTTCTTTATTGTTTTTTTAAAAAAATAAATGATTTTCTAGAATGCTGTAAATCACACTAAATGATAATGAAAACTTAGGTATTGCTTGATTATCATCCCCAAATTAATCATTTTGGTTTGTTTGGGATTTTTATTTTTTAAGCTATATGGTACTGGTAGGTCATTTCAGTCTTTTCTTATTTTTTTTAACTATGTTTAGTTGCATACATTCAATTTTTATATTACAAAATTTAATTGAATTGTTATGGTAGGTAGAACCAGCTATTTTTTCAAAGTTTTTGGAAATGAATGAAATTTACACCATATAACAATCATGGTGAAAGAAGTCAGTTTACAAAAAATGGTTGCATAATCTTTCTTACTTTTTTTTTAATGCAATTTTCAAAAATGGGGAAAAAATGCTTTTTAAGCGTATTTTACAATTTACCATTTTTGCATCACCCTAAAGTAAAAACTGATTATCCAACAGAGCTAAATTTTTGCATACCTCATGTATCCATTGCTGACATGAAGCCTGATTTATTCTGAGGCAATAGCTTTCTTAATTTTTGAGTTATTGATTCTCAAAAATGAGAAAAAACACAAATTGAGCAATGGCACTTTGAGCCAACACTGAAAATGAACCATATTAATGCATTTTTGCTTATTTTGAGTTCCATTTGACTTGTTTAAGTAATTATAATGAAATAACAACTTAAAATTAGCCGACATTTGTAGTTAAAATGCACTTATTGATGTCTTATGTTTTAAAATTTATGATTATTTAAAAATAAGGGTAGATGGCTAATTGAAACTTAGTGGCAAGTTGAAATAAAAACAATAGTATTATGTATTCTGAAACATGGTCCCTCAAAGTCTTGGCCAATTTTTATAAGTAAAATGAACCCTAACAATAATTTAACCTATTACCAACTCTTAAAATATACAATGATGGGGTATAGCCTCGCAAAAACTAAATAATTAATGCGTATTTGAGGCTGTTGCTATTGGCGCTACCCGTTATGATTAATTAATTTAAATGGCTGTCATTCATGATCCATCATAACTTAGTTAATAAACCAGTGGGGAAAAACTATCTAGGATCAATGTGTGATCATTGTCTGACAGATATTATCAAACATTGTTTGATAATAAAATTTACAGCAGAAATGATAAATAACGACTGTTTAGAACTAAGGCCTATACTTGTCGACTCTCGCTCACGTCCATGACGATCTCGAACGCATTGCCGTCTGTACATATACGATCTTTATTTCTGTTAATAAACCAGTGGGGAAAAACGATCTAGGATCAATGTGTGATCATTGTCTGACAGATATTATCAAACATTGTTAATAAAATTTACAGCAGAAATGATAAATAACGACTGTTTAGAAGGCCTATATTTATTGACTCGCGCTCACGTCCATGACGATCTCGAACGCGTTGCCGTCTGTACAGATACGATCTTTATTTCCGTCAAATAGCCTTAAAAGATTATCCAGATAATTAATTAAAATCTTTTTACAACTGCAAGAGTTATAGTTAATTAAACTTAGTGAATTACTTTTGCAGCAGAGAAACAAGCACAGCCGACAACGCCATGGCGATCACGCGCTTCGTTTATGTTAGGCCTATGTTTACTTCGCGCACGCTTGGGTTGCACACTTTCCCGCTCTACGGGTTCCGCTACGAAAATGCCACTTTGTCATGCTATATACCATTTTAAAGAGGAGATTTTCTACTTTCTTCTGATATAAGAAAAAAATCTATATTTTCAGAAATAACCGTGCAAAAACGTATTTGAAAAATAGGGCTTTTTTCAATCAACTTTTACATACAATAAAAATAAAAATACAGATTCGAAACTAACACGGTTGCATTCTACATTCATTTTTCTTTAGTTTGATATAAGATACATTCTGATAGGACGATCGTAGCGGAACCCGTTTTAGTATTTGCAAGGTATATCAAAACACGATGGTAAAACCGGAGATTGAGATTTTTGCCACGGCCATTGAAACACGCCAACCGTACCTAATTTAATGCGATCGTACACGCTTCCACTCACTCTCTCACAAATAAAAAATACATTAATGAAAAGTTGAAAGATAGTTTTATTCAACAAACTATTTCACAAGCGTGATAAATACGGAACATAAACACAGCGCTTGTGACAAAATGGTAAATTTTTCGGAATTTAGTAGTTGTCCGCTATCGCCATATAGAGGCTGGTTCTACCTAGTTATGGTCAATGTTTTCATTTTGCAGGAATAAGTATCATTTAGTGCACAAATTTTGGAGTGGTTTTTTTACTTTAATTACCTTTTGGTGCAACTTGGATAAAATTAGAGATAATTTCTTTATCTAATATGCTATTATATTTATTTAATGTGACTTAAACCATGTTTGAAAGAAAAATAAATACACAATGCTTTAGCTAAAAGTGAGGTCTTGCTGCAATATGCTGATGTATTTGGAAAATGTGCTTTGGTCCGGATTCTTTTTTGTGTGTGACCGAACATGACTTTTTCTTGTATCAGTAAGAACAAAAAATAAAGTTGTGATCGTAAGTTTTCTCTGATGCCACTTTTATTAGCAGAACTTTAAAACAGATGCTTTTTTAAAACTTTGGCTCATTTAGAAATCATTGCCGTAAACATTTGAACAAATATTTTTCACTCAAGGTAGTGGTGAAAATGTGTTCATTCCTCTATGAATCTGGTATTTAAATTGTGTAGTTTTGGCTGTGGTTTAGCACAAAGTTTCCATTGATTAACTGGAAAAAGCATCTGCTTCAAATTCTAGCAATGGCTGCTTCGTTTATTAGAAAATTTAGAGTTACAGCAAACTTTGGCAGCAATTAATCTTGACGCTTATAAAAATATGCTTATATCAGTTACTGAGTTAGTATTGCTTTTAATAAATATAGCTCTTTATTTGTGTCAAATTTATTTAGTAGTAGCAAGTTAATTATATGATTGCAAGATTGATTGTCAGTTCTATGCTTTCTTATTATTTCTTGCGACAACCTTAGTACTCCATTTCATTTTCAAACCAATTTTAACTATATACAAGGCAGGCTTTGGTAAAAATAAAACATTAGCTTTGTTTTATAGTATTTATTTATGCTGAATTTTTTTAAAACTGTTTTATTATTTGATTAATATTATATCCTCTATAGTTAAATTTTACTGAGATTGTGACTACTATTTTTAATACAATTTTCAGCTGTTTTTTTTTGGTTAAAGTGTCAAGCTGAAAGTAAAAAAGAATAGTAATATGCTTTCGACAAATTGCAACAATCAACTGCAGACTCCTGCAGCTTATTTTCATTAAAAATGTATTTTGTACACACATTTCATTAAGTGCTAAAACTTACTTGACTTTACAAATATTAGACTTAATATAACTGAACATAGTATTAATTAGTATATGTGTAATAATTTACTTGTACATGTACATAAAATAATTAGTCTGTGCACATGGACTCTACAACTGTTCTCTTAAACATTAAAAATGTAATTGCTAATACTAAAATAGTAAAATCTAAATATATATAGTACAAAGTCTCTTTACAAATACAAATTCAAAAATTTATTACAAAAACAATTGATGATATGTTGAAGTTATGCTAAAGATATTGTGCATCGAACAAAAGTATGGGACATCATTAATCTAAAGCAGAGGATCACTGATGCCATTGCCACTATTGATGAGGTTATGCTACAGCAAACATGGCAAGAAATCAAGTACCGTCTTGATGTACTTCGTGCTACTAAGGTGCCCATATAGAGGTGTATTAAACGAGACAAAAAAGAAACTTAAATATATACGTCTCATTTTGTAATAATTTCCACAAATCTGTCTTTTCATTTGTCTTTGTAATAAATTTTTGAAATTGTAAAGAGACTTTATGGAGACCCTGTATTGTTATCTTTTACATTTTTTAATTCTATTTTGGTTTGTAGATGACTTTTACATTTTAATTATTCTATTTTTTTCTTTTATAGGGTAGAAAGTCTTTGGAAATGAATGAAATTTACACCCTATAACTATCATGGTGAAAGAAGTCACTTTACCTAAAAATGGTTGCTTAATCTTTCATACTTTTTATTTTTTAACACAATTTAAAAAATGGAAGAAACACTTTTTACACGTATTTATGTGTTGCCATTTTGTATGCACTCTTATTATCTGGTGGAGCTATATTTTGCATACCTGCCTGACATGAAGCCTGATTTAGCATTTTTATTTTTTTTAAGTATAGATTCTCAAAAATGAGAAAAAAACGCAAATTTTGCAATGGTGCTTTGAACCAAAACTGAAAATGAACGATATTAATTCTTTTGTGCTTATTTTGAGCTCCATTTGATTTGTTTAAGTAATTATAATTATATAACAATCAAAATAGCTGATTTTTTAAAAAATGCACTTATTAATGTCTTGTGTTTTAAAATTTATGATGTTTAAAATTACTATGGTGGGGTATAGCCTCATAAATTAATGCATATTTGAGGCTGTTGCTATTGGTGCTACCTACTATGATTAATTAAATGGCTGTCATTCGTGATCCATCATAACTTAGTTAATAAACCAGTTTATTGTGGGGGAAAACAATCTAGGATTATGTGTGACCATTGTCTGACAGAGATTATCAAAAATTTCAATAAAATTTACAGCAGAAATTATAAATAACAATTGTTTAGTAAGGTACATTCTGATTGGACAATCGTAGTGGAACCCATGTTAGTGTTTGCAAGGCATACCAAATTTACGGAAGTAAACAGAGAGATTGAGAAAATGGCCACCGCCATTGAAACACTCCAACTATAGCAAACTAAATGCAATCTTACACGCTTCCACTCACTCTCTCACAAATAAAAAGTACATCAATGAAAAGTTTGAAGATTGTTTTATTCAACAAATTATTTCACAAGCATGATAAATATGGAACACAAACACAGCACTTGTGACAAAAGAGTAAATTTTTCAGAATTTAGTAGTTGTCTGCTATTGTCATATAGAGGCTGGTTCTACCTACTTATAAAAATTTAACAGAAAGTCGTGAGCAGTGATTTACCAAAAGAAACCCTGACCAGAGCAAATTTTTTGATCATGGCATAACCACAGACAAGCTCAAAAACACATCTAACACTTAGTAAGTGTAATTTCAAACATGGTTTTTAAGTCACATTAAATAGCGTTTTAGATAAAGAAATGATATTTCATTTATCCATGTTACTGTTAGTAGATAATTATATTATTAGGATTAAAGACTCGAACATCGCTACAAAAAATCTCAAATTTGTACTAAACGTTATTTATTCCTGCAATATAGTGAATGAGAAGTTCCTAAAATGAACAAATATTGCATTAATTTGTTTTGGGTTTTTTTAATAGTCATACATCTGTCATTTTTCAAGTAATAATAAAATATTTAAAAACCTACATTATAAAACTAATATTTAATATCAGTTTAAAAGTATGCATCAGATATAAACAAAATTATTTTATCGATTGCAGGACTACCATTTACACCCCGCTACTATGAACTGTTTAACAAGCGTACCCAATTACCTGTATGGGAATACAAAACCCAGTTCTTGGAAATGGTCAATAAACACCAAATTCTGGTGTTGGTTGGTGAAACAGGGTCCGGAAAAACAACTCAGGTGAGCTATTGTGGCATATTGTGTTTACTTCTTTAATTAGGAAACAGTGGTATTGATACTTTGATAGACATGATCTGTTGCAGCATAGAATACTTAGATTCTGTTGGGTGGTTAACTTTTCAGCATTCTACAGGCAGAAAATGTATATATTTAAAGTTATACCTCCAGTTACTTGTATTCAGATAGATTAGGGTTACTCGGAATACCCCAATAAAATACTGCAAAATCTTTATATTAATAACTGTAGAAGTTGTGTTCCACATCCAGTGTGTGATTCTTTCATACTTTGGACACCAGTTTGTATTGTATTAAACCAGAAATTACTTTTTATGTGGCTTTCTCTACATATAAACACATCAAAATGACTGTCAATTTATTTGAAAATTATTAGGTTATTCTAAATCAGAAAGTATTTAGGCAGAATTAAGAAAATTATTAGTTTATTTTAAAATTTTTAAAAAATGATTTAGGCAGATTTATAACAGTGAATTATCACAGGAAACAGCCTCAAGTTGAGGATATAGGTAATGGTGGAATAGGTCCCCATCAAAAAATGTAATACAACTCGTGATATTCATTACAGGGTGGAGTAAGGGCATCAGTTTCAGATGTGACCCATTGAATTTTGTTCTCACTGTAAACTGATACAAAAGAGATTTTTTAGCCATTTTAACCAAAGTTTAAGTCATATAGAAATCCTAATTGCACTAATTGTTTCGCAATGCTTGTCAATGATTTGACATCTCAACCATAGCAGCGTTTTTTATTGTCTTAATTTCTGCCTTCATCTCCCAACAGTCTTCCGTGTTTGTAGTTCTTTGGTGCTACATCTTTCCACATTTTAAAACTATTCTTGAGACTGGTTATCTTGTGTGGATCTTGATCTTTTTTCAGCCGTTTGATTTCATTTTGCAGTTTTTCAACTTGGCCCTGAAATGTTTCCATAACACTGACTTTTTGAAAAGCTCAACTTTATCCTTGCTAAGATCAAGAAATGGGTGGACACATGGGATTGATATCTGTTAGTGTACTGACACTTTAAAGTTAATTGCTAGTACAGATGCATGACATTCCTTGTAAAGTTGTATAAATTAATCTTACATTGAGCACAACCAAAAATTATATATTTGCGGGCTTATTGATTGAGATGATAACAGAACCAGTTTCTCTTGGGCGTACTGATGTTGATGTGACCTTGTACATTTTCATCATCGCTGGACAGCACTCTCATAACTCCAGGTTTTCGTCATTTTCTGGCACTGAATCCAGCACTGAGTTAAGTGGCAAGTTCACACTGAAAATTAGGATGAGAAAATCATTTGCATTGTTGGACTGCATTTGAAGTCTGGTCATAAAGTATGAAAGCATTTATGATGGCAGAATTTACTAGATACCAAAATATGTATTTCCAGGCCTTGGAATTCTGCCATAGTCATACTTCATTCTCTTCTGGTCATGAATGTCTACCCCATTCATGTGAGCATTGCACTTGCAGTCTGAGAGGGCTTGTTTCATGGGTCACTGAAGGATGACAGGACCGCCACTGGTTTTTCTATCCAACCACACCACTGCGGTCAATTACTGATTCACTTCCTCAGAATTTTGCTTTCATCTTGTAGATTTGGCACCTGTCATCTTAATTCCACAGGCATAGAACCCTCTCTCTCGAGCAAATCTTCCATTTTTCTGGGAGATGTAAAAAAAGTTGTCGAAAAACATAACTCTGCGCATGGTTTAAATCTGCTGGTAGCTTTGTGACAACTTAATGACTAAGTCCATTAAGGTATTAGCTGGAGATTTTCATGGCCAAGGTAAATTTAGATAGAAACCGACAATTCTTGGTAAGCTTTTTTGGTCACAGATATTACTTTCTCCTGTCTTGTGTATGTCTGATTAATGCAGAAACAACATTTCTCACAATGGTTTTATGTGTTGTTGAATTCTGATCATCATAATAATACATTTTAGTTTATGATTGTCGCATATGTGCTCAAAAGAAAGCTATCATGTATGTATTTTTAGTCCAACCATCTGATATCTTAACCAGGACAAGACAAAAAGTGATTGCTTAAATTATTTTTAAATTAAAAAATAGTGCTAATTTGTTTTTATTTTAATTTTTATGTTTGTTTTAATTTTTTAGATCCCTCAGTGGTGTTTAGAATGGGTGCGAGCAAGGTATCCGAAAAAGGCTGTAGCGTGTACTCAGCCAAGACGAGTCGCAGCCATGTCCGTGGCACAGCGTGTGTCTGAGGAAATGGATGTATGTTTAGGTCAGGAAGTTGGATATAGTATTCGATTTGAAGACTGTACCTCTGCTAAAACTGTTCTAAAGTAAGTTATATCTTATATTATGCTAACTATACATTTTTTGTTATTGAAGCACTAAACAATAAGATAGAATTGATTTTTTTTTTTTATTGAAATTGTGTTGATTGTATTCTGGATAGCAATAAGTATTTGCTTTTCCCTTTTTCTTAAATGAAATTGCACATAATTCTACCTGTTATTTCTTGTTGCAGATTTAATCTATTATTTGTCTTTCTGTATTCAGGTACATGACTGATGGTATGTTGTTGAGAGAAGCCATGTCAGATCCACTCCTTGAAACATATGGAATCATTATTCTTGATGAGGCACATGAGCGTACCCTAGCCACAGACATCCTGATGGGTTTGCTTAAAGAGGTAGCCAAGCAGCAGAAAGATTTAAAGATCATTGTCATGAGTGCAACATTAGATGCTGGAAAATTTCAGGTACTCTGGTTGGCATGTGTTTTATGTACTTTTTCCAGTTCATTTATCTTTAGTTTAAATCTGTTTAATTCTTAATGTTGGGTTAGATCTCATAATAGTTTTCTGTGTTTTTTTATATTTTATAATTATTTCATCATAATGGCAGGTTTCATTTAATGCTTTTCTACAGCACAAAGGAAAAAAAGAACCTTTTTAAAATTTAGTCTTTGCAGAATCTTTATTTAAGATATCAGATGATTTTATTTTTAAAATCGTTTTTGATTTAAGTAATTGAGTTATTTCTTGTTAACATATATTATCTTTTGTCTGTGGCACTTAGCAATACTTCGACAATGCACCTCTGATGAGTGTTCCTGGAAGAACCCATCCTGTAGAGATTTTCTATACACCTGAACCAGAGCGAGACTACTTGGAGGCTGCCATCAGAACTGTACTACAAATACACATGTGTGAAGAGGATGAAGGCGATGTACTGCTTTTTCTTACTGGTCAAGAAGTAAGCATTCTGGTCCTTCTTTACTAAAATTTGGGAACTAGGGCTTGTTAAAGGACATGTCTGTTTCTTTTTTTAATGTATTTGTTTTTCATTTTGTGTAAAAAAAAAATAGCCTACTATTTCAGAACATTTGCAGTTATTAGTTTCACCTTTTTTTTTTAATGCTTGTACTCCTTTTGTTTTGATTCAGTAATTTAAAAGTGCTTTTCCTTCAAGACTATGAATTGTACCTATTAGGAATTATTTGTATTCCTGTTATTCATTTTGTTCAGTTATTAAAATATATTTAAATTTCTTTTAAGATGGATTTATCTTTCTAAATTTCAAGATACATGAGATTTGTTTACAGGAAATTGATGAAGCCTGCAAACGAATTTCTAGAGAGGTAGAAAATCTGGGCCCTGAAATTGGAGATCTAAAGTGTATACCTCTTTACTCAACTCTGCCTCCAAACTTGCAACAGAGGATTTTTGAACCAGCACCACCTCGCAAAGCTAATGGAGCAGTTGGTCGCAAAGTTGTAGTTTCAACAAATATTGCAGAGACATCCCTGACAATTGATGGAGTGGTCTTTGTTATTGACCCAGGATTTGCTAAACAGAAAGTAAGTAAAAGATTAAGAATTATTTTTCTTCTTTCTCTTGATGGGTTTTAAGGCCCCACACACACAGCACGAGCCAGTGGAAGAAAAAAATTTTCTAATTGTTTTTCACTTTTGAGATTATTATATATTTGCATTCTTCAATGTTTTCTCTTTCAGGATTTTATATTTTCTTACTGTACAAAGTGCATTATTTATGTTAATAAAGACGTTTTTTGAACCCACCTTTGGTGAAAAATTTAAGCCAAAAATCGTCTAAAACACAAAACTTTGACTCCCGATTACTGCCATTATTTGTACTGTAGAAAGGAACATGGCACTCGGAAACAAAGAGGATTATCTCCCTTACATTATAATCATTACAATACTGCCTTTAACAAGTTTCATGTGAAACTCCGACATAACCTAATGCCTGATTGATCGGATTTTATGCAAATCATGTAAAAGACTTGTTTTGATTTGTCTAGACTGTCGTCTGCTAAGAGCTCTTCAGTATACGAGTCTGTTTTTAACACTTCCGGAATCTAATTCGTTGGCTGTTATTACTTTTAGTTGACAAAATACAATTTCGCTAGTGAAATAAACATTATCTTTAAATATTTATTTATGTTTAGAAGTCAAAGCTTGATGGGATATACAAAATATTGCACATAACACTTCTACTGCCCGTTCGACCGATAGACGATGTTCGCATTTTCAAAATGGCGGCCAGTTAGCGATAGTACACGCACTACACCATGTCATTTTGACTATTATGAAATATTTATTATAATAAATAATATCCAGCTTAAATGCAAGACAATATACGCAATATTCTTCAGAAATTATCTGTCCGAAACGAGCTACTTTGACGAATTATATTGCAATGCTAGGAAAAACGTTGGTCTCTTGAAAGTACAGTATGTTTGAAATTGCATAGGCCTATAGGTTCAAATAGTCGTTTTCCTGGAATCCGTTGTAATTATTTTAATATAATATGTAAGATTACAAACATTATTCTTTAAAAAAGCACCTGACATGAGTTTTTAAAAAGTCATCAGCGATAAAGAAATGATCCCAAGTCAAATTTGTTCAGATTTGAAAATGTGAATGTCTTCGAACAAAAGCATTTATGAATTTAGAAATATTGGAATATGTTCATTTAACATTTTAGTCTTTAGCATAAGAGTTATGGTTGTCATATTGATTCTTCAAATCTTACAATTTGCAGTGCACTCAGACAATGGTTACATTTTCCTTAATAAATTTGTAAATTTTTACCACTTTATGATAGATAAAATACTTTTATTGCCATTAATTGTAATCAGATTCATTGTTTATTTTATAGATTATAAAAGTCTTTGTGCAAATTTGGACATTTTTATTATAGGCCAACTGTAACAATAGTTGTCTTTCACATTATTAGCTATTTTTCTATATTGTCAAGATTTGAACATATACGAATGGAATTACTAATTCACTGAAATAATTACAGTTTGCACATTCATATACACTTAAAATAACCACATTCATTTAAAAGACAAATTTGTGTATATATATATATATTGGCAAGTCCAAGGCACATAAAATTCACCAAATAAAATTGCATATTCTTAATTATTATTCATTGAACTAAAGGTTTGTAAGTTTCATTCACGTGTTTCAATATTTTTTTAATTATTTCAATTCAAAGTTGGTATTTCTTTATAATTCTAGCACTGCACAAAAAAAAATTGGGGTGTGCTGAAGGTTGATTATTTAATTTTTACATAGTTTTATTTTTTATTTGTGTATTTATTCCTTTGACCATTTAGGTTTATAACCCACGTATCCGTGTCGAGTCCCTTCTTGTGACTGCAATCAGTAAAGCAAGTGCTCAGCAAAGAGCTGGGCGTGCTGGACGTACTCGACCAGGCAAATGTTTCCGTCTTTACACAGAAAAGGCATACAAACAGGAAATGCAAGAAAATACCTATCCAGAAATTCTGCGCTCAAACTTGGGCTCTGTTGTCTTACAGTTGAAAAAACTGGGAATAGATGATCTTGTACATTTTGACTTCATGGACCCTCCAGGTATTTCTTTAAAGCTTAATTATTGAATGAAAAGATGCTTGATGTTCTCACCTCAAATTTTGAATTGCAAAAGACATTAATGATAAAATTAAAATATATTCAAATTTGAAAATAATTTCAATTTTTAAACTATTATTTTTGGGAATTATAATTGCTAAAGACAAATTATTTTGTTGTTAGCTACAGGCTAACTTTCATATTATCAGAATTTGTGTTATGTACAAGGGGCAAGTTTGTTCTGGATCTGCTGACAAAGTGTGATGTTTATATTTCAAGGGGGGCTTATTCCAGTTAGGGATCATTTTGTTGTTGAAAAATAAAATGCAAAGCACGTATGGTGTTGGACTTTTTTTGATATTATCAAAAAATATAGTTCTGTTCATCATCTCATCATTTGATTGCCATGAGTTTCAGGCTTTGATCATTGGGGCTTTCAGATTTGTTTTTTTAGATAAGGTATTATATTATTATTCCTGATTATAATCGATATTTGTTTGAAGCACTTATGATCCCCAAAATGTTGATGAATGAAGTTCAGATTGTAAAATCTTTTACATGTCCATTTACATTGTTGTGTTTGAAAATCTTTCATGAAATAAAAGCAAATTAGCATATTGTTTTGTTGTATTATGAATTTTTGAATATTGGAATATGTTCATTTAATTTTTTTATTGTAAAGTCAAGAACAAAAAAATATTGTCATTATGTTGAATCAGCATCTAGCATTGTTCATCAAGCACTTATAATTGCAATATTCATCAGTGATTATAATTAATTATAGCAGATTTGTAGATTTTCATCATATTATATTAGATCAGAGTATTTTTATCGACAGTAATTTTCATCTGTGTTGTAGTTCACTAAAGTTGTCTTTTGTGTGTTTCAAATTTGACATTTTGTTATAGGCTGACAGTAGCGATAGTTGTCTTTTAGTCCCCAAGCATTTGGCTATATTGTACACATAATTAAATTCAAGTATATTACAATTACTGAATCACAGAAAAAATTACATTCTTCACCTTTTTGTAATTTACAATATCCACTCCACACAGAATTGTATGCACCTAATAGCTTTGCAGAAATAAATTCACATAAAACAATTTTTACATTTCATCATTTAATATTATTTATTTATAAAACTTTTAAAAGTAAGTTTCGTGAAATTTATTAAGTATGCATGAATTTAATTGAATATTTTAAAGTTTTATTATTTACAAAGTTGGTATGTCTTGCTCATTCTGGCTCTTAAAAAGAAAAAAATTAATTGTACTGAAGGTTAAATACTGATCTGCCCAATGAATTATATTAAATACAAAGAATTAAATGTGAAAAAAATAAAGTCTTATACTTTTGATTGTTGACGAAGCTCTTTTCCATCAGCCACTTTGATTCCTCCAGTTGTTTGTGTAGGCCTGTAAGGGTTCAATGGGGAGACCCCTAAGCAGAGATTTGAAGTGGAAAGTTGACATTTGTTTTCAAAAGTGCTTACATTTCTCCAGTATGTCATTTGATTGCTGATTTGATTAAGTCTTTTACATACTGTGCTTCATCCTTGATTGATGATTGCAGCTCCTGAGACATTGATGAGAGCCCTAGAGTTGCTGAACTATTTGGCAGCACTTGATGATGATGGAGAACTGACAGAACTTGGATCCATGATGGCTGAATTTCCACTTGACCCTCAGTTGGCCAAAATGGTCATTGCCTCTTGCGATTCAAACTGCAGCAACGAGATTCTCTCAATCACGGCCATGCTGTCAGGTAGCTTTGTATACAACAAGCACTTTCACTCATGCGTGCATGGGTGCACACATGCTGTTAGATTTGTGTGCACTCATGCATGCATGGGGTTTCTCTTTCAAACACAGAATCAAAGCACTGCATTCTTACACTCACATCAGATTTACTGGCTCGTCTTAGATACAATTACAGTTATTTTTAAATATATTAAAGTCATAAGCATTGTTTTATTCTTATACATTTTAGTAGAATTATTTGTTTTCCTTGTTTGGGGTTGAAGATTTTAAATTTGGGTTAAGTATGTATACCAGTTAAAAATCATCCAGTAAGTTGTAGCAATGCCAAATGTTTTTGTGTTTAAATCTGGTTTACAGCTTTAGATCTATTTGGAAAATTAATTTTATGAAAATTACTATTTTGAATTAAATTGTTAAATTATTTAGAACAGCATTTCCTTAGTTTATATTTACATTGTTTGTATGGCCCTATAACTGTTAGATGAGCTGAATATTGCAAATGGAAATATTTCACTGTTGATATTAGAATATCTGTTTTGTTCATTACTTTACCTTCAGTTTATGGCCTTTTGTAAAGAAATTTCTGTGATCTTTCTCACTTGAAAATTAGTGTCCCACACTCCCACCTACCCTTTTTGGGTCCCAATTTACAGAGTAATTTTAGTCCCAGGACGTAGAGAAATAGGTTTTAGTCCCCCAGTACTGGGATGACATCTTAGTCAGACCCCAGTTCTGGGATGGCTGGATGGTTAGAGCCCAGTTTTGTGGTGACACAATGTTTAGGCCCATTCTGTGGGATGACACGTGATGACGTGCGCTAACGGGACGGGGACGCGGGGCCCCCCCATCTACGCGTGTTTAGTGCCACAGTGCTTTGTGCGACCCACGGAGGCCAAGAAGGCAGCAGACGAAGCGAAGATGAGGTTTGCCCACATCGATGGTGACCACCTGACGCTACTCAATGTCTATCATGCCTTTAAACAGAGTGAGTAGGTTTTAAAATTTTAATTTTTTATCTTAAAAGTAAAGTTTTTAATTTACTGTTTTGTTCCTAAATATATGTGTACTGCTTCACTTATGGTGGCTTTTCATGGACTTCTCAGAACATTTCAGATGAATATATCATTCTTAGTTATTTTTTGTTACATACCAAAGAAATGGTGAAAAGCAATGAAACCTTAAAAAAATCAAAATTTTTTAATGTAATTTTAAAAAGAAATAATCTCAGAAACTAAGCCAAAATTGCAACATCTCTGGGATAGATAAATCTTGAAATGAAAGTTATTTTAATTACATATTTGCTTAAAATAGTTATTGTTGAAGATATGCTATTAAAAGCAAAGCCATTTAAAGTGGGCTTACTTACAATGACCCACACTGATTAGTTGTTTTTTTAAAAATCTCATTGCTGAGATTTGACCACTTTACAGGAATAGATATAGGCACATCACCTTTGTAAGTGGCTATGCAAGATTTTGGCCAGTATATAAACACATAGGGACCTATAAATATGAGTTTTTCAGTTATATGCATCACTACTGTGTAGCTGTTTGGTTTGCAGGAGATCCACTGTAACATGTATGATACATATTTTTATTATTGTATCATTTACAGATTTACAGGGTTGTAAATTTTTTTTTAAAGAATAATATACAAAGATAATATTAACTTGTTAAATATGCAATTAAATTCATAGCAACAACACAGTAAACTCACTGGCATTATCCTCTCATTCTGCCTGAGTAAAATAATTACAAAAAAATGCTTGGTTCAGCTCATCTTTCTAATTTGCCAAAGAAAGATTTATTTTCAAATATTGGATTGTTGATGAGTTCATAAATTTGTTATTTGTTTATTTAGAGGCAGAAGTTTTATAGTTGACTGTAAAAGAGTTTTTTTGTTCTTTATACAAATATTAGTATATCAATTTTTATTACCCATTTTTTATTTTCAGAATGACATTGTTGATCAAAATTGTTTCTAAAAATGAATTTATAAAACCCAAGAAAGTTGCATAAATTTGAACAAGAACTAGAAAAGCAATAGACAAATTATTTCTTATTCACTTTTTCACCAGAATGAAGCTTTTAATTGAATAGTATATTAAACCAAACTAACAATTGAAAGGTTTTAAGATGAACAGGGTAATAGTCAACTGCAACTCTAAAGCGAGCAGTTTACTTTAACTAAAAGGACACATTCCTTTTGTTTAATATATAAAAATAAAATATTGCAAAAGAACCATAAATTTAGGAACAATGGTTTGCTATTCCTTGATGATGAAGTCTTTAGGGTATTAAAAAAAAATGTCATGCCCGAATGTTTTATTTGAGAAGTTTGCATTGACATTTTATACAAGTTCTTCATAATGATAGTTGTTTGTGTTGACCATGCCAGTAAAATCATACACAAAATTCTAATTTATATTTGAATTCAATTCAGTTCACTGAATCAATGAAAAATTACATTCTGTTCATTTATGTACATTTTTTATACCCACATTCGTATACAAAATTCATCACCAGTTAGATATATTCTGTTCACAGACACTGTATGCCAATTTTTTTTTTTAAATGTAGACGGAACAAAGATTTAAAATCCTTTACCCATTTCACAGATCTAGTCAGAGGCAACATTTTATGGCGTTTGGCCTTCACTCCAAATATTTAAGGTCTTTTCTATTCTGTCTGTATAAACATCACATGATCACATTGCCACTTTCACATGCTGAGGAGCAGTTCCTTTAACACTTCCATGAATATTCTCCTCACTCTTATTAATGTATACTGCATAGATGATTCAGTGCCTTGGTGGCATCCCACAGATGCTGCACTTCATGCTAACTTATCCAATAGCTCAACTTTCTCACTTTAGGTCCTAACCTTATGGCTCTTCTTGGCAACACCATCACTCTTGTTAACTGATTTACTTATCAGTAAAGGTAATAAATAAGTAATAAGAACTACATCCCAAGCAACATTCCCTTATAATATTTTTCTTGTATGTGTAGAACTGAGAGTTGTTTGAGCTTGCTGCTAAAACTGCTGCACAGCATTTTTAAATGAGCTATGAGACTTAGAGGGAACATTGACCCCGAGATGTTCACTACATCCCAACATCCTTGCACTAGCCTGTTCGTAACTGTGATCATAAAAACATATCCCATGATGACAAAATTTGTATACAGACAGAATGCATATGAGAGCAAATTTGCAATGTATAAATCCATAATACCCAAGGGTTTATTGTATTTAACATAGTGTGACGATGCCTGCACTGTTATGATTATTATTAATTTATAATGTGTAACTAAATACAAGAGGCTGGGAATCTTAATTTATATACTATTAATAGATCTCCAATAAGACACCCAGCTCATCTTCCACTTGGCGGATCACCTGGCTTTGCAGAACCCTATTTTTGCTCACGTTCGTATAAGTAGACATTCAACTGGCACTTAACTTTTTTCTGCAGGTGGAACTGTTTTCTGAAGGAGTAATTCAATTTGTCTTTAGATTATATTGAACCCCCATCCAGACATAATTTAAATAGTATGCATAAGAAGGACAAATGAAAATCAACAGTAGATCAAAAATCAAACAAACATACAAACGAATACAGTTGAAAAATACAAACACTTATTCTAACTTCTAAGAAGAATGTTCAAGTAATGTCTAACACTTATTCAGTCTTTATCTCAATAATACAGTAATCAAATTACTAGTCCCTAATAGATCAACAGTCTACCTTTCATCATGGAATCAGAGCAGGGAGTATGGAAAGAAAACAAACAGTTAATTTTACATGACCCTCTTTATGGCGTAGATTGTTGTTGCACAGGCCTATAGCAATGTTGTATACTCACTTTTGCCTCGCGTTGGACAGAAAGCCCCAAAACAAGGAAGGTGTGCTGTCTGAAAAAGACTAAGAGTGACATGCATAAGATTCTTATCCAAAATGTTCCCATACTTCCCTACCCCGCTTCCATTCTCCACTAGCACTCTCACATTATCCTGTATTAGAATTTGTTAGCCCTATTCATACACTACTGCATAAATACAACATAACCAAATTCATGATTAACCTTTCCATCAGTGTAATATACAACTTTTTCTAATTACAAAAATCAATAGTTCAAAATGCATGAAAAATATTTTAAAATCTAATTTTCTGCATTCTGTGTCTATCAGTCACATAGCTCACCACAGCTCTCAGTTCAGCCTTAAGACCATACTTGATGACAGTAAAAAGTCAAAGTGACAAGAGATAGAATTTTTCTAACAGATCTCTTACTGCCTACTCCTATTGGTTAGATTGTGTTGTTGGCCAGTGTCAGATCATTGGTCAGTTATAATTGGTTTGTCTTCCTAGAAATGCTTGGCGTCACTCCTAAAGTCATTTATCCCTTAACAAGCTTTAGCAGTGGACTCGCTACTTCAATGGAACTTGGACCCTGAAATTTCACATTGTCACAGTAACATTATCTCAGGGCACAGCCTAATTATTTGTTCAGGGTGGGTGGGGGTAACCACTACAATTTTTTGTGTTATTCTTAATATGCACGAGGCCTAGTTTCAAACTCTTGCTATATTAAATATTAGCAGCAAAAATATAATAATTACCTCATTTCTCTCTGAGACAGACATCCCTCCAATTAAAATAGAAATACAGACTTTTGTGATTTAAAAATATATATTATTTGAATGATGAGGTTGTTAATTACCTCATAAACATTGTGCAGGAAATTTACTCTGTCATAGAGAAATAGTTAATTCTCTGTATGAGAGAAACTAACATTATGTGCAATACTTTAAAATTATTTTATTCTGCACAAGCTCATCTGCTTAAATATAAAAATAAACCTACAGTCATAAACATCCCACAACAAAATTGATCAATCCTGCATCAGATCAATACAGAAAATGCATTTTAGCAAATTAACATATTATATATTTCATTTGCTAAAATAAATATATGAAAAATAAAAACATTGATTGATAAAAGATTGGGATGATAATGTCAGTAATGATATATTAAATGTATGTACAATGATCTCCCTTTCTTTTAAAACTGAGAATGAACTTGCAATTTTTTATATTTTATGATATTAATGATTATTGAATGAAACAGTGTTATACAGAGCTTTTTTCAACAAAAATCTAAACAGCCAAAGCAGACAAATAAATATGAATTAATGATATTAATTCTGCTAAAAGGTTAGGTGCCAAGACAAGGTTTTTCCTGGTGGTGTTCATTGTTTCTCCTATTAAATTTTTTTTGTTGTAATTAAGTGTACCTTTGTTGTGTAATGTGTACATTTGTGTAAACAGATTACAGTAATATTATAATGTATAACCATAAACATTGAGGGAAAAAATCAAAATATTCAGTTGGTGAGTGAGCCACACAAATGAGAACAGTAGTAGACTGCCAACGAGAGCAAACTGTAGGTGTTATATATGAATTGCCATTTGCTATAACTTAAGATATTAAGAGATGTCAGATCATCTTTTCATTTGGGAATATTTCAGACAGATTCTGGACTGTAAAAATGTTTATTCATCAGATAACAGATTATCATAAATTTGTTGTGTGATTTTTCAAAGAGCAAATGAGATAGATAACTTCACCAAGTTTAGGTATGTGATTGAATTGGATATGAAATGTATAAAGACTAATTTTTTGGTGTATATTGTCATATTTAATAGACCAGGAAGATCCACAGTGGTGCTATGACAACTTTGTGAACTATCGCTCTCTTAAGTCAGCCGACAATGTGCGCCAGCAGTTAGCCCGCATTATGGACCGCTTCAACCTTCGCCGCTCTTCCACAGAATTTACATCACGTGATTACTATCTAAATATTCGTAGAGCACTTGTCTGTGGCTTTTTTATGCAGGTAAAATATTTCACATGAATTTTTAAATAACAGTTGCAACATTGTTTTAATTACTTGTCTGTGTTTATTAGTGTGGCATTTTATCATTCTAGCAGAAGTAATTCTATTTTAATACTTCAGATTAGTTTTTGAACTTTGGAATATCGTTGATTTGAGATTTTATTTATTTCACCCTAATTGGGATAATATTTTATTGTTATTTCTATAATAATGAGCATTCATTTGTAGCATTTTGTGAACCTTTTACTAGTACTTTGGGGTTTGAAAATGTAAGAAGTTTGCAGGATTCATTTTTTGGTCAAATTGTTTCATTGCATTATGGAATTTTGAATATTGGAGTACGTTCATTTAATATTTTTTATTAAAAAATGTTTAATTTAATGTGTAAGTCAGAATTGTATTATTATACCCATTCAGTAGTTTTCCAGATTGCTTTATACTCAGACAATGCAACATTCATCATATTAAATTTGTAAACTTTCATCACTTTATTGATAGATGAGTGCAATTTTTGTTGACATTAGTTCTCACTTGATTCTCTTTAGCACCCCAAAAATGAATTAAAAATTGATAAATTGATAATCTCACTACACCATAATAGAGTTACTTCTTTTAAACAAAAATTCATAGATTAAACACTTAACAGACTCAATATATAAAACTAAAAGAATATTAATATGTTCTAACTGACTTTACTTGGACATACTGCCTTTTTTTATAAAAAAAATATAATAATCATGTTAATATTTCTTTTGATTTCATTCACAGGTGGCACATCTTGAGCGCACTGGTCATTACCTGACAGTAAAAGACAACCAGGTTGTACAGTTGCACCCTTCTACTGTTCTGGACCACAAGCCTGAGTGGGTTCTATACAATGAGTTTGTGCTCACCACCAAAAACTACATCCGTACTGTCACAGACATCAAGCCCGAATGGTAAGCAGAAAGGACTTTTCACCATGTTTACTAAGTGAAGCTTTATAATTTTAATTTTTCAAAAACATTTACATGTTTCACCATGATTTACGTTCCTCTCAGAAGTATTTTAATCTTTCGACATTGCATCATTTTAATTTTTGTTATAAATTATTTCCATTTGTTTGGAGAGCCACTTATGCAGCAAATGTTAAACTGTCACTGAAGAGAATGCATTTGTAATGTGTACTAAACATGCAGCAGCAATTTATTTATATATATAAGCAGCATTACAGTATAATACAAATGTGTTTTTGTGTCAGCTGAAATATAGACCTTGTAATATATTAGTACAGTGATTTTAAAATGAAAGTGCAAAAACCAGACACCAAAATATTTCTGGAAAACTTTTTTTTTTTAACAGTATGAATTAAATGCATGGCAAGTAATGAATTAAATAAAAATCAGACTGTTCTAAAATTGCAGCATAACCTAGGACTAAAATTTGCAGAGATGAGCATTTAAGAAAGGTGCTACTTAATATAATTTTAAAGTAATTTGCTTGTTATGACAATACTAAACTTTATGTTAAATTTATCCTCAAATCATAAGCTTACCTGTATGCAAATAGATTTAGAATCTTTGAGGATTTTTGCAGTTCATTTTATTTTTATTTGGTTTGGCGTTGTTTTTTTGTTTCATATTTCAAAATAAAAAGTTGATGATAATAGTTTATTACATTAGATGCTGTATATTCCTCTCAGGCTAAAATCAGAATAATTATATATGTAAAACAAAATAACCATCACAGAACTCAGACTTGAGTTTACAAGTAAAAATTAAATAAATCTTCTCTCTGAATATTTGTCGTTTCTGCTTCTTTTTTGGAGTTTATAAGCAAAGCAATACAGTTTAAAGGGAGGCCCTTTGTTCCACAGGGAATCCAAGGAGATAAGTCAGTTTAAAGGCCAGACCAACATATAAGCATATGCATCTCCCATCTTCCTCTTACTATTCAGTCTATATCATGTCTTGGGGTACTAAAGGGTGCACTACTAGATGAGATTGTTACTATTTACAGTCCTCGGGAAATATAAATAGCCTTTTATGAAGTCACTATTGTATGGACACTGCAACCCTGATAAAATGCAATGCAATACAATGCATGTTTGGATATAAATTGATCCTCTACATCATAAGTATGTACTGTATTTTTATTTAGGTGTGCCCTGGATTGAAAGGCTAAACACAAAGTCAAGCACATTTAAAAGCATTTAAAAAAATTCACTTCAAGTATGATTATATTAAACAGTTTATTGTTTGTATGTTAGTATGTATCCATCCATTGATGCATGTAGTTTAAAAATATTGAAAGGTTCTTTTGCTTTGAACCAAACTACGTGTAAGGTGGCTAACAGTTAACAGCCTTTATAACCATGTCTGCTTCATCAGAATTGAGTGTTTAGAATAAAGTTTTTACAGAACCACATGTTGGCATCTTAGCTCTTGAAATGTGATGTATCAAACTGCATGCATTGTTCATGTGTGCATATAAAGCGTTGGAATAAATGTGCAACAGTGAGAAGGCAGGGGTAAATGTTTGTTGCCTGTCATGGTCCTATTAGGCATTCTCCCAAATTCAAGAAAGATACAATTTAATCACTGTACCACTATTAGTAACAGAAATATTGGCTGTCAAAGCAAGTTGTGGTGTAATTCAGTTTCGCCCATAATGCTGTAAGATTGTTTTAGCTCCTGGGAACTGTTATATATAGGTAACAGTGTGTTTAATAGCATCGATGTTTGCCATGTTTGCACATGGTAAGTCTTCAGGAAAACTGTGCATACAGAAATTTTGATACTCACGTATGTATGCTCATAAGTCTTAAAGCGGGTTAGGGGGTGGAGAATGTTTTTAGACAATTTCTTATTTCTTTTTATATGTTCAAAAATAAGAAATTAAGATGTTTCATAAAATCTATAATTTGAGAGTTATATATTTTAAAATGTGATAAGAATTTAGGTACATGAATTAAGACAGATATATTATAACTGGCCTTTTGGAACACTTTTTAGTGTAAAATTTGAAATGTTTAATAAATGATTCAGAATTATTTAGTGATAGTTTGCTTTAATTTGATGGTTAGAGGTTTGCAGTCCTGTTTTAAATTTTACACGTTACTTCTTCATAAGTTATGCACAAGAATGTTTGAATAAAAATGTATATAATATTTGTTCACAGGTTGGTGAAAATGGCACCCCAGTACTATGATATGACTAACTTCCCTATTTGTGAAGCACGACGTGTTTTGGAACGCATTATTGCCAAGTTGCAGAGTCGTCAAAATGACGATAACTGTTGACCACAATTTTGAAACCAGAAAACCAATTCTACTGTTTTTTAAAAAAACGAAAACAAACAACAAAAATAATAAAATATAAATTTAATGCAAAGCATGTGTTGCATGAATGTTTGTGTGGATGCAGGTATGTGTTTGCATGTTAATCATATTTGACCAGTTTGCAGGTTATTAAATTTAAAATAATAAATAAAATTGATCTGAAGCTTTTTGAAGAATTTACATGTGGACTCTAAACTCTATTTTAGTTTTTCAATATGTTTATAACATGAGCTTTCATCATGAAATTCCTGCTTGCAATGGTCCATTTGAATTTAACTATAGTGTCTTTGCAATTGTCCATTTTAATTTTTATTTGAAATTAGTGGTTTTAATTTGGTAAATTTGGACTGGTTATTTATTTATTTTTATGAAAGATATAAGAAAAATAATTTAGCTTTTACTTTTTGGTTTTTTTTTAACCTCAAATTATAGGTTTGCTTTAGTTTGTTCAAACTTTATTTCTAAAACATTCTTCTGCATGTTTAATAGTTAGTATATTATGAATGTTTATTTTTTCAATTGTAAAGGCTTGAACTTTTTAAAACCTGTTATTTTTTTGTTTTTAATTATTTGGGGGGATTCATATCTTCTGTTAAATGTAGCTATCATAGATTTCCATTGAGAAATTAAAGAATAGACTTTGTTAACAGATTATTAGTCCTGTGTGTATGTTTTCACAGTAACGTGTCATTTTTATTTCCTAGGAAAGATTTAAGGATTTGCTTTTAATACATTTGTGATGTAAACACATTTGCAGTCCATTATATGAAAATGGGTTTATTTTCAGTATAAAGTCATAATGTTATCTATAAAACTAACCTGAGTGTTAAATTATGGGTTCGTTTTTAACAATGACCTGTTTTTTTCAGTAATATTAAATATTTTCTAGCTGTTAATAGAGTGTTTGGCATATTGTCATTTAGAAATAAACCTGCTATTGCTTTGCATAGCCTTGATATTTTCTAGAGGTCTTTCAACTGCTTATGTGACTCGAGTTTTTATAATAACATGCAAAATGGTTATTTTAGTCAATGCATCATACTTTAATATAATGCATGTGGTGGGAAAATTTTTGGTTAAAAGGACAGTTTAGTAAAATCTGGCTATAACTGTACAGTTCAAAACTCCTTTGAAAATCTGTTAATATTTAAAATTCTTATATTTTAAGTGTTTCTTGAATACAGAGTAAACATTCATGTTAATGTATTAGAGCTATTATGAATGTTTCTGTTGTGCATTTATTCTCCCCCTTTATTTCCATTTGTTTTAAATCGCAAACAAATAAAAGTTTTTAAAAATTCATTATTTTTTATTATGTATTGACTTTGGTATTACACTTCCTTGATCTGGTGCACTATTTGATGGCATCCATTTCCAGCACTTAAGTTTGATACCTATATCACTTTTAGTTGCAAAAGTGTCTGTTTTGTCTCTAGATTTTTTATTTTTTCAAGTAAACTATAGGTCACTTGTGCTAACCCTGAAAAAGTATATATTGTTGCACCACTTTAAATGCAAATCAATATCATATTTGACTTAAGATGTACACTGCACTTCTCTCCATTTAGGAATATTAATTAATAATTTAATTTTTAATTAAAGTAATCTTGAAAAACCAAGTGATTTACCAATATTAATGCAAACCAAGCAGAATGTGGTGCCAAATTGCATTAAAAATAGATTCTGTTTAAGTTGTTTTTAATTGACACAGTGATTTAATACAATAATATGCATATGCATACGTCACTTAGTCTTAGTACAATACAGCTGGCAGAAATGTTAAGAAAGATTTGTGAGTTAAAATACCTTTCTCTTTTTACTTTTTTTTGTTATATTTGATGAGAATGCAAAATGTATGCAATGATGCCTTTTTCACCAAGTTTGCATCATGATACAATGAATATACAGTTTGTCATAACATTGTGGACTTTATTTTGGAGTAAGTGAAACCTTTATAACATTTTTCCATATGAAAAGTATTTCAGAAAAATAAATGTTTGTAAATTTAAAGTTTAAATTGTTTATTATGGTAGGGAGTTTTCTTGTTGACTTGTTTTTGTTTAGCATTGACTTAAAAGTGTTTGTCAGCTTCAATAAACAATTTGTGTTATATTATCTCTGAGTTTAGAGATCTGTGTAAATGGTGAAAGGATTTCATTTGTCTAGAATAATCTTTTAATCCTGGTACTTTTAAATGAAGTATATAATTTATCTTTGTAATGACCAGATTATATTATTCACTGATCAGAATTGTATGATGTCCTGTTATAAACTACTTCTGACCTCAATGCTATGTGCATTTCACCACATGAGCATCACATTTCAGTCGCATATTCTAAAGACATTTGTGGCTATAAAAATGTCAGGGTTTACTATGTCCGACTTGTGAAATACCTTGATTAATTATTCCCTTTTACAATATAACCTTCAACATTTCAGAGAAATAATTATATTTTTCTTATTATAGTATCAAACATTGATTCTATTCCAATGTAAAGCAGAGCCAGCTTAAAAAGATTTTGTGTACTTTTTTTAGAACCTGACCTGACATTTGCAACCATGTATCCCATGGTGTTTTTATTAAATGGGGATAGATACATTCAAGTGAAATATGTCTTGTAGGTAACTGAAAAATTTTATTGTGATTTTTTTTCATGCTTGTGTTTCTTAGATTTTGGATATTCATACTTTTCTTCATCACATATATGCATTTCATAAAGGTATCCCTTGACATCCTTAATGATGGGTATAATTTTACATGATAATTAAATTTTGTGCATCTTGATTTCTTGTTGTCAATAACTACCAGGGCAATAGATAATTGATTGAAAGTTTAATAGTTGTTAATCTATAGCTGACTAGAAATAGATATACACCAACCATTGACTAGGTTCAGATACATACCTATCTTTATATCTTTACAAAGAAAAAAATGAGATTCTTGACAAACATAGATGAACAAAGAAACCTTGGGTTCCTGGCATCCTTGATCTATGTGACAAGCATCGAGAGCTAAAGAAGAAATCAGAAGTAGAAGGAGCAAAACAATACAGGGAAATCCGCTCCTTGGTTGTATCTGTGCTTTTATATGCCAGTTAGTCATGGACCCTCACACGGATCTTGAAAGGAGATACAAGCTACTGAAATTAAATGCATTTTATATAGAGATCATGTCACGAATGACGAAGTGAGAAACAATTAGGCATCCCATTGTGCCCTATGAAGAGCTATTGGCCAACGCAAAATGAAATAGTATGGGCATGTCACACAACAGGGCTTGCCAAGACAATCATGCAAGGTACTGTGCAAGGAGAGGAAGACGATGGGAGGATAACATTTCAAATAAGATTATCAGAGAACACAATTGAATGGAGGAAACTGGTTGTCAGGTCATCAGTGGTGTCCCAACGGTCGACAAGACTAAGAGATATATTTTACAAATATGAATAATTTTCAGTTTTTGCTTAAGACGTGTGTGCTGCCTTGTTGAACTAATTAATGATTTATTATATACTATTTAATTAAATCAAAAGCAAGTACCACTTGTGATTCACACAGAAAATACTGTATGCATACATGATTGCAAAATCAGGCTAATAATTATTCCCGCTCTGGAATTGGAAAGAAATCCTGAGGGTTTTTTGGGGGGAATATCCCTGTTAATCTAGCCCCAAATAATTGAGAAACTGCTGTGAACTCCTTTATAAAGAAAATAGATATTGCAATGTATACTTCTTAAAAGAAGGAAAAATGTATCCTTATAAGAACTTGATTGCTTTGGACAGCTAATTAAATACATTTAATTATTTTTATTTTTTTAAATCTATCATGTGACAAATATAGCAACAAACTACATGAAATTGTTTTGTTTCTATAATATTTTAATATATATATATTGTCACGATAATGGGGGAATATTAATTTTAAAAATTTTCTCTCCCCCTAAGTGTTTTCTAACTCTAAACTATTAACAAAACAGCCAAATTAGTTTACACAAAGACGGGGGCGAAAATGACCATTTTGTCAACAACGCGAAAACTAAGTCGGAAACACTAGCTTTAAGTTCCTGCCGGAGAATGGAAAAAGTATAATTAACTTGAGAGAGAACGCTGGCGCGGAAGCGCCCCCTACACTCAATCAATCAAGCTGACTGACCCTCCAGTGGTCCAGAGGCCCATAAATCTATGTCAGTGTACCGAGTACGTGGGGAGTCGTGGGGAGTCGCTGGGACACCGATTTTGTCCGTGAAAAAGGGAGGCTCTTAGTTTTGGAAATGTAAACAATTTTTAAGAATCACCACTATAAAATGTTTGGTAGTTTAAGTTGATATTGTATTGTGAAACTACTTATTGAAACAGAATTTTGAGTTGGGAAGTTAATATTTATATTACTGTGTTGGTTTGTATGTACAACCATTTCTTGCTGTGAATTAATGTATGGCTTGCCAGGTGGCCATGAGTTGCCATAGTAACTGCAGTTTTAAAATAAAATAGGAGTAGGACTGTTGCTCTGAGATGTAATTCAGCGTGCTCTGAGAGTTAGCTAGGTAGGGCAAATGGAGATGTAAATCACAGGTGCCAACTGGGAACTTGATACTTGGCACTAATAGAAGTGGACGGCCAGGGTGTGGCCAGAATGGTCAGAATATTCGTCAGCACGTATAGTGCGGTGCTGGATGGGGGGTACCGTGTGTGCTGGAGGGGATGTGTTCTAGTCAGCTCAGAGAAAGTGATGTACAAGAACTTTGTGTATATAAAGGGATGACAGAGCCAGGAACGGACGAGAAACGTTGAGAATGTAGCATGTTGTCAGAGTTTCTCCCTGCTTTTTTGTATCAGGAAACCTCTACAACTCTAGGAGGCAACCAGAGGGAGAGTTCTTGGACACTGCAACAGAGTGCCAGATGTCTACCCAGCTGTATTTGAAGGCGCGCCGTTCAGGGCCGTCCACAGTTTTAGATGAACCAGTCAAACAGGACTGTAATCTCTGGGTTTTTCAAAGACTGTGCAAAGACCGCGGGTGATCGACTATTTCCCCAAAGAAGTGATGATTTGGCAGTATAATGTCACAGCGCATGGGAGATGTTGCAGAGTGGATAATATTACATAATAGGTATTATTGTCGCTGGAAGCAGTCAGCGGTCATGCGTGTGGCATACCGCCGAAGAATGGCAAGGTTGGCCGTTAGTCAAGTACGTAATGAGAAGAGAAGGGATGAGAAACATGAGAGAAGAGGAGAAACGAAGTTAAGAGAAGAGGAGAAACACGATGAAATGAGGAGAGACGGTGGTGAGAAGAGAAACAAAACGAAGTAATGAAAAAGTGAGAGGAGAAATTAGGCCTAACGAAGAGCGCAGCGAGAGCGTGAAATTGTAGCAGCCGTCGTAGCAGGAGGATGGCCGTTGGAGCGAACCAAGACGTCGACGGTGATTTTGTGTATCATCAAAACCCCCCCAGCACAAGAAGAAAGTGACGGTAACTATGTGAGCAGAGAACAAGAGAAAGTAACGATAACTATGTGAGCCCAGCACAAGAAGAAAGAGACGATAACTATGTGAGCCCGGCACAAGAAGAAAGAGACGATAACTATGTGAGCCCAGCACAAGAGAAAGTAACGATGACTGTGAGCAGAGCACAAGGAGAAAATGACGATAACTATGTGAGTAGAAAATTCTACTCAGGGAAATCTCAGAGCACATAAATATAAACTAAAGCTTAGGAATCCTAATTAAGCATTAAACCTAAAACTAGAAATAAACCTTAAGTTTCAATCATTGTATATAAGTAAAGGATGGTTTTAAGATTAATGTAAGAAGATATTGATGTAACTGTTTGAAGAGGACTTGCAAGTCAAATGACATTTGTTTATTATTGAACTTTGAAATAACCGTCACTGTTAATGTATTTAGAGATAGTACTGCATGAAGAATCTTGAATTTTGTACTTCTTATATTTTATTCATCATTCATCATTTTTTCTTTCTTTCTTCCCCCTTACCCCTGGGTGCAAGTGTGGATGGCTGACTGACTTAACCAACGTGTGAGAGGAAACCCATAGACCAATAAATTTGAATTTATGCTCTGATATTGAGGCTTTCTCCTGTCTATGGTTTCGAAAGAGTGGTTGCTGTCGTTGTTATACGTTGTGTCGTCTGTGCCGTCTACACTTCACCCCTACCCGTATGCAAGCGCACATGCAAACATGTCGGCAATACGTAACCTACACGCAGAATAAAATTCGAGCCAAACAACCATCTTGGTATTCTGTGTGCGGATTTGTAATAATCTTTATGCAAGTCCTACGTGGCGTCGACTAGCCACCACCCTCCCCTCATCAGAGAGAAGGTGGGTGGCGACATATATCAACACTTAAAATCTGCTAACAAGATAGAAAATAATAAAAGTCCCGCTTTACTCTTTTTTATTTTCTCATAAAGCTGTTGAAGATGAATACTCTACAACCAGCTTATACCAGAAGTAATTTTAATGAATCTCTGAAAATGGATGATTTATAGCAGGAAATTGTCTTTATAAGCCCAGTTAGATGATTGGCAGATTTAACTTGCCGGAAAGCATTGAAGTATCTCTTGGGATTTCTTTTCACTTTAACAAAATTAACTAAATTAATTGGTTTAGGTACTCTTTCACTGAGGTATCTGGTATTAAAATTATGATCTTACTGCATTACTGAGAAACTCATCGCAGTTTTGAAATAAAATCATGATATGGTAATTGGCTGCTTCCAGGCATATCTCTTCGAATTTTTCTTAATAGCTTGGAGGTCAATGAAGGTTTTCGCTTGGAAGTGAAATGAATTAGTTATTAAACCTATAATCAAATTGTGTTTATTTTTTAATCACGTGTGCTTCACAATTTCATTATAATTAGATATACACACTGCTAAACAATAAAGATTAATACAATTTTATTCTTAAAATAATTATTCTGATAAAGTACCTGCCACTTTTTGAAATATAACAGGGGGTGGAGAATAAATCTGATTTACCCACAATAGATGGAGTTCATACCTAACAGTAACATGAAACCATGCATGTGTATATTTCAATGACTTTCTGCAGTTTGATGACCTTGCATAAACATACAACCTTAGATCGAGCTCACGTCTGGTCTGTGTCTTACTGACCTAGTTATGCCTGAAAATCACTGACACAGACTACGATACAGATCACAGCTGGTCTTTGTATACTTAAGAGTTTTCCTGCTTAGGTATTTTTTCCCCACACTTTACCTTGGTGCACGTAAACTTACTTCCCTTTACTGTCCACGGAAACTCTTACATTAGATCTAAACGCAGACTTCAATCAGTTTTGACTATTTAAATTCAACATTTTATATAACTACTGAATTAATATCTTCATTTTTTTCATTCTTATGCTGAATTATATCTTTTTAGACTTGTCTTACTAGAGCTTTCTTGATCTTTTAACACATTTTGCTTTCTGGTTAACTCTGTAATATCTGAAGACGTTTCATATTTAAAATATTTCACTTGGGATTATTCTGAGAGCATCATAAACCGACCCACTTCAAGAATCATTCCACTTCATTGGCTGGCTACCTGTTTACAGTGATATTCAACACAGTGCTCTTCTCTTGGTAGTGCTGGTTCCAAACCTAAATCCTGCCTGATCTTCGTTATATTAAATTGTCTGGTTAAAGCCTTACATCCTGTTTGATCTTTGTTATGTTTCTATCTGGTTCCAGCCCTGAATGCCTGATCTTAGCAATGCTTCTGGTTCCAGTCCTTAATACCTGTCAGATTTCCTACATGTATGCAGTGTACACTTCTGCTAGACGCTTGCTCTTGCAGGCATACATTTCGGTATTGCTAAAAGCAGTCCCTGGTCAATGTGCTTTTGCGTATCAGGGTAATTCTACCTGGAGTATGCTGCCTTTTGACCTCGTGTCCAGGTCCAAGCGGTGAATAAAACGTTGGTTTTCATTACACACATCAACACACACAAGGCGGCTAAGAAAAAACCCTAAGAGGAAAAAAAAAAACACACCACAAAATAACACGCGCACAAACACGGTCAGACATGGAGACACAACACAACGCACGAACACCACACCACACCCTCCTTGAATACAAGAGATAGGAGGAAGGCCCCACAGGAATCTACCAAGAACTGAAAACATCCAAAAGATGAAAAGTTCTAACGCAATCCCTGTGGGCGCACTGTTAGCGGAACTACTACTACTACTGGGCAAAAATGAAACTCTCTCTTCTGTAGTCAAACTAATCTAGTTTACTTTTATGTGATTTATTTGCTTCAAGTCATTTCCAATTGGATTCATGGTTTAATTTTGTGAAGGTTTGTGTAGGCATTTTCAAATAAAACTCTTTAGGGGCTTCAGTAAGAGTAATCGCCCTGTGAAGTTTTTTTTTTTTTTTTTTTTTTAAGGTCACGTCTTGTTTGTAAATGTAACTGATACTTTACTTGGTGATCTAGTTTCATTAGGGACATTCCATGCAGTTCGTGTGCAGTTTTAGACTCCTCGCCTTTCTTGCAAGGCCTACTTTATTCCACCTTCCCCACTCCTGTACGTGCGTACGTTGGTTCGTTTTAGACTATCTCATCCATATCTAATGTTTTCATTGTCCTATTTTCAATAGGCTGTTTTAGATCAGTTTCAAAGCCTTAATTCACAGAATAACGCTTAATCAAATTAGCAACTTTAATAAACATTAAATAAATTATTTTTTAAAATAACCAGTTCAACGAGATTTATTCAATGACCGCCAGTTCAGTTCGTATTTTAAGTTGGTTGTACAATATATATTAAAACGATTAATTTGCTTTTAAATGCTAAATATTAGCAATCCTCTGGATAATGCATTATTAAATTTTTTTTTTTAAATAGCGATAATATGCAATGATTTATTTAATATTACAGCATGCAGCTGTCATAAACTCACATTTTTTATGGTAATGATATTATGTTGAAATACTATTTAAAGCAAATTTTTTGTTGTTGCTCCTAAAAGGGTTTCTAAATCTGATAATCTGAATGTTGGTGACACATTCATTAAATTTAGTCATTCTGAAATCTTGTGTACATTTTGAAAATCCCCATCCCCCACCCACCCCCAACACACACATACTCTCTGTCTATAACTTCAATAAATATAGAGCAGCATTCAGCACACATTTTACATTGTTACTTCTAAAAAATTCTGTGTGCTTACTGGCACTTTTTCATTGTGACTATTGTGGATCTCTTCTCTTTGGTCTGTTACTGCGTCTTTCGAAGGAGCTTCAAAAGTTTGAAAATCACTTCTGATAGGATTGTTCTCAGAACTCCAAGAACTGGTCATGTCAATTCAGTCTTCACTGACTATCTGTTTAGAGCAAATCTATAATGTCTCTTACCGTTATACTTTACTGCGGTTCTAGCCCCGTGTGCCTGTCCGATCCCACACGTTGTAGGCCCACGTACCTGTCTAATCCCACATGTAGGCCTACGTACCCGTCTGATCCCACACGTGTATGTCTAATCCCATACGTGTACGTACCTGTCTGATCTCACACGTGTACGTACCTCTCTAATGCCACACGTGTACATACCTATTCCCACATGTTATGGACCTAAGTAACCCATCTGATCCCACACGTGTACATACCTGTCTGATTCCACATGTAGGCCTACATACTTTTCTGATCCCTGATCCCACATATGTACGTAGGCCAACATGTCTTATCTTACCTGCAGCAGGCTTGAGATTTTTTCAGCATTTGTTTATTTTACTTGGAATTTGCTGCTTTTTTAAGCTTAGATGCAAAGAGGTCATTTCCAGATGACTCGAGTAATTTATCTTTGAGAATATCACTTTCGCTTGTGTCACTGTTCACATTGTATATTTGTAAATTCATTTTATTTTTGTTTCTCTTTTGCAATTACAGTTATTTGTTGTGCATTTATAATTATGCAAGTGATTAATTTTTTAAAAATTCTCTAGCTTTACTAGTTTGTATAATGACCTTGTGTTATGTGTACTTATGTGTTTAAGTGGTTTCTCTAAAGATTTTGTGTAGCTATTGTATTTGTTATCATTGTGTTGAAGTAGTTGGTAAGAACTCTTCATGTATTTTATTTGAAATTATTGTAAAGTGTTTGAAGTTTAATAAGAATAAGCGCTTTAATTAGGTATTATTATTACTGATTAGATGGTTACGAGATGGCAGACTGTAATAGAAGAAAAAAGTATAACGTCATAATTTCTTAACTCACTTCCTCCTTGTCAAATCAATGTGTGACATTGTATAGACAGCCATTAACTATGCTGAAATACACGTTTTCGCAAAAATGCACTTTTTAAACCTTAAAGGACAGACCCAGAGAGGAGGAGCCAGTTGACATTTATAGAAGTTGCGGAAGACAGATAGGTTATATGTATATACGTTGTATATGTATCAGTGGGCCAACAACCTGGCTTGCGGCACGTTGGGTGCGTTTTAGGTCAACTTGCACGCGGCTCTCACGTGAATTTCGTCCATCGTCTCAGTTTGCCAAGGGACTTGACTAGGATTGATAAATGCAGTTTAAGTGCTTTATTCATGATACTTTTGATATTTAACTGTTCGCTTCCAATTTTCGATGATTTTGCACATAGTGACAAAACTCTGGGAAAATATTCTAGAACTGAAGAGGTCTTTCTAAAATTTAAAGTGACTGTCATTTTCGATAAAAATTTTTAGTTACTTTTAACGCAGTAACGAATAGTAATAATAATAACTATGTAACCTTGCTAGGTAGGCGAGAGTACTTTAAAAAAAAACAAACACATTTGAAATAAGTTAAAGTGAAACATTCTTAGAGAATAGCCGGATTTTCTTTTATTGTAGATTGACTAACCCACGAAATATCGAATTTAAAGAGAAGAATAAAAATGTATTAATTGATAAAACCACTCTAAATTATCTTTAGCCGCACCCTCATATACAGTTATTTTAATTTACTCAAGTCGTTTGTTGTGGCAAAAGAACAAGCAGGCGACATTTGTAATGACATTAGTATTTGGCAGTAAAGTTTACTGTATCCCCTTTCAAAACCACAGACAGATAACACGATAGAGAATATATTATTTACTAACGATTAAGTTTTTTTTTTTCATAGTGTAACATTTTTTTTTTTTACGTGAATTACATCCCCTTGAGAATTGCTTTCTATTTCTTCTTGCTCCTAAATAATCGAAAGACTCCGTGAAAAGATTCTTTCGTCGAACATTTTTATTTTTTTGTACGAGTCTTTTCTTCGTTGACAGTTGAAATAGTTTTATACACAGTTTAAAAAAAATTATATGCATACTTACAAAAAATAATGTTCTGTGCGTATTATTTATGGTGATAATCGTGGCGATTTATTTTGGAGCATTTTGTTCAGGTCTCAAAAAGTGGTCAAAATAAGATGGGCAAGGGGTGTTTATTTATGGTGGTTAAGTTTCCATAATCAAACCATCAATGTCAGTAATCCATTTTATATGTACACTCTATTTCAATTTATTTTTGTGCCTGTAACGTCGATAGGTTTTATCAGTTTTCATTTCAGTCAAAAATATTTTCTAGATATTCTTGTAATAATTCTTAATAGCATACTTTTCAGCATGAGATTTTTAAAATAAAAACTTCTTGTTGCCAGACATTATTTACAACTACAACAAAAATTACAGGAGTTTATTGAAATTAATGTAACTAATTTTAATGTATATTATTAATATGATCGACTGTTTTTGTCTAATTTTTCCTTTTTGAAAAACATATTCACTTCATCTGCCGTAGTGAAATACTGTGTCAAATACACTAAGTGTTAATGCACTCTTGTTTTATAGAAAGCAAGCAATCTGATATTGATACTATACTTCACTGTAGCGGTATTGTATGGATAATAAGTGATACTTGCTTCATACTTGCCAGTTTAAAAGAAAACCGCCCTCGGCAGGAGGTGTTAGTAGAGTTTGTTCTTATTGAGGGAGTGTTGTGTTGTGTCACTTCACAAGTTTTATGAGTTAGTTTTTCCTCGAACAGCTGAAAATATAATGTTGAAAAGACCCTTCCAATTCAAATCAACCATCAACCAGAGCTGCTCGACTGACACTGGCACATTTAGCACAGGACGTTAAGATACTCCACCCCGTCAATTTATGGCGTCACATATTTGCTCTCATGCAAAGATTTCGTCTTTGACCTTGCATTGTTAGTCCTTCTACAGTTTACCCAATGGAAAAATTTCATTTTATGCACTGATATATCAGAAAGAAAATACAGATTCTATCTTGGTCAGTCTAAACACTTTGAACTAAGAGATCCCTGTATGAACCGCAAACAGTACAAATCGTAATTCAGTTCAGGTCTTGGATCAAATTCGGTGCAGCTGATTCTTCATCCCGTCTTCGTCTTTTGGCGCAGCTCTTCTCATAAATACCATCCATACTTTGTTGCTTTTTTTTTTTTTTATTTAAAAAGGTAAGAATCATTCGTGTCTTTAGTGTTCCAGTGAAACGTCTGTTATAAAGTAAATTATTTTGAAGTCCGAGTCTGAATCTACGAGTGGACTGCGGCTCTAAAAAAAAATATATATATATTTTTTTTAGCTGTTCAGGATTATGAAAAAGAGAGGTATGCACTATGCAGGAGCATACTAGTATCGGAAAAGGGACTCTATAATTGTCTGATTCAGTAATGATTGGGGATTTTTTTACTCCTTTTTAAAATTTTAACCAGGTCTTTTGGGGTGTTCTGCAAATGACAATTGAAATCCACAACATCGATTCTTTTTAAACCGATAAACTATTAATTTTTAAAAGCAAATATTTAAAAGTAGTTTTCACTCATTTCTTAAAAAGAATTTTAGTAGTAATTCTTTATTGCAATAAGAGTCCATCTTATGCTATTTGTTGGGTGTTTGTTTTTTCCATGGAAAACAGATTATGTATGATAAATATTGAGTACATTTACTCATTTTACTGATTTACATTTACTGAAAATTACAACAGCAACAACCCCCCCCAAAAAAAAACAAAAAAAACCCAGCAAGTAAACATTCATCACCTCACCTAGAACAGTAGAAGATCTAATACACACATTCCTTCACAACTGTCAAGTAACTTATCCAGACTACACACACACTCAACACCAGCTATATTTAAAAAATAAATTCATACAAAATCATGTGAACTTATATTTTAAAAATAAAATCATTAATTGATTTTGCTTGTTATTTATTTACTCAGATTACTGGATTCTAGCTTTGTTATTAGATACAGTGAAACCTCACTATAATGCGATAATTAGAGTCCATAAAATCAGATTGCGTTGGTCGCATTAATGCAGGGTTTTACAATATTTTACTTTTTTCCGAGAACATATATGTGTATTCATGTCTAATGCAAAAAAATTGGGTTATTATCGGACGAATATTAAATAGAATGCATTATTAAGATATATTCAAAATAATGGACGGATAATACATTTATAGGTTGTTACTATGTGTTAAATATTTGTACTAATTTTCATTTGTTTGTATGATAATACACATTGACTGTATACATGTACTTTCAACTGATTGCAACTAACAACACTGCCAAGCCTGGCCAATATGTTGGCAGCTTTAGTTCTTTGATGTTTATTAAACTGTGAAAATCTTATCAGTCACCACTTTGTCTGCTGCTAGGCTGTGTATGAGTTAAAGAAGAAGCACATGTTTGCTATTGTTTGTGCAATGATTGTATACAGAATTAATTGAATATAATCACAAAGATACTTACTGGCTTTACTCAAGGATCAGTAATAAGTAACATTTCTGATAGTGTTTATTTTGGCATAACACTTCAAAAACCTGGTGAAATTGTTAAATTTTGCTTTATATTAACTCTTCCCCAAAATGATAATAAACATTTTACAGACTATTTCTTGTACTTAAAAAAAAAATTTTTTCCCCCAGTACAAGAAAAATACATGTACATGAATTTCAAATTTCAGGAACCACACCACGATCATATTACATATATATTCAAATTCATTCACGATCTTATCCCCAAAATGAAGTTAAATATTTTTTACATTCTTTTTCACATGCTTTGAAAAAGAAATTATGTTCGAATGAATATACAAAATTTCGGGAGCCATGCCACAACCGTGTTATATCCAAATTCGTGTTATTGCAGGGTTCCACTGTATTTCTTGAAAGAAATAATTCTGTTGGTTGACATAAGATTGATATCAGATAATAATTAAAACAATAAATGTGGGTTTATAAGAATAATATAAATACATGATATAACTATAATAATAATTTATTATGTAATTTACAGTTACAAAGTAATATGAAGGAAAGATTCAAATCTCATAAACCTGACTTTCTTTAACCTGGAAAATGTATTGTTACACTATGTGTTTTGAATGCTGTTTTAATATTTTATAATTATATACTTCTGTTTTCTTCTTCCCTCCCATCCTCCAACATTTGTAACATTTAATTTTTCTTTTGTAGTTTCCCTTATCCTGGTGACCCTGGATCAGCACCAGAAGATACGGCTCGGCATCGGGGCCTGGCGTGGGTTTGATGTTGTAAAGGTCCCACCCTCTTTTCTGAAATTGAAGGGCAGAAAGCAGAGAGCTTCAGCTTGTATCTACAGACATTTATGCTCCTCTACCAGAAATCTGAGAGATTTGTCTCATTTAAGCAAAACCATAGCCAAGCAGGATTTTATCTTCTTCCAGCTTTTAACAGGTAGAAGAAATCAGTTGCAGAAGGATCTGAACGCTGCATTCCCCTGTGTACCAGAACTTGAGACCTTCAGGAGTGTACTTGACAATAAAACTTAATTTGTCATAAATTGTACTGTGGTGAAAATTTTAGTACAAACAGTCCTTGTTTGTCTTAGACTTTGGACTGCATATTTTGGTTAGTTACAGTTTGTGTCCAGAAATACTGCACAGTAAAAAGAGAACTGACCTAAAATATATTTTCCAAGTACAAGTGACACACCAGATCCAAAACACAGTTGTTCCTACTGCCATTACAACAAGAAAGAAAATATGGTGGTGGAAATAACAGAGGACAAAATGCATCCAAAGCATCACAGCACAACCAGGTATAATATGCCAAACATATGCAAATTATTTTATACCTCAGGAATATAATACTTTTAGTGATAGAGGTTTTTGTTGTTGATGGTGGCGTCAGGTTGTGGAAAATATATTTTTTAATCACAATATTTGCAGTAGTAGTTTAGTTTTGCTGCTGAAATCAACTAGAAATCAGTAACACAGACGAGCATTTATCAACTTTAGATAGTAGCTGTAGTTTTCTCCCCTACATTGATTAGGTTAGAACTGAACTTTTGTGCAACAAAACAAAATTGTCATGAGGAAAGAAAGTCATGATTGTGTCAATAATTAGAGCATATTTTTTCAAATGATATTCAGATTTAAATATATATATATACTTTAAAGTAAATAAAAGAGCTGATGATATTTGATTAATAAAAAAATCTAGTCATCTTTACCTCTTTAAAAGAAAATGGTTCTCAAAGGTAAAGAACTTCATACACGTAGGAATAAAAATCATTTGAATCAAATGTGACTGCTTGTTATTGGGCTTATACCTGAACATTTTGGCTATATCCAAGTTTTATTTTCCTGTGTATTAATGTTAGAAAGATGTATGAAGAGGTTTAAATGACTAGATACATTTCAAATGGTTTAAAAAATAAATCTGTTTCAGGTTGGTTTTGTTTTAAAAATGTGATTTACATTGTTACAGTATTTTTTTAATTGGGGTATATTTTGAAGTAATTTATTTTGATGTTAAAAAAAAATTAATACTAAATTTTAAAACCTTCAGTATTTTGGAGTCTGTGCATGATAAATAACAATAGTCGTAGTAGGCTTACAGTTCACATAGAAAGATCTTTTAATTTTAGTCAGTTTTAGAATGGTAGGTATCATATTAAATTGCCTTGTAATTTAAAAAAAAAATCTTTACATTTTTATTTGTTATTATTTTTATACAGAAAGCGCCGTTTTCAGGAAGATCATGCAGAAGAAAAAGGGGATATCACCAAATGTTTACCCCCACCTTCAGTCCCTCAAGTCAGAGAGAATACTTCTTCTGCTCAGGAGCAGAATGTGTGGGGAGATGTGTTTAAGAGTCGGGAGCACTTTGTTGAAATGCACTTATCTTGATTAAGTGTTCAGTTTGTGCTTTGTTTATTTTTTCATTTGAAAATAATGCAGAGTACAATTAAAACTAAATTTGAACATCTGATTTTTGTGTTCTGTTTTTCTTCTTCATTTTTTTGTGTGTCATGTTGGAAACTAACTCTTTATTTCAAAACTATTTTGACTTTATGATAGTTGACATTTTTACAGCATTCTAGTAATTTGTATCTATATCAAAGTATAGAAAGATTAAGTAGTGTAGTGAATGCTAAGATAGACAAGATTATAAAAGCATTATTGTAAAAAAAATTAGCATAATAGGGGTAAGAATGATTTACATATTTATGCATACATATTTCTCATTTATAATTATATAATTTTTAAACACTCTATTTTCATATTATTTAAAGTACATTGCGTTAAAAAATGAAAAAGGAAGAAAATATGTATTAGGTACTATATAATTATAAATCTTGGTGTATTATTGCCTAGTTAGACTAACTATTTTTGACAACTAGAAAATGTATTTGACCATTGTTAATGGTATTGTGAAGGATGTTTGAAATATAATACTGAAGTAAATACATTATAAAATTATGCTCTGATTATTTATGTCGGGGATTGCCATTGCTATAATCATTGCAAACAATTTGTAATCCATCTCTTACCATTGCATTGTCTATATTGGTTTGACCACCCAATCATCCAGTTTTAACTCATCTTTACTGGAACTTACATTTGTAGTTGTACAAGTAGTGGCTCTTGTCTCTACTATCTTTATTAAAAATTTTCTCATTGTTTACTTCACCATCACTTTTCATATTGTGATTTTGCTCACAGTTATCCACCATTTGGAAGAAAGTCATCTTTGAATGCCCAAGTTGAAGAAAGCTTTTTTAAAATATCAGAAAAAACTGCAAAAAGCTCGTTTCATTCTTGGATGAGGGGAGGTAACAAATTTATCAGCTGACTACAACAATAGCATGGTAGTCTTGCATTTTGGAAACGCACATTTGTGTGTTTATCTGAGAGTGAAAGGAACAAATATATTAATAATACAATTGGGTTAGGGTAGCCTTGACTTAAAGCTACCCACTTAAGACCCAATTAATCTTCAATTTCAATTACATAATCAGCAACATCTGTTAATTATTACTTATGAGGTGAACTAGTTCAAATGTGGATGAATAGCAGGCATTTACTGGTCATCACTCACACTAAGGTATAGGTATGTATTATTTTATGTATAAATGTTCCATTAAAAGACATGAGCATTTACATACAAATTCCAACTTGCTTACCCAATCAAATATGAAAAGTGTAAGAATGGAACTCATTTGTAACCCAAGTCCCAACTTAACAATAGCATTTCACTTATAGAAAACTAAGAATATAAGTCTGGTTAGGTAAGGTGATCTAAATAAAATATAGTACTTTATCTTATAAAAACCCAAACAGTCCTTACAATAATTACACATAAAGTACACAAGGTCTTTATACATGCTACTTAAAATATATAAGAAAACTAAGGATATAAAGCAAAATGAATGCACAAGCAACTTCTAATGTATAACAAGTAGTTTATTTACAAAAAGAAACAATGAATTTACAGGTGCACTAATTGAATAATGAAAGAAGAGACAGTGCTATTTGTGCTGATGAAAAATATGTCATGAGAGCCTCTTGATCATGATTTGGTTTGAAAGGCAGCCAATTCCAGACAGATGGATCCCAATCAGCAAATGAATGATGACCATATGTCATGTACTTTTCTTTTGGAATGTTGAAATTGCAAGCCTGACGATAAGCTCAAATTCTAACCAATATGTAAAATGAGATCAAATGCATTTAGCAGAGATGAGAGTTAACAATAAGAGAATATCTGTGAACACAGAGGTTTCTGTAGCATCAACAGTAAGAAACTTGCAAACAGTGCTTATTCAGCTCATCACTAGATATACTGCTATACAAATAATGAAGATGTATCATTGTAAGGAGAGGAAGAAAGTACACCCAGAGCCCAGATTTCTTAGTGACTGACTAAATTTAATGGGAGTGTAGCTAGTATTTATTGACCCTAGCCGGCAGAGGTATTGACCAGCAGGCCCTTTCAGCAGCAACAGGAATGAATTTAGTTTCATCATTCATTTGTAATTTATTACTCATAATCTAATCAGACATAAATCTCTACACTTTGGATGATGGAAGCAGTTTCATTTGAGCAACTGGACATGTACATTGGACATCAGCATACAACTGGTTGGACGACACAATAGTGATGATGGGCTTTTTATAGAACTACAGATATTGGCTGAAATGTGAAGATAGGTAGTTGTTGAAACTGTGTTATGGCTGTTAGGAGAATGTAAGTCAGATAACAGTATGCTGCTAATTTGATCTCTAATAGCTTTTAATTTGCCACAGGAAAAAAATTGATCTGGTTGGTTGGAAGATTGTGGTAGGAAGTGGTGAAGATTTATTTCTTGCCAATTTTAATTTTATCAGATTTGCTAAATACATTTTAATGTCTCTTATATATAGAATGTCTGTTTAAATATGTGATGTCATCACTTAGTTTTGCACAGTAGAAGGTTGATTGTGAGTGTACTTATAGGAACAATATTTATAGCATTCTGTTGGATGCTTGATGAATCTGCTTATGGATGGTTACATCTGATTACATCTACTGCCTTACAACTTTACATCATTCTATCTTGGTACTTTTTTAGCTCATCATTTATATTGTTGTACCAAGGAGTAGATTTCCTCACTGTAACTTAACTGACAGTTCTCAGGGCAGGCACATATCTATTTGCTCAATGATGGATTTTCATAGCTATTAGTTGTGATCTTGTGTAATTGCTTACAAAATTACACATACAGCAACCTAGTGTGTTACCTCTAAGAGGCAACATATGTTGTTTTATTTCTTTAACAGTTTGAAAGCATAGTTTCTAACCTCAAACAAGTAAAATGCAGTGAATTTATTTTTCTTCCTTGTAAAAAAAATACTATTTTAAAACTTATGTTCCATAAATGCTATTCTTTATGTAGATATAGTCATTATTTTGAACCATATTTTAATGTTTCAAATGAAGTTGCTATAATGCACTATTTTTATAAAAGCAATAAATGAATTTCAACAAGACAAACAGTTTTTTGTATATATATATATATATACAGTCTTTTATACACTGCTCATAAAAGTAGAAGTTTTAATTTTATTATTCCAGGTTGGATCAAATTTTGCATACAAAAGGAAAGTGGCTGGCTCTCTAACTTGAATATCTGTAGTAAATTTGAACCACTACATCTGATGACAAATTTTTAAAAGTAGGGTCTTTGATATTCCACTTGTTTAACAAACGGCTTAATCCCATAAGGATCTGATTCCATTTTCTCAACAAAAATGTGTGCTTATATTAACCTCTGAATAATCGTTGGACATATAAATAATGTATACCTTTTAATATTTTAATGGAGCCATCCATTTTTATTTTATACACCAAGTTTGATTCAGTCTGATTAAAAAAATTACTTTAAAAGCAGTTTTATATAAAAGTGTTTGCATTCAAAATTATTTTTAAAAAAAATGTTTTATGTTTCACTTTTTAGTCATATATATATGCTGTGCTCCGTATAAGATGACAAGCTAAAGTTTATAAGGCATGAGTTTGAAAAGATTTCTATGTTTAAAAATAAAATAAACAACAAAAAAAACTGTGTATGTGTGTGTGCATGCCAGGCACATGGTACATATGCACTTAAAGATAATACTAAAATAAAAATCTGTTGAATTTTCCAAAGAACAGATAAAGAAGAGATTGATCAGATTATTATTGTGCATACACACCTTATAATGACCTTTTATTTTAAAAAGAAATAAAAAATCAATAAATAATTATTAATTTTAATAAAACTCATTGCGTCCCCAAAAAAATTAATTGCTTACACTGTCTCCATAGTCAATTCTGCATTCCATATTTCATTTCTGTAGGTTACATACATCTGAAGACATATGTATTCAAAGATTTTTTTTAAAAATCTGTCGAAAAATAAATATATAAATATGTATTCTCTAAAGTCTAAATAAAAATATATAACATAGTAATTACAGTAATATAAGACATACACTATTAAAGTCAATATTTGAATGAAATAACTTTAATGAGATTAATAATTAAAATTTAATACCTAATATATAGTGTAAACAGGTATTGTTAATTATGTCAATGTACATACAACCCCTTTGTTACTCTCAGTGTGAGGTTAATAGACACCAGTTAATTAAGAGCCATGTTGTTCCATGTTAATTAATTAAACTTGGTTTGATCAGTTAAAAAAAATTACTATCGACATTGTAGATTGTGTAGTTATATAACAATAAGTAATAATGTAATGTAGGAAATGTTATAACAAACAATTATTAATAATTATAGATACCTAATATTACACAAAGATTTCTGTATCGTCTGTTTGCGTAAGTGATAATCAGAGAGATTATCTTCTTTTATCTATTATTTAAATCGTTTCATCACAAGCTTTTCATGCAACTTTATATGTCCTGGAATATTTTCAACCGATGGGCACTGCATAATTTGTCAGCAATGCAGCATTTATGACCTGAAGCCTTAAATGTTTTTAGATTCTATAACGATTTCTTGGTTTCACTAACAATTCGAGAAATTACTTTTACTGTGGCTGTATCTACCATCGAACTTGCATTGTATGCAAACAGAACCAAGCACTATGTCTTTTTAAAAAAAATACTTGGCTCCCACTGATCTCTAATGTTCTGATATATATAAATAAAAAGACCTGAATGGCGTTTTGCCAGCACTTGGAATGCTTAGTGCCGTAGTCACATGATATGGCGACGCTGTTGCTACGTGACGCTGCGCGAATCTAAGAGAGTTACATCCCATGTCAAAAGGCTTCGTTATGGTTGAAATCGATAATATTGACGCAGACGCACATTTCAGTTCTATATCACTGAACACTGTGCACCTTTTAACAGAAATCCCGCAGTGACCCCAGGGCAGCTAGACAAGCCCACGGCCATGACTGTCGGTGAAAGCAAGAATAACAGTAAGTTTGCACTTAAAAGTAGCCTTACTAATTTCAATCTGTCCTGTCTCGGTTTTTGAGGCAGAGTAGAACTAGAAGGCGGCACAAACTTTTAAGTTTGAAAATTAAAAAAAAGTTCGATGATAATAAAAACATCGCGTGTAATATTAAACAGTAAAGTAGGAATTGAATTTATTTGAATAATTAGGCCATTACTATGTCATAAAATTTTTATCACTAATATTTTTGTCCCTATTGTTTTTTCACATTTTTTTCATCCCAGGCATTAAGAATTCTTGTAGCCCGAGTTCTTCGGCTTGATTGTAGCATTCGCCAGATCGCCTCTGACTGACCGTGACGGTCGGAAACCACAGACTCTTAATACTTATCCATACAACGCCAATGTAACCTTATATGTTTCTGCTAGCTAGGTTACTGGCCTTTCAAAGTTTAAAGCCAGTAGTTTGAGTGTAAAACAGTTTCAATCAGTCTTTTGTTGAATTAAAAACTTTGTCAAGTTGCAGATTTTCCCTTCCATTTATCGACATCTGCATTTCCATAAATTTATCCTCTAGATTCAAATAAATCATAGTCTGATATGGTCTGACGTATCTGCTTCTCTAGTAGTCTATATACACGCATACACACACACACACACACACACACACACACACACACACACACACACACACACACACACTATAGTAGTGAAAACACCGACTGACATCATTGATAGGCGTGTATAGTTACCATATTTCTTGTTCCCACTCTTTCTTACTGTCACTTTCTGCTGTTTGACTTCGGAAAGTCTTATTTATTTGGGTAGTTTCCATCTGACAATCATTTCGTCAAGAGACTTGAAACTCACAGTAGAACTATAGTAATTTAACCACCGTCTTTTTTTTCTCCTTCTCTAGAAACAGTTAACCTACAATGATTAATATTGTATAGTGATGATGGTTGTTTGACCAAAACCACACAGATATAGGATAACTTCTGGTGAAATCTAGATTGAAATATTATTAGGCCACTCTGCTACCTAATCTCAATCACAAAAGCAGACGCTAGCGGCAGCAACGCTGTTGGACAGGTCCTTTTTTAGTTCACTTGTTTCAGTGAATCATGTTATGCATTAAGTACTTTATATATATATATATTATATGTTTGTATGTGTATAATATTTTTATTAAGTGTCTGTACATAAATGCGTTTCAGACTAGCGACGGTAATCTCGTGATATTTCTGCGTTGTCACCAACATATTAATTTTTGTCTGTCTTTGTCCAGCCGTTCACCAGGAAATCAATCACAGTTAACTGATTGGTTTTCTTGTAGAACATATGCTAGTAGTATATGTGTAAGAAATCAAAGCACTCGTATCAGCATGATCCATTTCTCCCGTCTTTTTCTTTTCCTTCTACTATCAGTTTTACCACGATTGCAACATTTAATGTACAGTTATAGTGTCAAGGCCATCGGATGCAGAACATACAGTTTTGTTTGTTCATAAATTGAAAGTCGTCAGGATTATCACGTTGGTAGGGCATAGATTTATAACACCAAATGAAGCAGATAAAAGCTGATTGTTATTTTTCTTGCAATAGATATCTTCAGATTAGTTGAGAATAAGATGCATAAAGAAATATCTAATAAATGTTAGCACTACTATCATCAACATTCAAACCGTAAATGTCTAGTAACATTTGATTCCAGCTTATCTCTCACCAGAATTATGCCCAGACTTTCTCTGTATATAATATAATAACGATTGATTCCAGACTCTTACCAAATTTATGCCCAGATATTCTCTGTATATAGTAACGATTGATTCCAACTTATTTCTCACTAGAATTATGCCCAGACATTCTCTGCTCATAAAAACGATTGACTCCAGCAACATATTTTTATACCCAGACATTTCTCTATACATAGTAATGATTGACACAAGTTTATCTCACCAGATTAATGCCCCGTTTTTCTCTATAACGATGTCGCCATATTTATCTCCGTACCTTCTCTATACTTAACAGTAGTAACGATTGACTCGAGCATGCCATTATATTTAAGCCCGTATCTGCTCTATACTCAACAGTCAGGATGGGTCCAGGTGTATCTATCACCACATTTTCACACCTTTTCTCTGTCTACATCAGCATTAGTAACAACTCATACGGGCATATCTTTTCCTAAATTTATTAATGGACGTTGTCCAAAATATAGATATTTATAAAAAAAAGAAAAAAGAAACGACTGACGCAGAGAAACATGTCTTTGTCCAAATGCAATCTGTCTTTCCAGTTTATTAGCGACTGGAGTAACGGAGTAACCGACTGGCTACTAACACTCCTAAGCTCTGCAAGCCGTTATCGGCGTGCCTAAACACAATTAATAACTAGTATCAAAGAAACCGACAACTTGCGTCTAAGCCCCTGTCGTGGTTCCAGCTAACCGCGGAGTACCCAGGGGTGTTAAGCTGTTAACACAATTTAAAAAAAAAATTAGAAGGAAGAAAGAAATGTTAAAAGTGAGTGGGGGGGGGGGGGGTAGAGACAGGGAGGAAAAAAAATCAAATCGATATAAGCACAAACATTCATATGTGATTGCTGTTGTATTGTTGCTGTATTGCTGTTGTAATGTTGAAAAATTGATGTACATATATTCGGCTGTTGGCAGTGTGAACAGTCCGATCAGGACTATGTGTAGACTGGCTTTGCATCACTGAATTTGAATACCGGACGCGATCGGAGATGGAAACACATTATTAAATCATACAGCAGCACGTGCAAGTAGGATATGGAACAGAGTTCAGTGGATGATGGTTATGGGTGGTATGGTGGTGATGGGGGGTGGGAGGGCACATTGGCAAATAGCATAGCATCGTTTAACATCAATATTGTAGTCAACAACGTCACTGGTCAGCAGCTTGGAAGACTGATCAAACGGTTGGATGGAGTCTCTGGCGACTTGTTGACGTGTGTGAATAGCACAAGCCTAAACAATGACTGTTCACACTGAGACAGTAAGCCATGTACACACGTACAACATGAATAGTATTGGCCTGTATAATAACTTGACAACATGAATAGTATTGGCCTGTATAATAACTTGACAACATGAATAGTATTGGCCTGTATAATAACTTGACTACATGAATAGTATTGGCCTGTATAATAACTTGACAACATGAATAGTATTGGCCTGTATAATAACTTGACAACATGAATAGTATTGACCTATATAATGACTGTCTACACTGCGACCAGTAATAAGTATGCAAACTAAGTGTAACAAATCAGTGTTAATGACACGTACATAATAAAATAATTATTCTTTTGCTGTGTGCATTGCAATCGCATTACTGGCCCTATAATGTTAGTAAATGTCATTGTATTGAATTTTGTAGGCCTTTATCTATCAGTACGTCTGCCATTGTATTGAATGTTGTAGGCCTTTATCTATTAGTATGTCTGCCAGTAAAATGAATGTTGTAGGCCTATAATTATTAGCATGTCTACCAGTGTATCTAATGCTATTATACTGTCGCCAGGAGAGTTCGGAGAGTATGATAGCGAAGTGGATGAGTCAGGTGAAGAATTTCAACAGAACGGTAAAAGACGCGGGAAAACTGGTGTGTCTTGATTTGTGTGGTGTTGGTGGTTTGCGCTTCAAATTTTCAGATTAATCTCTCGCATTTTTACCGTTCACTGATGTGGATTGCCTCAAAATCCTCTGCACACGTCATTTTACAATATACGTCTATAACACAGATAATCGCTTTGGTTGGAGTGATCCTTCTTGCTTTGTACTGCACAAATTAATGTATCGTTAATTAACAGATTTTTTATTTTTTTTGAGTGATCCCTCCTTAGTCCATTGATTAAACCTGCATAAGTTGTATACATTTAATGTGTCGTTAACAATAATAACTGCTTTCGTTGGAGTGACCCCTCTTTGAAAATGCACACGTTCTTGTCCTACTACCCGATTGACTGCTTTTGTTTCGTTGACATGGTTTCTTCTTTTTAACTCGTTGGTTATATACTGACCTTAATTGTTACTGAAATAACTTACTATTTACTTTTTTTTTAAAATGCTGATAATCTATTTATTTATGACTAGAAGCTGTCTCCACCCCACCCCGGCGCGTATTGTAGAATTAACTTTAGATTTAAAAAAATGTTTATAGTGAAAATTATGGTCAGCATCGAAACAGGTGTAACCTTAAAGCTGAGATAAATTGATAGCTCCTCGGGGAAGAATAGACGTCTGAGGACGTTTTATTTTAACTGCATACACACAAGAAGACCTCTTGAACTCACAACTGATTAAAGCCAATCTTTACTTGACAGGAACTTAATCAGCAACAATATTAACTTGTCACTCCACGCGTGTTATCAATACGGGTGCAGATTGCGACAAATGCTTCTGTCTGGGGCTGGTAACTGTCGGACAAATAAATATTGAAATCGTGGCCAACCTGGATCCACGCGTCCGGTAACGTTAATTTTATCCGTTGTCTTGTCTGTGGCTGTATTTGGGGACAATTATTATAGGAACAAGGGAACTCTGTAGCATCGTAACGCTGCGCGTCTTGCCTGATCCACTGAAGAAAACCGTCTGTTTAGCGTGTGCTTGTAAACATGAGACAAGGGCGTCAACTCGTATTTATTTCCTACTGACGGGATGTTTATTTCTTACACGTCTGCAGGAAAGAAAAATAATTAAAAAAATAATTACTTCCTAATTTACTCGGTTTATATGTCCGCAAGAAGGAAAATTGATTTTTAAAAAAATCATATATGTTTGCAGCAAGAAAAATACTTCCTATTTTAGACATCCACAAGAAAGAAAAAACACTTTAAAAAAAATCTTGTTAAGTCTGCCTGAAGGAATTAAACTTTAAAAATAGAATAGAATAGTTAGAATAGTTATAGTCAGAGATACACTTGAGGTGAGGTTTGGACCTCTAAAGCAGTTCTTGACAGACTACACCTCAGTGTCGGACAGGTAAAACACCTGCCCGACGGCGCGGCTCGTTAAGTTGAATAAATGTACTAGCGTCTTCATTTAGCCGAAGGATTGCCGCCGTAGATTGTTTGATCAATCAGGTGAGGCATGTCCGTTTTCACACTCGGAGCAACACAGCAAAAAGGCACTTATATCGCATATATCATTAGACCTCGACTGACTACTTGCTTTACCCCTACGTCGTAAAACACTGGTCATGTGTGTTTACGTACTCAAGTGTCATTTTACAGTTTTACTATGTAATAGTCGTTGTCAGTGTTCACCCGATTCTTGGTGTGACTTTCCTGATTTCTCCCACTTTTGCTTAAGTTGGTTGGTAGCATATATATTTATAAAAGTCAGGTCAAGTCGGTACGTTTATATATAGGCTGAAAGTAATTTTTGCTGTTGTTCTTACTCCTATGTGCATGTACGTAACTGACCGGCTGAATACTACTAGGCAATGTAGCTGTATCCGTTCTTTCTGCTGTTTACATGTACGTTATGAGTTCTGCATTGGAAGATAAGTGCTTCCTCTGGGTTTTATTATTAAGAACAACAACAAAAAAGCTATTTAACAGATTATTCAACAGTTGTTTAGTGAGATCAGATATGCAGATTCTCTATAGCTGTTAATTTACGCAAAGTTTTACAGATTTTCAACTGACTTTATTTCTTAAATAAATATTGGGTGACGGGTATCTGCTACTTCCCCAGTGTGTCAGACGAAAAATTATTGCTTTTAAAAATTATTACAGGGATAGTGTATAATTACAGAGGCTAGTCAGTTTGTACTGTGACGGTTTGTTTAACCCTGTCTTTAAAATTACTTGTGACCTGGCGATTGCCTTCAGAGATACGCTTGAAAAAATATCAATCTTAGACTTGTACAGTATAATGAAATGCCTCAAATCTTAGGGGAGTCCATCGCAGCCGCCGAGCGAGTCACACCCCAGGGGATAAGCCATACTTGTTAACGCGGTTGCATAAAGGCTAATCGATCCGCAAAATCAACGCCAAAACTTTGTGTTGCAATTTGATCTATACAATCTTAGCGCGCTATACTTCAGTGATCATGCAAGAACAACACTAATCTGTCCACATCCGGCACCGGTGACGGAGAAGGCTCTGCCGGAGCTCATGGTGTCTCGACACCAGTTCCCTCTATTCATTGGTGGGGCTTTTAACGCCGGCACAAACCGTGACCAGCCACTGTTGCTGTTGTAGGTCACGCGAGGTTTCATTTGGTAAATCTTGCAAACGTCATCGCGTTATGAAATCAGTGGAACATAAACGCAGTTTGAATTGTATTACCCGTAATCAGACGGCAGACCAGTTTCAAATAACTTCAATGACTGAAGGGAGATATGCATAAAATTAGTCACTAGATAAAGTTTGTTCTCATAAGGACTGTCTATTTGACGTCACACAAGTTTGAACTCACAACCCTTCCTCCTCCCCGCCCGCCATACACACAGAAGAGGCGAAAAGCTCTTATACCCAACCCTCTCACCACTTAAAAATAAAAAATATAATTTATTCAAATACACACACACACACACACATACTGGTACAGTAACTAATTTTTTAAAGTTAACAACAGTATTAAGAACAACTATATTGATAGTTCCCACTATTTTTGACTTTTATCTAATTTTTCTTCTCTCCAGTAAATGGACTGATGGCTGCTTAAAATAAATGATGGTTTGAAGATAGTAAATCATTAGCATTAGTGCTTTTTAGACACTTATATTTTTGCATTCACAAAAATTTTTCTCAATATTAGTGCTGATCTAGTCCATAAACTCTTTAAGTCATCAGCAACAATAGTCACTTATTTTTTTAACTTTGATTATTTAAGGAAGGAATTTCTTGTTAACATTATTTTCAACAACTGACTTTTGTCATTTATTTCTTTCAGCTGAGTATGAACAGATCCGGCAGATTGCAAGGTAATTAATTATAAAAGCAGTATTAGTAAGGATGATATTATTTTATAGTAGATTATGGGGTTGAGCATACAAACATTTATTTTTTTAGTAATTTGTCTAGTGTAAAATGAGATGCTCACTTAAGTTGGTTTATCAAGTTCAAGACTTGAAATCACATATCAGAAAGTTTTCTTGAAAAGCACTTACAAAGAAATCCCACAATTTTATTTCATGAAAATATACTTTTTTATAAATTTTTATAATGACTGTGTTCCTTGGTTGCATGTCATTGATCCAGTAGCTACTTAAGCTAGATTTTAAAAAAATTAAAACCAAAAAATGTTTAACATGTCATAAGGTGTTATTGATTTCGAAAAAAATATAAACTAACTTTTTTTGCATTAACACTAAAATTAGTTTTAAAAGCATATGCACAAACAAGGACATATCACTGAATGGAAGGGTCTCAGAATCAGGTTAGTTGAATGTGTAGATAAGTAACAGTCATTGGTCCTGGAATACTATAGCTAAGTTACTGGCTACATCCATTCATCTCTGGTGACAGAATTTTAGAAAGTAGAAGTTATTCTGCTGACAATAAAACATTTTTAGAGTCTGAAGACTGAGATGACATCTGGTAACATACTCACATAAACATTTCTACAGCAGAACTTGTGAAATCCTTGCACAAATATTTCTAGAATAGAACCAGAAGTCCATCTTATGACATCCTTGCACAGATATTTCTAGAGTAGAACCTGAAGACCATCTTGTGACATCTTTGCACAGATATTTCTGAGTAGAACCTGAAGATAATCTTGTAACATCCTTGCACAGATATTTCTGAGTAGAACCTGAAGATCTTTACTACTGGAGAGCTTGAAGACCATGTATAACATACAAAAACATTCCTACTGCAGAGTTTAAAGAACATTTTGTTATGTACTCATACAAACATATTTAGAGACTGAGTTGGGAGCTTTCTTTCTCTCTCTCTCACACACACACAAATATACATTTTTAAAGCCTGAAAACTGAAATAACATCTTGGGATATACTCACACAAACACAAAAATCTAGATTCTAGACTGATATCTGTAGACCATCTTGTGACATACTTGCACAAACATTCTAGACTAGTGTTTGAAGACCATCTTATGACATTTGCACAAACATTCTAGTGTGTTAAGACCATCTTGTGACTTTCTTGAACAAATACTTTATACTAGTGTATGAAGATCATCTTGTGAAAATACTTGCACAAACATTCTAGACTACCATCAGAAGACCATCTTGTAACCTACTTGCACAAGCATTCAAAACTAGTGTGTGAAGATATTCTTGTGACATACTTGTTCAAGCATATCAAGCTTTCTAGTGTCTTAAGACCATCTTGTGACATACACAAAATATTCTGTTTGAAGACCCAACTTATGACATACTTGCTCAAACCAGTAGGGGAGGGTGTGTGAAGACTATCTTTCAATTTTCTTTGCACACATACTCTATACTAGTGTCTGATGACTATCTTGTGATCACATGCATAAAATTGCTGTACTATATGACTTTCTTGCTACAAACACTATAGAGTATAGACTAATATTTTTGTGACATATTGACAGATACAAAAATATATCTAGAACCCAAAATAGATAGTTTTTCATCTCTGATCTCTTTGAAATGGCACTTCCTAGATTTGTTTTAATTGTAAAATTAATTTGTTCCTACTGATTAGTTTGATATTCCTGATAATTAATTGTTGTATCACTTATAAGTATTTTTCCAGAGATGTGTCATTAACGAAGTAAATTCAATGTTGTCTCTTTCAGGGATAGGTTGAGTGAACTTGCAAAGCCCAAGGAGCCCAAGATACAATGGCACACATGTCTTTGGTGAGTCAAAGTGTGAAAGTGATGTTGTTTTATTATAAAATGTTACAGTTAGTTCATTATTGACTTGTTTTTATGTAAATTGTTATTATTGCTGTATCCATCATTTATTCTTACCATTGAAATAAAAAGAAATATATCATAGGCAGTATATATTGTGGTTGTATTTGTCAACCAGATATTGATTCCATTTAGCAGTGATTCTAAAAAGGCAAAATTCATGACAGTAATACCTAAAGTGTTGGAAAATTATACTAAAATATAAACCATCTAAACTAATAACTGCTTATTTGGATTTTTCAAAATTTGTAAAAGACTGTTGAGAGAGTATTTTATAATTTTAAAATGACAAAAGCAAACTTAATACAGCTATTGTATACTAGAGGGTGGGATTATGTGATTATCATCGTTAAGATATTTCATGACTATGTAATATTGTATGGCATTCAACTCTGCATTCATTAGCCAAGGACATTTTAAAAACTAAAATAAAGTAAAATAACCTCCATTGCAGCTCAAGTTCTTCATAACATTTGATATAGCTTATGGGTCCATCATAACACATAACACCTGATATAGCTTTGAACTTGATTGTTGTTTTTTTAATTAGAGCACATTGTGTCAGTATGAAACAACAACCCCAGTGTTTTGGTACTGCTACTGTTTATAATGGATAAAATATGTTGTTTTTTCCCCATCAGAGTGTGGTGAGAAAATGTAGGGATTATTAGTATAGTAATAGCTATTAATGAAAACAACAAAACATAAATTAAGAACACTTAATCAGTTAAAAATATATTCAGGAAGAAAGAAATCAAAACCAGGTTATTAGGAATATGTTTGTATTTATTTTTATGTTGTGAAAGCAGTATTTCAAGAAAATGATGTGATTTGTCAAGGAGTTAGCAGTCATAGTTTGAGGCTTCTTTACTGCTATGGTCAACACATAGCTCATAATACTGAAAATGGCCTAAGGAAATTGTAGCACCTCAAAAATCCTACTGACACTGTACCCATGATTCTAACTCAGTACTAATACCAGAAATGAATATACTATAGTGGCCACTTCCTGTTTGATTGAATGAATTGTTTGACTTAGCAGAAATTGTTTTATGCTTTTTTGTATTTGTGTGTAAATAAAAATAAATAAAAGTTCACCAACCATTTCATATATATTTATATGTATGTGTGTTTATGTATGTATTTATATAGTGGCAGAAGTTGCCTAAGTGCCCTAGCAACTAGTGATGTATATCATTGCAAAAGGACAGCAATAAGATATCGGCAAACAAGTGAAACATCATTTTATAATATAGTTACATCCTCACTGACCTCACTGATTTGTAGGTAGCCATTTTCTTTTATACAGCTTAGGTAGTCACTAACTCAAGTTTTTTTTTTTGTTTGTTAAAATTTGAGATTTAAACAGTGGCAGGTTACTCAAACAATAGAAAAATGATTGCAAATAGACATTAGTACAACATTTTCATCTCCCACTGAAATGCATTGAGAATGGTAGAATCTTTACAAATGTGCCATGACAGACTTTGGTGGCACAACTGCAGCAGTTAAGAGTAAATGTGACTAATCTTTTGGCTGCAGGCCACGTGTGAACTGGTGCACACAGGACATGCTGAATCCAATATCACCACATGCAAAGAATGGTCGGGCATCACCAAGAGTGCGCGACTTGGCCACACCCAAAAAGAACTTTCAAGAAGGATTATTAATGGAAGACAGGCATGTGACTCATTTGTAATATTTGCATGTTTGGGAGCAGTATCCAGATTAATGATGGTTGTGTATGAATATGAACATAGATTCTTATTTATAGTGATTTTGGAGAAAATATAAGTTAGTCATATTATTCTACTGTTCATACATAACATTTATTACAGCTGTCCCAGTTATGGTCTTAACATCTGTGCCCATCTCTCATTATGGAGCCATTTGTATTATAATACTCAGCTTATTCCATCATTATACTAGCTGTAATGTTTATGCCATTGAAGCTTAAAGAATGTGAGCATTGTCTTTGAAAAGTACATGTTTTGTGCTTAAATTGTGATTAGCCAAAGTATTCTTCGGACATTTGTTTAAATGCAGGTTTGTATGACAAGTCTTCTGAAATTCTTGTTTTTTGCATGTTGTGAGCTATTTGTACTGTTTTGTGGGCAGGCCAATTTATTACTACAGCGCTGGGCGTCCTTCACTTATCTGGAATGTAAGTGAAGGGGCACTTCTTGGGTCTGCGTCACAACGCGTGGAGACGCTGGCGAAACACAAAACTCACCACTCAGACTGGAAGGAAGATCGGTAGGAATTTACACAGAATAATTTTAGTTCAATGTATTATTGCTTTATTAACATAATTCTTCTTCTCTGTGCTTAAAATTGAACACAAATAATCAAGCAGGCATGTGAATTTCTTTTTTTTCCTAGAAACTATTATTGTTTCACATTCCTCCTGTCATTTTATTCTTAATTTATCAGTTTAATCAGTCTTGATGAATTTATTTTTATATATAATAGTTTCCTTTTTGTTTAACATATATTCCATATTCTTAATTGTACATGAGGCAAGACAAAAGAAATATAACACATAACTGAATCATGGAAACATTATCCATGAAAAACATTTTGTAGGAAACCTGTTTCAGAATTCACTAATGGACACATTTTTTTTTAGAAACCTTAACTTTCAAATGCCTTCTGCAAAGTGTAATTCATTACATCCATTAAATATTGTAACATTTACAAATGCTAGGATTACCTGTATGATCAGTTCAACTTTGGACTCAGCCGATGTACCATGAATGTTAAAATAATCAGATAAAAATATTTGTTGCCATAACTGTCCTGTGAGAAAGTAAAGTAGAATGCAGCTTGCGTAATCTTAATGTGACCTGAATGATCTGAGGAGAGGGATTAGCATGTTATCACAGAACAAATCATGATAGTTTGTATTTTGTGTAATACTGGAGGAAAGTCTAATCTGAGAGTGGTTCCAGGAGACAACCGCACAACCTCCTGTAAGATGAACATTAATTTAGCACCACTTTCTGAATTAGATGTGATAAATATTCAGACTTTTGGACCATTACACCAGAAATTTTCTTATACCTGTGCACAATTATTTGTGATGTTATTGCTTAAACTCCTTCCATGAAAGAGGTCAATGCAACAACCAATCCATTCCTCATTCTAATTATCTGTTTAACAAAGCCCCTGAAGGCTATTCTTTTATAAATTGAGTAGTCCCTGCTGGAGTAAAGGCACACTGAAGAATTTCCAGCAAGCAGGCTGGAAATGCAGTATAAATAGTTATAAAGTGTAAAATACACTGGGGGACATCCATTTCCCTCTTAATGTGTTCATATTTGCGAGCCACTCTCCTGCTTTTACTCCTATTGATGATTGACAGTAAGAGTCTTTATCAGTTTATGTGTTTATAAACAGAGTGCAAGATAGTTAATGACAACAGCCCTAGGCTCTGTTTTGTAAGACAGAATGATGCAGTTATGACCATCCAGAAAAATAGTTAAGCATAGACACTACTGGCGAAATCTATGCACAAAATGTCTGTTGTAGAAAGAACCATCATGAGCAATGCAGATGGCCATAGCTACACACTCACAATATCAGTAGACTCGAAATTAGGATGTCCAACATCTTGCTAAATGTGAACAGAACTGCAGTAAGTGTGAGCTGTATAAAAGAATAAAACATTTCTTTTAAAAATTAAAACAGAATGACAGTAAAATAACAAAAAACACCCAAAATCTTAGAATAAACCTCATGCTAACACCCCTTGAAGCCTAAAATAGAGCCTTTAAAATGTATGACTGTTTAGTTGGAAACAAGGTGTTAGGAATATGGGAATAGAAACTAGAAGTCAGGATCATGAGAATGGGAGCAAGAAGTCAGGTTACTTGAATGGGAACACAAAGTCAAGGATTATGGGAATGGGAGCAAAAAGTCAGGATTATGGAAATGAAAACAAGAAATCAGGATCATGTGAATGGGAACAAGAAGTCAGGATTATGGAAATGAGAACAAGAAGTCAGGTTAAATGAATGGGAACAAGACATTAGGATCATGGGAATGGGAACATGAAGTCAGATTATATGAATGGGAACAAGAAGTCAGGATCATGGGAATGGGAACAAGACATTAGGATCAGGGGAATGTGAACAAGAAGTCAGGTTACATGAATGGGAACAAGAAACAGGATCATGGGAGCAAGAAGTCAGGTTACATGAATGGGAACATGAAACCTAGATTATGGGGATAGAAACAAAAATTTGAAATTATAAATAAGACAGGCAATTAACTTTAAGTCTTTTGAAGCATTTTCTGGAGTTTGGAGGGGTCACACTGGCTTAAAAACATTACAGGGGTAAAACAGTGTTGTTTGGATGGAAGAATTCCCCTATTAAAATCAGTACACTTTGACTGCAGCATAAATAAGAACAATTGCTTTTCAAATCCAACTAACCACAGTGGAGTCACAGCTTGAAGGGGGGGGGGGGTACATTCTAACTAAAAAATGTAAGCTGAAAATTACATATAGTCAGATGGTGAATAATCCTATACCCTTATGATGAACAGTGAGACTTAACCAGTTCTCATTAAGTTCAACACAACCAGTTTTTTCTTCACCATTGGAACAGGTCATTGTTTCTTCAGCTGAGCGTCAAATGAAGTGCATGCTGGTGTTTAGTGGTCATGTTGTAATAAAAGTATGTAGATATCTTACAATTTTACAATTGAAGAATCACACTCCACATGTGAGAGCAGAGACCAACTGAAGGAACTGCAGATTAACATTTTTTTAAAATTTAACTGCTCACTTCACATGGTGGGCAGAATCACCTGCAAAATTTTATTTGTTCATTTATGTGCCATAAAGCTTACAATGGAATTCATGCAAGATGTAATTCTGATGTATGCCACAGGTACAAGGGAAAAGAGATGTTACAAACAAGTAAGTCTGAAGCAAATCCCAATTATCAAACATATATTCTACAAGCATCTTTGCATGTAGAACATATTGTGCTCATTTACTCTACAACTTTTGTGATAAAGGACAACTCTTATTCTTGGCAGTCATATTTTGTTTGTGAATCGATGTGTATAGGATTATTTGTGTGTTTTCTAGATATGTGAGAGTGAAAGCAGTAAATGTGGGCTAGATTATATGTATGGGTGTGCAAGAGCAGATGTGTGAGAATGAGAACAGTAGATGTGGGCTGGATTATATTTATAGGTTTGCTAGAGTAGATATGTGAGAGTAAAAACAGTAGATGTGGGCTGGATTATATTTATGGGTTTGCTAGATATGTAAGGGTGAAATCAAAGGATGTGGGCAAAATTGTGTATGGGTTTGCTAGATATATTAGAGCAAAAACAATAGATGTGGGCAAGATTGTATATATGGGTTTGCTAGACATGTTAGAGTGAAAACTAAATGTGGACAAGATCAAGCACATAGTTTGGATACAGTAGACATTGAAGTGGAAAGAGAGGATGTGGGTACAATTAAATATACAAGGTGAGTACAGTATACATGCTGGTAGGGGAAGTGGAAACAAAGATATGGGTAGGATTTGATATAAGGGTTGAAAACAGCAGAAATGAGGTGGAATGGAAACAGTGGACTGGTAAGAATTATATGTGTAGATTTACAACATAGTCATAGCCATTTTAAAAAAAACAAAAAAACTTGTGAAACGATAACTGTGCAGTAAATCACCCATTCATGATTTGCAGATTACAGTTCTTCTACAGCTGTGGACGAAGTAGCCCAGTTTGGAAAGTGAAAGAAGGAAAAGCACCAAGTGAAGAAAGGCAACGCACTGCAGAATTGGCAAAACCTCGTCGGTTACACCCAGACTTCCAGCCAGAGAAGCCAGTACAGACTGTCATCAGCTCTGCTGCTAAATATGCTCAAGCCAGTGAACATGTCCAAAAGCTTGCAACTCCCAGACCACGACCAGAGGGACCATTCCGACCACCACAGTGGCCTGTAAATATGAAAAGATTTACTTTGTAATTTGTTAAATTTAGTTTAGACTTTCCTAAAGTTTTGCACAACTCGAGCCAAGGTGAAGAATATGGTTTCAAATAATTTTAAAAACTGTAATCTGCCCTTTTAAGCTGCATGAGTTTCTAATACTGTGCTATTCCATTTTCAGAGAAGGTTCTGCACTTTTTATTAGTTTTCAAATACAAGAATACCTCATAAACCAATATGTATTTTACTTAAAATACATGTTAAAATTGTTTTATTACATTTTAATATGTTTTTAATAATTTTTGAATGTTTGTAGCTAAATTGCATTTATGCCCATAGCAACTAGTGATTGAGGTATTTCTTAGTCTCAAAAGATGAGAGAACACTTAATAAATGTTTTGCCATGAAATATAATGCATTGATATTCATTCTGTGTTCGAATTCTGTTTTGAGAATTGGCTAGAATTTCTCTGTATTTGTTGGCTAAGTTAGTTTATTGAAGGGTTTCTTATGTCTTTATATTCTGACATATGAGCACCATCTTTAGTGATAGATGCTTTGAATGCAAGGTTTTCTACGATATGGGTAGATAAGATTTTAGGTGAAGGATGGTAGTTTAAGCATTATGTACTAAATCCATTTTAAAAAACAAACTTACAGTAGATAACTCAGTGACTTTTGTTCAGAAGTCCTGATACCATTCACTCATTGTAATCATCTTGCAAAACTTTTGAGAATTACAAAGACATATTGTGACAGGACAAGATTGGTTGCTCTGAGTATAGTTTCTAAACCTGTCTCATGTATCACATTTACTTATCCTGTTTATGAGCAGTTAATACTGTAACTTTAAAGCCTGGCTAGTTAACAATTCTGCCTCATATTAAACGTAATAGATGTTCTGAACCTTTTCTGTTTTTTCACACAGGTATCAAGTAGTGCTAGGGCTGCCGTGGCTTCAACTCGTTGTTTGGAGCTGGCAAGAGCCAAAACTTTACCTGAAGGCTTCCAACCTGCACGAGAGATAGAATGGCCAGTGAGTAAAGCAGCCAAGCGAGCCCAAGCCACAGAACGCTTGACTGGTCTTGCTCAACCAAACATAAGAGTCAACACTGACCATGTTCAGTATAACCCAAATGCATTCAAAGTAAAAGAATTTGCACTTAAAGGGTCATTTCCTCCCCATTGTCTGGATTTAGCCAATCCTATCTTAAGGTAACTTAGGTTATAATGTATACTTCAAGATTGTAATTAGCATTAAGTACATCAAGACCTATGGATATTTTTGAGAAATGGTTGTTTCAGGGAAAACGCTTTTGCATATTTCACAAACAGAGGGTCTAGTTATTTAGAGCAGTGTACATTTGCCAAAGATTGCTGTCTTAATACTGGAAATGATTAAGAAATATTACACCAACAGGATAGATAGGGAGACAGGTAAATGATTAGATATATTAAGAGTAGGGTTAAAATTTTGGTGAACAAAATTGGTCAGAAAAAAATTAGTCAATAGGTCATCTTTGAAGGCAGACATCAAAATAAATTAAGAAAGAATTGCCATTAAATTATATTTTTATATGTAAACTTTACAAGAAAACAGAATCCCCCCCCCCCCCCCCCCCCCCCGCTCCTAATGTCAGCTTTTTCTTCATATTATTTATATTGAACAATCATCTAATCAATTTTTTAATTATGTATTGTACTCATTGTTTTGATTCCAGTCTCTCCCTCTCTCATCTTTCCCAAAATGTACATCAGGCTTATTTTAATTTTTATAAGATCTACTTGTCACAGGCTGGTCAAAATTAGAATAATTTTTCATTTTAAAAAAATTCAGCATTGGATTTTTGTTTAAATGCTGTGTACAAGAACAACAACAACAAAATTAAGAAAAATTGTGTTGTGTGAAGTTCTAGTTTGTTCTCTGTTGCATTGATTGTATCTAAGGAAATATTTCATGGCAAACAGAAGCACATAAATATATTTAGTCGATTTGAAAAATTCAGCAAAACCAATGACACACATATACACTTATGTGAAGATACGACATACAGGTATACATTTATGGTGCGAACTTGCTGTAGAGGAAATAGATTTTTAAAAACTGATTAGAGATTACTGTAACCACATTTAGAAGTATATGTACATGTTCCAGAGTTACGCTGCCTGCTGTAATTAATCGTTTTTCTGTACATGACTATTGATTAGAGTTTGTCAGTGGAAACCAGGTCTTTCTTAACCGACACAGTATTATTGTTTTGATGCATGTTCAAATACCTTTTTTGTTCTTTTTTTTTTTGTTTGTCTTAATGTTTGAAATATTTGCACTTCATGACTGCACAAAAAATAATTCATTTTTTAATAAAGGTGAAATCTTATCACTTTCAATGAAGAATTTCAAATGGGTGGACATGAGAAATGCTTGAAACATCAAAATAATTAATTCTAAGTCATCATCCACAAACTTTCTACTGTGTTTGTGTCTTGAAAAATAATTTTCACAGTAAGACAAAATTTTAACATTATTATGCTTTGCCTCAGAACCTACGGTTAGACATTTAAACAAATAAAAAAACTTGAAGCTTTAATTCACTGATTTGCACTATATAAATATCTTTGACTGGCATGAGGTTGTATCCGTCAGCCACTTAATTCCAAACATTTATTAAGTTTTTAATTGTAACTTGATTTTTTAAAAATTCTTTGAGTCAACTGAGGCTTCTCAAGATCAACATGCATATTTTATTTGAATATATTGTATGAATCAAAATATTATTTTTACTTATAATTGGTGGTATGTGTGTTTGAAATGAAACTCGTTTCTGTCAGTATTATTGCTGGTTAAGAGTTAGTTCTACCGGTGTGCACAGTATTAGTCTATACATATTTCTACTGATCTTCATAACTTATATATATTCTGATTTCAATACAATCATTTTTTATTGAGTTAAAGTATTTTGCTTTAATGAGGTGCTAGAAATCTACCTAACCAATCCGGATATTTTCATGTTGTATTTTTTCTTGTACTTTGCTAATACAAATGGGCAAGATGACTTTCAATACATGCAGCAGTACTACACATTTTTCTGGAAAGAATTATGACTACATATGAACAAAAATCTGTATGACCATATACACAGAGTCTAAATGTTTGCACAACTATATCTTTGTTAAGTGTTTTCTGCTGTTGAAGATATTGACAACATTGCAATTATAAACTTAATATGCTTTTAAAAATCATATGCATAAGTGCAAGCAGGGAGAAAAAATTGATAAGGAAATGAAATCAGCTTACAAAGACATTTCCATTCAGTGCAAAAGCGCACACACACATACTTGAAAAAATATATGGAAGTTAAATATATATATATATATATATATATTTCTTGTGTTGCGTTGATAATAGTTGGGCCAAATCAGTAATATGAAAGAAAATTACTTTTTAACCATCAAATTGTTCACACATTTATGTGATATAATAAAATGTTTTTTTTAAGTGACATCATTTCATATTAACTTTTGATTTATGATAGTCATCCTGAATGTTAAAGCCAGGGAAATGAGTGAGTGGAAGAAAACCAATATATATCTTAAATGAACATGAAAAGGGAGTGAAGAAAACAAACACAATTCTCAAAGTGGCCATATAAATTAGTTAACCAAGTAGAAAAATTACATATGTTCACATTGAGAGGAATAAACTTTTACTTGTTTGGCTTTGAAGCAAATTAACTAAAGACTAATATGGATAAATATATAGAAAAGGTTATTTAATTTATATAATGCACATAAATAATATAACAGCTGCCATAAATATATATATATCTTACAAATAAACTGAAAGTATGAAAAGAGAGGTGGAAGATGAGGTTTCAATATAAAACAAAAACTTTTAAGGTGAAAGATTAAAATAAAAAAAATTATGGTCAAGGACAAAAAACTTTCCCCAAGCCTTAATGATATATTATTTCTTCAAATTCACCATTTATCAAAATGCACTCATTTTGATGAGTAAAACAGTCAATTTTATTTTTTCTAATAAGTTAATATTTTCTCTTTCTCTGTGTTCAGCTAACTGTGGACAGAAAAAATAATTTTTGAAATGAGAACACAATCTTCAATCATCTTCTTACATTTTCTTGGCTCAGACTGAGTAATGAGAAAAGCAATTATTTATTAAGCCAGAAAAAGGACTTGAATTTTTTTAATTTAAAATTTTGATTTGCATACAACCAAATGATAGTGCCCAACACAAATTTCAACTGTTGCTAAGAACATAGAAATCAAGTTAATAGAAGACAGGTTGTGGGAACAATAAACACTTAGCTCTAAAATAATTAAACTAAGTTTGTATCTAATTTATTTGAAAAGCAATGTAATCTGACTTTTTTTCTTGTTTTTTAGTGCTTGATACAGATGGTAGAATTAAACAGGATTTTAATTATCCAGGTTTATTTTCTGATTCAACACATATAATCAGGTTACTGTAGCAAGTTTTTATTCACATGTTCACTGACCTAAACCACATTAACAAAACATAAGTGGAAAGTTAAAAAAAAAGTGAAGGGTTTAAATGAAAAAGAAACTGAAAGATTGAAAGTGAACAAGATCCAATTAAGTTTATTATTTTACAAAAAGTATATTACAAGGAAAATTAAATTACATTGTCATTCAACAGGCAAATATATACATACCAGAAATGACTACATCTGTTTCTTGAAAGAAGATTACCATAGTTGACTACAATTTTTTCCTGAATTTAAATTGCCAGAATTGACTGCAACTACTTTTTTCCTAAAAGGAAGAGTATGCCATATGATGACTGATTTGTTATTCCTGAAAGAAAACACGCTGAAAGTGACTACATCTATTATTCTTGATGGAAGAATGTTCCAGATATGACCACAATTTACATTTAACATTTAAATTATGATACAAATCAGGAATCAGCAGTATTTTTGTAATATCATCTGAAAACTCCCAACAATTACAGTGCAACCTTGTTAAATTACAGTTTTATCAAATATCAAAATTGAAAATGAATTCTGTATTTAAAAAAAAAAACTACCACCATAGTTTGCTGTTTTCAATTACTGCAAAATAATGAGTTTCTTGAATGTAGTCAAATTAATGAAGTAAAAGTGCATACGAGTTCAATTGCTAGAGCACTTACATCTGAGATATACTGTTTGAAGATGAGAATGTTTCACCTACACCAACAGCTTTTATTCCTTATTAAATCTGTTACACAACAACTGTGTCAAACAAAAATTCATAATAAAACTGTTATTTTATTCCTTTAAATACAATAGCAACTCTGCCTAATGACATTTTTCCAATCACACCATCACCCTTTTGTTCTCTCTCTTCATTTGCAGCCATTCATACAATACCCAATTTCCACAACTTGCTTTAACTTACAACTGTCAGCTTTACATCACATCAAAACAAGTTGATATACAGTTATCAGTGAATTTTTCTTTAAAAAAAATCTCACATACATTCACATCCAGATACCTGTCTTACTTACAAATGCTTCACTGTAATAATTAACATATATTAAAGAAAAACAAAAGGAATAAATGGTTAAACTATTCCTAAATTCCTGGTGCTGACACGGTCTCTTGTGTGCAAGGAGTATCCTGCTGACAATATTTGCATTAAAAATTGGGAAGTGGTTTGAAATATAAATTTAGGGGGAAAAAATGGTTCAGATTGTGGACTGATTAGTTTTAGATGCCAGATAGGCATTGTACTGTTCAGGAATACTCTGAAAAATTCTTATCTTCCGTGCTATTTGCTTAGGTGTATCTTGGTAGTAATTTAGCTTGTCAAAAGCCATTGCCTGAAAATGAAAATAGAAGTGTATAAATTAGGAAAAAGTATGTAGAAAGATGAACAAATCTTATACTAAATTAAATATATTTATTCATGACTATAATCAAGCTAAATGTCTGTAATGGAAAAAGTTATAATTTGAAGATATTTTGAAGAGTTAGACTTTATACTAAGGTGAGTGTAGTCACTTCTTCTAGGTCTATACCCGATTCAATCTATTCTGGGGAGTGTCTCCACAAAATGTATAATTTTTATAAAATTATACCTCAATTATAAGTACTGTAATACTTTCATAATTATTTTTCTTTTTCAGTTTTTCATTATTTTCAGGAACTGCAATAGTTTATTCTAAATCTGTTAAGATTCTAACAATACATAAAGCTATGCAAATAATATATACAAAGAATACATTGTCATTAACAGACTGTCTTGACTAAGTTGGAAACATCTTAATGTCCCAAATTAACGTCAAACAATATGGCAAAGGCAAGACAAGACCAAGTACCATGAACTGTAAAAGTGAGAAACATTTTGGCATCCTACCTTGTAATTATCGCCATATTTGTCCATCATGGCAATACAGAAAGCCACCTCTGGTTCAGATAATTTTAATCGCTGCTCTTGTGGAGCTAAAGCCTCTGCTTCCAGTTCTAATGCAACAAATAAAAGTTAATTTTAATAACAAAGATGCATTGTCTGAACATGAAAAACAGAATACACTTCAATAAAATAGTTTTAATGCATTGTCTGATGATAAGAAAAACAATATACATCAATAGCAAAGTGTCAATGCACTGTCTGATGATAAAAGCAAAATACATTTCAATAACAAGTTTGGTGTACTGTTTCTTCACAAGAAAAGTAGAAAACATTTCAACAGCAAAGTTTCAGTGCACAATTACAAAGAAAGCAGCAACAACAAAAAACCCACCCAAACAAGGCTTAAGTAAATAAAAAAAAAAATTTAAATACCAGACCAGATACATCCAGATGCCAGGGCATATTCAAGATCAGATCTAAGTGACTAATATTATTTTCACCTAATACAACAGCCATTGCACTCAGATATTTTAAATTTAATGGACCACACAGGTTTAATGGAAAGATATGCTCCTCTCTTTACTGAACCATACCAAGCAAATAAGGTGGATACTTAACTTAAACAAACAAGGTGCAAATCAATAAAAAGCTCAGAATGCAAAAAGAATCTAAATTTTACTATTTAGATGCAAAAAACCTCCAACATTTTTATGTAAAAACTAAAGTCACAACACGCTTTAGTGAAAGTAAAGAGAACAGGGAATGTCAATGGGACAAATGTCCAAACTAAAGTGTATCAAAATTCACAATACATTTAGCGAAATAATAACAATGAGAACTGTAAAAGGAATGATTGCCAAAAATAAAATGTATCAAGTAAAATAAAATATGTAAAGACAAATTCATAATATATAATTTAATAAAACTTTTAAAAGTAAAAAAACCAACAAGAAATGTAAAAATAAAATGTATCAAGTAAAATAAAATATGTAAAGACAAATTCACAATATACTTTAATAAAACTTTTAAAAGTAAAAAAAAACCCAAGAAATGTAAAAATAAAATGTATCAAATAAAACAACACGCAAAAGCTAAATACACTTTAGTGAAATTAAAAAGAACAAGAAATGTCAATGGGATGATTGCCAAAAGTAAAAAGAGGAAAGGTCAATGGGTTGATTACAATCAGGTAAAAAGTAGGATTATTTGTGTTTTTCTCACCAGCAACAACATAAGTCTTGCTATTTTTCTTCTTCTTTTGTTTTTCTTTCTTCCCTTCCATCACCTCTGTCTTTGGCCCAATCAGCTCCTAATTAGGATGAAAAGCCATATTGAGTTTTGCAATGAAAGAATTAACAAAGCAAACAAAAAAATTTAACTCTAAGTCTAAGCAAACCAAATCACTCATCAGTATGCTAACAAACCATATGCTAAAAATAACAGCATAAAGGTTTTAATTAACCACTTTTTCAGTTTAAGATCCCTGATGTGATATATAATTTCCAAAAAGCTTACAGTTGTAAATTGGGGTGGGTGGGTTGGTTTCTCTACTATTTACCTTACAGCTTTGCATACCCCCTCCCCCAAAAAAAGAAAAAGAGAAAAGTTTGTAAAGATGGTTACACCTGCAAAAGTAATGTTAATTTTATTTTTAATGTAACAAAATTAAAAGTGCAGACAAAAAAAAAAATAAAATTTTAAAACTAAAAAATTAACAGTTGATTACTGTCTAGTTTAAATACAAACACAAATTAAAACTAAATTTCTGTATGATTGAAACTTATGAGGAATTCAATTTAATGCAAAAACTTAAAACTTAAAAAGGTTACAAATTCATCAGACAAAAGTATACATGTAGTTTCATAATGTTAGTTTATAGTACCTAAAATTGACCAGAGTGCAATGTGCAAGAAATTACAATGTCACATACATGCATCACATATGTATAAACACATATATTTGAAAGAATGTCCAGCGCTTGCAATTTATAACAAAAAGCTAATCCTGGGATAACGCTTAGTGGAAAATACATAGTGACAAAACAATACGTCTACAAAACCTTCAGGAAACCTTGATGATCTATCTATACATTTGAAAACTTAGTTATAAATCATAATGTTCATTTTAGAAACACATGGTGACATATAGATGTGAATATAAAATATGTGCACTTTTCAGGAGAATATATACATATAAATTAGCCCTCACAATCAACAAATTACAAGACAGACAAATTATGAACAAGTCAACCTGGTGAATATTCATTCAAAGTTGTTCTATGTTGCTGCCAATCAATAATGATACAGTTAAATGATACAGTGAAAATGTACAGATGCACCACACTACCATTTAGGATGCATGAAAAACACTAAATACAGAGAGATACAAGAGTGATTAATTCAATGTATTGTTTCACAAATCAGTTGAGATCCCCACAAGCCTTTCCTTAACAGGATACGAAAAACAAAATGAGTGTACTTCTTGTCACGGGAATAACATGGAGCCAAAATTAAATTTTTATTTCACAGTCTACACCAGACTGCTAACGGAATAAGGGGAGAGTAATTGCATACGCCCTAGCGCAAATGTAAACATTCATTTGGTTCACCAGGTTTCATTTAGTTTAGACAGGTGTGTGTAGACATAGTATACGTATATCATGTTACGCATAAATATATATACATTTAAGGAGGATTATATATATTGAATGAATGCTGTATATTTATAAATGTGCGTGGACGTATGTATACTTGTTGATGAGCCAAATAGAAAATATTAGCCAGTGCGCATTAGATTTTTGCCTGAGTTTGTGAAGTACGTGCAGTTATAATCACGTGCATCAGCAAATTAAGATCACAAGGTGCAAATCTTCTAGAACCTTCTGGAACTCTCAGAAAAAGGAGGAAGGAGATATTAGAATTTTCATGAGAACAGGAATTTTACATGAAGACAGTAACTTCATTTTGTGGTAAAACTTTATTATATTAAGGAAATTACATTGTGTTTACTAAGGAGAGTTGGGAATATATCTTTCCACCCGTTTCTTCATCCGTCGACCACCAGTATTACAAACATCAAGTCAACTTGTTCAAATACATCATGACAAAGTGAAAAGTTCAACCTTCAGGACAGCTTATATATGCAACGTCATATGCATACAGTTAATGAAAGATGAGTCATTCAGTCTCTCTATGTGAGCTTTATTCTGAAAGCTCTGTGCTGCGGTGGAGGTCTGGTAATTTCGGAATCCTATGGACCCAAAAGGTACCACATCCATAGATGCGAGGACATGTTCACACAGCAAACTATCTGGTAACGACAGATGTCACTGAGGTCCCTGGTGACCAGAGAAATCAGCGATAATTAACATTGTTGGCATCAGCCAAAACCCACATGTCCACCCATACACGGAAGATCTGAAACACAGCAGCCTGAGTTTTAAATCATTGCTGTGTGTGACGCTATGAATTGCGTCATCCTTCTTCAAATCAACATTGTGAGCTGACAATACAACCTACGTCACTCCTCTTCGAACATTCATAGTACTAAGTGAGTAGTTACAAAAGGCAAAAGTGCACCTAGAACATTGTACTTTTTGTAGCAGATTTAATAAGAAGAACATTTAATCATATCAAATGTTGTACTTGTATCTCTAAAGAAGGGACCAACAACCTTTTATAAGCACTGCAACAAAGTAATACCATGAATTGACCCTGCATACGAAGCTATTTTTTCAAATAGGCCAATTTTCTAAGATCCAAGAAAAAGACAAAGTAATTAAATATTTAGTATGCTTGTTTCAAAGTGAAAATATAATAAAAATATTAATCTGTCTGCAAAATATGATTATTTATCATTGCTTAATATTTCTGATTTTCTCTGTGCCTGAAACTTGCTGTTTGTCATTAAAAATCTCCCTGGCATGACATTCATGCCTAAAGTTGCTGACCCTGTTCTAGAGCATGAGAACAACAACAAAGTAAAAAAATAAAATCCCAGAATTCAGTATTAAAAATGAAAGACTATAACTTTTATAAGTACAGGTTGAAACTATAACATTAATGAAGCCACCAGTTTAATGTTTAGCTTGGCTTGATGGTTCTAATGCTTAATAGCTTGTTGAAATCCACCCCCCACCCCCCACCCCGATCTAAATTCTAATTAATATCTTTTTGGAAGGTGTAAATGAAACATATTTTTCAGTTAATGAAATTCCCAATAGTACTAAACAACCACAAACTATTTGAAAACTGGCTTATAATGGTTTTAATTTACCTTGGTCTGTGGTATATGGATTGTTGTGTTGGGGTTAGCAGACAATCCCATTTCTTTCAGGTTTTCAAATAGACTTTTTTTCTCATCCCATGCACTGCGTATCTGTTTACTGTAAGAGTAAGACAAAAACAAAAAAAGGGTACTTAATTTAAATTAATACAGTAACTATATTTTACTAAAAGCACTATACAGAGGAAGTCTGGCATGTCAAAATGAAACAATGTTATCATGTCACTGTTAACAGTTTGAGTGCTTTAGGTTAGAAAACTGTTGCTAAGAATTTTCAAACAGAAAACAGAATGCACCCACAAATACTTCTAAATCCATACTAGTAATTACTAGATAGTGAGTATTAAATAATATTTGTACTATACAGTTTCTTAAAATCTGTTAATGCATGAGCTACACAAGACTTAAGTTGCAAGTGAAAATTCAGATCAAGGTTTTTTTATTAACACTAACAGTGCAGATCTATAATGGCTAGAGTAATTTCCCCCTTGATCTTATTTTTAATGTATGTTAGAACACTGAATAAATTATTTGGGGTTATTAATAAATTATGTTTAATTAAGAAAACTGATATGACGAATCAAAGTTTTATGACATATTTGTTTCAAACATATGATAAAGTATAGATATACATGTTCTTTACTCTGATGCTGTCCTTACCACCAGTAAGGATAACATGTTAAACTCTAGTCTTTCAATTTGTTAATATGAACTAACTAAATATATATGAATTGTGCCTTGCCATCCTGATTAGGATGCAATCTGAGAGTGCAAGCATAATAGTAAGTAAGTCAGTACACTCAGAGCATGTACTTTAATTGTATAACTGTTTTTGACTTGATTTCATGTTCATTTCCAATATTCATTGATTTTATGGACAGGTGTTTGCACACCTGATAGAAAAAAACTCCAGTAGGGAGAGAAAACTGGGAGAAGTGTTTGTGGGATTAGACCTACTGGACTCTTTGTATGTAGCAAAGCTACAGTTGCTTCTAGTTCTAAGATGTATATTCTCAGAATTGTTATTCACTGATGCATTGCTGAGACCAAGCCTGCAAGCAATGCTCAGCATTCTATTTCATTCAGTCTGCTGGCTGTGGCATCTCAAAGTACCCCACAAACAAAATAAAACATTTGCCAAAAATAAGCTAATTACTGAAAAAAAAATTAATAACACTTTAATAAATATAAAACTATTTATAAATTTAGAACATAAAATAATTAAATAAACAAATTTCTTATCCACATATCTTGCTAATCAGGTCCATCTATTAAATGATATCTTAGGTTTGATTTTTAAGTTTTTGTTGTTTGTTTTAAAGAAATAATTGTCTATTTATGTTACTATTGTTAGGCTTTATTTTACACACCTTCTATCATACTGCGATTCTTTAATTTAAAATACTTAAATAGCTTTGTTACTGCTGAAATCATAATACTCTAGTAGCAACTACTGTTCACGGGAAGTTAAATAGAGCTGGGTATTTAGTATACATTGGCGATCGAATAATACTTTTAATATGATGCACTGTCGACACAGTACATATAGCTTACAGTCATTATTTTCTTCTGTCTGCATTATTTAAACATTTACATGTTACAACTTACAAGTTGATTCCGAAAACAGAGCCTTTCAAAGCTGCTGGGAGGATGAATATATATTTACTGATATTGGCAGTAAGCCTGTGTGTCTAATTTGTAGAGATAATGTGGCTGTGATCAAGGAATATAATCTGAGATGGCACCACGAGACTAAACATAAAGTTGAAAAACCTGAATGCAGAGCAGAAGCTACAGAAGGTAGAGGAATTAAAGAGGAATCTAACACCACAGCATGTTTTTCACCAAAGCAAAATCACAAAGTGACACTGCTCTGAAAGAGGAGATCGCCAGATCAGCCCAACCATTTACTGAGGGAGAGTTTCTGAAGAGCTGCATGATGAAAGTGTGTAACGTCTTGTGTTCAGACAAAAAGCATATGTTTGCAAATGTAAGCCTTAGCAGAAATAGGATTGCTGATAGAGTTTGTGAGATAGCCACCGATGTGAAAACACAGCTGATAGAAAAAGGCAAAGACTTTGTTGCTTACTCTCTTGCTGTTGATGAAAGTAGTGACATGACTGACACTGCAAAGCTCACCATCTGCATCCGTGGAGTGGATGTTACAGAAGAAATATTGGGCATGAAATCTATGCATGGGACAACAACAGGGAAAGACATATTTGACAACGTATGTTAAAGTTTAACTGACATGAACCTGCCTTGGGACAAACTTGTTGGACTTACAACAGATGGAGCACCGACAATGTGCGGCGAAAAAAGTGGACTAGTTGGAAGGATGCGGTTAAAGATGCAGAACTGTACTGGTGAGTTGATAGCATATCACTGCATCATACACCAAGGATCGCTGTGTGGTAAAGTCCTCAACATGGAACATGTAATGAGCACTGTAACTCAAACCGTTAACTTTATCAGAGCCAAAGGTTTAAATCACTGCCAATTTCAGTCATTTTTGCAGGAAATAGAGTTCAGTGACATACCTTATCATACAGAGGTGCGGTGGCTAAGTCAGGGAAAAGTTCTCAGTAGAGTTTTCCAGCTGATCAAGGAAATCTGTCAGTTAATGGACAGCAAAGGAAAAGACTCCACAGTTTTGTGGGATGAAAAGTGGAAATGTGAGTTGGCGTTTCTGTCTGACATAACCACTCATCTCAACGTCTTGAACCTGCAGCTCCAGGGACGGGACCATTTGATCACTGATATGCATGATGCAGTGAAGGCATTTCAAGTGAAGCTGCACTTATGGAAAACATAAATGCACCAATGCAACTTGTCTCATTTTTCTTGTTCCAAAGTAATGTTGAACCAAGTCAGCACCTTGGTGTTCCCAAATGCACAGATTGCTGAAAAAATGAGCTCACTTCGAACAGCGCTTTAGTGACTTTGAAACACAGAAAAGTAAATTCGATCTGTTTCACAACCCATTTGCCATCAACGTGGAAACTGCACCTGTACATTTGCAGATGGAGATCATAGAGCTGAAGTGTAATAGGGCACTAAAGGCAAAGTATGACAGTCTGGGGCCTGCACAGTTTACTCGTTTAATTCCTGGAGCAATGCCCCAGCTTTGACTACATGAGACTTGCACCTTGAGCATGTTTGGTAGCACATATTTGTGTGAGCAGCTGTTCTCTGTGGTGAAGATTAACAAAACATCACACAGGAGTCGTCTCAATGATGAACACCTGCAGTCTATCCTGAGAATCTCCATAACACAGAACCTTACTCCAAACATAAACGAACTTGTTGCCAAGAAAAGATGCCAAACATCCAGCTCTGACAAACTGGAATAGGAGTGAAAATCGGTATGCCTTGATTTGTTATTAACTTTTGTCTGCTTTAATTCATATTAGTGTTTTAAAAAAGTTTAGTTTTCCACCTATCAATGGGTGTTTATATAATTCGGCCCGCAACCTTAAGTGTTATTTGAGTTTTGGCCCCCTGTGCAATTGAGTTTGATACCCCTGAGCTAAATCATAATCTGATTCAAATGTCGATTGACAAAGTCTGTCAATAAAACTAAAAGCAAAAGCATTCTAACTTGAAGCCACGACTTGCAAAAATTCCTTTTCAGTGTAAGATGCAATGGTTGCTGGTTATCGAAATACAAAGCAGTAGGTGTACAAAACATGGTCTTTCTATCACATGACCAATCTAATTACAGCTATCCAATGGTAGAATGATACAGATTGTCTTCTATGGGAAACATATTTCATTTACACTGATGGCTCATTATGAATACTAAAAATGAGCGTGCATTCATGATTTCATCCTATGTAGTATGACATAGCTACATTTAGATTCAGGGATGTATATGACCTAATGCCATCAAATAGCTTAAGAAACTAGTTACATCATCATGAAGGAATATGCATATTTTAATTTTACAAAACTTTATCCAAATAAATCTGCAAACCTTCAAGAATTTGCCTGACAAATGCTGGTTATTTTTTGGACTTACACTTTATTTGAGAGCAAACATTTTCATTAATGAATCTTAATAAAAGCATCTTATGAACAAGCGTAAGAGATGGTCATTTACAATCTGTTTTAAGAATCTCAACTATAAAATGTACTACAAGTCTACAAGTGATATTGAAAAATGATGATGGAACTGAAAAAATTCTATTCATTTTTTCATCTCATTAAAACCATGAATTGTGTATATTTTTTGTTTGCTGTGAATGTGATTACATTATTAATAATTTATTTCTATTTGTTTTGTTTCCCTATATTTTCTTTAATATTAGATGTACATAATTATGTGCACATTATGTCATTGTATGTAAGTTGTTGTATTTCTCTTTAAGTTTAACAAGAAGCATGTAAATTTGTAATTATTATGTACACAGTAGCCTGAGTAGGTCACAGTAAATTATTTTGTTTCTCTTTAATCTCAATCTGATAATTTATTAAGAAATCCTATATTTCATATCTTTCGAATATAAGAAAAATAATTTTGTCTTTTATTAATTTTCTTTAATTTTAAAGCATATATTTCTGTAGGCCCCTATTCCTTTGACTTACGCTTCTTTTTTTTCATATTAGTTTTTATTACTCATATTATCGAAGTTATCTGGAATGCTTGAGTAACTAATTTTAAAGATTTCTTTATTTTTTGTAATTTCAATTTTACTCAGATATTCCTTTGAACTGTATTTATGGGGGTTTGGCTGTTTTTGTAATTTTTGAATATTCACATATTACTTTTATTAGACCTATATTTTTTATTTTCTAATTCTATATTTATATGTAAAAGGTGTCTGGACCATAAACATATAAAATAAAAATAAGAATTAAAATAGCATTTATTTGATGTTTAATTTTTAAAATGTTGATTTTATTAAAATAATTTGCGAATCTGCATTCTTGGTAGAAACTAGAATTAGGTATTCCAAACATATTTTTCAAAATCATTATTCATACTTTAAAAACAAATAGACAGATAGAACTTTTTTTGCTGATTTCAATGATACTAAAATGAAGTTTGTACCTCAATTACAACCAAAGTTACAAATTTTTCAATATTTAATTTTTCGCAAAGTTTTACGCTCAAAAACGAAGTTGTACAAATAGCTTATTTTGAAGGTCCACAAAATGAAGAAATGATGAACAATATAGTTCAGACTCTCCACATAAGTAGTATCCAACACACAGATATGGCTGAATTTTTTTGAGAGGCTTTGCAATGTTATTTTTAAATATACAGTCAGTCAAAATTAGTAATTTATTCATTTTCAGGTTGGAAAAAGCTCTAACGCAGTTAACACAAAATGGGCGAAATTGCTATAAACGTTAAAACTGTAATAACTCTGCTTGTAATTGAGCTACAGAGATGCTTTTGGTATCATTGGATTCAGTTTGGAAAGATCTATATTAAGAATGCACTCACCACAGTAAGGAAATTTTCATATTTTATACACACACACTCAGACATTTGCCAATCGTTCATCTAATTTAATGCTTTTTCAGTTCAATGATTCTAGTGCTGTCTAGCATGGAATCACAAGGAATGTTCTTATACATTGAATGCACACAATTACATTCTTTCCACAACAGCATGTTTCATGTTGTGGTGCTTAACCTAAATAAGCAATTCAATCTGCTGGTAGACCGTTATTCCACAATCTGCCTTCACTGGACATAGACAGAATTTCATAGTTGCAGTAAAAGACAGCCTTTTAATATTTATTATCTCTACATCATCTTTTCTCAGCCAGTCTTTCCAATGACATGCTTTAAAAAATATTTGTACCTCAAATCTTTCCCTTATTGAATGGTACAATCTCTTAAGGTGGCACATCTGCTCAAAAAGCATGAAAAATTGAAAAAAATCAATAACAAAAATTTTATTGGTCTTTTCTGATATAAATTTTATGAAATTGCTTTTATTTTTGGACAAATCACAATAGTTTTGAAGATATTTTCAATCAAAGATGGGAGTATACCATAGGAGACATTTATGGTTAAAAAGTTAACTGAAAATCAGTCATTAATTTCGGTTTCTGCAGGATATCTTAAAGATATCTGCAAAGAATTTTGAACACAGTTTAAGGATAACATAAGCTGGCTTCTGAACCTCTAACTTTTTTATATATTTTACTATAGTGTGGATATATAATTATAATTAATTTTTTTTTTAAATTAAAAAAATTATTATTTAAATAAAATATGTGCTCCATCAGCTGAATGATTGCTACACACTAACCAGAAATTACAGTATATTAATTGAATATTTTGTCTATATATTTTAAGGTTTTCTTATAATCTTGTCAAAAAGAATTAACAAATTTTAAGTTTAAGAAAATGTTTATATTAAATAAATAATTTTGATGCAAAACCTATTAAATTCATAAGAAAAAAAGTGAGTAGGCCTATATATTTTGAATCATCAACCATTTTTCACCAGTTTCTGAAAACTTGAATAAAAATTTCCTTCATTTATTTGATACAATATTTGTTGTTGACATTTACTGGATTTCAGTTATGTGTGCTACCATAAGCTTTGGATAAGGAATATAAATTCTAAAGTCATTTTCAGAGTTCACCCACCACCACCAAAGTTATGATCTTATAAATCATTGAATGTAATACTTATAGTAATAGTATGTGCATTATCAACTCACTCATATATTTATTATGAAAAAATAAGCTTGCAAAATACAGGTAATAAATATATAACTCACTCGTGTCTATCAAAATTTTAAAAAAGAAAAGAAAATCTGGTAAAAATAATAACTATTTATTTTTAATCTAGTGAATCAGTGATATACTCTTTGTTTACACTGTGCCCAGCTAATGCAGTAACTGAGTAAGGGACGAAAATATGGTCACGTGACCACAAAATAAAAAGAATTAAAAACAAATAACACGCGATCCGAATAAACGAAATACATTATATTGCAAAGAAATCTTTCCCCTATTGAATGATACAAAACTTAAGCTATGGATAAGGCAGAAATAAATTCAGAAAGTTATTTTCTGTGTTCACCCTCAACGCCTTAAAAGACGAACGCTACCGTAGGCCTATAGACACTGACAATTCTTATTTATCGGCTATTATAGTCCTTTAAACGAACAAATATACGCTATAAACTGAAAATAAGTGATTTAACTTATCAACTAACATCCTCAAACAGAGTGATGCACGAGAATGCAAAGTGGAAACCGGTTCAATGTCGCAGAGTTGAACACTACGGTACTCGATACTCGTCCGCCATTGTTGTTTTCGGTCTTCGGTGATTTCGGTCACTGAGTACAGTTCTTTCAACGCAATTGGAGTCTAGTAGAGTACTTTTTGTCTCAAACAAACTATATAGACTTATAGATGAAGAATTTTCCTATTTTCTGGTAGCTTTTACGGTTGCTATGTTATCGGAATCACCAAAAACGTAATTTAAGAAAATTTAAGTTTAACCGTATTTCGCTTTATCTTGAAATTCCCGCGCACTATTTAGTATGGAAATGAACCTTGTTCTCTCCCCTACATGAAAACCGTTATTATTTTTAGATTACTGTACCCTACGCGACCCCACGGACCGAGAAAGAGTGCATGTGTTAAGCGCTACCGCCGGACAAGTTATGGCGGCTTGGTAAAAAAGTCGTTCGGTTGGCAACTTCTGAATAACTTTTTATAACTTTTTCACAATTATTTATTAAAACAAAAAACACAGAAAGACAGAACAGTGAACAAACTTTTGTTTCATATGCTTTTATTTTACAAAGCTTCAATAATACAGAGGAAACATGAGTGTTGAAAATGTAGAAAAATTGACAAAACAACGTCCCAATCAGCCATTCAGCGATGTTTGGAATACCTACTAGAATTCGCTATTAACAAATTATAAATAAAACAAACTTATTTACTTTTCCGTTTTTCCAATGTGTTCATATTTAATGGTCTAGTTATGACTGTTTTTAAGTGAAAATAAAAGTATTTTATTATAGCGAAACATGGTATATAAAGTTAGGTTTTATAGTTTATTTCAATTCTCGGTAGGCTAAAAAATTTGCTCAGGCCTGCAATGAACTAATACTAATAGTAATTTCTAATAATCCACAGTCCCACGCAACATCAGATAGAACTTACCAATGAATTGTGGGAAGTTTCTTTGATTTCTTCCACTCCCTTGTTCTGTCTTTCTGATAATTAAATGATTTTTTATGTCTTTTAGGCTTCCCCATATTTTACAACTTTGAACAGAAAAGCGAAGTTGTCGCTGTTCAAGCGAAGCAACTCTGATGAAACACGTGGAACGTGACCGGAAATTAAATATGACCGTGCGCAAGTTATCGCTTGCCAAGGAGCCAAGATTTAGATGGTTTTGGATTGGACTTCTAAAGCTTGAATAAAATTAGTTAAAAATGAAAATAAGTATATTTAATATTAGTCTAAATTATTCAAAATTTACACACTGTTATTATATAAACCAGTAAGAAAGCGTTCTAAAAATAAATTTATGTAAACTGTTCTTGAAGGTTGGCAACACGAGAAAGTCATCTCCATTTCCAAAGTTCGAATTGTACATAACTCCTGATGCATCTGTTTTTTTCCCCAGATTCTTGATTAACTTTTACTGTATTTAGCTCGTACCAGTCGCTGAAATTTTACGACAGGGGCAGCAACCTTGAATATTGTTTCATTTTACAAATGGCAGTGTCAGAGCCAAAGAAAGAAATGCAAACCCAACAAGATGAGTTTACATATTTGCCTCCACCAAGAGAATCACCGTACTTCACAGAAGGTGTAAAAGAAAAGTTTATTCGGAAAACAAAGGAAAATCCATTTGTGCCTGTGGGTATGTACATATTACCTTTTCTTAAATCAGAAGCTATCTATTGTCTTCAGTAGCCTATATAGTATATTGCAATTCATAGTCACAGTGGACAACTGAGAATTGTTTAATTGTTTAACTGTCTCTTTAAATTTAAGAGAGCATTCAGATAGTGTAGAATCTAGATTCTAGAATGCTAAATAATAATAAAGGACTGGACTCACCTACATAAACATAGTAACAATGACTAACATTTACGTTTTAATGCTGAATAATTTTGGTCTTCTGAGAGAATTGTAATTTGTATAGGCCTATTTGTTTTTTTCCTTCATTTTTTATTTTTTGTTTAGACTATTTGAATTGAGTATTTGTCGAAAGAACTGTTTATTATTAAATACAAATGCATGTAATATAAGTAATTATTAAATATTTGGCGTTTTACATAATTTTATTGTATACATTTGGTACACATCACTAATCAAAGTAATCAGTAATCTGATTTGTATGACACTTGACAGATAATCCCATAAGGTCTAAAATATATGTTTCCATTGTATATTATAGAACACCACTGCCACTAAAAAGAGCTAGTAATGCTTACATTTTTTTTATAATTTTAGGAGTGCTTGTCACAACTTTTGCACTGTCATATGGACTCTGGCAGCTGAGAACTGGCAACAGGCGAATGTCACAAAACATGATGAGACTTCGTATTGTTGGCCAGGGTTTTACTGTGGCTGCAGTCTTGGCTGGTATTGCCTATGGTTCCAGTGCAAAACAAAAGAAATCTAATGATAATGAAGTCTGATGAAGCAGCTGTTGAAATTTTAGCTGATTTAGTTCTAGATAATTTGCTTGCTACATTTGTAAAAAATCAATCTGGGTACTAGTGTAGTGGTACTACTACTGTACTACCAGTTTGCCACTTCTGTCTGTATTTATGCAATAAGAAGTTTCTGTGTACTATATTTTTTTCTATACTATTTTTTTAAAAATTATGGAATTATTTCTGAATTTATCATAAAATTAAATTTATGGAAATTACTTGAACTTGTAAAATTTGTAAAGCCTTTGTCAGTGAGTACTCCTTGAAACCAATCTCAGATTTTTGCATTTGGGCACAATATATAAATGAGAGCTGATAAGAATCAATATATGTCTGAAGTTAAACTATTGGTATATCTTGTGGTTGATTTTTCAGATTTAAAAATTAAAGTCACAATTATTTACTGGTACTCAGAAGCATTAATTGTATCCAATTGTTAATGCAATGAACATTTTGACAGTCTTTAAAAAAAGTTTTGTTTTTATATTAAATATAATGTATTTTGTAGAATAAAATTACACTATAATTTAGGGAACTGACAGTCTTACCTTCAGGTATATCTGACATATTCAGTATATGCTCTTATTGTCTAATTTTTCTAGCCGCATTTCATATAGATAGTTCAAAATATATCACAGTATTTAAGCATTTAGGAAAAAATAAATAATCTCAAATATTTTATTACCATAACTTACAAAGAATTAAGTATAAACATATCTAACATTAGGTAATACCTTGTACAAGATGTTCATTGTGTTATTTTGGTGTGTGTATATCATCCACAAATTCATTATTATTATTACATTATGAATAGACTTAGTATGACTTCTTAAACAAAATTTAGAGTTGAGTAGGTTGTCATTCTCTTTAACAAAATTTAGAATTTGTTTTCATTCCTTTTAAACAAAATTTTGAGTTGGTTATCATTCTTTTATAAACAAAATGAAAACTGGGTATTTACCCTTTCTCAGGTTTTTATAGTCTTTTGACTTTGTACTACTACTATCATTATTCAGTAATTTGTTAATTTTTAATATGTATAAGCTGGAATTATTTATACTTTAGTAATACTAATAGTATTAAAACTAATAAAACTAAAAGAAAGAGGCAAGTTTTTTAAAAAGATCAGAGTCAGAAACAAAAAATAATGGAAGTAAATATTTTAATAATTATTTTGAAAAACAGAACAGATTATTACTAAGGACTATCACTATGCCTGAAGTTTATTAAAAAAACATTGTTTCCTTCCTTCTTTGCAAAGACTGAAGCAATTTTATGCCCAAGAAGCAATCTTCTTAGATATTAGGTTATGTGTAAATATGTTTTATCTATCAGTTATTAAATCCTGTCTATTCTTACACCTCATGCAGTGAGAATGTAGATACATGAAGTTGTTTGATGTGAGATGTACATATGATGTGCCAAGTATTGTTTTGAATGGTCATTTGCTATTGCTTTTTCCCCTGAGAAAAGCTTTGTATTTGAAAGGAAGACAAAGCTGTTTGAAAATATTGTAAATTTTAAAATAATAGCTGTTTTATTTCTTATGCACAAGATAGATTAATTTATGATTTATTTATGGCTTTATTCATATTGTTCATATTTGTTGTGTTTATATAAATTTTATACATGTTTATATCTTTGTCTGTTATTGATTTTAACTATTCATTCTATTTTTTATTCTGTACAACTTTGTCAGACTACAATAATTATGAACATTATTGAGACCTTGGAGACATTTTTAAAAAAAGGGAAAGCTATAGATGAGTGAAAAAAAGAATTTTGACTATAGTATCCTGATATAAATCATATTAATTATATTCAGCTGTTTGAGATTTTTGTTATGTATTTGAATGGGCAGTATATTTGTAATGTTTAACTTTAAGCCATTTTTGTCTGTTTATAGTAAGCTTCAGTTTATGCTGAATATTTGAGCTAATGTCTAAAATCACTTGTCAAGGAGATTATATAAAATTATCTTAAAAACTAAGCATTTTGGTGTTACTCATTGCCAAACAAGAGTATTTCACTATTTGGGAAGGAAAAAGTAAATGTTTGTTGAGTCTTGATACATTTGAGAACAAAAAACCTGAATAATTTCTCAGAATATTGCATTTGATTACAGTTTATTGCTTTATTGAGAAACACGCCACTATCATTTTCTGATTGCTGTTTTTATTTACTATAGTAATTTAAATTTCGGTTTAACTCTCTAAAATGTTGTGTAAAATGGTGATATATAAAAAAAAATATGTTGAAATATTAATTTGTTCCAGAACATTAAAAAATTTGAAATAATGTGAACTAAGCAGTTTTCAAAATTTATTTACATATAGTCCTGTTCTCTACTTTTTGTTGTATTTTTTTTTTTTTTTTTACCATGGATTTGTAAACTTTTATCATTAACTTTATCTTGATGTGTATAAGATGTAATTTAAACCCCTTAGTAGTGAAACTACTTGATATATACAGTACATTTTAGTTCTTGTACAGTAAACACACACAAATATGCATGTAACGTGCATTTACTTGCAATTGTAGTTGTATTTTTGTTGTAAATATGTTATAATCTAATTTTACTTGAAATTCGGTGTGGCATTCTGAAGAATGGGAGTAGCTTACATTATAACCTATAGGGACGTAATTTGATTTTATCATCATCCGGGTCTTTCAGCACGTTGTTGAAATCAGAATGTGTAGTGAATCTCCGCTAGCTTCCAGCATAATTTATTGTGAGCATTTTGATGCCAGATCAAAATTACGCTCCGAAGAGCACTTTTGTTATGGTAATTAATTTTAACGTAGCTTTAATTATCTCTTGAACAATAAGTATTAAATAAAGGTAATTATAACTATTATTCTAATGCAGTGTACAATAAACAATTTGCTATTATAGTTTTGTTATAGAGCTTTAGTATTCTGTGCTATAGTACATATTAAAAATTAATAGTTAGACCCACGGAATACAATATGTCTTATATGTACTGTGTCTAATAAAAAATTAGCAAGTATGCAAAGCTGTTTACTTTGTTTGAGTTCTCGAAGAAATGAAGCTACAAACAATAATCTCCCTTTACTTCAGTTTGTTTTCTTGTTACTGATCAAATCTAGTAAGGATTTAGAAAAATAATTACTCTTATGAAGTATTACAAAATGTTCATTACTGGTCGAGCATATTACATCTTCGACTGTTTTGAGTTTTACAGTTTAATTTGAATATATGTAGGTCAATTTAGGTAAGTTTTTCTATATGTAGGTCAATTTAGCAGTTTTTTTAAAGCAAATAATTATCCATCTCTTTCCCCTATTGCTATCCCCTCGGTAATCGAGCTTGTGCGGTTGAGCTGGCGTATAATTAATTATAGGTATAATTCGGTTGTCCGAGTTGATATTCGTGTTGAGGCCTAACTGGGGGAAAATGAATATCGTTGCGACATGATTAGGTCAAAGCCTCGCGGCTAAATGTGAAGAAATAATACTTCTGTTGAGTATATACTATCAGTGTTCATTCGCTTAGTTTCTAAATAGCAAATAAAAGTTTGTGTAACAGTATTGTCTTTACACACCTCTAAAACTTACAATACGTTTTAACCAAGGTTCAAATATTCGATTCTTCAAATCGGCAAGACTAGATTGTTAGATTTACGTGCAATTAAAACAATAAAAGCAATGTCGAATAAATAAATGCTATCTGCGCTTGAATGTGATATTGCAGAAAAGTATTTGACGTATTGACGGATAATGTAGAACAATAATAGTACGCAACATTGAAAGAAGGCGAAGATAACTGCGAGGCTTTTCGTATTCTTGTTATCTAATCTTCGGGCTCATCAGTGGTTGCATCCATAGAGTCGTGCTCGTACAAACTGCTTCTTTATAAAATATGTAACAGGTCGGCTATATCAAACCATTGCAACCAGTGTTTAAAATATATCTTGACCTGTGTAGTAGCTGATCAGTGTTAGAAGTGACTTTGACTTACTGAGATCAACTTAGGCACAGCGATTTAAGTCTGCAACACTGCTGCCGTCTGAGTCAAATCAACGACCCCAAAAAAAATGAAACCACTTTTGTCACTCTCACTGTGTCTTCTACTGTTTGGTAAGTTGGCTATTTTCCTGAATGTTTTGTTTGTCTATCTGTGCAATTTAAATAAAGAAAAGTTAATTTTAAAGAAAGAAAGCACATAGCTCGTGTCCTTTCGTGTATTTTTTAAACAGAGCGGTTTTACTGCCTCAAGCGATTCCTTATTCCTGTATTCGTATACCATGTAACTCTTGTGATCGGTTGTGTGAGAAAGTGATTTTTATGTTAGTCCTTAAAAACACCAAACGTCCTTATGACATCATTTGATACTAAGTTTTGAATAGTTTTCGTTTTATTCCAATGAAAGCATACGTGTAACAGTTCACTCGCGTGTACGTGTCAAGTTGATAGTGAGACAAGTCCACTCATCCTCTAAATAATTTGTTCTTATTATTACTGGATACTAATTACCAACCGTCTGCTTGTAGAGGAATTGTTATGTGACTTACCAGTCACGACTACTAAGAGACAAGTACTTACACGAAGTCATTTGTTCTCCTTTGGTTAATGACAAGTATTTGTATCCTTTACATTGATGCTCGAGAGAAAAAGCACTTGTTCACTAACAGATTGCGTTTAATAAAAGAAAACGAATAGACATTGATATTTATTACCAGTACTTGCATTATCTAATGTACAAAACTGTTGACGTTATGTGAAGAATACTCCGATGGTTCGTGCACTCAACTGGATAGTATCAACTCGCAGTGCTCACGGTGCAAGCGCGACAACACAGCATCGACGCCTTTCCGCGATATCAACAGGGAGATCATTGAAAGTAATGCTATCTCTGTTCGACATTATTTAGTGCGAATGTCACGTTATTGAAGGAGAAATAAGTCAGTTGTTCAAAGCTCCAGTGAGTTAAATGCTCAATAGAAGACAGCGAGCTGACCTCGTTTAACTTTTCTCTGTTTACGAACTAGATAGAGACTCTGCCAAATGTCCACTCACGCCTTTATTATCCCTATCCCTCTTTCACAACATTAATATCCACACCCCGGCCACACACATGCACACACACACCATTCCTGCTTTTTTTTCCTTTTTTTTTTTGCGCTCGATTGGGAAATCAACACGGATGTACAGAACCAAATCTAACAGCGACAATTTGTAATGTAGTCACCCAAAGCAGGTCCCTACGTACTCATGCGCTGCCATAGCGTTCTCTTTTCAATCGACCTAATTTGATACTTAGGTTCAAATGAGATAATTTTTATATTTTCCTCGCAAGCTAATCAATATAATAGTACATTCTTCATAATTCTAATCTCTCACTTCAAAGTTGATTTAATCTTTTTTTTTCCCAACAAAAATATTTGTTGATAAGATGGCGTATAGACAAGATAACATCCTCACACACTCAAACAAAGAAGTACACATTAAAAAAGCAATCCCCAAAATGCTACATTTATATTTATCGCAGGTTGTTTTTTTTCTTTTCCTTTTAGCTTATTGTCGCTTTTGAGCATAGCCAAAGTCTGGAAGGTGTGCTAAATATTCAACGTCTGAATTATTTGTCTTAATGACTTATTTGAATAGAAGTCAGTAATAAAAAGAAGTCAATAATGACAGCTATAATAATACCAGCTGCAACAATAATAAAACAACACCAATAACAACACTACTACTAATAATAATAACGACCATAACAATAATAGATAATTATGTTTCTCGAATTATCTCTTTTGCGCTTACAATCTCGGTCGCTTGGATCAATATTCCTGACGTAGTGAGTGCTGCTTACAATCTTGCTCATTAAGTTCAATGTTCCTGACGTAGTGAGTGCTGCTTACAATCTTGCTTATTAAGTTCAATGTTCCTGAGGTAGTGAGTAGTGCTTAAAATTTTGGTCGCTAGCCTCAATATTTCTGACCTAGTGAGGAGGCGAGGGTGGACCGAGAAAACAGTCTCAGTGACCAATGTTGGATTTAGTAGTAGTGCCGCTTTCTATGTCCGTAGGAATTGCTGTAAAACTTTTCATCTTGGCGATTCCTGTGGAGCCTTCCTCCTTTCACTGGTATTCAAGGAGGGTGGGGTGGGGTGTTCTTGCGTTGTTTGGTTTGTGTGTTGTATTTCCATGTCTGCTTGTTGTCATGACTGTTGATGTGTTTGCTTATGTGGGTGGGTGGTTTTTTTTAATATTATTAAATTTTTATTTTTTAAATTATAGTAGGTAGAGTGTGTTTGTCTCTAAGAGGTATGTGATAAGTGCTAGGCGAACGTGGCTTTGATTGTGTTCCTTGGGGTATAGGAGTGCTTGGCTTGCTTGCTAATGTAGGGGGGCGCTTTCGCGCTGGAGTGCTTGAGTGGAGAATGGTAAGTTTAATAGGTTTGTTGTTTCTCTGATGATTTTTCTTTCCTCAGTGTATTTATTGCACTGGAGTAGGAAATGTTCGGTTGTGTTCTCTGAACTACTGAGCTCTATATATGGAGAGAACACAATGGCAAATTCGCTGTCGTCAAACGTCCGCCATATTGAAAAGACCGAAGCATTGTATTTGTAGTGACAACCGTTTTTGATATATTTATATCTAATTTTATGAATCTGTTATTCAATAAATAGAATTAAATTTAGAAAACAATATAAACAAACTAAAAGGGAAAAGATCCTCAGGCCAATCACTACAGATATCAATGAAATGTAAACATGTAAAGCGATAGCCTTAGTTGAAGAAAATTTTACTCGGTCTACTTAAGAATGCTATATTTATGAAAGATTTGGGAATAAAAAATTAAATTATATGTAGATTGTAATTGCAATACTTGTCTGAATTTGAAAAACCGAATCGATCTAGCCCATTTCTTTACATTGTAGTTATTGTTAAACTGTGCATTGAAGGCTATAGAGTTAGCTCTACTGAAGAGGTTTTAATTAGCATTATTTATGAAACAATAGTCACTGTGAGAGCTAACTCTACATTAGTGTTGCCAAAATTCATCCATGTTCAGAATAAACCAGTTTAATTTACACCAGCAGTTTCTCCAGTTCTAGTGTCTGTATACTGATATTTTGCTAGTTTTGTATATTATCTTTCCATACTCATCACGAATGTCAAATGGGTATTTTATCATAAAGATTGTGTAGTATGTGCTTTGAATTTGAAAAATACAAGACACCCTCTTAAATATATACAAATTATTTTTTTTAAATGACTAGAATTGTTTAAATATTTTTGCTCACAAACATCTTTATTAAATATGATAACAGAATGTTGTTATCATGAAGTATTAGGTGATTGTATAACTTAAATGTGATAACAGAATATTGTTAACATGAAGTATTAGGTGATTGTATAACCTAAATGTGATAACAGAATATTGTTAACATGAAGTATTAGGTGGATTGTATAGTGTTCTAACATTTAGTGTTCTAAATAATTTCCAAACTGTTGAATTTGATCACTTAAAATATAAAAAAAAAAGTTTCTTACTTCTAAATATTAAAAGCAAAATAAGAATTTACTAAAAAAACGTAGTCTTCAGCACTGTTATGTTAGGCTGGAATTCTCCAAATGGTCACACTGAAACTTCCGTTAGCGACACATCAGCAGCACTTGTTATCATTGGATATCCTCTCCATATATATTAAAGCTCATTGATTTGAACTCACGACCATTTGCATCGAGATCCACGCCTTTACATCGTTACCACCGAGATCATTCTCCCCATATTTAATGAGACGGGGCAGAAACTGATTATATAAATTAATCAGATACGACGTTAATAAACTGACAAGAGATCTTCACGTAGGCTTATTTACTAGTGTTCATAGAAGAACCTCAAATGGGAAGATAAGATCGATTCTGGTAATGATTTCTGGGGGCTTCTAATTTTAGCTCGATTAGTGCTTAGGACAGGATGGTACAACTTATTCCACCCCTATGACCAAATAAACAAAAAATTAAAAGTTCGCGGGCTGTTCATGATAAAAAAAAAAAATGTAATTATATATATAAAATTATAATTAAATAATTTTTGTTTGAGCATGGGCCACAAAACAGTTTTATGCAGTTGGACCACGCTGGCCTAGGACCATGAACAGTTTTTCTTTGATTTTGTCCCATGATACTACATCAGAAATTAAGTTGAGATATCCCGTCAGCTGCCAGTTTGTTTTCACCAGTTATTGTCCACTTTTTAATCAGAACTTCCGGAATGTTAGTCTAAAAATATTTTAAAAACTCTTAGTAAGTAAATACTTTTATTTCTAATTTACACCTATCCACTTTTTCTTTCTTTCACGCTGCTCTCTAGCACATGGTAGCACCACCTTTCTCATAGGGGAATTAATCGGTGAAGGAGGTAGAAGGCACAGCACTGAGTTCCCATCACCATTATAAAAAAGAATTATTGTAGAAATGTGTTATATTAGTTCCCCCCCCCCCGCCCGCCTACACAGTCCTTTCTGTTTGAATTATTGCACCATATTTAGACAGTGAAGAATTAGGCAGCAATGAAATGCCATTGGCAACCATTTAAAAACAACAACAACCAAGCAGTCCTATGATTTTTTTCTGTCTGTATTACAAGGCTGTTGTATTGTGTCAGGTGCGGGGTCTTATTTAACCACTCTGGTGTCTCTCTTGTGAGAGGTGGTGCAGCACATGACATGTGCCAGTAATTTGTCGGATTTTTAGATGTTACAAAAAAACACAAGACAGACACACCATTGTTGTTTGGCTGGGAACTGAATTTATTGTCATACAAAGGAAAGTCTTATTGGCTGTGTCTGCGAGCATGTGAATGTTTATGAATACTCGGATGAACGGACGAATGCAACGAAACAATACAAACACAAACTCTTTCACCCCTTTCAAAAACTGTGAATAACGAGTTTTTTTTAGAAAGTATGATTTAGGTTTTATTAATCTAATGGGGCGTCACTCTTGTTCAGAGGTTAATTCAATCACACACCTTTCGAATGACCTACACTCTGGGGAGGGGAGAGATGAAAATGATGAAATTCAAAAAATGTCAAAAAGCAGTAAATACAAAATGTGCACTGGCTAGCTTTCCTATTTTAACATTTGCTCGTAAACAAGTGTACACACATAACCACTCATTTGTGAATATAATTGCATTCACTCAATATATAGATTCATACTAATATATATATATTACAAGACTGCTGTATATGCAGCGGCTGGGCGGAGTCAGGAGCCGACGTCCACGTGTCCTTCTGACTGGCTGTCTTGGACAACATACTGCTATCGCTTCGTCAGCAACTCTTCAGTCACATGGGATTCGGCACGTGACGAGTGCCGAATGCAACAGGCCCATCTGCTGCGCATCGAGACTAGCAGTGAATACGTGAGTATACAACAGAACCTGTCTGTATAGGATCTAGATTCACGTTAGACTAGGTAATGATACAAGTACTGTATCATGACGTACTCTAACGTGAATCTTGATCACCAAACAAAGTAATTCTGTCACTACGTACTATAACGTGAATCTTGATCACTAAACAAACACATTCTGTCATTATATTCTGTATCATTACACACTCTAACGTGAATCTAGATCCTAAACAGTGACAAGTTCCGTATATTCGTGTTAGAGTACGTAATGATAATAGAATTTGTTTATTTAGTGATCTAGATTCAGGTTGGAGTACGTCATGATACAGAATTTGTCTGTGTAGGATCTAGATTCACGTTTAGAGTATGTAATGTTACAGAATTTGTTTGTTTAGTGATCTAGATTCAGGTTAGAGTACGTCAAGGTACAGAATTTGTTCGGTTTTGGATTACATTCGCGTAAGTAACGATACAGATTTTCTGTTTAGTGATCTAGCTTCCCTTTAGAATAAGTCGTGATTGCATAACTTTGTTCAATGGTCTGCATTCGCGCTAATGATACACGAATTTGTTTAGTGATCTAGATTCCCGTTAGAGTAAGTCGCGATTCCAAAATCTAAGGGAAGAGAATACTGAATGATTTTACTATTTTTCTTTAGGTCACACTGAGCCCCAACTAATCCATTCATAAATACAGACGTGTTTCACCAAAAGGGACATAATCCATTGTTAAGAATAAATCGCTTTTCTTCCTGGTTACACTGATGACTAAATACATGTACCTTTACCGGTAAATTCGCCTTATTGGCCTATATCATTGTAAATATAATAGAAAGATGACGTCACAAGATTATAAAGTTGTAATAAAGATGTCGCTCTAAACATGTATCAAAATAATTACGTAATTCTGATAGTCTGATTTTATTTTTAACAAGCCTAACCTAATTAATTTTCTCAGTTCGTATTTTAAAGATGATTTTTCATGAATAGGGAGAAGAGAAAAAACCCACCATATGTTGAATTTCTTTTCCTTTTTTGAAAGATCAGTCAGTTAATGTGTGGTTAGATTTAGGAAATGCTAGAGTTTATTCTTAAGAACAGTGATTCCAAAATAGCACTACCTGAACAGTACATGTATAGGTACGACTAATTATCTGAACAATACATGTGTAGTAGTTACGACTAATTACCTGAACAATACATGTGTAGTGGTTACGACTAATTACCTGAACAATACATGTGTAGTAGTTACGACTAATTACCTGAACAATACATGTGTAGTAGTTACGACTAATTACCTGAACAATACATGTGTAGTAGTTACGACTAATTACCTGAACAATACATGTGTAGTAGTTACGACTAATTACCTGAACAATACATGTGTAGTAGTTACGACTAATTACCTGAACAATACATGTGTAGTAGTTACGACTAATTACCTGAACAATACATGTGTAGTAGTTACGACTAATTACCTGAACAATACATGTATAGTAGTTACGACTAATTATCTAGAAAGACAATACGTGTATAGCTATAGTTAATACTAATTTCCTGAACAATTCATGTATAAACGATTAATTACCAGAACAATTCATGTATAGTAACGATAAATTACCTGAAGAATAGATGTATTTTTACGATTAATTTTCTGAGGAATAAATGTATGTTGACTAATTACCAGAGTATTTATGGATATTTACTACTAATATTCTGAGGACTACAAGCATATTGTTAACTAATTACCAGAGGAATACATGTATATTTACGACTAATTACCCGATGTACCTGAGGAATACATGTATATTGACTAATTACCTGAGGAATACATGTATATTGACGACTATTTTCCCTGACGAATAATTACGCGATGAATAATGTGTTTTGACGACTTATTATCTGAGGAATAAGTGCATATTGACTATTTACCAGCGAATTCATATATATTGACGAATAATTACTCGAAGAATACATGTATATTGACTAATTACCTAAGGAATACATGTATATTGACTAATTACCTGAGGAATACATGTATATTGACTAATTACTTGAGGAATACATGTATATTGATTAATTACTTGAGGAATACATGTATATTGATTAATTACCTGAGGAATACACATATATTGACGACTAACTACCTGAGGAATACATGGATATTGACTTACCTACCTACCTACCTACCTATTGCTACTGGCTCGATCCAATTTTAAGTTATTTCCGCGTTCTCTACTTTTAATAGATCCCTTCCTTCCTCTATTCTGAATTGCTTTTATTTTTTTTCTTCAGGATTTTGTAAAAAAGAACTTGGCGACATTTCCTAGTCCATCTTACTGGACAGATCTCAATGCCCTACCACAGTATCAGACCGATCCGAACGTCCGAACCTTCCTGTGGGGCAACGATGAATTTACAGACGACAGTGTGGTGTAAGAGATAGATACCCTCTGATGGGGATGGGTGGGTGGAGAGTGGTGTTGTTTGAGTCAGACTGGACATTGTATGATTAATGAAAGTCTGGTCCCTGAAGGTAGAGAAGGGTTAGTTTTCAATATTATAAAGTCCACATTTTAATTTTCTCTCCCTCTCTCTCTCTCTCTTTTAAAGCGTAATAAATAGCTTGATTCAGGGTCTCCTCCTCGTCGATAGTTGATAATTTATTTTCAGTTATTTCTTACTTTTACTTTAACTTTATCTGCTCTAAATAAATATTTTTTCTCCCGTCTATCAGTACTTTTTCTCTCTCCAATATTTAGTTTCTTTCGTCGAAATTATGATTTTCAATATTATTTTTCTCATTTGTACATAATGACGTATGTATGAGCACGCGCATAATGATGCTTGATGTTTTATGTGCGTGTATATTCATTATGATTCTGCTTTTGTATATGTGTGCGTGCATTATATTTGTTTCGTGGGCGCGCATGTATGCATGCGTTTATTATACTTTTATGTGCTGCTTGTGTGTGTGCATTGTGATATTTGTGTTTAGATCATTGACTGCATTACGTGGCACGCATAAACATACATTTGGAAACAGAATTACGCGCATAGATTGTCTGGCGGTTTTCCAGTGTGTGGAGAAAAACTCGGGTTTTGCTGTTCATGCACACTTCATTTCATTATGAAGTTGACATATTTAACAATGATCATTAGTTTAACTTTAAATATCTAACTAGAGAAAATATCATTATTTTAATCGACACCTTTGGCATTTCAGAAAGAACCACTGGGACCGCGAGCCAGACAACACCGACTTCGAGGACTGCGTCACTGTCAGCATCCAGGGAACTATCAGCATTGGGGACTGCAACGAGCGCCACCCGTATATCTGTCAGCTAACCAAAAATACCCCAGGTGAGAACAATTCTAGAAACATTTTAGGTGACTGTTTTTTTTTCATCGTAGGAGTTCAACATTTCTCTCTTTCTATTTCTCATAGACGCTTTGAGGTACAATGGATCTTGATGTGATAAAGAGACGCTTACTGTGGTACAGTGGACATAGATGTGATAAAGAGACGCTTACTGTGGTACAGTGGACATAGATGTGATAAAGAGACAATTACCGTGGTACAATGGACATAGTGGCAAACTCCAATTTAAAGGCGCTGTCGCCACGAAATGAACGTTTGAATATAATAATTGCTAAGAAAAGAGTTTGCATTTGTGATGGGTTGCTTTTTTATTTTAAAATTTATTTCTTATTATTATTCACATGTCAGCCTGTCGATATCGTAAGTTTCAGATTGACCTTCACCTAGTTATATTTTGTGAACTGGTCTGGGTCAAAGTGACACATTATATATTTATCGAACTGAAAATTCATGCTGCTATTGTGATTAATGTAGGTTAGGGTGCGCAACTGTCGATTATTATGTTATCAGTGCAAGTTTTAATATTCAGTCTAATGAAAAGATGATTTCTACTTGAATATAGATTGTTTAGGAAGTGTTTATGTGAACATTTACTCTGAGCGACCTGTGTTATTGAGCAGTGCGCCTTGAAAATTCGGATTCTATTGTATATGTGCATACATATGTGTAGATACCATAGTGTGCGTGCGTGCGTGTGTATGTGTGTGTGTGTGTGCATGCGTGCATGTGTGCGCGTGCGTATGCGTGTGTGTGTATATGTGTGAGGGAGAGAGACAGAGAGAGTGTATGCATATTTAAATTCCATTCACCGTATACACATCTGAATTCCATTGTACAAATTTATAAACACATATGGATTAAATTGTACGTATATATACACGTTTGGATTCAATTGTACGTGTATATACCAAATTCAGATTCCATTGTAGATGACGTTGTGGTTGCTCTGTTCATGTGAATATCCTTTGTCATTTTAAAGGGATAATTTTGATGAGTTATTTACCTCCCTCCGTGACAGCTATAGATCTATGATTTGAATTGGAGAATGCTTATGTAATTGAACCAATATTTCTATGTTCATTAATTTGACTACATTGTACATTATACTTGTGAATTTTGATCCAGACTATATTTCTTATGCTCTCTGTGTGTGGGTGTATGCGCGCGCGCGCGCGTGTGTGTGTGTGTGTGTGTGTGTGTGTGTGTATTCGGCTAATGAAATTGTTTCAGAATTTGTAAGTTGAGAAAATTTATAGGAGAGAAAGGAGTTTAGAGATGAAATATGCCTTAAATTTAGTGCTGCCTTAATTTGACTTTTTGTTTTCTTTGTCATATCTTGTTACAGTGACTACTGTACTTTACTTGATTACGTTGGTGTGTGCATCCAGTGTTGACAAACTTAGTAACATGTGTTTCTGTTAAGTTGTGAATTCCATTTGAGAGCCAATACAGCAGAAATGGCTTGAGTTTGGTCTCGAGAATTCATAAATATTATTTTGAATGTTCCTCATGGTGTGTTGAGTAAACGCACATGGACATTTAAGAACATTCCTCCTGATGTCCTTGGTAGTGCATGTGAAATTCAGACGATTCCCTATGGTGTTCTTGGAGAGCACGTCGAAGATTCTGGAACAGTTATATAATGTGCCTCTAGAAAGGACACGTGGGACCTCGCCTGAATAAGACAGTGACGGTTCAAACTGCATGATTGTGAACACGCGTTGGCAACAGCCGCCATCTTTGGAAAGGTTATATAAATTGACTTTAATTATTTCTCTGAACTCTACTCTCATTTCCGTGATGATATCCATGAACTTTTGATTATGTTCTTATGTTAATTGACTGCTTTTGTCTATACTAGGATAAACTGAATGATTGTCCAGCGTTAATTGGACATTGCTGTGAAGTGATGTAAATGTTATAAAACTCGTTAACACAAATAATTATATATTTTGAAAGCTCTCCAACCCAGATGCTTACTTGTTGTAATGCTCATTAACACAATTATATTTTGAAAGCTCGTTAAACCCAGATAATTGCTTGCTGTAAAGTTTGCCAACACAGATAATTATTGTGTATTAAAAGCTTTTTAACACTTGTAATTTTAAATTAAAACTCGCTAACAAAAGTAATTATGTTTTAAAGCTCTTTAATACAGGTAATGATAAGTTTTAAAATATCGTAAACACAGGTAATTATGTGTTTTAAAACTCGTTCACACAGTCAATTATGGTTTAAAGCTCTTTAAACACAGGTAGTCATGTGTTATTTTTTTTAAAAAGCTCATTAAACATGGGTAGTAATGTGCTTTACATTCGCAAACATAGGTAATTATATGTATTAACCCATTCAGCGTCACGCTAAAATGATAATTGAATGGGTCATTGTGCTAAAAAATTAAAACCAACTGTACTAATTAATGGATTTTTAAAATTTAACTTACTACTTTTTATAGATATATTGATTAATTTAAGAACACATGTTTAATTCAGACTGATTGGTAAGAATTAGAATGTCAAACATGCTAAAAATAAGCTAGCCCAAGGGCCCCGGCCCATTTCATCCCAATGTAAAGCAATTCAATTCATTTAATATTTTAAAGATCGTTAATCATAGGTAATTTATATATGTTGTAAAGCTCATTAATACAGGTAATTTTGAAAGCTCTCAAGCGCAGGTAATTGTATGTTATTAAGCTCATTAATACAGGTAATTACATTTTAAAAGTCCTCTAACTGTCTAACACAGCTAGTTACACGTATTTAAACTAGTTACTACATGTAATAACATTCTGAGAGTTCGTTCAAGTCAGTTAACCACTTATGTAAATTAATGACCAGTAGATGAGTAGATGCTTCCAATTTTTATTAGGTTAGTCGACTGTAGTCTAAAACTTTAATACGTACACACTTATTTGAAACCATAGTAACTATTTTAGCTAAAGACGATTCTTAGTGAAACCTGAATTCACGGATTTGTATAAGCATTAGTCTTGGAACCTTGTGCCGTTACAGAAGGAAACTGAAGAAAATAAAAATGCCTCAGTCCCCGCCTCACCCACAAACTATACACTACTTCTACAAACTGATTTTTTTTTTTAACCGATGTCCTTCAGTTAATGGACTCTCCTTTCTAGGGAGAGTGTGATGAAAAAACAGTGATGCTTTATTTGTTTACTTCAGAATTGTTCTTTTATCACCATTCTAGCTATTGCACGTATCAGGGCCGTAAATTCCAGTCTTTTCTGTCTAACTAATCATAACTTGACGAACATACCTGACAGCTTCACAGGCTAATGCACACGTGTAAATATTTTCGTGGTATGCTTGTTCCAGGCGAAGCGTGTCCAAATGGCGTCGGATGGTATGACATTGGTGCCCAGAACTTGTGTTTATTTGTGGCTAATGCGACCGATTGGAGCGTGACGAAGACGTGGAATGACGCTCGGCGAACCTGTGAAACGCTCGTTCAAGGTCGGGCAGTTCAATTACTGGCCATCTCCACTCCCGACGTTCAGGTAGGTGTTCATATATCACTGGATTGGTGTCTGCGGTGGACTGTACAGGTATTTGTTATGAACTAGTGTCTGTTGATGGACTGTAAATGTATTTGTTATTGAACTGGTGTCTGTTGATGGACTGTAAATATATTTGTTATGAACTGGTGTCTGTTAATAGACTGTACAGGTATTTTCACCGAACGGTGGGCTGCTAATGGAATGGTATCGGTGGGCGTTCACCTGTTCGTGATGTCTGTTGCTAGGCTGGTTCAGATAGGTGTTTTCTTCTGTCACTGGATTCATGTCTTCTGCTATACTGGTACAGCTAGGTGCTCGTCAATCACTGGGTTGATATATTTAGCTAGATTAGTATAAACATTAGATTGGTATATTTAGCTAGATTAGTATAAACATTAGATTGGTATCTGTTGCTAAATTGATTTAGTCATGTTCATCTGTCACTGGACTGGTATATCGTGCTACACGTGTTCAGATAGGTGTTCATTTGTCATTAGATTGGCATAAGTTACTACATTGGTAAAGACAGGTTTCCTGTTACTGAAGACAAATCTTTTACTGGAGGTAAATCTGTTACTGGAGATGGAAGTATGTCTGTTACAACAGTTGTTGAGACAGGTGTTCTTCTGTCTTTGAATTGATGTCTGTTGCAACACTAGTAAGATAAATGTTTCTTCTGTCCCACTTTGCCATTGGATTGGTGGATATAAGTGTTTATCGGTCAAAGGATCCTTTTCTGCTTCAGCGATAGTTTATATTTGTTCCTCTATCTTTGGATTGGTATCTAATCTTTTGCTGGATTCGTGTCTTTCTCTAGGGGCGTTCATCTGTCACTGGATTCCTGTCTGTTGCTAGATTGGTACAACGGGCGTTCATCTGTCACTGGATTCCTGTCTGTTGCTAGATTGGTACACCGGGTGTTCATCTGTCACTGGATTCCTGTCTGTTGCTAGATTGGTACACCGGGTGTTCATCTGTCACTGGATTCCTGTCTGTTGCTAGATTGGTACAACGGGTGTTCATCTGTCACTAGATTCCTGTCTGTTGCAAGAATGGTACAGAGGAGTGTTCATCTGTCACTGGACTCGTGTCTTTTGCTGGACAAGTACTCATAGGTATTTGTCTGTAACTGGTCTGATGTCAGTAATTGCTAAACTGGTAAAAATATGTGGTGTTCATCTGTTGTTTGATTGGTGTATGATGCTACATTGGTACATATCTATATTCTCTGTCTTTTAATTAGAAGATGCATGATTTCTCTGTCCTTTAATTTGCAGATGTATGTATTTGTGGCAGAGCAAATTTGCCTATCCCTATTTATAAACTTAATTGTTTTATAAATTATTAAGTGTCAGAGTGGCCCGACCTTGATCACTGCTTATGATGATATTTTTGTAAGTGCCAAGAGTTGGAGTAAACAACTCAGAGGGAGAATATGCAAGAAATTGCTGGTGCAATCCAAACAAATTCCAAGTGGAAGAGTAGTTTTTCTGACTAATAGTTTCACACTTGTTCGTAACAAATTCATCCAATGGAGATGGACCAAAAGTTACTTTGCAGAAGAAAGTCTATATTCTAATCACTTTGATTTTGACAAAACATGAATCTGGTCTCCATAAAAGGCGATCATTACTTTATGGTAGGTTAACTGACTGATAAAGAAAGAATGGACTTAGAAATATTTTGTACACGTTTGTTATTGATCTGTGATTTGAATTGGAGAATGATTGTCTGCCCAGAAGATGGAGTTAAGGACAACAGATGGAATTAAAGACACCACATGGACGGAAAGGCACAACAGTTGGCAATAAGGTGCCACTCGCTCGATCAAAAACTCTTTTGTATGATTCCCATTGCGAGTGTAGACTTTAAACCTTATGGGATACTTAACAGCTTTCTGACTCATTGTGATTGGCTAAATCAAAATGCTAGAGACTAGATCATGCCTCCAAATTTGTCTGTGAATGGTGGAAGCAGACGCCAAATCAAACAAACAAACAAAATATAAATATTACTACTATTCATCAAATTTACTGATTTTTAGGAACCCTTGTTTTTCAGCAAGACTGTATCACGTTTGTTGTCATTTTTTTTTCTTTCACTCATTAACTAATATCTTCTTTTATTATGTGACACTTTGCAGACATTCCTTGTGCAAAGCCTCCCAGGAATAGCCTTCGTGCGTCAAGTGTACTGGATAGGCCTGAATGATATCGACACAGAGGGGACGTTCGTCTGGGCAGGCAATGCTGGAGCACCTTACGACAGCACTGTGATGTGAGTGTAAGCAGTCTGCAGGGCCACCATAACTAAACACTTGTTCTTCACCTCTCAAGTCAGTGCTAGGCGATATCGGGCGCGTTACATGAAAGTCTGTTTTGAGAACGAGACTTTGAGCGAGACTATAAATGGCGCCGTTCCCTAAAGCTTGAATTGGCATGCAAGAAAGAAGAAATATGCAAACGTTAACTGGATACTTTGCAATTAGTTTTTTAAATGAATAATTTATGTATGTGTGTGCGAGTGCACGCGTGCATTTGTGTGTGTGTGTGTGTGTGTGTGTGTGTGTGTGTGTGTATGTGTGTGAGAAAGAGAGCGAGAGAGGGAAACGGATCTTATTTAAAATTTACAAAAGAGGTACCAGCAATCCACATCCCTCACCTGAGCTATGAAACAATTGTGTAACTGACAACATAGTTTAGAGATTATTTCCCTTTGTTTTTCAATACAAATCAACCCCACCCCGTAACAGTTATAGAGTATACACAAAATATAACTAACTATGAATATAAGTAGCTAGAGATTATTTCTCTTCGTTTAAAATCAGACCAATCGTGACATTTATTTAATACAAGCAAGATATAAATGATAATATTAATATTGTTAAGAGATTATTTTCTTTGTATTTTTTATAAAATCAGACCCAGTCGTGACAGTTATTTAAAACAAACAAGATATAACTGACAGTATTGCTCAGAGACTGTTCGATTTGTTGTTTTTATATCATACAATCAGGACACCACGTACCCCTTTCGCTGTGTTAGTCTTTCTAGCAAATTGAGTTCCTTTGACAAGGGAGATAATTCGTGTTTTACAATATTTACAAAGCCGCAGACTCTTAAAGTGCAGATTATTACTCATTCAAGTGAGCAGTTCCAATACTACTAAGCAAATTAAATATGAGAAACGCGTTGTCTTCAGAATTTAATGCCAGATAACAATTCAAGCGATAAATAGCCGCAATTTTTTTTTTTACCATAAATTATATGTGCTTTGTTAGAGCATGGCGCGAGGAACCCAATAATCTGGCTGGCCAGGAGTACTGCGGCGCACTGCTCCCTGGGGGCGTGTGGAGCGACAGAAACTGCGACGATCAAATGAATTACATTTGTCGCAGAACCCTTCCAGATGGTTTGTGTTCAAATTCTTTAGCCTCCGCACTTTATTCTCCTACTTGTTACACCCTTTATATTATAGTCTCAGTGAGCGCGCCCAATTTGTCCTGTCTGTTGACCTCTACCTATCTGTCCCAGGTACTCTGCACATTTATGACCCATTGTACTTTGCACACTTGTCCAACCTATTTTGCTTATTGCATGCTTGTCTCATCACGCCCTTCATTTACATGCTGTGCGACTGTTAACATGCTTATTTCATTAACCCTCCACATACTTGTACAAATCTGCCGTATGGCTGTTAACATGTTTGTCCCATTAAACCCAACACATATCCCATTAAACCCAACACGTACACATTTGCCGTATGGCTGTTAACATGTTTGTCCCATTAAACCCTACACATACTTATACAAATCTGCCATGCGGCTGTTAACATGATTATCCCATGCCCACTAAGTTTAGATAATGGTTGTTCTACATCGCTGTGCACCTGGGGTCCTCACTTTTTTTGCACACGATACATTATGGTAATTAACAGTGACGCAGCTCGGGAAGTGAATTCCTTGACAACACTCGTCATTTACCTTATTGTTCGGTGGCCAAGGAAGTAACTCAGAAACTCTGAGAGCTGAATCGAATGCAGTAAGGAGACGAGGAGACTAAGCTGTGCATCTCTGAGAAATTTCTATGGAAGTGTTCTCTTACACGGCTTTGTTTATTACAGTCACAATCTATTTACTTAAAAGTCTGTATCTGTAATCAATGGTTCACTTAATCTATGACAATAGAACACCATTCACTGTTTGACACAATTCTGTTCATTTGTTTTAGTTTTCTTCTCTTTATTTCTTGATTCAGCCTCACCCCACCCCACCCTATCGCTCTGCGTCTCAATATGGCCTGCCACGTTGAGGGTTGTATGTCACGCTTCCTTGAAGGACATTTTTTACCCACTCCTCTTACCCCCTCCCTTCGTCACATTGATTTCTGCCCCTTTTTAAAAGTACAATTCATCTTTGCAGATACCTCTTCCACCACCCACCCACCCCGCCCTCGCTCCACACACATTTCAGATATATGAAAACGACACACATGTTTAAAACCACTTTTTATGTTTAATTTTGATGCATTATAAAATTGCTTTCTGTATTGAATAAAAAGTACATATAGTATCCTTCCACGGATATTGAGAGGCGTCGTTACTGAGCATTGTCAATTGAAGACGTGCAAAATTCTTGTATGCTCTAGTGGAGTAACATTTTATTTAATTATAACAAGTGACTGAAATATCTATTATACCCGTTTGAAAAATATGCATTAATGTTTTTAAAGATTACAAAGCTTGTATTAGTGTTTGGGCTTTTAAGTGAAAAGTATGATTTGTACAAACATAAACAATTGTAGGTCCTATTGCGGGAACAGTTGTCGATTGCATGCTTTCGTCATAAGCATCGTTTATTTTATTTATTTATTTTGATGAGCGTAATCAAACTGAAATAACATGATTTAAAGCTAATAAATGAAAATACCACTGATCTGGGAACGATATCGAAAAACTGAAAATAAAGCAAAACAACAAAGCAAGATCGTACAAAAATTAAATACAACAAGCTTGTTTGATGACAAGTTCTGAATCACTCTAGTGTTCAGCCCACCACAACATACTTCATGTACAGACCAAATTGATAACCAACAACCCCAGTGGCATTGGCAATGACATCATGATTGGTGATCAGAAATTGGAAATAGTTAATAAATTCAAGTATCTATGAGCCATCGTAACAGACGAGGGATCAAATATAAACTGTTGTCCAGGATTGCGCTGACAATAACAGCAATGTCAAGGCTGAAGACACTTTGGAAAGACAAAAACATCTCAGTCAGCTCAAAGATCAGACTGATGCGCTCCTTGGTTGTGTCTGTGTTTGTTTTTATATGCCTGTTAGTCATGGACCCTCACAGCGGATCTTGAAGGGATACAAACTACTAAAATGAGATGCTTTCGGAAAGGTTGCTTGGCATTTAGTCTAGAGATCATGTCATGAATGACGAAGTGAGAAACAGAATTAGGCAAGCCATTGGGGGCCCTATGAAGAGCTATTGGCCATTGTGAATAAAACGCAAAATGAAATGGTATGGGTATGTCACACGATCAACAGGGCTTGCCAAGACAATCATGCAAGATACTGTGTAAGGAGGGCGAAGGAGAGGAAGACAGTGGAAAAGATGGGAGGATACCATCTCAGAGTGGACAGGACTGAAACTGAGCAATTCGGTAAGATTAGCAGAGAACAGAATGGAATGGAGGAAACTGGTTGTCAGAACATCATTGGTGCCCCAACGGTCGACAAGATTAATGGATGGATAGATAGATAGATAGGTGTAGAAAGTGAATGTGATACTGCTGTTTTATCTACTAATGGTGAATGGGATGCTGGTGTTTTATCTACCAATTAGATGGTGTACGGGATACTTGTCTTCTGGTGATTTATCTAGTAATTGGATAGTAAATGTGGGGTGCTGGTATTTTATCTACCAATTAGATAGTGAATGTAATACGGGTGTTTTATCTACCAATTAGATGGTGAATGGGATACTGGTGTTTGACCTACTAATTTGATGGTCAATGTGATACTGGTGTTTAATTGGATGTATGATTGAGATGAATGGGATACTGGTGTTTATCTACTAATTGGATGTATGATTGAGGTGAATGTGATACTGGTGTTTATTTACTAATTGGATGTATGATTGAGGTGAATAGGATACTGGTGTTTTATTAATTGGATGTATGATTGAGGTGAATGGGATACTGGTGTTTTATCTACCAATTGCATATATTAATGAGGTAACTGTGATACTTGTGATTTTGTGGATAGCTAACGAGCAGTGGAATATGGGATGTGGCGCATGGACCCGGGCCGGACAGAAGTGTGTTTTCATATACAGCAATCCGAAGTTGTCTTGGCAAGATGCCAGAGATTTCTGTAGGACTTCCAAAGGGGACTTGATGAGATTTGACTCTTTGGACGATATGGTGAGACAGACATTGTTACACTTTATTTGCTTACATGTGTTACGTGAGACTGACATTGTTACACTTTCTTTACTTACATGTGTTACGTGAGACTGGCATTGTTACACTTTATTTGCTTACATGTGTTACGTGAGACTGACATTGTTACACTTTCTTTACTTACATGTGTTACGCGAGACTGATATTGATGCGCTTTATTTATATGTGTTACATGATGTGGTGAGAGTTGCAATTGTTACTGCAAATGTATTTAAATGCGTTATATTTTGGCATTTATCTGATTTGTAAGGGTGAAATTAATTCATTTAAACTAATGATTTTTCATACAAGATGTATGAAAAATTTACTGAATAAACAGCAGCAGAATGCAGATGGATTTTCGTATTTTAATAGGTTAGCTTGCACATTTCATTATTCATATGTCATTTGTGCTAATAATTGTATTTTCCCAAATGAAGACTATTTATCTAGATAGCTTTAATTTCCTTATCTTTAAAGTGTTACAATTTTCACATTTCACATTTACTTTTATGGTAGCAAGAGATTTTGATGTAATGCACTTTTTGATGTGTGTGGAAATGGTGATTCTTGGAGTCCTCTCCAACTTAATGTTATTCACAAACCCTCAAAGGCTCACACAAGACACGATATTAAAGCTATCACGCGCTCATTTGAGCCCACTGCATTTGGCGTTGCACTGATGGTAAACATGGTAGGCAAGGAATATCTTCTTAGATGTAACATGCACGAGGACAAGTTGTCGATAATTACATTACTTGGATTTATCTAAATCATTCAATCAGAGAAGCATGCGATGAATATGATTTCTCAAATTATGTGATTTTCTGTTGACTTGATTTTTAGAATTGGATGGCGATGCAAGCGGCGACTGGTGTCATGACACTTCCAGGCTATTGGATAGGTCTCAACGACATACAGGAAGAGAACTCGTTTGTGTGGACAAACGGCGACATGCCTCCTGGAATTTTGCTGTGAGTCACCACTGGTCAATGACACATTTATTACTATGATATACTGAAACATACCAACAAGTGTATGACACATGTTTAACTCTAGTCTTTCGCTGACACATTCTACTAGTGCACGATACATACTCACTTTTAGTTATTGACGTACTTATTTCTAGTCACTACCATATACTTATTAATAGTAATTGACATACTTACTCCACTCACTGACACAAACTACTAACAAACGATACATACTTAGTACTAGTCACTAAAACTACTAACAAACGATACATACTTAGTACTAGTCACTAAAACTACAAGCAAAATGATACATACTTAGTACTAGTCACTAAAACTACAAGCAAAATGATACATACTTAGTACTAGTCACTAAAACTACTAACAAACGATACATACTTAGTACTAGTCACTAAAACTACAAGCAAAATGATACATACTTAGTACTAGTCACTAAAACTACTAACAAACGATACATACTTAGTACTAGTCACTAAAACTACAAGCAAAATGATATATACTTAGTACTAGTCACTAAAACTACTAACAAACGATACATACTTAGTACTAGTCACTAAAACTACTAACAAACGATACATACTTAGTACTAGTCACTAAAACTACTAACAAACGATACA